>ML133383.1:7344879-7944879 GCA_003864495.1 Nemopilema nomurai | reverse complement strand
AGCCTGGCCTTATAGAGGGGAGAAATCCTGTTTTTCACTGCGTGCTTCCGCTGGGCCGGTTCTTAAGGGAACCCCTAGCGAAAGGCCTAGCCGCAAGTGGAAGGATCCCCCGCTCTCAACAATATGGCGGGTATTAGAAGGCAACGCAGGCTTCCTTCTCATGAGAATCCAGTCGGAAAATAGGTTGGAGAGAATTCTCTGTCGATACAATGCTTCCCGGGTATTGATTCAATTATCCCCTGACCAAATAGCAAACGACTTGAAAGAAGCTGCTGAAAATCAGAGAATGCTAAAGGCCCAGATATACCTAATTTGCTAATGTAAGTAATTGATAGGAAAGCAATCAGTTTAACACAATTTTCTTGACGTCAGTGAATTGCCAGAGATATCTGAGATGTTCTCGATTAAATGTGAAAAAATGTTGTTTTTATTCTGCCTATTATAATATCTTTATTCCAGATGGCGATAACTTTTTAAAACCATCATGAAACAACTGCAGAAGCAAGAAAATATTTACTGAAATCATAGAATGATTAATATCAATGTACCCAAGTTACTAACAAAGGTAGCAAAGATAAGATGCCTGTTTCCAGGGACATTTACTGTAGAATTGAGCCAAAGTGGAAAGATTATTAATCAGATCATGTTACGCCACTCTAGTGAGAGTGAATTTCTCTCCGTGCGAGAGTGTTCTCTCAGTGTTTTAAAAAGTCGAAAATTATGATCTATTTTTTCATCCAGCTCTTGAATACTTAAACCTATCATTTCAAGATTAGCGCAAAAGATTCTGGCTCCAGGCCTAAAAAACTAATAGAATCAAAACACAACAACCACGAGTGAAGAAGGAAACTACGATTTTCGTAGATCATTTCAAGGAGATCAAACGCTTCTGCCTATCTCACCATTAGCACTCGGTTTGCGAAAGAGTCAGCGAATGGCCGATCGGGCGAGCAATCAAGCGGTATTCTAATGTTCATACGGAGTCAATCGCCTTTGCGGCCCATGTTTTTTGCAAGAAGTCGGTCGAGCAGATCTTTAGCTTGTGGACAAATCATGAATAAATGTTTTTTAAGAAGCCTAGCTTGGGTCCTAGTACTAAAAGTTTCGTAATTTCTCACTAGTTTCTAGGACTAAAAGTTTCTTAAGAGTTTCTTATTTTTAGATAAGCATTTAGCATCAAATTTTGCGCCTTCCCTTGCTTATTAATTTTATTAAAGAAGATTTTATTTCGTATCTCTTGTTCTTATTATTGTGAAAACAGGGGTACATTTTATCGACCCGGTACAGTGTGCTTAAATTGTTGTAAAATTTTCGTATTCTTACACCCGGTACGTATTATTTTCCGGCTCAGAAAATCATCTTATTTCTTTGGGGTTTCTTAAACATTTTGATTTAGTTCTAAAAGTTTCTTAAATTTTTGGGGCTCTAGTACTAGGTTTTTTATAAACCTGTTTCTTATATAAAAAATGTGTATTTCGGACGCCGTAATGGGCAAGGAAGGTTTTGTCATCTAAAAGTATCATGAGCTGAACATTTATAAAGTCATCAAGCCCATGTCATGAATTTTGTGCACTATTAGTATTAGAATAATCATGTTTAATATTCTGTATGTTCTAGTGAAATTTTGTACCAAGGCTTTGGCGCTGAAATCATTCGTATTCGTAGGAGGCCAGGTCAAAGGCTATCAGTATGATCTATGGTTGGTTTACCCAACTCGATTAATATAGAGCCCTGAGGCACTTACAATGGCTACTACACCCACGTTAATGTGAATACATGGTTACATATGGAACTGCTTTGAAATCAGATGTCTTCTATGCATGCATACATTTACACGAGAATGGAGCTTTCTACCTATGCGATCGTGGTTGGTTACTGCGATGTCTGAGCCATGACATTGACCTGAATGATTGACATTCAAATCACGTGTTTGAAGTAAAAAAAGAACAGTATGAGAAAGTATTAAGTAGAGATTAGTTACGAATCCAGAAAAGATATTTTTTTGGATTTTTCTATACCACTGGATTTTTCTATGACAATCAACGTGTTAGGAAGCCGTTTTATGGCCGCCCCGAATGTAGCTTTCCTCGTGACGCATGCCCTGCCTGAATTTCACAGTCATGAAAACCTCTTCGGCATGGCAATCATTTTTGCCTGTTTTCCTTCTTTGGTATACTCGTAATGGCACTTCCACATTTTCAACCTGTCTCTACAAACGCACCTAGGCTATTTTCTAAACAGTTAATACAAAGGTAACAGGTATGAAGGCAGTTGTTGGTTATTCAGCCACCTCGGTCATAAACCAACCTTTGCCTAAACGTCTCTTACTACTTGCAGTCTTACAAAAAAAACGCGACCCAAGTCCAGAACTAATTTGAAGGTTAACCCGGTGGATGGTTATTATTGTCGCACAAACTATACAACTTTCATTCTGGACATATGAAATATCTGCTTCCACAATTTTTGGAGACTACACAGATAGAAATTTCATTTTGTGGCTTTCAAGAGCCAAAGATTACGTTGTCCTGCCGAAATTCCTCTCTATTTTACTTTTTGAGATAATGCAGCATTGCTGAAGTGTCCAGAATCTGAGAACCTGGGATTCTTGATGATATTTCAGCATGGTGAGAGGAGGGCCATGGTGCTACTTCATTTGGAAATGTTGATACTTCCGTTAGTTGCAACTCGAAATCCAAGTCCTTAGTCTTATTTGTAATGACTGTTTGAAGTTATAACTGTTTGAATCACGTCGTACGGAATCGAAATGGTTAAAAAAGGAATTCCTTTAATCAAATGATAATTAAAAGCACAAGATAGTGCCTATTACGAAGGTTTAGTTTTTCACTGTTTATTTGACTTGCATTTGTCATGAAGGAAGGGATTTTGGTCTTCAAAGTATTTTTCGTACCTTCACTCCCGTGAACCCTTGAGGGACGAGTGTTCCAACTCCACGTGTTAACTCTATCAAGCTACAGACGTTTTTGTATGAAACCTTATGTACTAGCTTTGCGAGAAAAACTTGTCAACTGTTTGCATATAATCTTGAGCGCTATCAGCGTTTAATATTTGACCTAACTGACAATTTTGCAAATACTAGGCACGTTACAAATGGCTATGGGAAAATACGAGCTTGAGGATATGTCGAAGAATTAGACAAATTTGGCAAGACTCCTTAGGTCGCTTTCACCGTGCCATTGTCGCTGAAATCCAATTAAAAGCGAGATGAAATTTCAAAAGGAATCGCTGACCCGGATTTTAGCCTTTTCATATGTATTATTGTCTTCGACTTACTTAAATATCATGAATAAATATCAGCCTCTAATTCCCGAAAAGCTAGTTCACAGGTGCCCCCTTCAGATATGATCCTCGGAAGTTCGTTTTCGAGTATCCATTTTGCGATAATTGCAAACCTAGATTCAAAACCATTGTTGAATTATTTTAGCTCAGTCCTTTACTGTAGCATTTCAAAATTGCCTATCACAGATCTACCTGCTATTACTAACACAAACTTATGCTCGATTAGGTAATCTTAATTTTGAAAGGTTCCAGGGCTTCAGATTCGCCCAGTTGACTCTCTAAGAGAGTCTTTTCTAGATCAATGGTGACATGGTAGCTCTACAAGAAAAGCTCTTAACATGCATACACGGAGGTCCAAATTCAGGTAGTTAATTGCTATGAAATACTACATAACACATTTCAAAAGCAATTTTTCCTTCAAAGTTGACAAACAAAGAGCGACTAAAACAGGCTTATAGGAGGCTCGTGCACCGAATTCATTGTCCGTATGATGTGTGGAGAGTAGTGACTGAGACATTGCTTTCATTGGATCTCAAGAGTCGAAATTGAGAAAGATAATCAATTCACGTCTTAGGTTTTAAAATGAATGCAACGGAAAAGAGCAGTTATTGTTAGCCAATTTTGAGAAACACGGCCCAATTTAGGAACAAGATATTTATAAAAAAATGGGCAGTCCATAAAAGAATTAATCCTAATTTCATCTCTATTTAATAACTGGGGCAAAGGGCATTTTCAATTTCTTTTCAATGGATATGAGACTTTTCTGAACAGAAAGGTAGCCCAAATGCGTTTAGCAGAAATGGTATCATAAATCTACCAACCTTAGATCCAATAAATTGAGTTATGTGTAATTATTAGTTGTCTAAGAATTAAACTGAAATTGAACTGGACATAAAAAGAAATTTCTTCTCTTCTACAACGCATGCTTATGCTCAGTGTTGTGGTCAGTTAAATCTATAATTAAAATTGGTGCCTTGGGTATATGTTCAACGGCTAAAGACATAACAAACTACTATCATAGAAAATACTCAAATTTCAAGACAGAATTCTACATTATTGAGTAGGCAGGTATAGCAAATAATAGGTGATTACAGACAAATCTATGTGCACTTCACGGAAGATTTTCGTATGTGGCGCAGGCTAGTGTTCCTGGAGACATCACTTGATTCCCTGCACCAATTATCTATCACTGAAGTTCAGAAGCTGAATATAGCAATCATGTTTCATGCTTGCACCAATATTTTAAAAAGCTTCATTTTTTTGCTTATGGTTAAGTACAAAAGACTTATCATTTATCATGGCCTCATTTCCCATAGTTAAGACTTATCCGTTTTAATGGATCCCAAAATGCTAAGAACAATTTGAGAAAATCCAATTTTAACGCCGCAGGGTTACGTTTTTTCTGGCAAAGTTTTCTGTACTCATGACTATTTATTGATTGAATTTGAAATGACTGCCCTCTTTGGAAAATAGATAGTAGTAAATAAATCTGAAGTTAGCAATAAATATTCTATATGGAGTGATTGTGGACGCAAATTCTAGACAACTGTTATGTGACCGCGTGACGTCGAAGTTGAGAATCAGAGATCGGCCTACACTAGAAGCGCATGGGGCTTTCGGTTGCGCGCGCATGGAAAAGCATCTGGCTGACACAGGATCAGTGATCCCAAAACGGGTTTAGTTCGTGGGAATAGCCACGGGAAGGAGGCTGTACCTTATAACCTTGGATACATGACGGGACTACAAAATCATTAGGATCGGAGGAGGAACGTGGTGATGAGAAATATGAGGTAGAATTAGAGGAAAATAATCAAATTTGCAATGCCGAACTGAATGTTTCATCTCTTTATTTGAAAGGGGTATACTAAAAGTCAGATTTATGAATTTATTTCGGCCAAATAACATAGATCCTTCTCCTTCTTTGCTTGCAATTTAGGCTGAAGGCTTGGTCGAATGGCTAGATTAAGAAACCCAGTGTACGAACTAGTTTGAAAATCAGAAATTGAAAATCCCAAAGCTTACTCAATTAATGTTAGAAAATTTAGAATATCCGATGATATATCTAAGGCTTCCAATCAAAAAATGTTTCCTAGATAGCGTCAACTCTTAAACGATTCACTTTTAAAATGGAGGAAACAAATTCTCGAATGCCCTCTTACACAATAGCATTCTCGTTCAATATGTGCAATCCAGGCCTCCATTTTCCATTTTCTGAAAACTGGTAGAAGTCCTATGCAGTACCAACGGCGCGGTGGATGTTAACTTCTACGTCACAGCATAACCTGGCGCATTTCCCGCTAAAAGTTAAAGGGCCTTTGGGGGCTTTAAGGACCAATTTAGTGGAAATATTTACAGATATACTAAGATTTGCTACGATAATTAAAAGAAGAAAAATTGACGTCAAAGTAAACGGCATTGGCTCTTTAAGAAACTTATTGGTTACATTATATAAACCGTGTTATAAGTCATTTAATTTTATCAAACACCGTCAGCCTACGTAAACTAATCTCGAAGCATTAAGAAGACAATCGCTGAAGAGGACATGGCCAAGAGCTGGAGATATTAACTCACGGGCTCTAAAGTTGCAACGGTCTTTTCAAGGAGCTTATGAGTCGTGGAATAACTCAAACTTGAAACAGGCTCCTTTCTGAAGCAAGTACAATACAAAGCAAAAAAATATTGGCATTGCGATGCTATTTTGAACAGAAGAGGAAGATTAAATTGAAAGCAGATGTCTAAAGAATTTAACTTGACGAGTAAAACATCGAACACTTCAAGAATACTTCAAGAATACTTCAAGAAAAATCGGGCAAGCTGCCTAATTTCGTTGTGGTGTCCTTTTGGTATATTTCACATCGTTTAAACTTGTGTTTTATTTGATATCCTTGAATTTTGATATGGTTCTAGGTATCTCTAGATAGGGTTCTAGTTTGCCGATCTGAATATTCAAGTTGTCTAGCTTAGAGATTTTACTGAATGGCCGTTATGATTAGTATAGTTATACGAATGATGAAATGTAGCATTATTCAGCTGAAGAAAATAAACTAAGAAGTGCATAGAAGAAAAACTGGTTTTAGATTCTTATATTTTTGCTTTAGTTGATCTTTGATAGAGGAGAGGAATCGTAGCGCTATGAGTAAGCGTTTTAACACAAGACAGGGCCTTTGTACCTCATTCGCTGATTCATAGCTTTGACAAGTAACAAGCTCATAACATGCACAAAATATTTTCAATTTCTAGATTTCTACTACATTGGAGATGCTAGATGCCATGTTGCCATCAGGTGGGACACTTTTATTTGAGCTGACGGATTGACCAAGTAAGATAATATATATCTTCTGTCACAGGTTATCTACTGTTGCACTGACTCAATAAAACATTCCAAATGAGTAAAAATTAACAGTTTCTACGTATTATCTCAATACTGTGTTAATGTTTTGCCGATTTTATACATTATGTGTTTGTAATTGTTTCACTTTATGATTTCGAATTTTAACCCACGCCCTGATATCATTCGCATACCACTCCTTTATGACCCTAGTCGAGGGTCGATGACTTGAATGGTTTTTAATTGAAATATGTGCATCTGAAGGTAGATCACGTAAACGAAAGCAAAAGTGTTTCATCACAGTGTTTCAAGGTGCTTTGCAAATGCTTTCAAATCCGGTAATCCTCGAGAGTGGCTTTGGCTTAAGTGTGAGAATCTGAAAATGGGCTTTGTCTGAAATTTTATTTCTTCAGAAATATTTCATACCCGTGGGAGCTGACTGTATAGATACGAATGCACATTTGCAGGCCTTTTGCTCAAGAGTGCAGTTTTACGTCTTGTGTGTTTTAAGCTGAAACAAACATTAAGGCTGCTGGACCTCTTCAAAGCATTCGTACTTATTAAATCTTCAACTAGCAATCTGTGATACTATTGAATCCCTATACCTATTTTTCTAGCTAAAATAATGAACTATATAAAATTAATTGGAATTTAAGGTTTGTTTAAACTCCAGGAAATACTAACCAAACCAAAATCAAATCTTAATCCGAGCAAATTGCTTTCATTTATAATAGTAAGTGCCTTATCTACAAGTCAAAGATTCCAAAGAATCAAGATAAAACTTTGATATAATGTCGACAAAACCATAAAGTTACAGTCTAGTACACGCAAAATGATTTTGCTAAACATGGCTTCTCATCGTTGCTTTACATAGCAAACAAATCAGCACGTGGAATGAGTACCCATGAAATTTCCACTAAGTCAGTATTATTGTAGCCATTATTTGCAAACCTTTCAATTGGCTAACATACAACGTTCAAAAAACAGTTACTTTTTGCGAGTAGTTAGTAATGTTTTTCAAATAGCGGCAAAAGAAATCAACCCATCCTTTAAAATAGGCCTAAATAGAAGCATTGCTGCATGAGCAATATTTGCACGGAAAGAGAGAAATATGCAGACATTAGTCAAATGAATAAGAGCTAGTACTCACCACGTTCTAGAATATATTCTTGCAGTTAAGTGAATCAATTGCATGAAAACTTGAAGGTATTGCTTATAATTCGTTCCTCTTGTTTCAGGGATTCAATCTGCCGCCATCACTTTGCTTGCCCTCCTCCGTTCCCGCCAAAAAATCTCCTAGCTATTGCTGCGCATCTAGTGATCGATTCTTTTGAAAGGAAATCTGCAGCATCGCTTTCAACGAAAAATCAGTTTAACGCTTTAATTGTAAGCAGAAGTATTGTTGATACTATTGAGGAACAATGTTTGACGAATTCTCTTGAAGTCCAGATTGATCCTTCGCTGAGTTGAATCAAAGCAAACTCAAGCTATGTCATTAGTGCATTGAATAAAAACCCACGCATTTTGCGAAATTATGTCAAAAGTTCAAAATCATGAAGCCGTATTTGGATTATCCTGTTCCAAGAAATTTATTAAAATGTTTTACAACTTGGCCTTAACTTTTTCCCTTTATTTTGACATCTCCATACTCAGAAAAAGACGCTGTTTGCGTAAACTTATCATGCCATCAATTTACAGCATGGCATTTAATTTCATCTCTTTGTCATAATATCAAAATGTTTATCTGTTATGCTGAATACTTTACTTCAAAGTTTTTCAGCTCAGCTCTCAGAAAGAAAGAGCAGATTTCACAAAGAAAAGTTAGAAACTGACGCCACTTTTATGGCTTGTGGTATCAACATTAGTTTTTTATTTCTCCACCTCTGTTAACCACTCAAGGACTATTGATAAAATTTCATCTTCAATGAGAACGCAAAGTGCTAAGCGGTAAACATTACATTGCATTACCAATTAATTCTTCTGGTTCTGGCCAGAAACATTTACTTTTCAATTCTTTGCAGTCTTCTTTGCCTTGAGCTGCAACTATCTTACTAAAAAACATTATTGTCTAACATCGCAAGGAAATTCCATAAAGGTTATAGATGGGAACATCTGCAAGAAGAAAAAGACCTCCAAAATTTCTTTCAAAAAAGTTTTGCTTAAATTCTCCTTTGATTTTTGGTTAAAATGTTCTTTTTCGCAGCATTACCGTACATTTAAGAACATTTAATGCTCAAACATCAACATGTAAAAACCAACTAGCAAATATTTTTCGAAGCTCCAATTTTTGTCTGATTACCAAAACCTGTCTCTATCAATTGGTTAACAATTATTGTCCATATTCAACGACAGAAGATCCCTTGGAAAAATTGTGTAGACAGATGAATTGTCCAAAATGGTTTTGTCTAGATTATCAATCTCACCATCACCCAAATAAATAGCTCAAAGCAATTATTTTTGAACAATGTGCATCAAGTTGCAATTTTCTATGTTGACGTACAAGATGCCAGTAATGCAAAAAATTTTGCTTCGGTAACCAATTTTGTATAATTACCAAACTTGAGGGTGGATAAGAGGATAAGCAAAATAGAGCGTAGAGCAGATTATGCCAGAAGGTACCAAATTGCCCTTTTTAATCGAGTGGAAACCTGGGGTTTGTAGATAACTCGAGGTGACCAAAAGAAATATTCCCGGTAATGCATTTTGCTTCAACTTTTATTCTCGTAACAATTAATGCATTCTTTGTAATACATTTACCTGACAAATTACTGACAAACAACAGTTTACTTACTGAAGAAATTAATATACTTGACTAGAAAAGATAACCATATATTAGACATAATATTTCCAACGAATCTCCAGGGCTCACGAAGTAAAGATTGCAACTACTTACATTCGAATATCATTGTTATATCACTATCAACGGGTAATATCACCTTGTTATATCAATAGGATAATTTAATTCAAACGGCTAGGTCGTTTTAGCACTAGAGTTCTCACACCATAGAACCAATGTTCGTGACAAAATACGATCAGTGATCCCACAAGTTTCTAAATTCTTAAGAGAAACATTGGGGTCCCTCAAAGTTGACGTGAAGAAACACACACGTGGTGGCGAATTAAGTTTTCTCCTTCTAGTGTTTTTCCACAATCAAAAATTCCTGTCCTATGCTGCTGTAAAACTACAAAAATTTATTGTCAAACCGGCAGACAATATCAAGGTTGTCAATTCATTGCGGACAAGCAGGTAACATTTCTCAAACTTAGAGGCGAACTAACCAGAGTTCCTTGCTCATTCAGTAAGATATCTCAACCTTGCCTCATCTAGTCATAACAAATAAGCTTTTCCTTGGTACAAAATCTTTTGCTCCATGTAAGTATTCTTTGTTTTAGAATCAAAGTGTGTGAATATACGATGGAAGTACCAAACAAATAAATGAATTCAGAGCAAGATTTGTTACATGCGTTTTAGACATGCTTAAGGGTTACCAAATGACCCTCAATGACTGACACGCCAGGCGTTCTAGACGAAGATGACACAAAAACAAGTCAGGATTACGTAAAACGTCTAGGTGTGTCATCATCGACAAAACGTCAATCTTTGCAAGGGCAGCCATCCGCTCGTTTGAAAGCACGTGATTGTCTAGTGATTCAGTATAGCATGATCCTTTTCAAAATTCAACCAACTCAGACTGCCCTCAAAAATCATAGCTATCACCTAACAGCATAGATTGATATGTTGAGAATCCTTTCTAGCACCACGTATTCCGCTAAATATCAATCATGCCGGAGATTCCCCATTCAGTGCTCCAGGGATGGAAGAGAAGCCATCACTCCCCACTGTGGACTTGCCAACCCTACTAGGGACAATGCGCCGTCCAAACCAACACTTAGAGATCTTCTTCAAATAATTTTGCGTCCTCAAGCGTGCATATCGCTTTCGCTCTCTATTGACAACATCCCAGTGGTGTATTGAAATGCCATGCTGACTAAGTTCGCGTCTAGGGTTGACGCCGTTGCGTTCACATCGATTCAAAAACCTGTGAATGTTTATCAAGTGTCCAAATTTTTGGCCGTTTTCATCATCAATCTTGGCCAGCCTCTCTTCCAGTGACGTCACGAAGTTCTCAGAGACATCGTTCATCGAGCTGAAAAGTGTCTCCATAGCGCCATATGCTTTACTATTTACTCGCAGTTTCTCTGGGACACAAAAAACTTATTGTTAAAACAGATTCTTTTGAAATATTTACTCAGAAAAGAAACCATAATTGTATAAGAAGAAGAAAGTGAGATACTGATGTTGATTACATTAAAATCGCGCCTTGACATTTGCCCTGTGTTTGACCTTTGCTCTTTTGACCTTTGCTCTTTTTACCGTATATCCTGCTACATACAAAAAACCTTTAAAGTTTTAGTCAACATTGATTTTCAGCTTACAATTAGGCATCCAATTACCTACATTTTCTACCTAATAGTAAGATGTGGCGTTATTTCAAAATTCTATAAAGATCTTGATTTATCAAAAAGAATACAATTGAAAAATTTTGAATTGAGATTGTCAACTAAATGCACTGAAAGCCTTGTTTTTAACTGCATATAAACCAGATGGATATGGAAAAATATTTGCCAAAACAAAATAAAGAAGTTAAAAAATATTTAAAATTGTGGTTTTACCGAGTCTCATCTCCAGTTGCCCCATCTCTTTTTCTCTTCGATTTCTCCACACCATGTAAATGCTTCCAAAAACAAAAGCAACACCGATGCAAGCTGCAATTGTGTAAGCTGTGTTCAAAAACATCGGAGAATTCGGTTGAAACATGCCAGTACTTTCTTCGTCCGAAGTAACAGCAGTACTCTCATCCTGCAAAACAGCATTTGAAAGAATGCTCAAGGCTTTATACATGGGTGGAGGCTTCCTCTTTCAACGAGCAAAAATAATTCAAGAAAATGTCGATTCAGGTTAGAATTGCTAGTTGTATGATTAAAAGAGGGTTTTTATTTGATCAAACTGGAATCAGACCGTCTGAAAATTGGCTTATGTACTTGGTAAATGTTGGTATTGTCAAATTAAATTTAAAAATTTGTACCTAAATTGTCCGTAACAAACGCTTAGTTTCTATATCCTTCTTATTTCATTAATAGAATAACATTTCATAGAATTTCATTAGTTACCTTATCATTTGCATTAGCTAATGTTTGTATGTTTAAATTAAATTTTATACTTGGTGCCCAAAATGCCCGTAATATACTCTTGGTTTCAAATCCTTTTGCTATCTTGTCACTCACATTGGCACCCACTAAGATAACCACCACCATGTCATTGCATGCACCTTTTTCAGAAAATTGGATATAGTTACAATTACTGATAAGACCAGACTTGTTCAAAGCTGCTTGTTGTCTATCAAAGAGCTTGTATAGAACTTGGTATGGAACCCAAAGGGACATTATTGGGAGTCAATATTCATACATCAACATATCAACCTATAGTCGAATTTTTGCTTTTCGGCGTTTTTAAAGCAAAATATAAGAACGATAAACAGAGTAGTAGAGGAAAAAATAAAATGCAAGTTACGGTACAAACTTACAGTTTTGAAAACGTGGACATAATTTAGAATACCATCAGTAAATCTTTTCTGATTCGAATTGATGAAGTCTGTAAAAACGTCAGCCAGCTTTGAGATATTCCCTGTGAGGCCGACTCCAAAAGCGAATGAAGACTTGACTGATTTCTGAACGTAAATGGGGCTGTTGTTAAATTGACGTTGAAACATGGTGAGCACAAACGAGTCTATCAGAGCTCCCTCTACTTCGTTCTTCCTAACCATCTGTAAAGCCTCCGCAACGCCATTTTCTGCAATAATGAGTATCAAGTTATTGGCACACATGATTTACATAGCTTCTGAAACTTTCCAGTTGATGAAATGTTAAAGAACACCCCCAGTTTGTCTATAAAAATGTCAGTACGAACAATGAATCTTAAATGGAAAAAAGTTTATGTTGAAAAATGGCAGCGTCATATTGAATTTGTTATAATGGTGAATACTTATAATAAAATAATCTAAAAGCTGGATAACATATATAAAGATATCACTCGACCACTGCGATACGGAATATAATGATGTTAACGCATAAGGATGATTTAGATACAATTCGTTCTAGGCCTGAACAGGCTGTGGCTGAGACAGGAATCTATAAGTTTTTAATTCATGTGAACAATCGCTTTTTGATACAGACTTCAGTAATAGCTATCGAATAGTCATCGAAATAGCTGACACCCCTCAGAGTACGCAAACGTTAGAAAATGACCAAAAGCTGACCAGATAAAGTATTTTTAGTATGCACAAACTTGTTCCACTATTTGAAGCTATTGTCAAGTTTCGTTGTGTTAGATTTTGTCCTTGAAATGTGTTTGACAAAAGTTTTATAACCAAAACGTGGAAATGCACCGGATGTAAGTTAGATTGCCTAATTAAAAAGTTGAATACTGAATAATAACTTACTTGCCAGCAGCTTTCCGGCTCTCTGTGCAATCATTTTTTCTTCAAAAGTGCCACTTTTTGCTGCAATCTAAAGAGGTTAAAGATTGAAGACAAAGTGATACGCTCTTTTGAAAAGTGGCACTGAAAATAGCTATCCTTCTTGACGATTTGAAAACAATTTGTTTTTTGCTATAATTGATTTCTTTTAGTTGGCAAACTTATTTCACTAGCTACGTGGGCATGGTCAAAAAGCTTTAAGAAATCTGATTGATATGTTTACCATGGTATCGTAAATATCCACTTTCTTGTTAATGACTTGTTCCTTCACGTAGAGAGAGGAAGTAAGGCCACTGCAAAGAATGGCATAGAGCACCAAGCCAACAAATGTCCAGATCAGGGCAAATACCTTCCCAATGTACGATTTTGGTGTAATGTCACCATACCTATGAGGCAGAGAGGTGTTAACGTACTTCAATGGAAGCACTGAGATCTACTGAACATAGTTCTTTAGAAAATCTTAGAAAAAGCTTACCTAGTGCTGCTCAACTTAAAGGTTTGTAGCCCAGAGCAAAATCAGAGACTGTGTGTCTCATATGACGTGTTTAGTAAACAAGGAAACGTTGGTGGAGGATTTTGACACAAACTTCTACTATAACTTTGAAATTTCTACTACAGACGTTAATTAAAGTTTTGTGCCAGATCACAGCCATTGGCAAATGTCATTTTGCGATGTTCTTAATCCAACATCAATTGTTTAACCACGGTGCTTGAAGCTGGATAACGTTTGGAAAATTCAAACATGCGTCGAGAATTCTAATTCCCATCCTGTCTTTGTATTCGCAAATTAGTCAAATTTTGCGACAAAATGAGGAAGAAGATGGAATTATGGACTTTATAAAACAAAATAGTTCCCATATAGAAATCATAATTTCAATTAAAAAACTTTCTAACTGATGTTAACAAAGGGGATCTTGGACTTAACATTACTAAGTAGCAAAAATATATCACTAAAGAAGTAAAGCTATGTCCTTGAATATGACGTCACAAGCATTTTGATTCAGGATAAAAAGGTGCCTAACCCGACAGTTGTCATGGTGACGTAAGCCCACCATAACCCATTCCACATTCCGACCAAAACAGGAGAAGGAGGAAGCTCATCTGGGTTTGCGGTTGAGTCCTGCAAATCAAGGTACCTTGAGTTTCAATCAAGTCAACAAGAGTATCAAAGATTAAAGGCATTGAGTCATGATAAATGGAAAGCATATACCCAAATTGCAAAAATTGCTGAGTAAGCAAACTGCACACATGATGTTTTTAACCTCGCAGTTGATGTCTGATCACATGAAAGCCGATTTATCACATGAAAACAGACAACAGCCCATGGAAAACCGCTATTTACCATGTCTCAGTGCCTTTAACAAAACTCCCGACATTTAGCGGAAAAGGTTTTAGAGTAAGAAGTTTCTTCAGTTCTCGAAATCTTCAAGCTCTAATGCACCTTCAGGATGTTTGATTAATGTTTTTCTACATCAGTAAATTTGTTCGAGATCAAAAATACATTGATTCATTGCTAAGCTATTAGTTTAAATATATGCAAACTAAATCATGGATGCATAGAGGGCTGTTTGAAAAGCATAAATTCCTGATCATAAATAGCTATATTCCTGAAATTGTGAGGATTTCTGCAAAATCTGCTTCAACAGAATGATTGAAAGTGCACATTCCCATGAAATGTGTATGCAGGCAAAATGACTGAAAACAATTCTCAACAGGGCAAAAATAATACAGTTAATATGATTAATGCGTGAGACAAAATTTAGAAAAACCACAAAAACATGTATGACTCAGACGGTACAACCAGTCATTGCTTAATGATAGACTCCATTCATGCAAACCAAAGCTATTTAAACGGCTAATTGGGTGAACAAGCGGATCAAAGCCTACCAGAAACCAGATGACGTTCCCTGCCAAAGCTGCAAATACCAGAATAAGGATGACCATAGGCCACAGTGAAAGCATTGCCTTCGTCATGGCCTTCGTCTTAGATATGATTGTAACCTTCTTTAGAACCACAAGAGCCGAGCCTGGATGGTCAATCAGATGCAAGAATCTCCCTTTGGAAAGAAAGTCAGTCTGCTTCGTCAGGCCTTGAATGGGGAATGAAATATCTGTAGCGTCACTGACGCCTCTTATGCACTCTACTATAGACCCCTTCATGCTCTTTCTACCATTTTTGTCAACGTCGAAATGCACAACTGAGAGGCCATGTCCTCGTGGGCCATTACAGTCTTGGCACCCCCAAATTACCATGTCACGAATGAACTCTCCGAAGATTCCTTTTGGCACAAAAGACACCTTCGGAACGTAGCCATCCATCTGGTCCGTTCCATTGATGCCTTCTTCGAATACGTAGGGTGGATAGGCCCACCAGTTTGTGTACAACTGCTTCACACAACGACATGTCTCTGAATCAGAAAATACAGTCACTACGGTCAGTTTAGCGGTCAAGAATTTATTATTTTCATTTACCAACAAACTCAGAGTTCATCGTGCTTTCTTACAAAACTAAACTGATGAAAAGAAAAAAATACGCTACAACTTTTTTGCAAGTTGATGCACTTGTCAAAACATACCAGGACAATGTTACTTTATTCAAGTGGGTCAAAGTAAACATTTTATTGTTCCAAGCAGCCAATAAGATGATAAAACCTTCTCGAAGTAGAATCGTGTTTACAGACTAGGAGGCACATCAAAGTGTACTAGTGTATGCATCATGCTGACATTGATATACTAATATTGCTGCTGCCATATAAAATATGCTTACTGCTATAAATGATGTTCGAATGAGCACCATAGCCCTTGTTGGTCCGAGCCACGATTTGTATTTCGTAAGTTGTAAATGTTGCCAGATTCTCGAGGTACGTTTCGTGTGTGTTAGATGACACTACCAGCTCAGACATTTTGCTTTGCTCCACTGGCCTGTCAGCTTCTGTGTACTTACGAAATAAGATTTTGTATGACAATATATCTCCGTGGCGATGAGCAGGAGGGACCGGCTTCCACTTCAAGAGCAGAGAGAACGGTCCAGTGTTGTCAGTGGCAACCAAGTCTTGTGGTGACTTCGTGGGAACTGCAAAAAAACAGTATCATTGTATCAACTATTTTATTATTAAACTCAATTATCAAACGACTGTACCAAATACTTCGGTACGTAGAACTGACAAGGCTGCACATTCTTACTGTCTGTGTCTGTTCTGACCGTTACATTAGTACTGTCCAACCCTTGACCAACAACAGTCCTGGCATAAACACGGATGTCATAAAAAGTCCACTTTTGGAGTTTTCGTATCTGTGTTGAGTTCCTTGTGCTGGAAACGGTAATTGTGGCTTCTTGCTGCAGAGGTTGACTTGTCTCTCTAAAAAAAGCCACGGACCTATAAATTTCTACTAGCTTCTAAGAATTTTTGTATTATTATCATTACATAAATGCTAACTTCAGTATCTTTAATTTGTTTGTCTGTAAAGAAGCCTAGCCTGGAAGGATGTGTTTATTTTCATATACAAAAACTAAAATTTCTGCTCTACTTAGAAAACTTAGAAATCTTTACCGTGTATGGACGTAGAAAGGATCTAAAAATTGGGCGGTGGGGCAAAAAAGAGGCACATGTCCACTCTCTTTTTGATTTGCAAGGGGCATTTTGCAAGAGCAGGGGCACTTTGGTATAGTTTGCCAAAAATTAAGAGGATATGTTTTCTCTGGCCCAACCAGTTCCTATATCACTATGTCCAAAATACACCAAAGGTGGAGGACCATGAGCGATTGAGAAAATTTGAAGTCTCAGTAACAAACCTGTAATAAACCGTGTAATCCAAGACAATGCCATTTCGATATTCCCATTCCAACTCTTCCCATTCAACGTGGAGACTTGTTGAGCTCGTGTTCCAGGCTTCCACGCGAATGGGTCCCCTAGCTGGGACTAGAATTATCAAAACATTAAATTAGATCATAACGCTTTAGATTCGTTAACGGCTCGCCAACAAACGCATATAGTAAGTGCTAACTGCTTCGTTAAGATGCAGGTACAGTGTTCATGTAGCTCTTTACTGACGCCAAAAGCTAAAAGAGTAATTCAAGGTCATCATTTTACTGAAACACTCAAAACTGTGACATTATTCTTCATCCGCAAAGTTATATTACCAGGTAAACAGAAGATCTAAAGAGACTTACGATCTTGCTGGGTTACAACATGGTTTGGATTTCCAAGTTCTCCGTGACCCTTCCTTGTATTTCCAGCAACGTATACACTGTAGTTTTTGTATGGATCTAGGTCAGTCAGTGTGTAGCTCATCTTAAATGGTTGAGTGGAATTAGTAGTGTTTCTCGTGCTGTTGTGAAGTGAATCAGTCCCATTCATGCCTTCAAAATAGGAAAGGTCGATGCTCTTATTGTAGACAGTGTTCTTTCTCTCCCTTTTATAGAATATTGTGTAGCCGGTTAAAATGCCGTTCGTACAACAAACAGGGTCCTCTATGCTTGGGTCGTATATGATGGGGACTGGGTCCCACTGGACAATGATTGACGTCGAGTTCGGCGATTGTACAGTGATGTTGCTGGCAGCTCTGCTGGGAACTACGGCATAAACGAAACACTGGTCATAAACGATGCGAGCAAAGAGGTAACATGGCACGACGAGATGATATGATATGAAAAACACGGCATGGTGCAAGAGAAGGTGACATGGTACAGATTATTTGGCGCAAATGACATGGTAGGCAGAGTCCAGAAAAAACATCCTAGAAGACAAACCTCCCTCACAAAACAATATAAAATGGGCGTGGCTTAGGTGTGTCATAGAAGCTTCTATTGTTTTTCGAGGATCTTTCTCCGTTCAGTGACCGTGCGACAGTAATATTTTCGTGACTATGATGATAGGGAGAGGTAACACAAGCGATGACATGGTGTGAAGGTAACAAAGAAGAAGGAGCGAATTGGTGGTAGAGATGTCATTGTACAAAGAGATGATATGACACAACAACATGACATGGTGCAAAACATGACAGTATGCAGATACATTGAATGTTGCAAAGAGGTTACATGGTGCAATGCTTTTGTATGGATTTCCAGCCACTATAAATGGGTAAAAAACTTTGTAAACCAGACTTGAAGGGCCCAAGTTAAAGCACTGCAGACATATTGGTTCGTGAATAACTAAACAATAGGTCTGATCTCGAGTTCGCGCTGTTTTCTTCCCAATGCAGAAATAGAGACTGCATTCGGACCCATAACAACCGACGTTATTGGTTCAATGCATTCATGTTGGCGGGGTAGGCTATGATCTCAAAGTAATTTCAAAATCAATGATAGATTTGTATATTAGTATGCGTTTAAGCACTAGTCTCCAACGGTAAGATTACAGTACGCAATAAAACATCACTACATGAAGAAGAAAAGGTTCGCGCTGAAATTGCCGCTGAGCAGAATTCGACGTCAAATTGCGTTTCCGCTGGTAATTCGTATCAATTCAAAGCAAACTTAGCCAAACTGTACTGTAACTGGTCGAGCTCACCAGCTTCTTGGCCTCGCAATTATTGCGAATCGAGCGGAAACCGTCTTCGTATGCAAATAGATAAAAGGTATGCTATCAAATTAAACAGATTACTTGCTAATAAATCAAGTATATCACAGAGAAGAAGTCTTTGCGATTGTGGCTATGACCCAGACCTAGCTAGAGGGTTGGTAGATTATACAGTGAGAGCCGGTTTCATGTGGAGCACAAAGGAGATTCCTTACCTGTGCCAACGGGACTGGTTCTAAGGAGGTCAAGTAAGAAGGAGCTGCCTTTTCAAATACTGACGTAGACTGTATTGAAGTGGATTTGAATAGAAAAGAGCGGTTTCTGGGTTTATATGGGAATAATCGCATATTGAAAAAGGGCCGGCGGAAGAAATAAGAGTGGGAACTGTTAGAGACGTATTGCATTGATTTGAGGAAAGCCAAGAAGACACTGGACGATCAAGCACAGCGCTTGAGGGGAGAATTTTAATGACCGTGGATAAAAAAACATGAATATTCAAATTTCTTTAACTTCATTAATTCAAATTTCGAAACTGACGTTGTAAGGAAGGACTGATAGCCGGCTCCAACTAAACTCGTGAGACGGAGTTGCATTTATTCACACGATGGCGTAGAGACAGGGAAAAGAAGCAGGTCTGTTCTCGAAATCCCAATTTATTGGAAGGAAATCACATTGAGGGCATAGGGAGAGCCCGCTAAGCTGTTAAAGCGAACATTTCAGTGATGGAAAAGGATCAAAAATGATAGGGTGCTAACAAGATAAAAGGATCCTGTTCTGGCGTGAAATCTTGATTATGCGATTAAAATGAGCATTTGCATGGCTGATTAGGAAGCAGCCAGCCAGATGTGGAGTCAAACGAAAGAATACACGACAAAAGAGACTCCAATGTATCTCTTTAGCGAGGTTATTAGCACGTAGCTTTGGCAAGACTTAACGACAAAATGGCATTTGTCGGCTAAATCGGAAAGAGCAGATTGGGAAAGCCTTGGATAATCGAAATAATCTTGTTGCAGGAAACAATACGATAAAATAAGTTGGGGATTAGTCATTATAGACAAACTCACTGGCAACAGAAGACTAGTTGCATGAAGAAATAGCGAAGACATCATTGTACTGGCCTCCTGAATAAAACAATGCCGAGCCAGGTGTTTACAGACGATACTGCGGTGGCGGTGGGGAAATAAAAAGGAAAGGGAATCGATGCCTCGCCTTGCATCGCCAAGAGGTGACGAGACGGGGGCAAAGGAAAAACGCAAGAGCAGGACAATGCATTTTTCGCTCCCTGAAATCTTATTGAGGAAACAATGGCCAAAAAATCATGAGCGGCAAAATTTGTATCGCAAGCAGATTTGCAAAAGTTGATGTTATAAAGAGAAGTGCTTATGTTGGTATTCTACTCAATTGGAAACCTTGTTTAGAAACAAACCACAATACGTCATTCAAATTAATACCTTAGCTGAAGCACTGCCGCTCTAAGCAAGCCAAAAAGAGGCAAAACCAGAAGAACATCAAAAACGAATAAATAATACAAACCATCTTCATCGGTCATTGCAGACAAAGCAAAAGTCCATGGACCAGTACCAATCTTTGTATAGGCAGTTAGGTGAATCGCATACTCCATGAACTTGTATAGCCCTGTTAACTCGTACCAAAGTCGCCGGAGAACGTCATCAATCTCAATTTGAATAGGAGGTCGATAAACAACGGTATAGTTGGCTGTAAAGTGGTCCATGTCTATCCATTTTACGGACAGGGAATGACTTGACTTTTTAACTCGATAGTAAAGAGCATAGCCCTGAATATCACCCTTTCTCATGAGGAATGGAAGTTCGTTCCATTCTACCATCAATGAGGTCGATGTGTGGTTGACAACTGACACATTCAGTGGCTGCATAATTGGTCCTAAAAACAAGCAGGCGTTGAATGAATACTGAAAATACTGTGTCATTGAACCGTCAACGCATGATCATGGCTTGAACCGGCGCAGTTTGTTTAAAGGGGCGTTTTAATAAAAGAATGTGCGACAAATTTTTAGTGTCAATAAAGTTTTGTCGATACCTTGCATGCCCGTTTAGAATGTTTTGCCTAACTGAGGTTGGTTTTTACTCACAGTTCTGTACACCATTAAAGCCCAATTCGATTCAATAAAATGTATAAAACTTCGAGGAAAGTCAAGACTACACTTAAAGTGACTAATAGTGGTCAATATTTCAATATTAATAACATAACGGGAAAATAATAGAGGTCAGGATGTTGCCTCAGAAACGCTTCATACTGTACCAATCCTACCAACAACGATTTGTATGCAACCATGATCAGAATATGATCGATTCTGACTACGCTAGTTCATTTGTTAATGATGACCCGGAAATAGTTCTAGGATGACACTTACTACTCTCGCTCGTCCAGGCATGAGTTCTTCCATCAGGGCCTAGGCCCTTGACTGTCATTGCAGCAACGTCGATGATATATGGTGTGTATGTCTCAAGACCTCCAATATCAACCAACTGTTGCTTTGGTGGGACGGTAAAAGACGTAAAGCTATCACCTGCAACAAAGACATAATGTGTCAAATTTTTCTCCAATGTGCCTGTAGTATCATTCGTGATTAATTTTCTGGCCGAGGCAACATCGATTCGCCGTTTCGAATGTCTGCACCCTTGCCTGGGATGTCATTGCATCCTAAGCTTCAGATAAACTTACAGGGTAGTGGGTGTGAGAGAGAGAGAGAGAGAGAGAGAGAGAGAGAGAGAGAGAGAGAGAGAGAGAGAGAGAGAGAGAGAGAGAGAAAGAGAGAGAGAGAGAGAGAGAGAGAGAGAGAGAGAGAGAGAGAGAGAGAGAGAGAGAGAGAGAGAGAGAGAGAGAGAGAGTAATAGAGTAATATGGAGCATGCGCATAATTAATCATAAATTAGCGCGTAACCTTAATCAGTTTTAAAACATGGAACCTAAGCAAGCGTTTGATAAAGAGATGGCGCAAATAATTAGGATAGTAACTTACTACAAGAATCAAAATTGAAACGGGGTGGGAAACTAGAAGCCAGAAAGCAGTTAGAGAAACTATTCGGTCAAACGATGACGACGTCCTCAAAAGGATTACACGGTCTTTTCTGAAGGGCAGCCTGATGAATTTCCGAGTTTAAAGAATAGGAAATGAGTTCAACTATCTAACATAAATATGGTTTGTTAATTTTCACCCAATTGTTGAACTTTCTAACAGTATTTAATTGGTGAATTCACTTTTGTACTGTACCAAAATAAGCGGATCTGTTCACAAAGGGTACGGATTCAACCGTGTATGTAGAACTTCTATTGCCGAATTTCTTTTAATGCTGTGGATCCATTCTTACGTCAACAGGCCCCAATCTGGTCTAAAATAGACACGAATGACGTACCAGGCACGGGGAACCGTTTGCCATATGAAATGCGGTATCCCGTGAGGATGCCATGTAGGCAACAAGACGGCTCGCCATTTTCAGGGACGCTATCCCAACTTATGCGCAGCACTGTGGAGGCGAGTGATTCAGCCTTGACATTAGCCGGCGCTTTACTTGGTACTGCAATAAGTAATCAATGCATAATTAACTAGACTTGAGAAAAAGTAGGGATTTTTCAGAACGTCACATGTGAAATTCACAGCATTAAACAGGCTAATTTCTTACGGTAAATGAAGTCAACATGAAAACTGGTAAAATGAAACAAAGATTATTAAAATAATTTATTATGGTGATTAGACATGGCGGTGCATCATTATTCTTATCGCGATTATCATTAACATATATTCATCTTAGATTCATTTTTATGTAATCTCTTCTCTGCTTTCTCTCTTTGCATTTTGTTGTTTTATCGTGCGATTGTAAAAAGAGCCTTTATCTGTAACCCGGACTTGCCAGTTACACAAACTGCCAGTGTAATAGAGAGATGTGTAATCGCAGTAAGAATTGAAATATTAAGTTTTCCATATATTTAATTATAACATTGGCCCATCTATTTGCAAGAATGACATTGATAATGATTGGTAATGATCAAACGGCCCACTACTTACTATCCTCGTCTGTTCTTTCTAGCACCCCTTTACTAAACGGGCCAATACCTTTGCTTGTTATACCAGCCACTTTTACTTCATAAACAACGAATCTCATTAGGCCAGTGACATTGTAATGCAAGTTTGGTTCGTACTGGATGTGATTTTGCCAAGGATCAAAACTGTTTGCCCTTTGTATTGATATTATATAGGCGTAGACAATCCCGTTCGCATCTTCATGGGGTATCGGCTGCCATTTCGTAAGCATGCTCCTCGAAGATGTGTAATTCGCAGAAACATACGTTGGTGGTGAGCTTGGAACTAAAAATGAACAACTCATTCAAAGCGGATTCCATCTTGAGAGAGATGAAAGTAAACACATTAACTTTCGAAAGATAGACTGTCAAGAAGTCGAAGTATCAATTTAAGCTTCCAGAAAAGCTTATGCTAAATGTCAAACAGAATGGGATTATGTAACAAGGAGATCTCACTTTTCCAATACTTCCTCATTTTAAAGCCTACATACTAGCTCTTTCATAAAAACGATGTTTAGAATGTAACGTAACTAGATTACGACGCAGATTACTACGTGAGTGAATCGTTAGTTGAGGATGTTAAGATTAGTACCGCAATGGCTAGAAACATCATCTTCACTAACTTTAATATACCAATCTGCGCAAACTCACCTGTTTCATCGGTCTGAACAAGAATAGGATTGCTTAACGGCCCAGATCCTTTCATAGTTGTTGCTTGCAGAATTATTGTGTAGTTGATGTAGGGATCGAGGGAGTTAATCTGCAAATCTGTTTCATTTGCAGTCAAGACTATCGTATTGAATCCGGGTGGACTTGTGGTGGATCTTCGGATTCTGAAAGACCTTGACGCCGGCCTAAGTTTTCTTTGGATTAAAGTTGACTCTGCGTAGTGGGAATCAATTATTCCCTTTTCTGTCACGTGAAGCTTGTTTCCAAGGTAACTGAAGACATCTTCAACAGACCTTCTTCGCCTCATGGCAGCAGAGCTATTTTTGGCCTGCAACATTTCGAAGTAAGCTCTACCATCGACCGCGCGAGTTGGAGCTGCTCGAATATCGAGTTTGTAAAACACATTTACAGAAACCAGCTCGCCATTCTGATCCTGTCCAGGAGGCTTTGACCACGAGATTTTTATTTCGTTTGATGAAAGAAATGTTCCTTTGATTTCGACAGGAGCTGAAGTTGGAACTGCCAAGATAGAAAGTAATATTAGCAAAAGTACCAAGACGGACAAAAATGTTTCTTAGTATGTTTAAGAAGTCAGGCCAAAACTGCAAGCATTTCTATGTTGTGCAAGATCTTGAATCAAAATTAGACACTATAATGATCTGAGGTGTCAAATAGATGGTGGTAGCAATGGGAGTTAGAATCATTAGAGAACTCAATACGTGGGGTTGAAGAAAATTGGTGTTGGGGAAGTTTAGGAAACTTCATAAACGGGAGGGGGCTTGACATCTAGAGTAAATCTGACTAAAAGAAAGAAAATGAACACAAGAAAATTAGACAAAGTTGTATTAATTCTATTTGTGCTATAAACGCATAGTTGGTTAATCTATTCTTTCTCGCCACCAATTTAATATTATTCATTCAAAATATTTTCCATCAATAAATCATCAATTGTGTTCAAGACCCACAACGTGATGAGAAAGAGGGAGATAGGTTCAAATCATTTGGAGGCATATGTCACTGGTGGCTTGAGAAACATCATAAGCAGGAAGTTAACAAGGTTATTTCCAATCACAAACAAATTTTGCAAGCCATTTCCCTAAAAGGTCTTCAAAATGTCATTTTATAACAAAGTTATCAAGCAGAGACCATACAAAAAGCTTCATTTAAAATATCACTTACTGCCTTGATCAGTTATCCCATACGCTGATATATACGGACCGATTCCAAATTTTGTAAAGCCTGTGATACTTATTTTGTATTGTCTGAACTCTTCTAGCCCAGCTAGGTTGTGACTGAGTGTGCTTTCTCCGTTCAGCGTCAAATTTCTCGTTACGTTGTACACAACGTCATGGTACACAATAAAGTAGCCCAAGATATATCCGCGTCTTGACTCAAGTGGAACTTTAGACCATTCTATCCAGAGGCTTGATGAACTCGTGTTGTATGTCAAAATGGAAGCCGGCGGTTGGGTCGGTACTACGGAAAAGAAACTGGGAAATCCAGGATTCAAGTTGAAGCTTGTGTCGCGTTAAAACCGAATACTGGGAGTACTGATGCTATTATGACTGTGAAAAGTGGCAGAAAAAAAGTATAGGCTGGGTAGTAGTAGAGGCTTTGCAGAAAGCGTCAGAATAGACGGCTCTGAATCACAAGACGCAGAAATGATGCACCGAGAAAATTTGTCATGTCCTACTCTTTATCGTATTCGGCCATATTTAAGGGAGTTCAAAATCAAAATAATTTAAGGTAACACTGCTGTTCAGAATAATAAAATACCTTTTTACCGTTAATTTGAAAATAGAATGAACACTTATAAATGCTAGCAGGAAACAATTGATAAATGAAGAGATTGCATTATGGGAGCTATTTACTGCACGCAATACAGGCGTATTGATTTTCTAAGTACCAGTCCTTTATAAGCATTTTGATCTCAGCAAAAAATTTATAGCAGTTAACATCTGATGGGCAATGACCCTTTGTGACATGTTCGTTTCGCTACAAATTAAAAGAACAATCATTTCATGGGCAATCAATCTTCTTTGCTCTCTAAGAAAATAAAAAATCACAGCTTATTCTTACTTGCGTCGTCCGTTCGAACTTGTATATGGCCAATAACGCCAGTTCCTTTTGAATTGTAAGCAGATACTTTGATGTCATAGAGGGTGAAATTATCAAGGCGAGTGACCTCAAAACTTCTGTTGCTTGCGCCACTGAGCAAAACAGTAGTCCAAGAGTAGTCGAGCACGCGTTTATACCGCAGGTTATACCCGAGAATAACACCATGTCTGGATGACGCGGGAACACTGTCCCATTGCACTTGGATACTGTAAGAGCTTGTATTGAAGCCTCTGATATTTTCAGGGTGTGAAGTAGGGGCTGTGAAGAAACCATATGCTTACGTCAAAGAGCCATAAGTCATAAAGTCAAAGGAGGTCAAAATCTCGATATGATTAAAGTCTCTAATTCAAAGCCAGCATAGGAGGTTGGTAATACTATTGAAGGATTGATTCCTGCGAGGCTAGCCATGGAAATGAGGCCATTCCCTGTCCTTATAAAAAGATCATGTGGGTCTTGGATACAGCAAAGATTACTCAAACATTGCCTTATTCATCTAGAATGCAAAGGCATCCTTACATCGTAATAGTACAAAAGTCTCAGCGTCCTATGAACTTTCTTTGTTAGATCGTGCACAAATAAATAGCCACATACGGGCACAAAAATATAACGATAAAAAGAGCAATAATATAGTATTTTGAAAAAGTACAATTCTTGATATAACAAGTATATTCAAAGTGGTTTGCTAGGTAAACGGTCAAATGTTTTGGAACACAGTACCTTAAACACTGTACGGTTAAAAATTGCTGGTTGAATTGCTTCATCTTACCGTGTTCGTCTGTCCGCACAGTGATGGGCGAACTAAAATTTCCGTAACCAATCCGCGTTCCAGCAGCAATGGATAAATTGTAGTGAGTCCAGAATTGTAAGCCAGTGACACTTCCTGTCTGTAAAGATCCCCCATGGAAGTCGACGATCCTGCTGTCCGTTGGGTTCATAGTGGCCACGCACGCTACTCTGTACCCAATGATTATCCCATTTCTTGGTAAAATGGGCATGCTGTTATTCCACTGGAGCAAAATAGCTGTTGCGGATATATTGTTTCCCCTAAGGTCAGCTGGAATTACATCCGGTACTGCAAAAAAAGGGCAGACATTCGAATCCTCTTGCAGATACCTATCAGCATAGCTGGACATTATTTTGCACGCATATAGTTTGGGCTTAAACGCATAGACTCAAGTTGGGAAATGTGGTACAAGGAAATGGGAAAGAAGTGGATAACCTATGCACCATTCGTGAGGTGGCACAAAGTGATACATTCCTTGTGCTTGTGGCAAGGGAGTGTCAACCTCGAAATAGGTCTATGGCATTCTTCACGGCAAATACCTGCTTCTTTCACCGACCCATACTTCTATAACATGTTTTCATGAACTATATTCCGTATCACATACAATTTTTGCAATTGGAAAGCACTTAGCGCCCTATAAAAGCTGTTGGATGTAGCTAGCAAAAAATTTCTAAAGATTGAAACTACAAACTGAGGCCGTAGGACAAAGAAAGGGCATCTCATATGCACAGTGTCCTAACTCATTGCCCTCATTTCCATCGAAACCAATTACTTGAGATACCCTAATACTTACTATCTTCGTCTGTTAAGCCCACAATTGACGTGCTAGGCCCCTTGCCGTTTCTCGTATACCCCGCAATATCAATTCTATAGTGACGAAATTTGTCTAACGAAGTCAACATTGTTTGCAATAGGCCCCAGTTGTTTCTCGTTGTGGTCCTCAATGAATTGAGAACAAGGTCAGTATAATTGATTCTGTATCCAAGTATGATGCCGTGCCTGGAAACTTCTGGTATAGGTTGCCACTGGAGAAGAAGGGATGTAGAGCTTGTGTTTTTGACTTGGACTGATTCGAGTGGAAGAGTGGGCGCTGAAAATGTTAACATGATGAATAAAATCAATTGTTTATAAGTAAAAAGCAACCCCAAACTAATGATTCCTGCTACACAAAATGTTTAGGAGCAGCAACGAGTATGGAAATAGTGAAGAGACAATCATCAATAAGGCGATCAATGTTGCAATCAATCAATCGAGATGATCATGTTGATTAAAATCTATCACCGTTTATAGCTAAATGGTTCCATATCTTCATAGCAATATCTACTCACATCTAAAAACGCTATTCTGGAACCATTGTTGAATAAATTGGCAAACTTAAAATTATATTGGGACAGGTTACACCAAGATCCAAGTCAGATACTGCAATAGTGAAAACCAATATGACAGCTACCACATGGGCAAATAAAGAGACTTCTACCAGGATGGGTAGTAGTAGAGGCTTTGTAGAAAGCGTCAGAATAGACGGCTCTGAATCACAAGACGCAGTACTGATGCACCGAGAAAATTTGTCATGTCCTACTCTTTAGCGTATTCGGTCATATTAAAGGGAGTTCAAAATCAAAATAATTTAAGGTAACACTGCTGTTCAGAATAATAAAATACCTTTTTACCGTTAATTTGAAAATAGAATGAACACTTATAAATGCTAGCAGGAAACAATTGATAAATGAAGAGATTGCATTATGGAAGCTATTTACTGCACGCAATACAGGCGTATTGATTTTCTAAGTACCAGTCCTTTATAAGCATTTTGATCTCAGCAAAAAATTTATAGCAGTTAACATCTGATGGGCAATGACCCTTTGTGACATGTTCGTTTCGCTACAAATTAAAAGAACAATCATTTCATGGGCAATCAATCTTCTTTGCTCTCTAAGAAAATAAAAAATCACAGCTTATTCTTACTTGCGTCGTCCGTTCGAACTTGTATATGGCCAATAACGCCAGTTCCTTTTGAATTGTAAGCAGATACTTTGATGTCATAGAGGGTGAAATTATCAAGGCGAGTGACCTCAAAACTTCTGTTGCTTGCGCCACTGAGCAAAACAGTAGTCCAAGAGTAGTCGAGCACGCGTTTATACCGCAGGTTATACCCGAGAATAACACCATGTCTGGATGACGCGGGAACACTGTCCCATTGCACTTGGATACTGTAAGAGCTTGTGTTGAAGCCTCTGATATTTTCAGGGTGTGAAGTAGGGGCTGTGAAGAAACCATATGCTTACGTCAAAGAGCCATAAGTCATAAAGTCAAAGGAGGTCAAAATCTCGATATGATTAAAGTCTCTAATTCAAAGCCAGCATAGGAGGTTGGTAATACTATTGAAGGATTTATTCCTGCGAGGCTAGCCATGGAAATGAGGCCATTCCCTGTCCTTATAAAAAGATCATGTGGGTCTTGGATACAGCAAAGATTACTCAAACATTGCCTTATTCATCTAGAATGCAAAGGCATCCTTACATCGTAATAGTACAAAAGTCTCAGCGTCCTATGAACTTTCTTTGTTAGATCGTGCACAAATGAATAGCCACATACGGGCACAAAAATATAACGATAAAAAGAGCAATTAGATAGTATTTTGAAAAAGTACAATTCTTGATATAAGAAGTATATTCAAAGTGGTTTGCTAGGTAAACGGTCAAATGTTTTGGAACACAGTACCCTAAACACTGTACGGTTAAAAATTGCTGGTTGAATTGCTTCATCTTACCGTGTTCATCTGTCCGCACAGTGATGGGCGAACTAAAAGTTCCGTAACCAATCCGCGTTCCAGCAGCAATGGATAAATTGTAGTGAGTCCAGAATTGTAAGCCAGTGACACTTCCTGTCTGTAAAGATCCCCCATGGAAGTCGACGATCCTGCTGTCCGTTGGGTTCATAGTGGCCACGCACGCTACTCTGTACCCAATGATTATCCCATTTCTTGGTAAAATGGGCATGCTGTTATTCCACTGGAGCAAAATAGCTGTTGCGGATATATTGTTTCCCCTAAGGTCAGCTGGAATTACATCCGGTACTGCAAAAAAAGGGCAGACATTCGAATCCTCTTGCAGATACCTATCAGCATAGCTGGACATTATTTTGCACGCATATAGTTTGGGCTTAAACGCATAGACTCAAGTTGGGAAATGTGGTCCAAGGAAATGGGAAAGAAGTGGATAACCTATGCACCATTCGTGAGGTGGCACAGAGTGATACATTCCTTGTGCTTTTGGCAAGGGAGGGTCAACCTCGAAATAGGTCTATGGCATTCTTCACGGCAAATATTAACTAATTTAGCCATGTTTTTCGAAAGCGTTCATAAAGATTTCGTTGCTTGTCTGCATATTGTTTCTAAAGCATACAATCATTTTCATTTCAAAAGAACTTTTCAAACGCAATACAGCAGCAGCGGAAAATCATTTCTACCAAGATAGTTCTTTATCATCACTTGATCTATCTTATGAACCCTCTCTTGATTGAATATATATACAAATAAAAAGCATATGATTCTTAAAGTTAACGGGGCGGATGGGTTGGAGAAAATGGGTAACAGTGCATTTAACACCGAGCATAATATGTCGACTCTTGTTGTAAAGATGCAACAACAACAAAACAACAACGACGACGACAACAACAACAACACAACAACAGCAACTCAACAACAACTTGAATAGTGAAAGCAACAGAAAACTGGAAACCCACTATCTTCAGATGTCCGACTAGTCACTGAAGCTGAGAATGCACTCGTCCCTTTGACTGTACTAGCTGCTATCTGTGCGGTGTAGTGGGTCCACTTGATGAGGCCGGGCACAGTCTGCTCATACTGGTTCCCATTGCTCACTACAACCGTAAAGATGCTGCTGTTAGCCATCAAGGTTCCCAGAGCGATCTTGATTTGGTAATTTGTAATGATTCCGTTCTTGTGATGACTGGGAATTTCTGACCATGAAACTCTTAAGGATGTGGACGAGGCTGGTGTGAGAGCGAGGCTCGGTGGCGGTGCAGATGGTACTGCAAATATGAGACATTGAACAGACATGAACCAAAGGAAGTGCAGATGGCACTAGAAAGGTCATTAGACAAACATGTACCGAAAAGGAAATATTGCCACTTAAAGATTGATAACATTGGCCCTAGCACATGAAAGCTTGTCCTACATGTTTCAACTTATATTTTCGATAAGGTACCGTCGAGATTTTTTCAGCATCAAGTGGTATCGCGTAGCTGGTTAACAAAACCTACTGTACCTTCAACAAGACACTGTAGTGTAACTAATCTTAGGTAAGATTAACCTGGAAACATTCTAGGAGAAAACATTGTGCCTACCTAGAAAACATAAAAAGGAAGTCTTACTTCAATTTCAAGTGACGCATTATTTAGAAATCCTGAATCCTTTTTTTCGATCCGCAGCTAGCTATTCATTCTGTCAGCTTTTGGTTATTTGTCGACGTTTGCATACTCTGAGGAAAAGTACTTTAAGTATGCAAAAACTAGCTCCGGTTTTTCTTACTGTTGTGAAGTTTTGTTTTGTACTTGTTCAAATCCTGAAGTATTAAAATATCTTACTATCTTCATCCGTTTGAATCTCGATATGGGGCGAGAAATCTCCAGTGAACCTTGAGTTCTTGGCTCGAATTGCCGCTCTATACCACACATACTCCTCAAGGCCAGATATCAGCAGCTGGTTGGTCCAGTGATTTGAGACAGTATTGATTTGCCAGTGGCCATAATCTTTAGGCTTGTAACGAATCTCGTACCCCAAGCTATTGCCATTCATACTTGCAAGTGATGGAATTGACCATGATACCGTAATGCTTTTTGATGACACCATAACACAAACAAAATTTGCCGGAGTGGCTGGAACTAAAGAAGAGACAGCTCTTTATCAGTAACATAGCAGAGGCCAATACACTAAACGTTTGATACACTAAACGCATCCGTAAGTACAAAGTTTCACAGTTGCTGGGTTTTTATAGAGCTGCATCACTATTTTGTTTAAACTTTAATGATCTGGGAAAGTCATTCTTACCGTCTTCCATTGCTCTTACTAGAAATGGTTGAGAGCCAAATCCGAAGCCAATTTCATTATAAGGTACAACCCTCGTGGTATAATTATGAAAAGATGCAGTGTGTATAGTGCAAGACGTATAACTATCACAGGGTCCGTAGGCACTTTCTTGACTTTGGTAGCTCCAGGCCCCATCTGGGTCGGTTGTATCTAGCCTATAGAAGATCATAAAGCTGTCTGGAGTAGGCCCGGTCGTTGCTGTAGTGATTTGGACATCTACGTACGTATGCTTCGGTGAATTGAAGGAAACTACGCTTGGAGGGTATGGCACTGCAAGAAAACATCAGAAATGTCAATATTGCAATATTGCAAAATTGCACAACAAACCTAACTAGAGTATCACTCTGCAAAAGCTAGAATTTTGAGAAAACAACTTGCTCGTAACTTAAATGTTTGGACAAAATTTTGGCTTTGAGTTTGTGACGTAAAGAGGACTTCTCTGGAATGACACGCAAAAATTATTGTTATCCTGGTCTTGATTGAGATGTATGTTCAGCAATTTATCTATAAAACCTAGAGGCGGTGGAGGTGGAAACAGCACTTCAAAGAGTGAAACAAGAACTTCCAATTGAATTTGCATTTGAAAAAATTGTGTGATTAGGGTTATTGCTGTTATCAAAAAAACTAAATGAACTATCAATCAAGATATTTTGAATCTTTATCTAAATTGATGCATTTCTATCAATACAAAGAGGATTAGAGACATGAACTCTCAAGATTGAGAAACAAAGTAACTTTGAAGATTAGAAAGTTTAGAGAAACATTATCAGCTTACCAATAGTTGATGAATAATTTGCTAATATGGCTGGCTTGTTGTGAATTTTGTCATGGTAGTGAAGGTTATCCTGGAGTTCAACAATGTACAATGCATTTGGTTCCGACAACAGCAAGCCTACTATAGCTCCAACCTTTGTTGTATCCCTGTGGTGTGAGTAAAAATATACTCATAAAATCAACAGACCAATCATTATACCGCAATGATTCGAACAATCTAATTTGAGATAATGCATACTGATGCTATTAAATCTACTTCTAGCTTTTGCAAACTTTTTAATCGTAATCCTAAACCGTTGAAATCAACAGGCTCCTGTAACTGAAAATTTCAAGCGCCTTCTATAACAACTCTGTGATCTGAAAAGAAACAAAAATCAAGAGACGAGTGAAAAAAGAACAGGGTAGAAAAACAGGTTCGTTTTAAGTCGAGAAGATGGACCTAAGCACGAATGAAACATCATTTGCCTTCCATTAAAAAAACAAGATCAAAAAAACCAATTCCATTCTCGTACTACAAAACTTGATAAGTCCCATGTGCCATTTGAAAGACAGTATCCCATAATTAAAGTGCTTTAACTGTACTTGACCAACGACTTCAAGCAACAAAAAAACCAGGGAGATTCTTTAGGTGATTTTCCTAGGCTTGCACCCTATAGTGCTCTGCACCCACGATAGCACCCCTGAGTAGCAAGATTCTTTTCTACTGCTAAAATTTATTTTGCTTATTAAGAGGCACTTACCATTGATAAAACTCACACGATGCTGTAACATTGAAGGCGGCAGATGGCGAGTACACAGCTGAAAACTGCAAGATAGCAACCGCAGGATAGCATCATAGCATCATAGCTCCATCCATGCTTAACTATATATCGTAAAAAGTGCAGAGCACAGCCCTAAGCAAACGCGATTGAGATATGTGGCTCTCTTACACTGCTTACAAGATGCGACTTCAGTATGCAAAGCCGAGAAGAACTTAGATAAGACCCAACACATCTGCTAATAGGGGGGGGCATAAAAGTGGGGGCATCCTGAAATGTTTTAACATTAACTTTATGGACAGGTTTTGGCACACATAAGTGGGACCCGAGGACCGTGGTCTTCATGAAAACTGGTCATCACGGTTTGCAACAGAAAAGAATAGCAAGATGAGATGCTAAAGGAGGTAGAGTGAGTGCTATTGCTCGCTTTGTACCGGGCCTATCCTGGCCATCGGAGCGCCAAGGAATAACAGTCTAAAACCTGGCCTTGAAGCTTCGGCTGCTGCAACGACAGCTGTCTTTTATGCCTTGCAACATTTCAAGTCAGTAAATCGGGGAGGTTAAGAATCAAAGTTAACTGTGACTTGCTATGCTAAAACGATTTACAAATTTAGCACAGTGATTATCTAATGCTTAAAGCGGAGAAGCAGTTTCAAGGCCTAAGTGAGATATTTTATTGATTTTCAACTGGCTGTAGTGGCAGTTTCTCTTGAAATCAATGTCAAATGGAATCTCAAATGGAAGATCAATAGTCACTAAGATGGCTGTTGCAATGGAATCCGGCAAGAACGTTAGAAACTATGGAATCTGTAGCAGCCATGAAAATGATAGCAGTACGAAAAATGCCATTTAAAAACCTCGTTTTATGACTGCCTTGGGTAAGTGAAATCAAGAGTTCATAAAATAAAGTATCCTAACAGATTCGCATGCGAAAAAACTTTTCAGTTCCATGCCATTGAGTACATGTCAGAAGGTCCTTAGAAAAGCTTTCTGCTTACATTCGACTCCAGATCTGCGCAGAGTGAAACTGTTGTGGGTTCAGAGGTACTGACATTCCAGGTTTCCGATGGCAGATGGAGATCTATGGTCATTGTCGTAGCTACAGAGGCAGAAAAAACCAAGTGGAATTACACGATGACAGCGTCAATGAATAGATGCTTCTGACAACTCTTTAACAATATTTCAGTAAAGAAGGAAATGACTCTAGAATATCTGATAGGTGGCATCAACAGCCAGTGGAAAATGTAGCGTTCAAGAACGAACAAGAACCTATCATTATTCCATACATGATTTGATTATGCCTGATTTTGTCTGATTTCATGTGATCATTAAAAATGATCACAGAGATAGCTTTAATCCATAATGATCACCATATTGACGATTGGACGCTGTATGTTGAAATCACCCCGTGTTTGAAAACCGCAACACGGTAAGGTCCAAACATAAAATTGTACGATAAAACGGCGAAACCTTGTCTAGCGACCATTAAGTAGCTTAAGGAGAGTTCTAATCAAACACATGGAATCAATGGAATCAATCACATGGAATCAATGGAATCACTCACGTGGGCATGCGTGCTCATTGCAAGGCTGCTGGTCTACACTGCTTCCTGGGCAATTGTTGCCAAAAAACCTTGGCTCCGGATTTTTGCATTCACGAAATCGAAATTGTAGGCCACCTCCACAGGGCTTTCTGCAATTCCTCCAGCCTTCCCAGTTCGTCCAGGCACCATGCACTGGAAATAAGACAAGTATGATTACCAAAAAAACTAGATCACCACTTTTTAAAAAGACACCCCGTAGCAATAACAGTGTATGAATCATATTTCATGTTAGTGAAAAAGCTTGGCTGGTGTCAACTGATTTGTCAGCAAAATACATTTACAATGAAGAATCTCAGTAATTTAGATTTTTGTAGGAAAGGGAGCTGTGATATTCTTCTATTGGCCTACTCACAAGAGTTCAAAAAAATTGTACCCTGCTCAAGTAGTTGGTTCTTTAAGGTCAAAGCAAAAGGTCACCTACCTTTATCGCAGCCGGTAATTTCTATTCTCATGGAAATTTGCCTCTCAAAAGACAGCGGTACAATTTTGATAAACCTTGCCTCGAATTGTTTTTGGTCCCCAAGATTTCTCACTGCTAACTGGTGGTTGTTTGTGTTTCCTTCAAGTTTCTGCAAAACGTTCAAGATCACTTAGACGCAAAATCAAGCAAATCACCGCTTAACACAAAAGGCGTACAATATTCTAGCAGAATCGCACAAAAACTGACCCATCAATTCCCTTTGTATGTGCGCAATGAATGGGACCGCAAATTGTTCGGAACTGCGCAAAATACCCCAGTCGTCTTGCTGGCTTCATTTTAATATTGTAGCACATTTGCTGTTCTCTGGCCTTAAGCTTGGTTATAAAAAATATGGTATTCTGTCTATATTACAAAAAGTTTTCTCAAACTTGACTTTCTCACAGAGAACGGCTTAGAAATCGATTCCCATTTTAGCATAAAATGGCAGCAGTCAAAAAATCGCTCAAAGTTGCTGCAAATGTGCAATTGATAAAGTGGATAAAAGTTTGAGAGGTTTGGAACATTTCAATTTAGTTTTGATATGGATTTTCAACATTTAAGATTTAGTTTAGATATGGATTTTCAACAATTAAGATGTGAAATGACAGTGATTGGTCATTTAGAGCCAATCATACGCTCTTCCTATCACTCCCTAGTATTTTAGATCCCCAACTGGCTATTTTTCTGGTCAGCTTTTGGTCATTTTCTTAGGAATGGATTAATCTGAGTACTGCTTCAGCCGATTCTTGCTATTGTGAATTTCGGTACCACGAAGCATTTGTCCACGAACATTTTGATGAAATGGAGCTACACCGGAAACGAGGCAGGACGTCGCAATAAATAAAACCTTTATGCATAAGAAGCGACAGGAATTCACTTACAAAGCGTTTGGAAAAGGAACTAGACGAAGTGATCTTGCTAAAAACATTGTATTCCTTGACCCAGGATTCAAAATGAGTGCTGCCTCTGGTGCTTATTTGTCGAATGGTCTTGAGTGCACCGATATCTGCCTGGAACCATGGGGAGGGATCGTCTTCCGCGGGCACCCACGCCCCGCCAATGAGAATCTTTTGCGACCCGTTGACACTGATGGCAGTGAACTCGCTATTGATACCGGAATGGTCGGCGGAAAATGAGAAGGAGAAGTTTGAGGAGACGGATTTGGTTGCGTCATCAGCAAAGTTGCAATTGCAAACAGCTGAAATGCAAATATTCAAATAAGGAGCACAATTTAATCAGTTTATTTGCAATATTATTGAGGTTATTTATAGACAGCATATTCTCTTTGAGTTTTTATGCTGTTACAATAAGTCTTTAGAAAAATAAACATGAAGAAAACATAACATAATCGCTACTCGATTTTCATTCAAAGAGGGATATAATTGTAAATAAACTGGAAATTTATTAAACACGGTACTAATTATAAATAGGCAAAGAGAAAATTTTTTGGTGTTCACATTCATGCAGACTATCAACAGAAATTGCAAACTTTTGTGTCATCGGATATCTAAATTTCATTAAGAAAAACGTTTATTTTAGAAAGGCGGGTAAATTGATACACAAAAGATATTGCTTCTAGGCACTTTTGATTAAGTAATTTTGCTTCGATTTCATGATCGATTTTGTGTGTTTCCTTGGCATCAAAGGATCGCGGGCATAAGGGTAGTGTTGGAGGCATAAAACGGTAGGTTTGTAGAATTATAATTCTACTGCGATATTTGTAAAAACACGTCCAAGATAACCCTGATTCAGCTATAGGCCAACACCTTTTAGTGAATCCGGATTATGCCCAAATTACACTCTCGTTTGTCCGCTTAATCTTGTCTTAAACAAGCAGTGAAGTAAAGTTAATTGGTCGCTAGACAGCCAATTAACCGCTCCTCTCGCAACCCTTAAGTGCTTTCGATCCGCAACTAGCTAGCTATTTTGCCAGCTTCTGGTCATTTTCCAACGCTTGCACACTCTGTCACGTTGCAATAATTTTGGCTTCAATGTTCTATTCTTTTATTAGGGCTGTGGTCGCACGAAATATCAGCCATCAAATGGTTTAACCAGGTTTAACCAGCACGAAATATCGCAATTTCAGTCTCTCTTTGCTTGCAAGGACTCGCTCAGCTTGTTCGCAAAGGCTATAGGGAAGGGGGAGAAGGGGCCTAGGTCGAGTCTTTGTTTTCGATCTCCAACGGCTTCAGAAGGGTCTTTACGCTTGCCTCCCAGAGGTAGGATTATTCGTCATTCTTCTTGACTGGTACTCACTCCGAGACGAAAAACATCCACTATGAATGTTTTAAAGCTTCGTCAACGCTCGGCAACTCCCTTCTTACCATAATACTGCATTACAGTGCGATCTGAACTAACCGGAATCATAACATTAGCCTACTGGTTATCAATACTACAATATCTATACACATGCTTGAATCAATAGTTGTATACGCGGTTGGAAAACACTTTCAAAGCTAAAAGTATTATCGATAAAAAATGGTTGGATAGTGTCTGAAGGCGTGGCATTCCATCCGCATATGAATTGAGTTCCGATAAGCGACTGACCTACCCCGCAACCTGGTTTTTCAGTGAGCGAGGACATATTTACACTGCGAAAGCCAACCAAAGACTCTTTGCGAAATTAGGGTATCACTTTGGCAATACTCTACCCAGAAATAACTTGAAAAGGGTATACCTTTCACCTCGAAATGCCTATACAAACGTGGACACAAGAAACGCCGAAAGTCAAAATTCTGAAAAAGTTCATCTTTCAAGACTACTGATACCAAGATGACGTGAAGCGTCAAATTTCCCACCCCTCGTCTCACTTGAATAAAAAAATTGAAGACAACCATTGAGCTTAGCACCATGAAAAGCGTGGAAACCAGTCACATCTCGCAATGATGACGCAATGACTAATTAAAGGGCTGCAAGTATCAATGAATCAATTAGTGCTATACAAAACAATTTGGAATCAAGGAATAATAACCCCCTCCCCCACCCTTTCTGTTGGTTTCCGGATTTGCTTAAATCTGCTAAGCAGAGAAAATGCTTGAGTATATCAGATAAAACGTCTGCTTCGAGTTGATATATAATTTCGAAAAAACTCACTCGCGCTCTGACACTCTCCATCAACGTCTTCTCGGATGAAGAGCTGAAAAAGTCACTTGCTTTTAGTTAATAAGAATTGCGTATTGTGACGGAAAAAGGAAACACAATTAATTCATAGGCAGTGGAAAGCCTGCTTAAATTGCCTTTGTACTTGATTAACGATAAATTGGAAAGACATGATTAACAATGATTTCAAATGCACACAACAAGAAGCATAGATAAGCAGATTCAAGCAAGAAATTAAATCGTGCGCACTATCGCTAATAATGCTAGATTAGTTAAAACATTTCTGATAACAATTGAAGCCATCTAATGACGCTCAGGGTACTAAGAAAACCTGGTGCACTGGTGAAAAGCTGTAAGACTTACCAACAGAAGCGAGGACGAGAGCACCATGTAGGCTGACCAGTCCATGAGTGCAAGAGGCCAAGTAAAATCAGCACTATTTCCTTCTGTCACTTGAAAATGCGTTGCGTTTGTGTCATGTTTATAGCGTTGAGATTTTCACATCCAACTAAAGCCACTGGACTAATCGAAATATATTATTCATGAAGACTGGTTTGGGAAGTTGACATGAATTGCGGGTTTAAAATGCTTGGAAACATCTTAATCAATGTAACCTCTCTGCAGAGCTGAAGCGATTCGAGGTTCAAATGTTTATTCATGCCACCCATTCACGTACATCCATCCGCTAAAAATAAAGTATTGAAGGGTTCTTTCACATCTTGTATCGCGGTGTTTTTATTCAACTGGGTTACCATCAAAGCAAATAGCTGATCTATGTAGTTTTTATATTGAATTATGAATAAAAATATCAGTTCGTCAAGGTTAAAAGCTTCACGATTCAGGTTTAAGCAGAAAAGCAATTAACAAGAGTTGTGATTGTGTTTGAATGACTAACCTCGACCCTCGTCTTCACTCAACGCCTCTACCTATCTGTCCAATCGGTATCGTTTTCGAGTATCCTTTTAAGAACCTGAAGCTCGTTAACAAAATCCGAACCAAATTGAAAAACGCAGAGAAGAAAAGGAACACTTAAAACATTGAATAGCCGTAATATTATGTGATCTAAAAAATACTGTTCAATATGAAAGTGCAAATATCTAACTCCCCACTGAGTTCAATTGAGCTCTCCGCCCTATCTTGAAAAGAAGAGGTGAAAGTCGGGCTTTTCGGTAAAGAAGTCGAAGAAAAAAAACCTTTCAACTGGAATAATATAACTTTCGAGGGTAAACGCAATGATCAACAGTGTGATAATAACCTTGCCACCAGAGTGATTTGTCTATAATGCTTTTTTATCAATTCACAATCATGTATCATTTGTCCTTCTGTAGGTTCAATCTAACTACAGGATGCAAATCGCCTAGAAACAGTGGAATTGGTTTATGCTGAGTTTAGCAAGGCATTCAAAGCTAAAGCGTAGTTTCGTAGTAAACATACTAGTATCAATGGTATCCAAAAACACCAACAGCTTGTGATAGCATAAAAGGCAGGACGGGGGGCATCAATAAGTTATGTAAGTAATTGAAAAGACCTTTGAATGTGAATTCCGTCTGAGTTGGCCATGTGTACAGGTGGAGTAGCATCGAAAGTAAGGTTGATGGCAAAAGAATAAACCTTCAACCAAGAATTGTATGGAAAGAAGCAATGCAAAATGATATCTTTCTCGTTTGAAGCCCCACGGAAGTTGCAAATATCAGAAAAGGGTTGTTGACGGGAGATGACAATGGCTTGATTATGGAAAACATCCAAAAAATAATTATTGCCAAGCAGTATGAGATATCTGCGGGGCGAAGCTATGACCAACATGTAAGAGAAAATGGAGCCTAGGAGGCTAAATGACTAGACGGTGAAAATAATGAAACGAGTTGCAAGGGAAAATAAAATAATTAGAAATGGGTAACTAAATACTCGAACGCAGCAAACTAAGAGATAGCAAAAGTTATAATAACAATTCTAAAGCAATATAGGACATCCCGTACGGAAATTCCCCATGTACTTTTTACGAAATTACACTACATGAGTTCGGCGATATGACCATAATAACACACAGCATAAGACACAGCATATGTGTGATTCCACAATTATTGCGTGGGTACAGGGAGGCTTCCAAATTGAAATTCAAAAGTTCAACATATATAATTCATCACTTCCAGTTAAATATTTAGTAGCAGTGTGTGGCGCATGTAGAACCCACGCGAATATTCAGTAAGGGAGGGGGGAATCTTGCAAGAAAAATACAGCCCAAACTGACTGAAGGCAAAATGAAGCAGAAAAAATCTGCCTTTGCAGATTCTTAAGTTTCTGTAACAGTTTCCGATATTCTAGTACTCAAAAACCGCCAAAACTTAATAAGGGTAATTTCCACCGAGCAAGCCCTTCGGGTTGTGTTGGATGGAGCAATGCTTCATGGCAACGTAAACTGCAATGGCGCTGACTTGCTTCGTTGCTGCTCCACTTGGCACGTTGTGTCTGTGTTGTGCAATGCAGATGTCGTGCGTTTGCAAAAGTTGGTGGTGGGAAGGAAGCTTGGCTATACTTTCTGTAAAGACCATAGGACTGTTAAGGCCTTTGCACCATGCAGCATAAACTTTTCAACCTCTTTCGCGATTATAGGATTTGTCGCAAGCTGGTTACCTACAGTTGACAGTTCCTAAGGGTAGTTGCTCGGTTATGGACGTTGCAAGTCGCAAAGGTCATTGCTGTAGGTAACACCCTTTGCAAAACCACTCACTGCAACTCCTTCGTGAAACACTGCCCTTGCGCGCAAATCAGCCAAGCTTATACGCCACTTGCTTGCAAAGGCCACTGACTTACCTTCTAGAATAACCGCTATGTGAGTGCCCTTCCTCGCGCCTCTTGCATTGGGCAATGGCTCTAGGTTTGGTACTGTAGCAAATTAGCATTTTTGCTAACGTTAAAAAAGCAATGGGAACGAGCCAATGATTCCAACGAAAAATAGGACAGGCGTCAATCTAAACATCATAACAAATATTACGTATTAAATAAATGCAAACTGAAGGCTCGGTTGTTTACTTTCCCAATGGCAGAGAAAAATGTGACTGCTGGGAGATTGTTCATTAAAGTCATTCTAGCATTAAAGTCCTCTTTAAACGACTGCTGCAACTAGAGTATATAACTTAGAAGCAAATTTCTTAACTGCAATCGGTCTTGGCATAGAGAAAACAGGACGTCAGTGAACAAGCGTCAATCATTCGGTTTTATTCTGTGATACCGTCTTTCTACCGTACCCATGATCAATTTTTGGTATCTTTCTGCACGGCATCAACTCGCTCTTCCTTCTCTCCGCGGCATATGGTGCACTTGTACTGGGCTGAACTATCCTTCGACAGCTCTTGGTACCTCTTGTCGTCAATGCCGTCGCAATCTGTTGGACACGACAAGTTCCAGTCAAACCAAGATAAATCTACATTCACTTATCGTGGGAACAAAAACATAGACCTGGAGATAAAGACACTGTTTGCAGGAGCCGACATTTTAAACAATGTCAGTCCTTAAGTGTCAGTTCTCAACGAAATTGAGTTAGTTTTCAACGATTGATTAATGCCCGAGATCACAATGACCTCTCAGAAATCCAGCAAGAGAGTGATTAATGTGACTACACATAACGTTAGTCTTGAAATTTACAAATAAAAGATATACTTGTTTTTTATTTGGAGTGATTTTCAAATAAAGATTACCATGGCAGGTTATGTAATAAAAATGTGTACGCTGCACTTTCTAGATTAGGCCACTTTCGGCTAAGCATACATTAAAAAGCGGATTCTTCTTTTAATTGACACCGAAACTGGACAATCAAATCACCTGTATGAATCCAACGATCACATGAATCGCAGCAAACCATTGGTAAATCTTTCTCGTCGCTCCGATAGACTTTCAAACAAACCGGACAAAAGTTGCCAGAACGGAATAATCTAAAAGAGAAAATAAGAATATTTGCAAAGAGCTTGGTGCAATCTGAACAATTTGGAGTAATCGTAAAGCAGACTGGATTAAACCTAAAAGAGACTGGAGTAATCTAAAACAAGATAGGAGTAACCTAAAAACGAGCTGAAGTAATCTAAAAATGGCTTAGACTTTAACAAACATCTGTGTAAATATGTACAAACAAGGCTAGAAGGAAACATAAAACAGCACGAAATCATGCATACCAATGTACCGATTACAGACGACAAAATTACTAAGAGAAAGGGCAATCAGGTATAGAGGAAGTCGGCTCTCTGAAGCTCAATCAGCTTTATGCATAACACACGCCTGTGCCCATCAAACCTGCAGTATACCTGCTACGGAGGCGGGGGGTTAGAAGCCCTACCTATTCGTTTCTACACCTGGAAAGCTCAGTCTGACTGCTTCATCTTTCCAAGAAAACCAGGCGTTACCTGAATTGCTTTTAAGATGCCCCGGATTTCAATTCAAGAATACGGGCAAATAACAACTTTGGCACTGTAGGCTGTAGGACGAACATGGAGGGGTGCCACCGTGGATCGAAATATCTCAATCATTAGACAGCGTTATTCACTGCTGTCGCTAGAGACATCAAGCTGGGGCGTGGTAAGCTATCAGTTCAAAGTCCGGTGGGCGTGGCTTCTTGTTGTTTCATTTCAATCCATACACCTGTTGTTCACAGGCTCGGTTTTCTCATACACGTAAACACTTTCTTTGTTTACTTTCTTTCACACTTCATATGATACGTCTTCAAATTTACTTGGTCACTGCTAATACATTGAACCAAAATTTACTTGATGTACCGCCTGAGACTCGACTGCGAATGTTGCACTCCTGTTTGAAATCTTCCAAAGTCAATATCGAGCCACTTCCAGTGTAATGATGAAGATGAAAAATGCTTTCATGTCAAACTAAAACTGACCTAGGTCATAGACCAAAACAAGGGGCGAGACCTGTTCATTAACGCAAATTAAGGCCTCGCCATCTTGAATTGACAGCCAGGTAAATGAGCCCCAAATAAGTGTTCAATTCAAGGTACTCTGAAACATATTGAAAAAACCACAAAGTTGCACCATTACTAAGGCTAGTACATGGTATTCGCAAGTGCGTGAAAATAGACAGAGCCTTCAAATACATTCAGTTTTCAAGAAAATGCTTCGACTTATGATAACTTCAATCCTCAAAAGCCACTTAGATATGACGTGATCAAAGCAGACCAATAACAAAACGGAGAACCCGGTCTAGATCTTTTCTGTCCTTCGTCGCCTTCCTTCAAAAAAGCCGCTGACGTGTTCTTGGCACAAGCCCTGTTTAACGAACGACTGGTGACTGTATTTGGTCAACAGTTTTCCCATGCTGACCCAAAAATAGCACACCACAAATAAGCAGTTGGAAGCGGTAAACGCCTACGTCATCATTTACTAAAGTGTCTATAGTAAATGGCAGCGGTTCAGCTGCAGTTTCTGACTAGTGCAACATAAATCCATATCGGTGATAAGGCAAACTGGTTACATAAGGCTCATACCAAAATCTGCAATCTATGCACATTAGCTCTGCACGTAAATTGTCAACCTCGGGCAACGTTCAGGACCATTGCATTGTCGCGGACTAATATTCAGAGTTGCAGCTCATAAAATTTTGGAAAGAATCAATAATGTTCTGACTAAGGTTTTCAGCCTAAGCGATAAGAAGGCCTAAAGCAAATCAAACTGAACAGAGAGTTATCTAGTAGAATAACATACTTTGAACACTTGTGACAATGGAATTGTAGAAACTCTGCATCTCCGCCATCTTTTGGTCGCTTAAACTAAAATCAAAATGCAAAATGCACACTTCTGCCCTTCCAGCAATAAACAAGATACAAAATAATCCATTATCTGAAAGACGAACACATTTTGAAAGAACTTCCGTGCAGCACATAAGTTGGTTCGAAACTTTTTGATTGATATTTCAGACACAAAATTTACTTGCTAGAGTTTATCGGTGTAGACTTGTCATGTAAGGTGTGAAGGTGGGGGTGCTTTTCTTACAACCCTCCAGTGTTTTAGATCCGACTGAAAAGAACGAAAAAGTACTTCCAGTATGCAAAAATTATGGTTCCGCTGTTATCCACAATTGTATAAGATAAGCAACGTTATTCTTACTTTTCTTACTTACTTACGTTAATCTACAAAAATATTTTCATGCAGTTTTTGCAAAGACCACTATGTATTTAGCTTATCGTACTCGAAGCAATCGTGAAACCTCAGAGCAACAAACCCAGTTATGACCGCGTTTCTACCGTTCCGGTTTATCTAGGGATGAGATTTGAGTACCTCTTCGCGCCATTTTCCTGGCGTCCCATCAGGACACGGTTGCCGGGAAAGACAGGAAGCACATTTTCCACACTTATCGCAAACCCAGCGACCTGGTTAAAAAAGGAGCGGCTGGTTAGTTACACAAAAATACATTATCAATACATTATCAATACATTTTCATTATCAATACAGTAAAAGCTTTACAGCATTGTGTCAGTTCTAGACGTGACTAGGTCCTGACAAACAAGCTTCAGATTGTTTGGAAGTTTAGCACTCAAAAGTGTACCCAGCTACAAGATAATAAGCCAAGAACGTTAAAGGAAGTAATTAGTAAGGATATTTGTAGGAATCCAAAAAGGCCCTTCAACGTCGCTCGCTAAGAATGAAATGCTATTAGAGACAGTAAAAAAAGATTCTTTATCAACCTAGCAAAAAGCTGATAAAAATGATTGCAGTGGAAGAAAGGAATGACTCAGCTTTACCGATTTTTTTCATGTTTCAATGAAAAAGAAAATTTCCCCCTTCTCGTTAGCTATTTACATAACTTCTATGTTATTGAATTTTTCTGTATGCGAATCGGTGTCACATTACATTGCTAACTATTTCTTCTGTTGCATACAAAAAATTATTAGCACAATACAATAACTACGCTGTTAGTAAATACTTGTGTGATTAGCTTTGTGAAATCTTCGCGAAGCCTTTGCGAAAAGCAACATTAATTGGGGCATGAAATGTGAAAGTAAAACGATTCTAAAGTAAGTCCTAAGCTCTTCCTAAACATGTATCAGGAATGACTAAAGATGCTGATGATCTGGATTTCCTTGCACAAGAGTAGTCCAAATAAATCAGAAAAACAAAAATTTGTTCCCTTTGCAAGCTGCTGGTAAAAGGGGGCTACGACTTTGAAGAAGATATCAGAACATGTACCTAAATAGAGGAGGCTGGTGAAGCCCTCATGGGGTAACATTTGAGAAAGATGACACTTACCGTCTGGGATACTTTTTAGGCCCACGCAGTAACTATGGTACCCACGGTCGCAGTTGTCGCAAAACATCATGTGTTCCTGAAATAGAGACACAACTGTGTGACATATGAGACATGTGAGACAGGCGATCTCTTATCGTTCAAAATATCATCAAAGGAGTTATGAAATACTTTGGACCTTTTTATCGTCTACTGGAGGGTGGCTACCATCTTTAAGTCAAATAACTGTGCATTAGGGAAACATTTGCTCTCTCAAAACATTGCTCTACGCTGCTCTAGAATTCAACGGCATTTGCGTTTATGTCTGGGTTACTAACTACACTGTGAATATCATCAACTTTGAATACAATTAGTTTGTCTAATGACCAATGGACAGAATACACCATGTAATACAAGCCACCAAGGACGAATGAGCAGGCTAGAGCATACCTCATCGTGCGGATTACTGCAGAATGTGCATGTCTTGCATTCCATGCATTGCCAGGAATACGTCTTGATGACGTCAACCAGTTGCCTATTCATCTCCAAGCATGATGGGTGCCCTGGAGCAAAAGCGCTTTGTCAGAAAAAAATTATGCCTTAAAAAATAATCAAAATCTAAAGACAGATTGTGTATATTATATAAACAAATTTCCTTCAATTTCTGTTCAATGATATCAGGCTCGATAAGGAGAATTTAGAAAATTTCAACACAATGAAAAAGCTACAAAAAGTGATAGCCATGCAATATGCTAGTGCTAGTGCATGCAATAGTAAAATCATAGTACTTATTCAGCCTTAAAGCAACCATTTCATTGATATTGACATACCACTATTCTCGCAAAACGAACAATGCACAAGCTCTTCGGGTATGCCTTTCTTGTTCGAGTCATCCCCTTTCAAACAAATTCCACAAAACGAATCATTCTGGATGCCAACCTAAAGAGGAAAGTGACATTAAAGCATGGCAGAATTGGTTATCAATATCCTGAAAAGTGATATTTAACAGCTGCTGCCACAAGGCAGAAAATGTTTATTAACAGAGCTAATGCAAGCGCATATAGATGTATGGGTTGCTCGGCAGATATGAGGAAAAGCATTCTAGATTTAGCGTTTCAGTGGATGGTGATAAAAGAAAGCCGAGATGATTCATCTCACGCAGCCTATTAACGTTTTTAGATATAGACCCTCCAATCCAAATATCATCCGCCACACAGACCGAAATTGTAATCTCTTGGAAAAGCATGCCGTACAGGATATCAAAGAAGCTTTAGATGCCATACCAGACAAGTACAAATACAACAGACAAGAAATAGAACCTAGCAAAACACGGCAACTCACATTTGAAGACCATGTCTATTAACAAAAGATCTTACATAGGCAAAAGAGACAGGACATTTACACAAGGTGTGACATAGGCGAGATATCTTGAAATGGATAAATATGAGAATAACAGCAAGAAACAAAAAGAAATAAAGCAGAAAGCAAATTTATCAGCACGCAGCAAGTTGTCATGGGAGCAAGTAATTTGATCGCAGACAAGCAGTTTTGAGACAAACAACCTGTTCTTGCACTAACACTTTGAATTACAGTTTCCGCACAACACAATTTTGAATTACAGCTTCCGTACAACACAATTTTTAATTAAACATGCGCTGAATAGCAACTTTGAATAACAACCAACTGAGTAATGAAGAGAGAAAGAATAGTTAGTGGAAACACCATCAGTATTCACTTTGGTACGAAGACTGCCGAAAGTTAACTGATGATTCATTCAGAATACGCCATTAAACAATAATGCACCTTCTGTTAATGATTGCGGATAGACTGAATTTACTAGCTTTTCAGCCACGCTAAGGTAGCCTAAGAATTGATAAAACGACGAAAATGCCCTCACTAGTCAGTCATTAAATTTTAGTAGGCGTTTTAAGTCAAAATAAAGGAGTCACTTTATTAAGATATGAAATAGCTCTTCTAGAGAATATTCTTACAGCGACAAAATTGCATGATATACCTTATTTCTGTGCCTAGGAGTGCCATTGCTGGTTTTCTCTCTTAGGGACCTTTTAGCTGGTGGTGGATCTGAATCCGAGTTTGCACCATCCTCAGACGACGCCCCATCATCATCACTGCTACTTTGAGTGTTGGAGTCAGAGTTCTACAAACATTTGACTGGCACATAAGCACTGGTGATTTATCATTAATTGTGGTTGGGTGCGCAAGCCGGCATTAAAACGATGGTTCATATAAATTTCAATTGAACTTCTGTGTTACAAAATGTCATAATTCAAAAAGCCACTTGTCACAGTGACAATGTTCGGTGAAAAAGCCGTGGTGAAAATTCCCAGGTGTAAGACGAAAATATCTTCGCTCCAACACGCATGAGTATTAGCTTGATAAATCTTGCTAAGTTTCCTCTCTTTTTTCTGCACTTCAAAACATCAGACAAACATCATTCCATACATTCCATATTCTACAATTATGACCAAATTTTGCACTTATTTTCAGTAGGAAATCAATGGAAATCAAGTAGAGTTTTACTTAAGCTCTTATGGTAAAATTATTTCCTTTTAAGCAGAATGGGACACAATCAGTTTGATTTATTACGTGGAAATCAAAACATTCGGGATGCAACCAGAGCAGATATGTCCCAGAATAAAATACTTGCGTTTTGGCTATAGTCGCGGTCAGGGTGCATTGGGTTGTCTCTACCGGAAGACCATTGTGCTGTCACAGTCGAAAGCGGTAACGATCGCAGCTCATCCGGCGAATATCTGAATAGCAGTGACACATACATTCATCAAGGGGCTCAAAATATTCAACGAAGGCTAGATATATGCATCTTAGACTTGTTGATTTGATGGTTTAAAAATAAAGTTGTCTAGGTCATTTGATCAAAATCGCCTAGACTGTTGATCAAAATATCGTAAAAAACTTGGTGGTGAAAGGAGGAGGTGTCCGTAAGAGACTAGGAGCCCAAGTATAACAAGGAAGGGACTACACATGCGACTAAAGAATCATTTTACTGGGGGGTGCATGTTTCGGTGCATGCACATAAAACATACATAATCGTAAACAGCTAAATTTAGGAATTAAATTACAAGGGTTTCGCCAACATAAAGAGGAGAGTTGTCTAAAATCGTAAGCTAAAGTAACATCGATGGTGGCATTTGTGCAAAGCTCAGATCTGTATCAGAAGGTCTCATGGAAGACACTGATTCTCTATTCGTGCAATGCAAATTGGTGACATACTTTATCAATTGTTAATAACTGATTCAAATGATTTCCATAGTAGTTAATGACTAATAAAAGGTAACTGGAGAACCATTGCCACCGACAATCACAAAACCGAGAAAGAAAGAATGGTACATGAAGATGACAGAAACAATGGTTTCCAATCCACAATGGATTCCATTTGCACTGTCATAAACAATTGCTAAAATCTACAAAGAGGCTTTTATAAGACAAATATTTTTTTGTTGAGGCCTACTAAAATCAACCCCGTTTTGGCACTAAATAAATCACAAGAAATGTTCATTATTACCACGGCGAAGGGATTTTTTTATTCCATTTGGAGCAACTACTCTATGTTCACACTGCTACGAATCACTTTTTAATCCAAAAAGGATTGGCCTTCCGTTTACATCACTCCTAGCCATCACTTTACATCACTACGGATTCCGTTTACATCACTCCTAGCCATCACTTTACATCACTTCTAGCCATCACTTTACATCACTCCTAGCCATCACTTTACATCACTACGGATTCCGTTTACATCACTCCTAGCCATCACTTTACATCACTACGGATTCCGTTTACATCACTCCTAGCCATCACTTTACATCACTACGGATTCCGTTTACATCACTACTAGCCATCACTTTACATCACTACGGATTCCGTTTACATCACTCCTAGCCATCACTTTACATCACTACGGATTCTGTTTACATCACTCCTAGCCATCACTTTACATCACTACGGATTCCGTTTACATCACTCCTAGCCATCACTTTACATCACTACGGATTCCGTTTACATCACTCCTAGCCATCACTTTACATCACTCCTAGCCATCACTTTACATCACTCCTAGCCATCACTTTACATCACTCCTAGCCATCACTTTACATCACTCCTAGCCATCACTTTACATCACTACGGATTCTGTTTACATCACTCCTAGCCATCCGTAGCAAAACTGATACGGTTCGCCATATCACTTTTGATCCTTGTAGCAAGAAGATTCAGAGTCGTGATAATCAATCTTGCTCTCTTTTCTAACTTGCTCTGTGGCTCTGGCAACCGTATTAGGATTGATCAGTAACCGTGTAAAAAAGGGGCCTAAATATTCTGTCCTTTGGTATGCAACTCAAATCAGTTTCCAATTTATTGAGAAATTCGTGCCTCGGTGTAAAGAGTGACCTCTTGACCTTAAAGTCAGATGCACGCACTTTTGCAACTCCAGATACAAAAACCCAAGTGTGAAGAGCGCATGGAAAATCTTGAATTCCCTACACCTTATAACTCTTCTTTGTGAATTTAAAATGAAAAGTTGATTACTGACTGTATTTCAAACGACAGCTGGTGTCAAAGTTGTCTCTTCCAAAAAATACCTCCCCTGAGTAGTTGATACAAAAATATTGAGCATTTACGTATGGTATTTAGCAACATGTGCCTAAAACGGGGCGAAAAATAGAAAAGAGTTAAATGTCTTTGTACGTACGCTTTGAAGTAGTCTTGAAATTGTCCAGGCATGAGTGAAACCGGGTACAAATTACGCTGCCCCTTTTCAAGCTTCACAATATCCTGCGCTTTTCGTGGCACTTGGATGATCTAAAACAGCGAAAACAAGCGTGTAACGCAAACAAGGTCAGTTGTGCAAAACACGCAACTCTCTAATTACATGCAGGTGATTACTAATGAGTTTAAATTTGTGCAGGGGGCCACTTGAATTTACAGCGACCATCCACAAAAGTAACAGACAGAGATGAGAGGCTGCGTTTTAGTAGCATCCTTACACAAAATAGCGAGGCGCTCGTAAAGTAGCCTCCATCAAAAGATTAGCACATTCATTGCATATCTACCGAAACATACTACAGGCCAAAAGGCAGATATTTCAGAATAACATAGAGCCTTTTCTCTAAAAGGCCAAGGGTCCTAACGGGTCATCCTAAAAGCTACAACTCCTTGGTAAATACTCTTATACCGAACAGTTTAAGAACAGTTTTTACACTGCTTCAAGGTCGCACATACTTCAATTGAAATTAATGACAAGCAAAAAATATAGCTCTCTCTAAATCGTTTTTTAAAAATAAACAGATGTGACTAGCACGTTTGATTTTTAATCAAATCATGAAAAGATGTCACTATATCCAACAACTGGTGCGGAAGATCAGTAAAAAGTGTCCTAATGCAGAAAAACTGAGGCTAGTCGAAGACATCTTGTAGACAAGGTGGTGAAAACAGTCACACGCAAGTCTGTAAGATATGGAAAGCTGCTACGCAAGCAAACTAGCCAACTGTGAACAATCTAAGGATAAAACACCTCTTTATGGTCATGGGGCATTGTTTGCCAGGGATCGCGAGAAAGAATGATCAGCTTCTGATCTGATTCCCATGATAAGATAAAGGTTTACAAGTGTTAATATCGATATCCCTATGAAGCCGATTACGCTCTTGACTCTGGGGCGAACCGTTTGATGTCCAGTCGGTTACTGCAATGGCAAATTCACTTCAAAACCATACATCTGCTGTTGTGAAGAAAACTCCTGTCTACCTTATATACGATAGCTCAAGAAAACTTGTAGTCGGAAAGCCTGTCGAGTTTCACTTTGCAACATCGAATGAAGACTTGTCCTTGCTCAAGATAAACGTACTTGGACCTTCCAGATGCAAGATAAAGCACTACACGGTGAGAGACCGGCTGTATGGGGTTTCATTCGTGCCTCTGAATCCTGGCAGCTACATGATAATTATAAGATGGGACGGAGACGAGTTACAGGAAAGTCCGATTATATGCAGCGTTAGTGAACGAGAGAATTTCTTCGCAAGAAGACCAATATTTCGGCGGGCTAGCTATGCAGCACCAAACACGGCACCACTGCCAAGAAAGTTCAAAGCATGAACGTGTCATGAGACGAAGTATCGAGAGGAAGACAAAGCTTTTGGCGGACGCATATTGACGTTATGTAAAAAAGGTTTTCAATATCTGTATTTAATATAGTCAAGGAAAGATTTTCGACGATGCCAGACAAAAAATGTTGCATTCTCTGTTGACTGATGGATAGCAGCACCAAATGCTTATCAAGTAATTTTAACTTAGGGCAGTTTTGGGATGCAAGGCCCGGTCTCATAATTTTGGTGTGGGGCTTTTTCGTATATAATTCATTTCTCAAGCTGTTGTCGATATCATGCCGGATCAAGCATAATATTCCGATATTTTTGCATATTTGTGACGATTAATCATAATTCAGATCACTTGCATAAGGTAGCAACTGATTTCTTGTATGTGCCAAGGTACAATTTGTTCCCTCGGTGGCAATGCAAGTCTCTGTATAAAACCAAACTATTGACCCTAATCTATAAAAGAATTAATATCCCAGATACTATCTGTAATATTATTTCCATTACCCACTCAACATCTTAGCTCTATGTAAAACAATAACAGGTTGCTTATGCTTTTATTTTTAAAACGAATACCAGTGTACAATTCGCTTCGCCTTCCTGTTTCACATCGTTTATCTGGCTTCCATTGAGCAAACATGTTCGTTGCATCCGCACCTGCGTTCGCTAAACGCGCACTGAGCAATGAGCGAGCTTATTGATTGCGAAAGCGCGCCTTACGAGTACTAAGCGCGCCTCGCCAATGACCATGAAAGATACCACGACCAGGGAAAAACATGACCAGGAAAATAAGACTATTTCGTGGCAAGTTTCTAGCACCTGGTTACCTTTTTATGGTTAACCTGAAGCTATAAGCCGCGATCTTAAACCGTAGCTGCAACTTTGAATAAATATGACCATAAATAAAACATTATTTTATGAAAGATCAGCTAAGAAGTGTGCCAACCTGTGTTTGCATATCAAAGTAAGCGGACCGTTCTTCTTTTCTGTCCTGATTCAAATGTAGATTGTACTCAGCAGCATCCTTTATGGCTTTTTTAATGTAAGACGCCACCCGACTTGCATTTTTGGCCGTCATTTGAGAGTGCTGGTCGTCAATTATCTTCTTCCTGTCTCTTTCGTGTGCCAGCTGTAAATACTCCTGGAAACCAGAATGAAAAATGGGTATACCAAGTACAATGAAATAAGTTAATATCACATTATCACAAACTAAATTATAGTGGATAGAAAAAAGTTGTAAGTGCAAAGTTAAATTCAGATTTTTGAGAACTACTGTTTTTCTGACTTTAAATAAAGGTGCTTATCAAAGCCCTGAAATAGGTATATGTTGCGACTTAGTAGTCATTGCAAGATGTTAAAAATGTAAGGCACTCAATTACCAGTTAGTAACAGGACAAAGAAGGAAGTTTGTGTAGGGTTCCCTTTTAAGAGAATTTGCTATTTAGACAAGCTCTTTAGATTACTAGAGGAACAATGAAGAAGCTGTCACTGGGAGAAAAGAAAAAAAATTATGTTAGGCAAACCTGGTATTTGCTTGGGTACTTCTCAGCCAAAAGATCAACAACTTCATCACTTTTGAAAGTGATTAAATCTAAGGTATTCAATTTGATAAAATCACAACCCTTGAACATTCAGATTCCTTGTGAAAAGGAACATATAAAATAAAAACCTAACAAAACAAAATAAGATTCTTTTTGTACAAAAAAAATACTTTTTAAAGGGAAAAAGATATTTCTCCACATATATTCTTATGCATGAAGTATAGTAGATACATTTCTAGCTAGAATGCTCAATGGAACAGACAAAGTGTCTAACCATAGAAGTAAAAATTGCTTACATAGGGAAAAGCTTTCAAAGCAATGTCCCATGTTTAAAAATTATCAATATCAAAAAACATTAAAACTGGTAAGGAACAGGATCTAATTGCAAGACCTTTTGAACCAATAATATTCTACTTTGCTTTTCAAATAATATTTCAAATCTAAAGTCTGGCCAAGAAAGTCTGGCCAAGAAGGCAAACATTGGTGAAAAATTGACATCACAGCTCTGTAAGGACAAAAGATAAAATGCTCTTCAACAAATAATATGCCATTATATATACAATTTCTAAATAAATATGTGAAAATTAGCTTTAACTGGTCTGTCAGTAATTGTGATCAAGGTTGTGTAGGTATGTCAGGTCTTCCCGGGAAAGGCGTGCGATCGCACTCGCACACCTTGGTACACGCCTCCCCACACTGAGAAGTGTGTTTAATCGCACGCCTGTTTTGTAATTATTCGTCTGTTTTTTAAACCTGGTTTCCATTTACCTGCAACCATAGAAAGGCTGCATGCAATGTGTCGCCGACAATGAGTTAAAAAAAATTGGCTCGGAATCGTTGGCAGACGTGTGGCACGCAAATGTTGATTAGCGCAGGGAACTAACAAGGTGGCAGTAAGGCTTTTGATGTTTACTTTGTTCAAATAAAACATTATGCAGTGCCAGCACGTCATTTTGGAGGACTGTTGCGACGATTATTGCTTACAATAAAACAAGGACCAAATGACCATAACACGGGGACTAGTTTTACACAACGTTTTGAAATTTCAAAATTTCAGCATTGTAAACATGAAGTGCGCAGAAGTGCGGCAAGTTCCTGTTCATTCTTACTTTTTGAAAAGACAACAGAAAACATTTTTATTGGACTACTTTGAAGCAATTTCCAATTTGATGCTCCTGAAAATTGTGCCACGTTTTTATCACAGATCGGCATTGACACGCACATGTTTTTCAAAAACTATTTTTAATGGTTAATTGTGTGTTGTAAGAACAGTCAAAACTTTGTTACATTTTCTCCTCTTTTTATGAGAAACCGCTTTACAAAAAAATAAACGGTAGAAAGGTCAAAATTTTAAAAAACCACCGGTAAATGAAAATCAATGAGAAACATTCAATTTTTAAGGCTCTATATATTATGCAACTGAATATATTTAGTAATAAGAAAAAGTACCAATAGCACTCCATCGCACTCCTACCACAATCTAGGAGTGCGAAATGCCACACGTGTGCTAATTTATTTCCAGGAAGGCCTGTATGTATTTAAAATAACTTTTTACTTTAGAATTATGTAGAATTTATTGAAAACATATCAGGTTTACTTGTTGTCAAACATATCTTATAGGTAAATGATACATACAATAAAACTGTGTTTTTAGAAAAAATATCCTATAGACCAATTGATATCATGGCACAACAGATGATATGGCACAAAAACCAAAAAGCATCTTTTGTTTACAAATAGAGAAAAGAAAGATTTTTACCATCTTTACACTGATCTTCAAGGATAAAGCCTTTTTGTAGCAAAAAGGTCTTTTCTTCATTGGACACTTCTCTTCCTTTGATTCCTATTATGCAAATTTATGCCAAAATGACCTTTGCAAATAACAATGTTTTAGGCCTATATTGACATAAATTTCTTGATCAATCAAAATGGAATGGCAATTTTTTATGACTTCATTTGACAATCTAAAAGCTTTCCATATATTTCAAAATAATTAATGGTTATGATAATCTTAAATACAAGTTGAAATCTGCAGCAGATTTCTTTGACTTAAACTTTTTTATGAAAATGCTAGCTAAATAGCAGGTCCTTTCTATACAGAGCAATAACTATTTTGAGCTCTCTTTAGGAGGTTTACATAAATGTCAAACTTCATGCTGCATCACAAATGATCAAACTCAAATAAATTTTTTCAAAATTCTAGGTTGGATGAAAATTAAGAAAATTGTGACTCCCACCAAGGCTAGAAGAAAAATGGGGATAGGAAACCCAAGCACAACATTGCTTATCTTAAATAAAGATCTTTAAAAGTACAACTGCAGTACAGAATATGCAAAAGATCAAAACAAATGGGAAGAAGTAAAAAAAATCAGCCCAGAAGAATGGAGAGGAGACTGAAGTCAACAAAAGATGAATACTTTGTCTACTGAACTCTAACATACTAGTTTTTATTTCCCTCCTCACAGAAGCTATTATTTGTACTGAAATCAATAAGCTTGCTACCACGAATAATGAATAATGTAGTTCACTTAACAGATGAAAAATATACAAGTACATAAACAGGATTTTAAATTCTGAATTTACCTGACACCAAATCAACAGAAGGAGAACCCAAGTAGGCTACCACATGACTTTTCAGAATGAAAAAATCTCCGTCTTTCGATGATGGCCATTGATAGTCTTCAATAGTTGCTTGAGATTGTTTCTCCATCACCACCTTCTTGATCATTCTTGCATGGAACAATTTCTTGGTTCAAAGCTGTTCAAGCACAAAAAACATTGTAAGGCTTGTGAGCTTTCTTCAGGATCTTTAGGAGTACCCATGCAAGGTTCTTACATTGGTTTAAACAAATTTTCGATACTTTCTGCAGGTTAATTTTCGATACTTAATATTTGTATTGCTGGGTGTAGCTAACTTGAAAACATCTAGATTAAACAGATATAGACAGCAATTTCTATCCTTTGAGAACCTTGTCTAATGCTTTTGCAGGGCAAGGTACAGATAATTTGAATCAGCAATACACGCTTTTTTTTATAAGGAACCTACCACAAGGCCTAGTTCCAAAAGTTTCTTATTCCTAGACCTCAGGTCATCAGATTTTAGTACCAAAAGTTCCTTAAAAGTTCCTTAATTTTCATTGCACATCAATAAGCCCTAACACTTAATAGAGAGAGGGGCAGAGATAGACTATGCGGAAACTACTCAATAAAGCACTTGACACACAATTCTGAGCATTGTCAATTTTCTTGATTTTTTAGAATTATGGCTTTAAAATATTTTAAAAGCTTATATGATGAGAAATGCGTTGGACGAAAGTCCTTTGCGCAGAATGACTAAGTTGTTGACAAGTCGACATGTCATTCCACAACATCTTTCAACTTCAAAAAATAAATTCTTTACTTCTAAATACCAATATTCCTAAAGAACTCTTGATTTTGATGAACTTTTGTAATATATTCTACTCCAAACAAGAAAAGCATCATTTGTAAATATAGCCAGGATTCTAATCATCAGATCAAGTTGTATGTTGTTGTTGCTATAAATGCTTTGTGAACATGGTCGACCGAGACAATTCGTTTAAATTATATAAGTTACTGTACGTATTTAAAATGAGTATATTTTCGATTAGTTGTACGTTGCATTACCTTTAGCTTCCACCAGTTTTCGGATAAATTGACTGGGACCTCTCCAAACCTAACTGCCAAAACAAAGGAAAGTTGTGGTTGTTGCCTCGTGCACAAGTTCTTTTGAAAACACCTCGTTTCCAACGGTTAATGTTTACTCCACTGATAGAGAGGCAAGTTCGAAAGGGCGCTGTTTGAACCTTTGCGTTTCTCGATGCGCGAAATTGATAAAGTTGCCAATTTCATGGCACAGCAAGTAAATGATTTGGCATAAATAAGTGCCAGGCACCGGGGAGCAGGGGGGTGGCTGAGGGGGCTTTAGCAAAATATGCGAAATATTAAGTAATAAACTACCAATAAAGCCTATTTTTAATGGTTTCAGCCCCCCCCCACTTTTCTCAACGCTTCGCGGTGCCTGAGTGCTACTAAACTGAGAAAGTTCGGGAAAAATGCAAACCTTGTGCGCCAGCGTAATCCAAAGCCAATCAAAGTACCATTCCATTTAAGGATTATTTGCAGCTACATCAAGAATCAGAGAGGTTAAAAAGCAATGTTGCAGATATGTCGTAAACCAGCTGGGAAAATAAAAAAATTTGCGGCTGTAGTATTTGAATAAGAAAGCTGACAACTCGGAGAGGGCATTTGATTGCTCTAATATATCACTACTTTTATTAGCATTATCCCTAACTTCATTATCGCAAAGAATTTGAAAGCTCAGCTAACTGTGTTATTATTATGCACTGTTATCGAATACGATGGTGAGCTAATATTCCATATTCAAGCAGCAAAAAACTCGAAGGAAAGTTTATGGTCGGTCTAGTTGAGAGTATTCTACAAGGAGAAGCTCTAAAAATCCGACTTCTATAACTTCATCGTATTCATAGAACCAACTATCAAAATATGTAAATAATTGACTCCAGTTATATGAAGATAAAATTAAGCAGACCGGCAAATACTCAACTTGAGTGCATAGTCAATCAAAATTAGTTTAAACGAATTCGGTACAGTAAATATTACACGCTTCTAAATACTTTTTAAACGATTGTATTCATAATATTAAATCCCCTCGATTCTCAAGTAGACATTTTTTTCTTTGGAAGCCATTTAGGTTAGCTATGATCATAAGTTTAATTTTGTCCTTAACAAGGTCTAGGTCTTTTAGATTGTATACTTCGGTACAGGACTGGACGCTATGCTGTCAAATGTGGCAACTCGTTTGTTTGCTGCAACTCGAAAAAGGGCTGCTTCTTAAGATCTTGTGGCCTATCGCAACTGGTAGATAACTAGGTTCATCACAGTGCAAAACTTTACATGACGAAGAGGCGTATTTAAAATGTCTGATTTTCTCATTTGATGTATCGGTGAAGAATAAATAGCATTTACAATAACAAATGGCTATCTAAAAACCCTTTTAAGTCGCTATCTAAAAACCTTTTCTGAGGAAGGTGTAGCAATGGAAGTAGAAGGAAGTTCTGTGTAAAACGTCCCGTTTGACTCGCAAGAAAACATGGAAGTGTTTGGAGACGAATCTTTCTTATTTCCACGAACTGAAACGTGTCGTGGTACAAGTTGTGTGCCAATTTTCTGCCGTGTGACAGCGTCCATTTCCTTGATCCTCTTTTCTGAGACAACCGACGAGGGTTGCCGAGGCTCTCTGGTGGGGGAGATACCAGTCCGTCCCTTCAGTTGATCTTCTTTCCCTTCCTCCTTACCCTGGGCAAGACCACATCCTAAAAAGAACTTCTCTCGTCAATAAACGTACATAAGAAGAACAGAAACAAAATTGACTTTCTCGTTGGAAATCAAACAGGCTCACCTTGTAATGATTAATCATTAACTAAATTTTATGTTAGATTGTTAACATTTACACTGTTGTGTTCTCCATTTTCACTCAGTTTTACAATGCTACACCACGTCAAAAGACATTGCTACTCTCGCTCATCAACCTAGATTCCTTCATCTCCATTACATCATCATTACATCATCCTCACATATCCTTTGTCAGCGTGGTGTAATCTTACAACAACGGAATAAATACTACAGTAGACAGTCCAAAGCAGACAACGCATCGGCCCTCTCTCTCGCTGTGACTCCGTGTTCTTTGAACGTTAAATAAGACAATGACTGCTCGGATTGTCTATAGCGGTTAAACAACGCAGCAAGTGGGAACTCTACTTCTACCATAAATAGTGAGGTAGCTCCAGATTCATCTATGCAAAATATTTCGCAGGAAAATGTCGAATTTCAACCTTCAGCACCTGCTTCCTTCAGTATTTCCAAGACTGCCACATCTCGTCGACCTTTGGTATCATCGGCCTTCAGACTTTTTAAATACTTTTTACGAATCTGATTAACTAGTTGCTTCTTTTCTCTGGCGACCTCGTTTCTGAAAAAAAAGTCAGATTCACAAACAATCATCTTACATACGATACAGCCCGCGTGTGATAAGGAGACTGGAACGAGCGACCACTGAGCAGCAGCGATGATTGGATGATTGGATGCACATTGCCTGCCAAACGTGGTGGAACAACAACAACTTCGACTCGCGTTCGTCCAACCCATTTTCACGTATCGCCCTTCTGCGAAACAGAACGACATTTTTGCGCCCTTCTTACCCAGATTGGCTGGATGCTGTACTTTAATACTAACATGGTTTTTAGAGGGGGAGGCGGCGGGACTCCCAGAAGCAGGAGATATATTCAGGTGGTCCAATGACTTTTGGAAGGCATTTTACATTTGGAAGCATCTTTAAGAAGGCCTACCAACAAACTTATGTCCTTGAAATAATGAACAATATTCTATATTTCTTGCTTAAGTGTTATGTTTCAAGCATTGTCTATGAAAAAAACTCAATACGAAAATAAACAATGAAAATCTAGCGAGTACTGGCCTACCTGATTCGGGTGGATGCGTTTTCCTTGGTCCTTGATATATGCGCCGAAACATCCTCTTTGATTTTCCTCACGGTCTCCAGGTAATACTGCCGCATCTCCTGCAATGCGCTAGCATTGTCTTGGCCAGGAAGGTCGGTCTTAGGGAGAAACAAATGAGTTACTGGACTTAAAATTGCAGTGTGTCAAGAAATGACAATAGGGTAATGTTAATCGTAATATTGATGGACAAAAGCGGTCAAAGAGTTGAACCTCATCAACAAAAGCGACTTAACTGCAGCCGTAAAAAATATAAATCTGCCTTTCTAGAAATTCATGATTCTTTTGAACTTTATTTTCGATCAAATAGATATCAGCTTGATGTGGACATGAAAAACTGAAATGTGTAATGAGTTTTACAAAGTAGAGACACCAGTCAATCCGTAAAACCATTGTGATACTGAATTAATCCTTTAATTGAATATATTTCGAATAAACTTGCAGTGTAACCAAAACAAAGAAATAAGTTTGAAACTAGTTAAGATAATTTGTTCGCCTTACTTGCCAACAAGTTGCTGTAGCCAATTGACGCCAGAATATCAATAGAATAATTCGGACATATAACCCTTGATACACATTCCATGGGCCACTGGACGCACTTTCATAAAAATCTAACCTGGCTACAGTGACCATAGTCAAAATCTACATAGGAATACAGAAAACTGCTAATGTGAAAGAAAGGTTTGAATATAATTTCTTGCTGTGAATTTCATCTACCTGAAAATGCAAATGTCTACAAATACCTGAAAGAAAAGCCACTACTGTGTGTAAAAGAAACTCTCTTTTCACAACTTCTACTGCATATCTGCAATCAGAGAAAAACAGCATACCTGTGTGAAAACGTGTTTCAGGGCTGGGATATCCTCGCTTCCTCCTCTTACAATGTCTGCCTTTATTTCAGATAAAAACATTTCATAAGGGGGCGATGATTGAGCTACCGAGACAACTTTGCTACTTCGGGCACCTTCTTTGTGGCCTATCTCTGTACTATTTTGCACAGTCGGGGTCTTCGCATGAGACAGAACTCGGGATTGGGGAGAAGTGAACCCAGAATCTGAATTCCCGGAATGGTCCATATTCGCACGATTTTGAGTCGATTCAGACAACACCCTTCTGCCTCCTCGCCTCTGCGCAGGCTGCTCAGCAAAACTGTACTCAAGCTCCCATTCTTTTTTCGCTAGCTTCAAGGTCTTCTCCGTCAATGCACTGTGATAGCTCTCAAGCTCTAGCCGTTGCCTGTCGAGTTTCTCGGTGTTTTCATTCTTCAACCTCCGAACAACTTCTTTGTATCCTTTCTCAATGTTCGCCCTTTCAAGACTTGCCTTGGATCTCACTTCGCCTATTGTAGTCTTGAGCACGTGCTCGTGTTCCCTCTGCAGCTCGTCGAGCTCTATCCTCCATTCACTCTTGGCTCTTTCCAACTCTCGCTCGTTTCTACGTATGCTGTCGTCCTTTTCTCTTGCTTTTACATCGGCTAGTCTCGCTTCCCAGTTCTGATTCAACTTGTTCAAAGCTGCCTCTTTCTCAGAATTTGCTTTCTGCTCGATCTCCTGCCTACATTGCTAGAATCAATAAAAAAACTATCAACAAATAGGGAAAACAGTAAAATAGATGCAAAACAATCTATTAGATTAAAATCATAATTGTAGAAGCTTGGAGTATACCACGACAAAAAGCATTCCTGGTAAAATAGAAAAAAACACGGCGTAAAAATCTAATTTCTTGGCAAAAGAAACTGCATGTAGCATGTTGCATGTTTTCCTAAACTACTTCACACTCAACAAAACATAATTACCAACTAAACTGGCACTGTTATTGCACCTATTCACGTCACTTGTCCGTCACAGAAACGCATTCTTACCGTTATTGTTTCTTCAATGAGACGGTTTTGCTCCAAATGCCACGAATCTTCAAATCTCTTCATCTGCTCCTCAAACTGAGCTCTTTGTGCATCGAATTTCTTTACGTAAAAGCTTCTTACAAAAGCTATCGACTCTTTTAGGTCAGAATAAACATCTTTACTTTGCTGCACTTGAAGTTGTGAAGTTTCATCACCAACGGGTACCTCACTGAGATCTTCTGCAAACCCACGGAGGAGTTCTGTTCGGATGCGCATACTTTCCTCTTTTAAGATTTGTTGCTGCAAGGAGTCTCTCTCCTCGGCCCAATTGGTCTAAAAGAAATAATATTGGTTACTCCACATATAAAAAAAACCAGCCGACAGCCTCTTACAACTACAACAACAACATTAAGAGCAAAATTAACAACAACAACAACAACAACAGTAGCTTCATCATGGCCTCGTTGCTTCTGTTCCTATAACTAGCTAAGATCTTGAACTCAATCTCTTGGAATAAAATAAATAAAATAAATAAATAAAACAGAATAAACAAACTGTGAACAAGTAGATCGGTATGCTATGTAAGTCTGGTAAGCTATGGTATGCTAACTCAAGTGCAAGTATTTATTGAAAAAAAACACTCACTTCGGGGACATTTATAAGGAATGACTACAGCCTTTCAAAATCCAACTTATTTACCCTCGAATTTGTCTCGTTTGATTTAAAGCAGAGAAAAGAACCATCCAATACAGTATGGGACTCCAGTATGGTTCAGTAGAAAAAGTTTAAAATTATCCAACCGGGAAAACAAACTCTGTTCATCAGAAATAATAGATATGCAAACAAGAAGGCCATAAATGATCCTTAAATCGACGTTTCCGACAGCGCGAGTAGATAGTAAAGTTGCATGCTTTATCAAAATTCACCAAAGGAAGACAATATGCTGTTGAAATAGCTCATCCCTACAGATAAGGTCACTTCAAAGAGCTCGGCCAATTTAAGCACTGGCTGAAGACACCTACTGCCTTTTCAAGTTCATTCTGTCTTTGTTCTTGACACTCCTGCTTGAACTGTTCCAAGGCCACTTGTACCGCTTTCTCGGTTTCAACGCGCGTTACCGCTTCCCATTCCTCTCTGGCCTTGCTTAGCGTCGAATCCAGGCGTTTTATGTGCTCTTCCTAAAACAAAATAAGACAACGGTATCATACTAACGTATAGATCAAGTAAGAAAAAATCAACAAGTAGTCAATTGTTAATCTACGCTCAATAAAATTGTTCACCACGTTCATGGCTCTCTATAAAAGCTCTCGCGCCTCATGAAAAAGCTTACCCTGTAAAAACAATGTCCATAAAAACATAGAAAAGATGATCATTTGGGGAATTCAGTGTGACCATATGACGTGACCGTATACACCAGCACGGCTAACGAGGCACATACAATCGCTTGGCTTTCAAACTGGTGTTAACACGTAGGCTATTCTACAATAGATTTCTTAAAAGTAACGAAAATATTTGGGATCAGCCTGATTGAATTTAAATTATATTTCTAATTCTTAGAGATAGATTCTGTATGGAATAGAACTCTAAGAAACAGTAGTGAAATTTCGTATCCAGTGATTGTTGGGTTATCAATGCGCCCTCCAGTTTTTCAATGCTAAACTGTTGGAAATAGCGGAACCAGTTTTTGCAAACTTGAAGTACTATTCGGAAAATAGCCAATAAATAGCTGACACAATAAATAGCCCGTTGTGGATAGAGGGTGTGTACCGCAAAGCACCTGTTCACAAAAGCAAACACACACAGATGTAGGCCTAACCTGCATTTCCTTCTCCATTTCTGATCTGAGTGCCTCTTTGAAGCTCTCTTTCTCCAAGTCCTGTTCCTTGCCTAGTCTCAGCTTAGTCGCTTCAATGGCGCGTTCAATAGCCTTGCTCTTTTCCTCTTCATACCTCTGCGACAAACATATAAAAATGAGCCCATCAACAAACGTTAACAAACTGGCACACTATGTACACGATTTCAGATGGTCTTTCCAAATGGAATGGGCTAAAGTGGGATAAGCTTTAAAAGTTAACCTCATTCGCAAAACTTCTCTAAATTCATGAAACCATGAAAGAAGGGGAAGTTACTTTCATATCTCGCATGCCATTGGCATTGGAATTATATTAAATTGATATCCCTATTAATTTACATATAATAATATCTCTTATATCAAACAGACTGAAACGGGCCATGTTTGGCTCTGTTCTCGAAAGGGCACGGGGCCGGACATATTCGTTTCAATAAAAATAGACGTCTCTATGATGAACATCGTCGCTATGAAAATCTTGATTAACAAGAGCATGTAAAATATCTGATGACCAATAGCAAAGTTTTCAGTGCACTTCAAACCCCAAAAGCGACTCATCTCTAAACCAACATACTTTCTAAACCCTTACACAACACATCAATAAATTTAATTTAAGGTGATGGTGGCGAAAATAACCAATGGACCACATACAGCAAACCACTCTACTTTTGCCAAGGCCACCGACGTTTCGATTCTGTGTTTTGTTTCCTCCTCAAACTCGTCCCTCAGCTTTTTTCTCAGTTCTTCCATATGAGTATAGCTTTTTCCCAATACTTTTTCCTCCGTTTTCCGCAACTCTTCTTTGTATTCTTGGCTCAACTTGTCTTTCAGCTGTAATTCATTTAATCTATTAACACATATTCAGCAAAACTACAGTTTATGGCAGAAATTAATACACTGACTAGACTGAAGAAGTATTAGGCTAACTGACACTTCTTAAAATAAAGAGGAACCTAAACATCGAGCCTAAACCCAAACTATACTAATCCATAAAAGCTAAACATCAAATATTAAATGATCCAGGCAAAAGCCTTGGCTTGGACATAGTTTGTTGGACCATGTTCTAGATAAGTATCAAAAATGACAGATCAATCTCGAATGATTTCTAAATATGAATATGTTTGGCATGCTTCTGTACCATTGTTTCACTTGAAGTCTCTGTTGGCAGCAGCGAGGGAGAGTTTCCCTTATAAAGTTGTAATTAGGTACAATCTATTGCATTGTGAGCCAAAAATTCGCAAATCTGAACAAATTATAGTGGAATCAAATGCTTAAAAGCATTTCCCTGAACGATTATAAAATTTTTTTAGGGAAAATTTACAGGAATAAAATGCTTTGTTAAGGTTTTATAAACGTTTGTTATTTGGCAAGATAAAACTAGGTAAAGCGATTCGGTGTATTGTTCGTATTTCATGTTGGTTTGGACAGGTACAGAGGCTTAACTAGGAATAACGCATAAACCGCCGATACGTGCCTCTTTCAGGTGCAGCGCGCTCTCCGCCTCGCATTCAGTCCTGACCTGGTCGCTTATGACTTTATTTTCATTGGCAAGAGAAACATATGAATCTTTGACATCCAGAAGCTCGCCGGCCAGTCGCTTGATTTCTTCCCTACGACCAATCAAAATTGAACTAGGGGAAACAATATTACCAATGTGGAATATGTTAAGAAATGGGTTAAGAAACGTTTGTACGAGAAAGACTTTTTAAAGCGCCATATAATGTCCTATACTAAGAGCATTTGACACGAAAATGAAATTACAGTCTTTTCAGAGATTTTAAGGGCATTTACTTCGCATTTCGCGGGCCGTATACTCATTTGCAAAGCATTAAAAACGGTTTCGATAGAAAACGTTGTTAGGCCTAAAGTGTGTGTGCAATGGAAATTAGGGGCATTAAAATGACACCCAAGATCCACGATGCCAGGTGGCATCAACGACTATCAAAGTGAGATGGCTTACTTCAACTCGGCTACTTCCTTTGCATGCAACGAATTCAATGAATTTTCCAAGTGCTGTTTGCTATCTTCGTTAAACTTGTTGTAGGTCTTCTCGCAACTACAAATTGAAGATATTGGTATTTTGCAAATCACTAAACAAAGAGGAGGTACGTTAGGTGCATTCTGCTGGAAAAATTTTCCACAAATTTAACCAGACCCCATTTCAAGTCCGATCATAAATGTAGATTTGCAAAAATGCCCCTTTTCAGGTGCAGCAAGATTTTTTCGACGGGAAGACTTCTTTCGCAACAGAAAGATATTCATAGTCAAGTATCGTCCGGCAGCAAGCTACACAAATTGGGGATAAAAAGGATTATTTGAGTCAATGAAAGTAGTAGGAAAGATCAAGCATTGGCAAAAGAACCTTCTTAGTGCTTCGATTTTGTCCTTGTCAAATTGACGAATCAGCTACAAAAAGAAGAAAAGGCATATAAAGACTCACATAACGAACGGAAGTTAACAGGGAAACATTTGGCTCTATTCAAGATGCTATATATAGTCAATACATCTTAACGTCGGGCTAACGTTTTGTTAAACGTCCGCTCCATCTTAGCGCTAAAAAAGTAGATATGCTTTAAATGGAAAGTTAATGACACAAGATGTTTTGCAAGGTATATGCATAAAACAGAACGTAATTTTTTCCCTGTGGTGTTTAGTAAGAACTGAGTGCTGATTCCTCTGTGCCAGAGAGCCAACGTGGTCTGACGTTAGAGGTAAAAAGGATAAACATGAACGAAACCTACTGTATTAAATACTAGTAAAGTTGGCAAAGAAAGACCTCCATGCTTCGGAAGAAGCAATAGAGGTAAAACAGAAAGGATCAGTCGTGATTTCTATAGTTATTAAATTTTTCCAAATACTTCCAAACATTCCAAACATAAAACTTGGCATATCATTAAATATAACTACTTCGCAATTGATATTAAAAAATCATTATAAGTAATGATTATCATACATTTCTTAGCTTGCTTATAGATGTTAGCTTGCTTATAGATGCTTATAAATTTCATTAAACAGATGAAGTTCCAGTGACAATAAACATGACGCGCTATAAAAGCTCTAATTGAGCTTCGTAGTTGTTTTCTAAATGAACTTTCCATGATTCTTAAAACGTTTATAAGATAAGGACCATGTCAATAGAGTTTTGCAGACGTAGCCCCCTACCTGACCCATTTCGTTCCTAAGAGCGGTGACCTCATTTTGGCTAAATTGAAGCTGTTTTTCCAAGCCTTGCACTTCAGACTCAGCGGACTATCAAAAAGAAATTTATTATCATCTTGTCATCATTTTTGAGTCACTTAATGATTCAAATTCATGGAAATTCAAAATTGCAGGCTAATGTTACATAACTGTATGAAAAGATGACACTTGACGAGATTAACCTGACCTACAGTTTCACTGGCTTTTCACCTCTGACCTAACAAATACACGCAGAGTTTGGGGCATCAGGCAAGAAACATCAAAGCAGCCGGTAGCAAACATTGTGAGTTGAATAAGCTTCTTGTCTGATCAAGAACTGGGTATACATTAGTTCACAAACCAATTGAGGGAAACCGTTCAATTGATAGCGTACCTTAAGTTTCTGTTGGAGGTCAGAAAGATTCTCCACATTCTCCAGTTGCCGGTCAGGCACTGCTGCTGAGACAAGCATTGCTTATAATCAAGTTTATGGTCAAGAACGTAGAACAAATTGGAAACGACTAAAAACTGATAAGAAGACCACGGTATGTTGTTTTGTAATTATCGAGGGAACTTCAAAGCCACTGGCACCACGCTGCGTTGCCTTTGAAATCAAAGGAGCAAAGAATACTATCAAATATTTACATACGTACTCAAATCGGTTTGTTGGTTTCGATTCTAGTTGCAAGAAAATATAACATAACTTAACAGCAAATGGACTTCTCAGAGATATCATACTTAACAAAACGTGAAATAATTTCAAACGGGAATGGAAACATAAGAATATACTCACTTTGACTTGTCTCGTTTCTTTTGATTGAATGTGCATCGTTTTCTGCCTAAAGTGAAAAAGACAATTAAAAAGTGAATATATAAGCACGATTAGATAAGCATGATTTGCAGATATTTCGTAAATAGGAATCTTAATGAAGAAGGCTATACCGCAGCATCTGCCAACTTTAAGGAAAAAAATCTAAAATCTGTACAAACTCTCGATATTGTTATCGTGAAATCATTTGACCGATTTCCCATCAATTTCTGTCCCAATTTTCTCTACCATTTCGACGAAATGAATCAGACATAAATCGCTCGCCATTCTGCGTTTAATTCTAAACATTCGCAGTGAAGATAGTCAATGAAAATACAGCAATATGACTCCAGCTAGACCTTTTCATAAAACGTATAATGTGTATGACAAATCAATGGTAATGGCTGTAAATTTGTCAAAACAAGTACTTAACCAAAGCAGGGAGACAGCAAATGTGAAATTAAGGTAGTGGTAAACGTAGCTAACTCCAAATCAGAAACTTGACCACAATTCAATTTTTAGTTTTCAGTTAAGTACTTTTTAGCAGGTAGTTTTAGGACACTGAGAAGCTTAAGCTTATCGAGCAGTGTACTTCCTCTCGATGTGGCCACACCTCGTGATTCCTTATGCCTGGAATTACAGAGATCTGCGACTCTCTTCACTCTGGGTGAAAGTTTGGTCATGCAAAGGACTCGAACCACGGACCCTTGGGTCCGTAGTCAGCGCCTCTAACCACTGAGTCATCCTTTAACCACTGAGTCATCCAACAAATCTATGGCATAGTCGTTCACCTTTAGGGCTTCATTTTCCACCTCTATCCTTTTCTTGTCTGCAGAAAGTGCCTCTAATTGCTCCTTTAACGAACTGATTTGCAACCTGGCACTGTTCAATTCGTCCCGTTTTGTTTTATTGTTGGCTAATGCTTTGATCAAATCTTCCCTTATTGGATGTGAATTGGTTTCCATTGGCCGTTTGTCTTTGGCAAACCTGTAGAAATGTTGGGACGTGATCAAGTTATAAAACCTACATCACCACGGATAGCAACCAGTGAGTAATGGTAAAGTTTGACTGTGATATTTTCTGCGACAATGGTCGGATTACAGTGATCTAGCGTTGACTTTTTACATTGGCCTCTTTCTGTCTGTGTATTGCTTGAAGGGAATTGCAATTTCCCAAACATTCAGTTATTCTTGTAACAGAAGTTATGAAAACCACAGAATCATCGCCTTTAAGAAATCTAAGGGAGTGACTTTTTCCAAATACGTACAAAATCAATTTTTTAATTTGTCCTTTTCATTTAATAAATCTATTCACATAGTGATTATCAAAAAATGTTGTTTGCTTGATTATCACACACGACGCTTGTCTAAAGTTGATCTTCTAAAGATCTATGATTTTTCATCTATAATAATAACCCATAACAAATAACCAAGGCTTGCATTTCATAAAGGCCGGAAAGTCGTTGCATGAACTCCTCTATAGCTTTGCATTGCAATGAACACTTTTGAGGCATGCCTTCTCTCAACAAAACACCCAATTTCTCATTTTTCACCAGATTTTTCTTATGTTTACTCTAATTCCTTTGCCTCCATTAACATTTCCTTTGCTTTACAGGATATGATACAGCATAATTAGTTCACACAATCGGGACATCAGAGCAAGAATTCAGCAGAATTAATAAATAACCCAGATGTTACCTGGACAAAGGCGTTTTGAATGCATCGAGCTGACTTAGTTTCTTGGCGACGTCATGTGGGTTGTAAGGTGTAGATGACGAAGGGCCTTCTATCGTGCTATTCAGAGCGACCTCATACAGCCCCAGCTGCTCCTTCGCGTCCTTAACCTCATCCTGAACGAAAGAAGCATAAAGAGAAAGGGGTGAACTGTTAATTATTCTATTGCTTACATACTGCATTGTGGAAATTAAATAAACATAGCATTGTTGATTCGATGTTTTCCCTAGTATTCTACAATGAAACAGTAGTAACATAACAATTGGCGTCAGCCCAAAGAGGCAGCTAACGTGCAATTGCTTTCCGTCATTTTGTCCCCCTTTGATTTATCTCCTCTTGATTTTGCCTCAGTTTTAACAACATCTACTTCGCTTAGCTCCTTATTTACTAGGCCTTAGCTCCCTTATATTGAGTCTCTTTACCTTCTCATTATCTACGCTCCTTTAAATCTAACCCCTTTTCTTTCAACCTTTCCCAACTTGGTCCCTTTTCTATTTGGCCCTACTACAACCAGTAGAATAGAACTTGGTAAGCCCTCAAAGCCTGATAGACCTTTGAGCGCTAAATAGGAACTTCTTTATGCCTGCAGTCCGTGGGTAATAAATGCCAAGATGGTGAATCGATATTGAATAAACTGAAAAACAAAGAGCATGTTTTGAATGGAATGACCTGAAATGAAATACCTTCAGTGCATTATTTTCTTCCACTAACTTCAATCTCTCCTTGTTTGCTTCTATAAGCAGCAACTTTACATCAGCGATGCTGTTTTCAGAGCCTAGAAAACATGGACATCTCATCTTTAACATCTCATCTTTTCAAGAGCAATCAACGAAAACTCACCTTTATCAGTCTAGACTTTCTCAATTAATCAATAGGCATCCTTGGTGCGCCAAACTATACTTTGCAGATGGTGGGAACAGTATAAAACTATACCATTCATTGATTTGCGTTTACATAAAATACTGTAACGTTTTTTAAAAGATGAAAGGTTCGTTGTAGCACGTCAATCCTTTCCGGATGACCACAAAATAACAAACATGATGTGTGGTCAAATGTATTGAATTATCACACGACTAAAATACGAGCACTCATAACGAGTTTCTTCTATCCTTAATGCTTCCAAGTTTCAAGTCAATTAAATGCTTAATACGTGCATGAAAGAGTTCAGTCAAGCTATATGAATGCAACCGAAGTCACTCGCGAACAAACGTAAGTTTCAAAACGTCTACAAAGATTGAAAAAGAGTGAAATATTTTAGAACTCCACCGGGTTCATATCACAAATCCAATTTAATGCAAAATATTTTCCAAATATTGAAAAGAAATTTGTTCTTTTCGGACATAAAAAAATAGAGTTACTTAAAGATAGTGCTGAAGCAAATAACAAAGAAACCACCTCAAACTCGAGTTGCAAGCACCTAAGATCAGACTGGCTACTGAACTCGCGGTAAAATGCCGTAAAGCAACTGGCGATGTAACCTCACATAACCTAACGTAGCTTAACGTAGCTTAACGTAACCTTAAAGACGGATACCTTGTGCTAACATTTCGGCCAACTGTTGCTGACTCTGCTTTAAACTGGCTGTCAATTTATTTACTGCATCGGCTGATTCAACTTTTAGGGTGGTCATGTGCTTTTTAGCTGATTGGACTTCGTCCTGAAGTCTGTTAACATCTTCAGTCTAGAAAGCCAAAATGGTACTTAAATAAAAGAGACTTCTGCTGCATTTGGTTGAAAAAAATTAGACATGCTGTAAGGCTGTAAGGAAAAATTATACTGTAAGGAAAAAATAGAGGAATATAGACTAATTGATTCATCATCATATCCATCTCAAAACACTATATTTAAGTATGTAATAATTAAGCAAGCCAAGATAAAGCCGCTGACTGTTGCCGCTTTTACTTGGCTGAGAAAAGATACAGGTTCGCTGGTGGAGGTTGCATTTCTGAACAAAATTACTTGCGACTCAAAATTCAAAAACGTCTCATTGTGACGTAAACTAGCGCTTTGTTTTTGGGTAGAGAATTTCTGCATTGAACAGCGTAAAATTCTGGTGTCAACGTGTCTGCTTACCTTCCAATTAAGTTCCTTTCTTGTATCATCTAACTTTTCTTTCAAGAGAAGTATTTCTTCCTCGTGCTTTTGTCTCGATGTTGCCATCAACACTTCATGTTGCGATCTCAGCTTTGATAACGAGTCTACTCGACTTAGTGCTGCTATTTGTTGGTTCAAACCCTCAATAGTAGATTCCGAAATCTCATTCTTTCGGAAAAGCTAAACGACAAAAAGCAATGTAAGTTTTGATTTCAACAAAAATAGACATGAACACCATGCTTCTCGAAACATGCTTTCAGTCCCATTGATTTCTTTAGCGAAAAAAATAAATGAAACGAAGACAAATTAACCTCTTTGAGTTTTTTCAATAACCAAATTAAGCAAAATACTATTTGACAGATTTGTTCATCAAAAAATAAATGCGGCATAAAATGGCTGTTAGTCAGAGCCTAGGGGGAATAAGATCTCTCGTCACATCTTCCAAAACTTTACTGTGCTGTTACCATTACTGTCCTGACAAATAACAACATTGATATATATGATACCAAGTAATAACATAATAACAAATAATAATTATTACTATTAGTGCATTAACAAGCAATGACTTATATTTTCAACATTCTATATCTTTGAATAATCATTAATAAGATGTGCGAGTGTATGGTAACTAGCCCCATATCATCCAATAAACATCTGGGTCATAGCGACCGTGGAAATTGGTAGAGAAAATGGACTGAAAATGAAAATTGTAAGAGAAAATGAACTGAAAATGAAAATTGTAAGAGAAAATGGACTGAAAATGAAAATTGATAGAGAAAATGGACTGAAAATGAAAATTGTAAGAGAAAATGGACTGAAAATGAAAGTTGTAAGAGAAAATGGACTGAAAATGAAAATTGTAAGAGAAAATGAACTGAAAATGAAAGTTCAAAGACAGAATGATTTTGGAATTGAACCTCGTTGTACTCATTCCTGAGATGGCTTCTCTTCTCTGATTCTTCGGCCAGGCGCTTCTGAAGGTCGTTTACTGTGCTTTTCATATCTTGAAGAGAATCTTGACTGTGTTGAAGGGTTAGGCTCATGCCATCTCGTTCTCCTGTAAAATGAAATCATCCACTGATTAATGTCACTTTCATTGAAAGAGTGATTCGGCCAGAAAACTATAACATAAATGGAACTTTCAACAATGGTAATGTGCCCAAATGCCATAATCAAAACAGACACAAACTCTTTTCATTACGTGGACAACATGGTAACTGTAATCCTATGGAAGAACAGGCTTACTGGAAACTAGCACGATCAATGCATAGTTGAAAACGAGGCCCACTCACCTATCGCCATACTTAGCTTATGCTGCAGTATTCGAATCTCTTTAGCCTGTTGAGACGAGCTGGCCTCGATTTCCTTCTGCAAGTGTTCTATCTTCTTGCCACGTGCTTCGTAGAGTATTCTTAATTGGGGCTTGTCGTTGAAATGCGCATCGCTATCGCGAATGGCCTCTTTCTTTTGCATGTCGAAGCTGCTTTCCCATTTTGAAAGTGATTCTCTTGCTTCAGTATCAGAAGAAATATTATAATGAAAATCCTGTGTAGGTGTTAGACTTCTGGGCGCATGTAGCTGTTCATCTTGAACCCTCAAATCATCACTGTGTAAGTATTTTGTGTTATCAAAATGTCTCATAAATGAATCATGCATTGGACTAGATGGTAGCATTGGCCTCGAAGAAAAGCCCTCTTCGTTAGACAAGGTCTCAACATCCTCGTAGTCATCACGGTGTTCGAAGTGATCTCCTTGATCAAATGAGTGTCTATAGCCACCGTCACCAAAAGGTAAAGCTTCGTGACTGTTAAAACCATTAGTATCCTTTCCATTTACAGGAAAGTCTGGCTGTTCATAACCAAGAACGGTATAACTATCTTTGTCAAAGCTTGAGCCCACGTTGTTATTGTTGTTCAAATGGCTTTGAAAATGGGTTGGATTGCTAGATTTCTCCCTCTTCTCTTCACGCTCAATACTAGGGCTTATTTTTTTAATAAAATCACTTCCCCTCGAAGTAAGGAGAGGTGCCGGCATCTCCTGCCTGCCTGGTTCCTTTGGATAGGTTGGCAGTTGATTGTAGCCGATTGACGGGTCCATCGAACTGTTGCTCGAGGTATGATGGGACGCAAAAGAGTTATCATCCTCAAAGAAATCATCTTCGTCCAGCTCATTCTCCAACAGCTCTTTTATCTAAGAATAGAAAAAAGTTCACACCCGTTCACTGCTACCATCAAGAACTGATCAATAATAAAGCACTGGATCATAGCATGATGATAGTAGGCTGATGTGCATGGCATTATGCGTTTTGGAAAGACTGTAAATAATAATTACAAACAAACTGTAAATAAAGCTGTTTTACAAAGGACTGTTAATAGAGGTAGTGATACTATATTCAATGCCATGACAAGTAAAGATATTCGTGAATAAATACTTGAAAAGAATAACCCATTTTCAAGAAAACTATGGAACTACCTGGTTAAAAATGAATGCAAAAAGTAAATTTGTTGGATCAGCAAAAATGGTTCATTAGCAAGATTCCAAATAAAAAAGGTTAAAATTTCATTGCAACCTTTGCCCCAATGATTAACCTATTTAAAATGATAGTTACTGCTATTTTCCATGTTTCTAGCAATGGAAAGACAAGCAAAATAAACACCACTTTCCAACAGAACCTTTAAAAAACTTTCACAAGGTATGTTTCACAGCCAATTGCTCTTCCATTGCAGAGAAAGTGGAATTTCCTTTTGTTTAGAGAATTTGTGATTTTCACATTAAAAATTGTTTAATTGTTTTTTGTAAATGAAAGTTCAATTTCAGGAAAATTTGAAGCTGGAGGTAAACAATATCACAAATAACAAGTAACTTCCTTTTAAAATTCTGATACTTTGAAATTCAATGGAAAAATATTTTTGGAGCACTGCTAATAGCATTCAAACAGTGCCCCTGCTGACTAGCTCTACATTGCTTTCAATTAAGAATATAAAAGGACTTGAAATGAAATTAAAAGCACAGAGCTTACTTCTTTTTCTCTTTCGAAATCCTCCTCCTGAAATTCCTCATCATCAGTTTGACCATTCTAAAATTAAACCTTTTGTATAAAATTAAACATCAAAGGCTTAGTGACTAAAACTTCACAATTTAGAATTCTGTTTCTTGATAAAAACACAAAACATATGATATTGCAAGACTGTAATACTTCAGAAGGCCAAACTAAGCTTTCACATTTGTGAATCAAGTTCACATGGCTTAAGAAAATCTTGGTAAATAAGCCATAGACATATGTTGCATTACGGCACTGTGAAACTGTTATAAAATGGATCAGAATGAATGTTTAAGTTCATGGAATATGAAAAACAGAATTCCATTTTAAAACCAGAAAGTTCTGAATAGTAAAAAATGCACAAAATGCTAGTCTTCTAATTAGATAGAGGTATTTTGTGACTTCTAAAAATGGATAAACATACTTTAAACATACTTTTTTTAAACTAAAGGCAAGGGCAACAAATTTTATAGAGAATTTTTCCTAACTTGTCTGTAGCAAGACATATGCAGATTTGAGCATTGCAATCACTGCTATACTGTACACCGTTAAGCTGCCAATTTCACTACATTTACATCAACATTTGTTATTCTTTACAATATTAGAATTAGCATTTAAATGTGTTAGTTTTAGTTCCGTTAAATTTAGTTCCGGCTGATTGTTTCCTCCAGGTTGGTTCTTCTTTGGGTGGGTTCCTCAGCTTTATTCAACACAAAATGCCAATGCCAAAGTTTTATATTCTTGCTTGTGAAATTAGGGGCATTGAATATACAGTTTATAAGTTGAAGAAAACCAAAGGGTGTAGTCAACTGAAAAAAGGAGTGTTTTGGTCTAATGTTGGTCTTACAAATATTAAGATTATTCTGACTTCTTGATTGTGATTAACTCCCTTGATCATGTATGTCTCTTTATGGTATGTTTGGATGAAAACATACAAAAATTTATGTATCTCTAAATTAGAGAGGGGCAATGCCGATAAATGGCTTGGCCTTGAGCGCTGGCTTGAAAGCATGACCCGATAGCTCAGCCGTAGAGCACTTGGCGTACAAAGTCAGGAGTCCTGCATTCGAGTCTCCCTTGGGTTGGTTATTTTCCCGCACTCTCTATGACTCTTGTCTCTAATTTGTTGGGCATCAATCAAAGAAGAGGATGCAAATTGAATATATGGTACATGATCGAAAATGGCACAATCCAAATTCATTTTGTTACCATGAAACATTGAAATGAGAGAAACAGAAAGACAACTCAGAATCGCCTGTAATTTTGTAAAGGTAGCACATTATTTCATTTATACTTGCGTCACGTTAGTTCTCACTTGTCTTAGCATCATTGGTTGTCTTTACCAAATTTCAAATACAACAATACAACATTGAAATTTGTGGTTGTAATCACACACTGTGATTACAAACATCGTTTTAACAATTCAAATGATTTTCATCTGTTTATCAAGTTAAAGAATACATCTGTTTGTTTCCTGATTAAGAAACAAGCATCATCAAGTAGCCGTTATCAGCTTATAACACTTATCAATGTTATGATCTCCTCCTCTGCATAATCAAGGCCTTAGAAACGACTTTCAAACGAAGTAAGAAAGGCAAAAAATCCTTCAAAAATTGTCACAGTTAATACAAGATTATCTAATTTATTTAATGAAACTTTAAATAGAAAGAATCTGGTATAATAGAAGCTGATATGATCTGAACAGCAGACTTGTAACACAATAAATATGAGGATAAGGCTACTATCCCACCTGAGGATTGATCTCGAGCTGACTAAGAAAGTTACTCATATCGCAGCGAAAGTGGAGAAATTATGTCATATCAATAGCCGCTTTCTTTTCCATTCATCAATAAATGACAAACTTATCACCAGCATAGTATTTGGCACTTCGAAAATATTGTTCAACAGTGTTTTTTGTCCAACTTGAATCAGAAATCAGGCGCCAAAACATAATTACATTGAATTGAATGCTCCTCCAAAGAGACGATAAGGTAAAAGAACCAAGTGCATCTGGAGAAAATAATCGCACCCCACAGAAAAGTGGGTTTCAGTTAATACCTATTAAATGAACAGAGGTTGCCGTATGGCTTATGGGTACGACGGAAGCCAAAAAATTGAATGGGCCCTAGAATGAAGAACAAAATGGCAGCTGATGAGATATTCTGGGTTGTGAACGGCGAGATTTGAAACGTCATTCACGAAAGTAAAATTAATCTAAATCATATCGGATAGCATCTGTGGTAGTAGATACGTTGTAAATTTCTCAAAATTGAGGCCTTCCTTGTCCATAGCCTACAATCTCAAATGTGATGTTTTATAGATTAGAAACGAGTAGCATTTTAAACTGCAATTGATGACGCATTCGAAAAGATATATCAAAATGTATCCCAACCTTTTATACGGGACCATCAAAACCAAGCAGAGCCAATCATGAAATAGTGCCCTTTCCAAACCCAATAGTGCCCCTTCCAAACCCAATAGTGCCCCTTCCAAACCCAATAGTGCCCCTTCCAAGCCCAATAGTGCCCCTTCCAAACCCAATAGTGCCCCTTCCAAACCCAATAGTGCCCCTTCCAAACCCAATAGTACCTCTTCAAAACCCAATAGTGCCCCTTCTAAACCCAATAGTGCCCCTTCCAAACTCAATAGTGCCCCTTCCAAACCCAATAGTACCTCTTCCAAACCCAATAGTGCCCCTTCCAAACCCAATAGTGCCCCTTCCAAGCCCAATAGTGCCCCTTCCAAACCCAATAGTGCCCCTTCCAAGCCCAATAGTGCCCCTTCCAAACCCAATAGTGCCCCTTCCAAACCCAATAGTGCCCCTTCCAAACCCAATAGTACCTCTTCCAAACCCAATTGTACCTCTTCCAAACCCAATAGTGCCCCTTCCAAACCCAATAGTGCCCCTTCCAAACCCAATAGTGCCCCTTCCAAACCCAATAGTACCTCTTACAAACCCAATAGTGCCCCTTCCAAACCCAATAGTACCTCTTACAAACCCAATAGTGCCCCTTCCAAACCCAATAGTGCCCCTTCCAAACCCAATAGTGCCCCTTCCAAGCCCAATAGTGCCTCTTCCAAGCCCAATAGTGCCCCTTCCAAACTCAATAGTGCCCCTTCCAAACCCAATAGTGCCCCTTCCAAACCCAATAGTGCCCCTTCCAAGCCCAATAGTGCCCCTTTCAAGCCCAATAGTGCCCCTTCCAAGCCCAATAGTGCCCCTTCCAAGCCCAACTTACGCGGATTGAGGCACTTTACAGCAGAAAGACTATGGCCAACTATTATTGTTAAATAGAAAAACTTACCCTCATAAAGAACAATTAACTATTAGTTAAGTGTTGAATTTGATTATGTGTGTGCATAAGGATGTAGCCAGCCATGTGGCACGAGAATCTGTCAGTTCAGAATGTTTTGGAACCTCAAAAAATGGACGAGAAAGTAGGGACATGGTTAGACAGGCGGTGTCATCAACGACAATAGTTACTGATGTTTCCATTTAGCAGGAGGGCAAAAAAACATACCACAGCTGAATACTATTCAAAAGAATAAAATATAAAATGGATCTGAATGCCATTAAACATTAACGTAAACTACGAATTGTAAGAATTCCCGACAGAAGAATAGAAAGAAGACATTTGCTGTGGCTAAATATCCCATTTTCTACGTTCTATAAAAACTAACGAACATGATACGTTCTATAAATCAGGGCTCGTTAAATACTTGAAATTATAAAAATATCGAGATATAAAAATCTTCCGATTAATAAAAAACCGTAAACAAAAAGCATGACGATTTTTCGCAGCACAGACCTATCGCTGCATCATTTGAGCCAGCGTGGGCCTACTCAGAAACAACGTCAGACATACTTTCAAACACTTCCATCCTCCCCCATCCTCTCACCCAGTACTTTCACCAAACGGATATCAAAAACTCTAATTCAAATGATAGAATAGAAGAATTTAGAGAGAGAACGGATATGACTTCAGAGACACACATCTACATGATTCCAAGAAGAGACAATATGTGGCATACTGCTTTACCAGAAAGAACTTTCCTAAACTGGCCTATCGTTTCTTCGGTTGCAATGACTAAATTGCCTTTGATCACTCAATGAAACATCAAGTCTCTCAAGATCTTAATGAGATCGCTGAAGATGTCAGTTAAGGACAAAGTTATGACTGGGTAGCTCGTCTGTGTCTTTTGTGTCCTGGGTCAGATAATACAGAACTCTACTAAAATTTACAGAAATGTACTAAAATTGACTTAGAAAACCGATACGGACTATTAAAACTAAAATTAGAAGAAATTCGTTCACCAAAAACTAGAAAATTCCTTCAAAAATGTTGGAAAAACAGCTGGATCGCAATTATATTTCTGAATCACTCCATTTTACATTAATCTCTGGGTGCTGGAAAGAAATTAGAAAAAAGTTTTCATTTTATGATAAATTACTTTCATCACTTTATGATAACTATGTATAAATTCGCATTGTAATTCTGCCCATCATAACGGTATGCATCATGATTTCAGCCTGTGCACGAACGTCACGAAAAACGCTTGTATTACAAAAAGTTTTCATTCGGTTCTGCAACTATGGTATGACGTTCTACGCACATCGTTCTTGAGTTTTTGCAGTTCAGTTAGAAAAACAATTAGCTTTAATTTTGGGTGAAATACCAACAAATACTTTTTCGTTCCATTCCAAGGCCGCTCATATTATTGCATTGACGCTAAATACGTTATTGGCTACTTTTGTACAAAGTCCTCAGTTTGCTCTTGCTCCTTTCGCAAAGGCCTCTTAATGATTAAGAGGCCCGTCCATTGGCCACGAACTCAAAACATTCTACAAGTCTGATATTGAGAGTTGCCTTCAACTTTATAACGTTTCGCAAGCTGCATCATTACTCAAGAATAACATTACAAACCCATCAGCTGTGCAAAATAATGCCTCATGGCCTAACAGACTCTAGCGTAGGATGTAAATACTTACCTGGGATAGTTGGATACATCTTCTTAAAACAGTAATACTCAAAGTCTGCCAATTCTCTTCTCCTTTTTTCAGCATCTATGTCACTTCTGCGATCTGTATGTAGCAAGACAGGAAAGAAAAATCTTGTTAAGTTTACCGCAAATTCCCAAAAATGACAAAACTCATCACTAGCCCTTCACATTTAAAACCAGACCTTTTTCCCTCGAATCTTGATCTATACCTTGACACCAGCCGGCTTGAATTCCACTCGTAGACATGCGAAGAAACACAAACGTAGCACCCATCAATAACTAGCTATACTCATGGCTTCTGTTTTTAGGAAAAGATGAATGCGCAACCAGTGTGAAAGCATTTTGAAGAAGTGTTCACGGAGCGTCACTGTCTTTCGATAGTTTATTGACTTCAGCCTTTTTCATTCAATAATGCTCACGACTTTCAACACAAATTCGCAATAGTTCTTCTACAGTGAGTAAAAATATATCTTTATTAATTTATGTACTTTAACTGCAATCAAAAATAGAATTAGTTTCTGAAAGAAGTTTAATAATGAAAGTTTTGTTATAAGACGGTCTCTAAAAACAAGCAGCAATGAAATAAATATGTCATATAGCTATAATCTCGTTTCAGTTACTACGGCTAAATCTGGACATGTTTTAAATAGGAAAGAATATCACCAAAATTGGATAAAAGCCTATAATGAAGACACAATTCCGTTTGATAGTGACTTGTAAAAAGAAAAACCATTATTTGTCACAATTAGTTTATTGAAATCCTTCATTTAAAAAAAAAATTAAACATTGAGTGATTCAGATTCGAAAATTCATGCAAAAATAAATTGACAAATTGAATGCGCTTAAGGCTTAAGAAAACCAAATTCCAATGCACAGAACCAGATTATCAAATATATCAATTTGACACGGTCTACTATAGCTGTAAAAATGTAAGGGCAGCATCCCGAGAGAAATCAAACATTTTCCAATTTTTAAAGGTAAACTAAGACCATCCCTGCTATCAAATCTATCTGCAGTTTGAAAGAAAAAGTAAGAAGAAAAAAGAAGAGGAAAGAAGAAGGAAAGAGAAGAAAAATAAGGAAGAACAGCGAAAAACAGGACAAAAGTAAGAAGAAAAACGAAGAGGAAAGAAGAAGGAAAGAGAAGAAAAATAAGGAAGAACAGAGAAAAAAAGGACAAAAGTAAGAAGAAAAAAGAAGTGGAAAGAAGAAGGAAAGAGAAGAAAAATAAGGAAGAACAGAGAAAAAAAGGACAAAAGTAAGAAGAAAAAAGAAGTGGAAAGAAGAAGGAAAGAGAAGAAAAATAAGGAAGAACAGAGAAAAAAGGACAAAGAAAAAGAAGAAATAAAGAAGGTAGAAGAAAAAAGGGTGAAAAGCATAGAATATTACCTTCGTCTCTCGGCTTTTTGCAGAATGCCTCCTTCAATAGAATCCAAATGTTTTCAAAAATTGACAGCGGCACTGGTAGGACGGGCTTATCAAGAAACTCGACCAACAGCACAAACTTTTCATACTGCCAGACTTCGTTGGATTCTCCTTCTACTTTCTGGTAGATGTAACTGAAGAGAAAACGATAAATGATTATTTACGTGGTAGGCGAACAAAATGGAACTGGATAAATAGTAGATAAATTGGCGTGACTACTTGACAAATGTGGGAAAAAACGTGAGGGAACAAAAATGATGAAAACAGGTGCCCATTATCGAAGATGGATTGTTTTGGAGCCTTGAACTGAAACCGATAATGAATACAATATATGTGCTATTCTCTACGGAAAAAAGTGCATATAATTGCCAGATGCAACATAACTAGTGACTTAACTCTCTCGTTGCCAAAAAGGTCAAAGTACATTCACCATTGATTTGGAGAGAGGGCTAACAACAAATGAGATTCTAAGAATACATCAAATGAAGTGCTTGAGCTCCAATGGCTAGAAGTCCACAGCACTAATTAAACAAGCATTAATAGAAATAAAGCGAGGAAGACACTAAACAGCTGTTAGAAAAATACACAACCTGAAATCAGCAATCAGAATGTTAATCAAGAGTTGATTGGCAAAGAGAAGGAAGGCCGCCATTCCAATCAAAACAAGAACTTCGTAGTAGTCTGTAATCTTTGGTGTTCCGAATACAGTCGTACCTTTACTCCCTGCAAAAACGAATATTTGGCGGTGTGGCAAATGCAATAAGATTCTATACAAAAAAGACATAATTCCACATGACTAATTACGACAGCGTGGAGGCGCTTTAAATTTAGAATGACAGAAATTTCTGCCCATATGATCAACAGGGGTAAAATATTGGCTTTTTAACAGCAGGGGTGAAACTATATCATAGATTAATGTTACGTTACGCTATTAAAATATCAAGAAGGCGCAATGAAGGTCGCGAAGCTCAAGTCTTCGTATTTGTAATGTAACAAATTAGAATACTGAAAAGATCTTGTATATAAAAACTGAAACTATAGGATTCTAGTTTTGCCACAATAGTGGATTTTGTTCAAAAATCTGCCCGACAGATAATTGCTTGTTTCAGAGACATAAAGTGAAGCTTTAAGAATGACCTTGCATTAGAGATCTCGTGCGGTTTCATAATATCAGTATTTGTCTTTGACAAAATTTTGTTTCCGTTTGCGATCCCTTAAATCATTGATTTGTTTATCGACAATAACAAGAAAGCTGCAAATGCTTTTAATGGAAGGTAAGCGTGACATACATTGAAAATTTTCAATTCCAGCATCACCAAACAACAGAAGGTATGGCCGAAATAAAACGTTAAACAATGTTTCCCAAGAAAATGGTGCATCTGGGAAGATCATTGCTGTCATAAAGACTCCATAGGCAAAAATCGACACCGTCACGACCAGTAAAAAAGACTTCATTCGGAGCAACTGTAAAACAAATTTGGGGTTTATTTTAGTCATTACTCAATATTTTTTCAAAATTCAAAGATTATCTTCACACGAAAAACAATCTCAAAGATCATGAGATGTAGAGTGAACAAAGGTCTCTAATATAAGCTAACGTCCAGAATGGGACACAGCTTCCCACACAAACCAATGATCAAATATCATAGATAATCAAAATTCGCAAATCATCAAATTTTTTGACGTCATGAGGTATTCTCTTGTCCCCTGTCATGTCAAAGAAATTTATCTCTTCTAAAAAGCAGGAAAAAGATACTTGGAAAGGCGATAATCTTTGCTCAAATCGTTTAAAGCTTGAAACTACGTTATTGCGGCTGAATAAATAAGGGCTGTGGCTTATTCCATAAAGTCAGATTATCATAAACTAAATGACTAATAACTGAAGATCGTAGTTGTTATAAAATAATTGTGCATATCAAGATTATCCGGTAACGCAGATTAGATTTTCACACTTTTTTTCAGATATGTTTTTATTAGTGTATTGAAAGTGAGCCGCATCAAAGCTTGTTACATTATCATGCTGCTTAGGAAAATAACTTGGCATCAGCACAAAAAGAAACAACTCAAGTGAGGTTATCCAATTCTATTAAAAACTTTAAAGTGGATCTTCAAGACAAAGTGGATAAAAATAATGGAAAATACATAACTAAAGAAATATCAGCAAATGACACAATTTGACTATAAGCTAAAGTCGGGATATTACTGGATTTACTTACCATTTTTAGAATCATCACCATGTACGGGCCGATAACTGGGAACGTCCTCAAAAATTGTGTAAATTTTAGCCACGAAAGGAAAAGATAAAGTGAAAAAAAAAATTTAGAAATAGAGGAATGAAACCATGACAATATGAAGCCAACAGAAAATAAGAAGAAGCTGATAACATCTAGAATGTTCCAAACACTCGATATCCAGTGTTTGAGATTGTTCCAGCCTCCCTTGTGGATGGTAACGACCTACAATCAGGTTGTATGGCTGTTAGCAATCGCTGTGCGAAGGAAAATTTTTATACATGACTCTTACACTTAACTCTACTAGCTAATGGATTTTAGAGGTCTTTAGGAAATATTTCCTAAAGCTAGAGAGTTCATAGTCTTTAGGCAATGAATCTTAAACAAGATTGTGTATAAAGATTCGAAAAAAGATTCGAAATTTTTTTTATCTCTTTAGGCCTAAAGAAAGAAAAATTCGTCTCAGAGCGATTACGATTTGCTCCAAAACTAAGTTAACTTCTGAACTCGATAAGCTAAAACGTACTCTGGTTGAAAATTGCTACTCCGAAAAGACTATTTTAACGTATAAGAAAGAAAAGATTTCTATGTCGGCCAAACAGTTTTGTCCTTTAAAATTCCCTGTTTACCTGAAATTACCTTGGATTGATGATGCTTCCTTAAAATTTGAAAGCCAAATGAAGAAAGCTAAACATTTGTACCTTTACTTCCATAAATCAAACAACATGTTCCCACGAGCATAAGGTCAAAAAAATCAGCAGAAAGAGAGCAAGCGCGTCGAAATTTTGAAAGATGTGGTACCCAAAATAACATGATTTATCTGTAGGGAACACCTTTTGGAGACCCAAGATTGTGCCAAACTATATACTGACGACAATTCTTGTGTAGTTAGGCAAGCTAGGTTATCTGTTCACATAAGTGTTTTGGAGTCTGTCTACATTTTCATGAGAAACCTCTTTGTAGACGGGAAGAATTCTTCTTTTTGCTTCTGCTCTTCCAAAATTAAATGTAAAGCGACGGTGATCGGTTATTCACAGCCAATTATACACTCTTCTTATCAACCTCTAGTGTTTTCAATCCGCAACTGGCTAATTATTCATCAGCTTTTGGTAATTTTGCGACGTTTGCAAACTCAGAGGAGCGTCGGTGTAAAAATTACTCGATGCATGCCAAATATGATTCCGCTGTTTCTCGCACATGCCATTTATTCAATATAAAGGTATCCTACCTTGGATTGTATCTAAACATATGGTACAACAACGATTTAGCAAACTGATAACCAAGCACGTAATATGACTAAGTCTAAACATTCTAAAGGGGAATTACAATGAAACCCTGACTTGGGCCTTTTTCTTACCTGTCTCGCCTCATCCAACGCCAGAGCCGCGACATAAACAAAAACGGTGTATTTTATTGGTACGTGCACCGCCGTTTTCCAAGATAAAACATAGAACGAAAACACCAAGAGGTGTATAAAATACGCAATCTGCAGAAAAAAGTACATAACGCAATTGTTATGTCGTACTTAAGGTGCGTTTTAATTATCAATTATTATCTTTGCTACAAGCGTTTACAACAGAGCACCTTGACAGTAGATCGGCCCTAAGCTCATTGTAGCCTACTGGCTTTCCATAAGCAAACATATTTGAGTTGCCAGTCATTAATTACAAAGTTGATCTTGACTAAGCAAGAAAGGTATTGACAATTGATAGAAGCACCATAAAAACTTTGAAATACAGGCCCGTTATCAGCAATAAATAAAACTCTTGGAATTCAACAATAGAAAACGAACAAATAATAAGCTAAACAAAAGTAATAAACAATTCGACTTGCAAATGAAAAATTAGCAACAACAATTTCAATGCACTCAATCGTTTTATTCGCGCTAAAAGTTCAAGGTTTTGAGTGAACTTAGTGATATCGCAGGCTAAGCGAATCTTTTTACGGCATTCTTATTTGTAGAATGGTAAGAAACGATTGCCCAATGACATTTAGAAACTCAAGAGAGCATTTTTCGGGCTAAACAGTTATTGTGCTAAAGTTTTAACAGCAGTAGAAATCATGGTGATGAACAAGGGCCTAAATCGTGGATGGACAGGGCATGATGGCCCTCTTATGCCAAGCTTTATGACGTCACAGCATGAGAAACTTACGGTATGTTGCCAGAACTTGACATTTGGTGCTCCTAATAGCTTAATGAAGTTTTTACAACAGTGACCATTGCCCTCCGTCTTTGGCAACTCATCAGGCTGATTCTTGCGCAGTGTCTCCTGAGAAATGAAGATATCAATTGTCATCATGCCAATCGAAACGAGGCAATTCTTCAATGACTGATGGTTACATTGTATCTAGATTTACATAGACGGCAAAGAACTTAAAGTATCTACGTTAAGTACAGACCAAAGAAAAAAACTAACTTGTAATCAGGCAAAAAACATCTTCTTAAAGTCTTATCTTAAAGTCAGGCAAAAATCTCAAAGACCGAAACAGAAGAAAGACTGGAACGAATTTAAAGAACACAAACAGGAAATAAAAGATACAAATATAAATGAACAATTTTGCAGGTTTTTCAAAAGTTTGATCTTGAGGAGTGCTCATCAGCGGGAAATTGTAACGCAGAGCTTAATGGAAGGAACTTAGAAGACGATTCACAGCTACGGCCTTAGTTACGACAGAATTAAGATAATGATAATGATAATGCTGGAGACCCTGTGATCAAACTCCTAGCAGGCTCTCGACTCTACTTTCTTTCTTGAAATTGTTTCTGTTTATTCTTCTCGTTCATTTTTCATCTTGAAATTGTAGTTAATTTAGTTTTATATGTTAAATGTCACTTGCCACAGGAATTTCTATGTATTGGCTCCCTGTTGTATCGTCTGCTAAGCTGTGAATGTTTTGCAATGTGAATATATTAAAAAAGGCTATCGACTAATTTCCTATTCACAAAAAAAGCCGGTGCACACCTTTCTTCGCCATGACTCCGACATGACTCGTTGGCAAGCTGGTTCACAAAGAACTTCTTTCAGCTCCAAGTCCCCAACTATTTCAAATAAAGTGCGGTTGTTCCATAGCGGTATTCTAGTTGTCAAAACTTTCTCAGCCATATCTCGATCAACTTTGTAATAAATGTCCAGCAACTTGGATATTTGCTCGTGGTAAAACCTGTAAAGGTTAATCTATGTGAGTACGATGTTGTACCCCTTGTTAATGATAAGCAATCAAATGACTTGCTCAAAAGCTACCTTCCGCAGTTCTTGGTTATTTCTGACGGGTTTACCACTACGTCAACTTGAAAAACAAAAACAAAAAAGAGAATGTATCAACATGCATACTTGACTGTATCTTCGAACTCATCAGGAACGTATCTGAAAACTCCAGTTTTTCTGTAGATTTTCCGGATTCCGGTCAGGATTGCGTAAATAAGAAGGGCATTCGACAGTGGATTATATTTATCATAGAACCATAGGAAATTGATGGTTTCATAACGAAGCCTCATGGTTCTATTAATCAACAACGCTTGAACCGAGTTGATGACCTACGGAGAAATATAGCTATATAAACGTACTGAGCTTGATAAGATAGCTAACAAAATTTCCATACAGGTTGCAAACTCTTCGTTGTGTAGTAATGAAAACGAGACGGAGCAACGGCAGACATTTCCCAAGATACATTGATAAAAACAAAAGGATCTCAGGGGACATAGTGGAAATTGCGGGCGCATGCGCACTAGGAAAGATTCTTTAAGGCTGTGATTCTGAACCGAAAAACATTTGAAACTGGAGATTTTGAAAGACAAAATTTCGTTGAGCAAAAACGCATGTAAAGCCAGGATTGTGTTTTTCTAGTCCTTATCTTATGGCCTACATTTTCTAGGCAGCAAAGACAAATCTAACTAGTAGTTTTGAAATTATAAGAGTTTATGCTAGCAACGGCAAACCCATGTAGGTGCCGAAAAATGATGACTTGAATGTCAGCTACAGCTTTCACGAGGTTAAAAATCTTCTTGCTACAGCGCAGGCTTGCAGTGGTGCCGCCATTATGGATTGTCTTATGTGGTGCGCATGCGCCTGCAATTTCCACTATGTCATCTCAGGGTATATGGATTTGGCACCGACCTCCTTGTTGTACGTTATTTTAACTTTTGCATTGTTGAAGCGTCGTGCGATATGAACGTCATTTGCAGTGTCATTATTGCAGAGGGAGTTGAGTGCACTATTAATGGTGGAAGCATCCAATTCATCATCTTTCTGTAGAAAGGAAATTGATAGAATCAGGACAAAACTGAAATAGCGATCAAGGTTGCCGTGGATAGCAAAGACAGTTGGATAATTTGTCTCGTTGAAATAGCTAGTATGCCTCACAAATTCTTCTGAGTTTTAGCGGCGTTTTCAGTGAATTTTGCAAAGGAAGCCATCCATTAATTCATTCATTCATTCAACTAAAGGTAACCTAGCCCCCCCCCCTTTCCCTCACTTGTGGACGATTTTCCCTTACCCTCATCCAAGGAAGACCCAGCTGATTCTGCGGTAGGACTACAAGTTGGAAGATATATGCACGCATGCTTCTGTCGTCTAACACTGACCGTGTCAAAAATTTGTTCACGAAAATAGCAACAAAGGAAATGGGAGAGCATGTTTGTATGGGAGTGGAACAGGAAAGTTCAAATCAACAAGAAATCCCGTCTTAACGAGAAGAAAACAATGTGATGAAGAGCTCTCTGAATAAAACTTGAATATATGCCAAAATGGCAGCTATGGTATGGAAAAAACTGAAGCTGCTAAAAAGAGTAACACCAGGCTTTCGGTCGGAACGAGCGAATCGACGAGCGTGTCCAACTGTAACATTTGGGATGATTAGCAGCAAACGCCAAGTTCAACTCACTTGAACTTTGAAGTAGCAAATAACTGCATCCTGTCAAGACATAAAAACCTGTTAAGAAACAGATCGATTCTAAGTACAGGGCAATCAAATGCATTATCATACAGTACGTTGTTCTAAAATTCAACATCGTATGATGCAATAATAATAATGCAATACGAAACATATGCAATAATTAAACAGGATGGCACCCGATTGCATCTTATCCAATACACTGGCCGTAAAAATGTCAAACTTTGTCGACAGCCTAGCTCGTAGCCTGGCTCACCGACAAGTAAAAAGTACACATTGCCACTTTAAAGAAAACACAATCGAGTCCATGGGTAAGCTACCTAAACTATTTGAACATGTTTAACGATTGCAAGAAAATCCAGGCATCAGTAAGGCGCAATAAATGCACCACCGTGTGTTTATAAGTGAAAGCTGTTCAAATGTGGACACTGAATCGTCGTTTTACTGGCCCGCAGGCAGGTGAAGTCTTTTTGTATGGAGCTGAAGTGCTGTTTTTCCCCACTTATTGCCACGCCACTAATTCTAAAATGTAGTGCACGTTTGTCTATTCACTGTTGGCACTTGCAAACAACGCGGTGCTTACACTGCTCCTTTGTAAATATGTTTTTGATCTTAAAGGGTGCTCTGCTTGGGACAGTGTTTAATGATTGTCTCGTTTTAGGCTTCAAGCCTGGGGAGTCTAATAGAGACATTTGCTTTAAGGATTCCTTAAAAAAGGGCATTCCCTTCTTCCAGATAAAAGCCACTTTAAAGCAGCATGAAATTTTTAGAAATTTTTAGAAATTTTTCTAATGAAACTGTAGACAGTGAAGATTAGATAAAAATTGGCTTACCATCCTTTGATTTTCATCAACATTGTATAAGTCATGCAACCAATTTTCAACGAATTTCTGTAAGTTAACTTCGCAGTGTTCCAATAAATACTTCATGTGTTTTATGTTTTGCTTCAACAAACAACTGTTTAGCAACTCTTTCGTAATCTAGGATCAATGAAAAGATGCTTTGAGACACATACTCCATTTCACCTATATAAGTACGCAACTGCTGCGTTTTCTAAGCTGCGTTGGTCTAAAGCGCAGTTTAAGGAATCGTCGATATTGAGTCTGCCTTCTAAAGACCATTACAAGAGATGAAGAATATTTTGATTCAAGGTACAAGTCGAAATCAGGCAATCAAAAGCACCTGATAACGTTACTTCTGACATGATCTTGGAGAATCCTGACCAGAATCTGCGATCCATATTTTATTGAAATAAATCCTTTAGTTAAGTTCAGTCAACATTCGGTCACTCTGCAAAGGGCCTTCCGATTCTGCTACTTTAAGTAATTTGTGACTGCGGTTTCCCTGTGGCCAGATTCTCGTTGACTCAAAATTTAGGACACCTTCAGCCTTGAGTTTGTTTGTTTCTTGGTCAATTCTGTCACTTCCAGTCAGTGCTCCTTCTTTACATCCAAGCAGCAAAATGCCCCCCTAACATTTTAATGACCTAATGAAACGAATATTCCTGCCCTGGTGACACTGGGACGAAAAAATGGTTGTCACCAAACTCTTACAGCCTCTTATCAATGCACGTAATCAAGGTAGCAATATTGCTTCTCACAAGTGCCAATTTTCGGAGGCATCCCTAGGCCAACAAAAACTACGCATTTTTTACCATACTTGCTACTTACCAATCTATTTTTATGTCATACCTTTACTCTGGCATTCAGCAATAAACAGACTTTAATTCCAGTAAAAACACAACTTATCTTCCTTATATGAACGCCATAACAAAGTTGCAATAGGATTGTTGATATAATTTTTTTACGGTAAAAACAAAACGATCCAAAGGCTTTAAAATAAAGAGGTATTTTCGATGGTGAGAAACATATTACTTCGCTTGTATAGCTACAAAGAGGTGCTAAAATCAATGAAATCCTATAAAATAGAGGAATAAGCAGCCGAAGAGACTTGATACTCCAAATATTTCAGCTTTTATATGTATCATAAATAATCTTTATTGCACCATCGTAAATAAAACAGGTATTTAATGACTCTTTTAAAGAAAATGTAGACTTACATCATGGGTTTTAATCTGTCCCATTAAGTTTCTTGCGAGTTTCGGATCGCAGGATTCCAAAGCCACTGATATCCTAGTAAATAGTGCCAAAGCTTCGCCCACTAAAAAAGAGGTTTGTTAAGAAGATCATTGAAAATCCATCTGTCCTGCAGTTACATCTTTCAGGACATGTACACACGCCTTTTTTCAAGTAGATTGAAATCAAACTCATTTCAAAACTTGAGTTGATGCAAACGTATGCGCTACTTCTTCATTCCTAGTTCATTATAGAAGAGATTTCGTAGCGTAGGAAATATTGGTGCAGCTATTGAATACAACAGAACCTTATTTGCCTAAAACTGTTGACTGTAAATGCAACTAGGGGTAAATGTTGAATACCAAAGGATACATGAACAAAAAACGGTAACATGATGTCGCGTTTAACTGCAAAATATGACGCCTTTTCGATACAGCCTTATCGAGTTTCCACGAGGTGACTCCATAAATGTGCCTTAGTAAATTTCAGCAGTTGACCTGGGGATCTCCAGCTGCCGCAGCCGTCCCATCAGTCCTAGCGACCCTAGTGATTGGAGTTACTTTAGCACCCACAACAAAACATAGGCCCGGTGTTTGACAGAGAGGCATTTGATGTGTTTATCCTTTTTGATAACATTTTGTATGACAATAGAGGTCGTAATAACGTCGTAATATTGCGAATGGAGCAATAAAAGCAAAACCTCCGCTTGAACACAGCGTTGCTTGTATGATTTTTTCTTTCAGATCTTCACTTGCTTTGCATTCGAACAGCTTTAAAAAATGAAGTTAAAGAGTCACATTGGTGTGATCGTAGGGTTTTCAAAACTTCGCACTAAAGTCTGCAATCTATTGCCTAAGTCGTGGTCATTAAAAGGCATAAGAGTGCTTTTCTTACAGAAAATTCAATTACAGATTCAGTGCATCAGGAATGATTCAGTGCATCAGGATAAAAGAAGGACAACTAGAAAGGCAAATTACTTAATCAGACTTACAAGTAAAAAGGAATATTTGGGAACTTACAAACTTTCTTTTCTCCTCGAGACAATCAAACAGCAAAGAAACATATTTTCCTTGCGTAGAGCTGTCCCATATTTCATACTGTTCTAGCAATGTCTCTATTTTTTTGCACTTCTCAGGTTCGGACACCCTGAAAAAACAAACTGCTCATGAAAAGAAAGGGAAACAAAATAATTCTCGTGATTTGTTGCTTGCGAGTAGGAGACAAAAAATCAACTGAGGGTCCAAGGGCACCTAATGGAGATTATGGTAGGAGGTGCAGCATTGGTGCTGAGGGCAAATCGTAGAATTTGTCTACTTACGTAATCGAATAAAGGGGTAGGATGGCTATTGGTACGTTATAAAATATTTATATGGATATGTTCAGCCGATACAATTTTACACTATTCTCCATACAAGTGGGTATAAATGGGCATTGTCACCAATCGCAACGTTTGGCTTTATGAAGATCATGGTGATTTTAAAAAGTTGAAAAATTTTGATTTGTTCTAAGTCTAAATAATCCGCTAAGAGGCAAACGATAATAACAATAAGTAACAACAAACCAAATAAATATCTATTCCAGCGATTTTATACACTTCAAGGCACACAGTAAGGTTAACATGAAATATATTCATTCTGATTGTTGGCAAAAAGTAATCATGCATATTTGCAAAGCTAGTGGTGTTGAAATGATTCGCATATTATGTTTATATAATTTTAGAATTAACTGAATCTATGTATACCTATAATTTGGCCCGGCATACTGGCTTCATTTTACCCTGGTTAAGCACTGTGTGTGGAGCTGCTTGCTTTGTTCCTGACTAATATCTTTTCTTATATATTATTTTCTTACTCATTGCAAAATTCAGAGAATACGGCGCACAATCCGACGCTGTTGCGAAAAAATTAACAATTCCCTGTACCAAAGTTCGATAGTATCAGAAAGGGAATTTGCCTTTTTTGAAACTTTAAAAATGGAAATAAAAAATGGCGAAAGTAGCCGAAGTGGTCATCAACTAAGCTCCTATAATCCTTTCATAGAAATAATGTATTCAAGGACACTTCCTGCCCCCTCTGCCTCTCCTAGAGGAGTAGCCCCCAGCCCTCCAGCAACTTATGGAATAAGATGGAATAAGACTAGATAAGATGGAAAGATTATTGTGGCAGCATCATGCTTAAAGGTACTTCGATTTAATGAATGATAAGCTTAAAAGATTGCGACTGGAAACACCATCGATCAACTTACATCGAATCCCAGCAGCGAATCAGCTCCAAGAGCAGATCGGCAAGTCTTCCGCTACCTTTCATTATAATGACAGGGACTGGGTGCGTAGCGAGACCTACGCTAAGCATACGATGGACCATCTGCAGAGTTGTTCGGCCACCTCCAGCAAGAATGACGGTGGTTGGAATCTTGGCTAGAGGCAAGGCACAAAAAAGACGGTTGCTTGCTAGAGCTACAAATAGCATTCGCAAACAGCAATCCATAAAGGAAGAAAGTATCAATCATCGCGATGCCTTGAGTGGGATTATTACTTTTCTATGAACTAGTCATACGGAGGAAATGACTCGAGGTACGGATTTCACAATGGCTAGAAATAACGAAGACAGTTTATGCATACTTTAATTACTCTTTCATCCGACACTCTTAAAAGAGTATGCAAACGTCGGAAAATAACCGAAAGCTGACACAGAGGAATGTACAGAGGAGGAAAAAAGTTGTTTTTGTTTATGGGAACAAAAGTATCTGGCTCACAACTTTCTGCAAAATTCTAAGAAGTAGACAAATAAACTTTGTGTTTGTGCGCACATCTCTATGTTTGTGCCTATATTGAAAGTTTTGCTGTCTTGGACCACTCCATGAACTCCAATATGGTATTGGAGACCTCTGTTTTGATGCCTAGTTGCATCTTAGAAAGTGAGTGTATTATACAATACTAGGATCGCTGAGAGTTAATGGTTGATTGTACACAATCGACAGAATTGCTTTTTTGTGCTAGCTATCGAATGTTTTATGGAACGCTATTTTTATTTCAGAGCCTGAGTAGAATATTCTGTTTACGATTTCAAACTTAGTCATTCAATAAATGAAGCAAAGACTGCATTTGCTTCAAAGTGATCATACAATCTAGCATCATAGTATGATTTTGTATCTTTAAAGTAAAACAATCATTGTATTTAGCTGAAGAAAATCAAGTCATGTTTATATAAAACTGAGTCTGAGAAGACCAGACCTAACTCAACCTATTGGACATGGCTTTATTAAATGCATAAATGCACATAACAGGGAAATCAACTTTAGCCAGAAAATATTTAACATAGCCTAGTCTTTGACCAGGAAGAGGCAATGTATGGTTAAAATAAAGTTCTGACATTCACCAAACTAATTTAATCGAGCATATTAACTTTTGATCAACACTGCTCACACCTAAGTGCCAGAGATATTTTCAGTAAATTCCAATGTCTATAATAATCTCAGTCTAAATCATGTTTTGTCTAAATAGCACAGCAGCCAAAAAATTGTTGATAGTGACTGGTTGAGATTAAGACTGTTCATAATATAAACGTTGCAATGAAGTCTAACCTTCATAAAACGCTTGGGTCAGCGTGGAGAAAAACGTTGCTTCTGTTGTCCCGTCATCGACGAAGAAAAATTCGCGGTGGTTTGCGTCCAAGGGGAACTGGCCGTCATCTTCCGATGGTTTGCGTCCATCTTTCGGTATCGTAGGGTTATAGTACGAGAATGTACGAGGCTGTCCCTTTACAAAGAGAACAAGCTATGATGACTGCATGAACCCCTTTACGTACGAAAAACTCACACTAACTAGCATTCTGTCTTGCAAAAACTCGCATTACCTCGCATACTGACCAAAGAAAACTCGCATTCTCGCGCATACTTACCAAGGAAAAACTCGCATCAACTCGCTTTTGACCTACAAAACACGCAAAAATTCCCATTCTGACTTAAGACATTTCAACCAAAAGAACAAGTGTTTATAACTAAATACAAATTTACCTCTGCCTCTGTAGCAGTCAAAGACTGACGTCCTTTGATGTACTGCCAAGGAATTACACCAATGCAAGAAGAGCTCGTATAGGACTCTTTCCAAGTTTCAAATTTCCCGCTAACAAGGGACCCGATCAATTTGGAGAGCTCGACATGAGTGCCTCTGGTAATCAAAACACACTTGTAAACATCTAGAATCTGAATAGAAAATATGATCACCATGGTGCAGAGCTGCAAAAAGAATTGGAACCTGGGAACAAGATTCCAAGAAATTTTTAAGCTTAGCAGAAAATTCTCAGCAAAATTTGATAAAAAGCAACTGTTCAATGTTCTTGTTTAATTTTTATCAAAACGTTATATCAAAAATGTTAAGTTTCAAAAATAACCAAATTACGACGTTTTATTGGAAACTTTGTCCACACCCACCAAATTAGAAGCCCTTTAAAGTATTCATGAGTACTGTTCCAATCAAGTTCCAATCAAGGCAAATAGTTTTTGCAGCTCTGCCTTGTTGTATAACTAATCGAATGGGCCATCTTTCCAAATGCCCTCCTTTTTTAACCCCTGCCTTGAAAGATTAGCCCCCCCCCCCCCCCCCCCCGTCTTGAGTTGTCGCGCAATATCAAAGTGTGTTTGAAATACATATTCAAGCATTTAGTCAAAACGACCAATTCAAAAAAGGTTAACTTCTCCATTAATTCAGTCCAAGCCGATCTATGTACACTGCACGCTTTCTACAACATTAAACTTTCCTCAGAACAGATTCTTCTCAAAACAAAGCTACAATGCCCGCCAAAAGTGTTGGAACAGTCCAATCATCTTTCCTACTAAACGTCTCCCCTCCCCCATATACAATGTTGGTTTCCGACTGGAAAATGAAAACAAATGTATGTTGGAGCGCAGATTGTGTAACCCATGTTTAGCGACATGTTCACCTAAATTCACAACATTGTTTAAGGGGGGGAGGGGGTTCTGTCTGCTTGAAATAGGGAATTGAAGTGAAAAAATGCATTTATTACGAGTAGAATCTCGGTGTTCCAACAACTTTTGGAGGGCATTGTAGCTACGTTTCTACAGACCCTGTCAAGAATCTTGAACCGCCTTTAGGAATTTGAAAGGAATCTCCTTCTGCAACTTAACATAATGCTGTTTGACGTGACTTTCAAAGTTTGATACACCTGTGAATTTTTGTGAATTTTAGCGATATAAAGTGATCTAGTGATAATTAGCAAACTGGTGATATATAGTGATATAAAGTGGTATTCAAGTAATCGCCACTTCCAATCTTGGTGGACATGAAGAAGGGGGTGGCAATTGCCTCAAGGAATATACCAAAGAAGCAATGAATCAGGGTTGTCGATACGTACATTGTTAACTCCAGCTCTTATTGTGTTTTCGAGTTCATCGTTGATGCAACCCTTCTGACAACCACCAATAAAAGACAAACAGATTTCAGGTACCACATCTTTTGCCCAACTTTCTAAGTGATGTAAATAGGCTGCATTGGCGTCACTAACGCGGGTGTACTGGAAAAAGTATCAAACCAATAAATGACATTAGAGACAAGCGGATAAGTTTCAAAGCAATGGAAATGTGATAGTTTGTAGAAGCACGTGTCAAACTTGTTATTCACTTTGAATGGGCAAGAGGATATAGAGGTGCAAATATTGCAATGCTGTGCTCTAGTGGATTATCTAAAAATAATACGAGTGCAATGATTAAAGAGGGGCGAGCCTTTTGCCCTCCTTTCCTTTAACGTATGTTTATCAAGGCATGGCTCAATTTGGTTAGAGTTCAACAAATAGAAAAATACCAAGTGATGGTAAAGAATCCTATTCACGCCGGAGAAAACTTACTTTTGCATGTTTTGCCTGACTGCAAGTCACTTCATTTAGCTGGAAAAACACATTGCCAGTCACTTCATTCTGCTCGACTTCTCTTGCGTTGGTTGTGGGCGACCGTTGGCTAGCGCTGGGGTGGTCAGCGGCATCAGCATGATTCGTGATAGGCTTTACGCATTGACATCTAAACGGATATGAAATTGTAATGAAGAAAACCCATAAATGAACCTGAAGGAGGAAAAGCACTAGCTAAAGGAAGATACGAAAAAGACTAGTAGTCATAAGGACGGAGAATGTTAGCTATAGGAAGAGCCGAGGAAGATCCCTAGTCGTACGGAAGAAAAGCACTAGCTAAAGGAAGATAGGAAAAAGACCAGTAGTCATAAGGACGGAGAATGTTAGCTATAGGAAGAGCCGAGAAAGATCCCTAGTCGTACGGAAGAAAAGCACTGGCTAAAGGAAGATAGGAGAAAGACCAGTAGTCATAAGGACGGAGAATGTTAGCTATAGGAAGAGCCGAGAAAGATCCCTAGTCGTACGGAAGAAAAGCACTAGCTAAAGGAAGATACAAAAAAGACCAGTAGTCATAAGGACGGAGAATGTTAGCTATAGGAAGAGCCGAGGAAGATCCCTAGTCGTACGGAAGAAAAGCACTAGCTAAAGGAAGATAGGGAAAAGACCAGTAGTCATAAGGACGGAGAATGTTAGCTATAGGAAGAGCCGAGAAAGATCCCTAGTCGTACGGAAGAAAAGCACTAGCTAAAGGAAGATAGGAAAAAGACCAGTAGTCATAAGGACGGAGACTGTTAGCTATAGGAAGAGCCGAGAAAGATCCCTAGTCGTACGGAAGAAAAGCACTAGCTAAAGGAAGATAGGAAAAAGACCAGTAGTCATAAGGCGGGAGACTGTTAGCCGAGGAAGATCCCTAGTCATACGGAAGAAAAGCACTAGCTAAAGGAAGATAGGAACAAGACCAGTAGTCATAAGGTGGGAGACTGTTAGCCAAAGAAGATCGATAGTCATACGGAGAAAAACCACAGCCAATAGAAATTAGGAAAAAGACCAGTAGCTAGAGGGAGTGCAATTGAAGACCAGTAATCATAAGGACGGAGACTGTTCGCTAAATGGAGAGCCGAGGAAGATCCATAGTCATACGGAAGAAAAGCACTAGCCAATAGAAATTAGGAAGAAGACCAGTAGTCATAAGGAGGAAGATTAGTTGCTGAAGGTATAGGCTGTTATTAAATCATGATTTTTGCCTAATTCTATAATGCCTTCATAAGCCAGTTAGTTATACCATACCCTAATTGCTTTTGAATTTGCAAAACAGATTAATATTTTCCTTCTTTCGAATGTAGCTACGTTCTCGAAATTGAGGAAAGGTGAAGGAACGCTGAATGGAGGCATAAAAACCAGGAATTAATGAGTTATAAGTGTTGAATATTAGAGAGTTGTAACAATATCAATCCCTTTTCTAGCAAACAGCGTTGGACATGATATTTCCCAAACGTACAAACTGATTACTGAAGGTGTGATACCAACAAATTTCATGTTTGCGACAATGAGCAAAAGAGGGCTATTTTATTTCGAACTTGGACAAAATGATACATCAGCTATAAATACAGTGCTAACCCTATATAAAGCAACACGCCCTTGAATCTTGAAAAAAATTTCTAATCAGCCTGACATAGGATACAACTTACAAGTTTTCATTTTTCTTGATCCCACAGCAACATACCTTGCAGAAAAACTCATATATCTGTAAAAACCAATTTACCATTACACATGGACAACAAGACCATGACAGAGGATGTTCAAGGTTATATCAAAAGATGTCTCTCACACTTAAAAATATCGAAACACATTTCTTCATAAATAAAAGAATGCAATGCAAAAGAGCAGTACTGGTAGCCTCTTGGAAACAGCTCTTCTCACTCAGCCTGAACAAGATCAGCTTCCTTCCTTCAAATTCCGTCTTCATGGGTATGAAAAGGTTCTTACTTGCATGTCGAGATAGTTGAATCGAAACAAACTTCATTACACTTGCAACTAGAGTTTTCGAATAACAGGTTTTTTTGAGAAGGAAGCCATACCAAATGGTTCGAATTATCCAGAATGCAGTGACCAGATTTGCAATTTATACCACCGTAAACAAAAAGAAGATTCCAGTTTTGTCAATCTTCGGTTCTAGCTAAAATTTGTGCTTTTTTGCTTTAAAATCTATCCGGATAATGGACAACCTCATTGTCTTGTCCGGCATGTTCCTGCTCCATTGGTCGGGCAGGCTGCTGCGTTTGCTGCTGCTGTAGGCTGCTTGCATCTGAATGGGTTGATTCTTTTTCTTCTGCCACAACTTCTGTAGACACAGGTTTGCGTTCAAGTAACTCAATCTGCTCGCCATCCTCGTCACCTATCACTAAAGATTACAAAACAATTGTTCACAATATATATTCACTACATAGCTAGAGATAACAAATAGCTGGGTCTCGAGCTGATATAATATTGCATGTTAGCGGCAACACAGTACCCTATCATTAAATGTTGTTATACGGTAAAATGATGTCTGAGATATTGTTTGTTAAAACTCCTAATTTACATGAAAAATCGTATCCCGAAAAAGTGGTGTTGAACAATTTAACTTCTATCAGAACTTTTAGAGAAATCTTCTTTGGAGTGAGTTTTGCTGATTACATTTATCGTAATACAACATACAATTCAATAGCATACCAATGCTTGCAAAGTTCGATGACAGGCTAAATAATGACACATTGCATGCAAGATTGTTTTGGCATGTCTCAAAAGGAACTGTGATAAATGAATCAAGCTAATATGGAACAGCAGAAAATTTTTGCATACTTAAAATACTTTTTACCTAACACTTATAAGTAAACACTAGAAAACAGCATAAAAGCTGAGATAAAAAACTAGCCAGTTGTGGACTGAAAACCACAAGAGGCTTGCGAGAGAGGTGTATGATAAGTTTTCTAGTGACCAGTTAGTGATCACTTCTTGGGATTCTACAAAAATATGTAGACACAATCTAAAACTCTAGGATGATAGGACAACCTAGCTTGCCCAATGATATAAATATTGTCTATGATCTTAATTCTCTAGAACACATTTTCGTTTAGAAAGAGAGTAGCTTCCTCAAAATAGCAAAAAAAGTGATTCAGTTTTACAAAGGTACATTTTGAGCCCATATTTGATAGTTGACACAAAGACTAATAATTGTTGCTTGGGTTTCAAACTGGAGTTAGCAAAAGCCCTATGAAAAAAATTATCTTTTAAATGTATTTGATACATTTATTTCTAGAGCAAAAACACTCACATAATTTTCTTAGGCAAGATGAGGCCTAACATTTTCAGCCTTTTACAGGTTCTTTAATCATATGGATAAAAAAATCAATTGCGCATTGCAGCTGAACTAGACAAATATCTAATTCAGAAAACTTATAAAACCCTCTATTAAACCTTCAAATGAATCCGTTGATTGCAGCAACTTGTTTGGTGTATTAAAGGCTTCCTGAGCAGAGCTTTCTTGATTAGTGGCCATGTGCTACTGTATCTAAAAACCACAAAAGTATTGAGTTTGAGCTATTCCCGAAATGGGAAGGTAGATCAGCTTGTAGAATACATAGACATGATTATACATTAGATAGGTTTGTCTTTAAAAAATTTTCAATATCAAATAAAGCCAAATTTATGAAAGAAAAATAATAAACAATTGGGGACTGAAGACGTTTATCTAGCACCATATCTAGCACCATGATCATCATATTGTTTACAAGATTCTGCAGCTTACTGCAAACTTTTGCTTTCAGCCTTAAAGTTGTTGAGGCTTAACCTGCAGGTCTGCAGCAGAGATTCTTTATGAGCACCTCTATTACTATTTCATGCTTCTTCCAAAATTTCCTTAACTTCATTTTGACTTTTTTCAGTAGCATGTGATTGGTTATACAGTCAGTCTACCCTTGGGTGAATGAATTGTTGTCAGTTAGCCAAATAAAATGAAAATTTCTTACAAACAGAATTAAATTTTAATGAATCTCAAGAATGCTCAAGCTTGAAAAGGCTGAAAAGCTATAATCATCCATCAGGCTGCTTTGCCAATAGAGTTCCTGAGACTATCTCAGGACAGAATTTGAAACTTTTTGGGACCAAATATCTATTTTTTACTGTATTACACGCATTATTTTTAAGCAAGTTTGGCTAAGGCCCTAAGGCTCAGTACCAAAAGTTCCCCAACTAGCAGCCAAATTAGTTATAAGCCCCCAGGGGGCTTATTTAATCTTTGAGGTCCTAGAGGGGGTCTTAATAGAGAGGGGGCTTATCAAATGGGGAGGCTTGATAGAACTTTTACCGTACTTGAAATTCCCTAGCAATTCTACATCTACATCGATACTGAGCAGGACCGAGTATCGGTATAATGCTCAGAGTGCAAGAAATAATGAAATAAAAGTTTAATGGATAAAACGTGCTAGAAGATGCCACTGATCAATGATTAGATTGGTTGAACAATTACATGTCAAATAAGAAGGTGTTAATTCCTTAACCCCAATACAGAAACTGATTTGGTAATTTTTACGTGTAGACACGAAATAGACTAATCCCATAAAGATTCTTTTTGGTAATGAGAGATGGTGTGTTTTTCAAATTTCGGGTCATTCCATATCAAATCAACCAGGGTGTGTAACCCTTATGTCACAGATTTAGGTGCTTTTTGCCCATCTCTATATTCTGGTCAATTATGAGAATTCCCCAAATTTGAGCTCATTATCTCATATCCTTTTTCGAGATATACGCTTACAAAAATTTTTCCAAATATTCGAAAGAAAGGGTGTGGCACTGAACCGTGGTGACTTGGCTAAAATACTAATAACTTCCATGTTTCATCTATTGGAACAGTGAAATAATGCATAATAGCTATTTTGTGGGTGCTGATTATATATATAGTTATTTGTAACATATAGTTATTTGTAACATAATAAATATATAGTTACAAATAATATATAGTTACAAATCTTAGCATTATCCCCATCCTTCAAAATATAAATTCTTCCGGAACCAGAGGTGAATTGAAGAGGTTCAGGGATACATAACATTCCATCGAATGTAACAGAGCAAGTGTTTTGATGTTTTGGCCAATGAAGAGATTTTCTTATTTACTGTCTTATATAGGCCTGACGATTCGGACGATTCGATCTGACGATTCGTACCAAAACAACCGCACAGTTTCCACTTTATAACTTTCGACAGACGCAAGCTAAACATTTTGTTTTAAGTTTCTTTAGAAGAGTAGAAGTAGGGTTAGCTGTTTTTCATAGTCTACAAGATCGCATATATTTTTTTAACATCACGACCGCGTTTGAAAACTAGCGGAATTTCGATTTTGGGCAAAACAGCCTTTCAGTTTACTCTTAATAACTTTCGCCACTATCAAGCTACGAATTTCATTTAAAGTTTATTTAGAAGATTAAGCGTATGTCTAACTGTTTTTCATAGTCTAGAAGATCGGAAAAATATTTTTGATATCGTGACGGCGTTTGAAAACTAGGGAAATCGCGATTTTGGGCAAAACAGCCCTTCAGTTTACTCTTAATAACTTTTTTCAAAAATTTTTCTCAGCCTACAACCAGTGCTTATTTTGTTGGCCTTGAATAGTTCTAGCTGTTTTTTATAGTCTCGAGAAGAGGTTCACCGGGTTTCTGCATGGAACGACCCGACAAATGTTTGACTATTTTCGAAACCTTTAGAATCGGCCGCGAACCTTACTTCGGTTTAAAGCAAATAACGTCCGTGAAAAAGAACCCCTTCGAGTAATTTTTACTTTTTCCATTTGCTAAGACCCTACATTGGATTTTCATCGTTTTCCGTGAATTTAATGCAATTCACATCCTTCTGGGGCCACGAGAAGATAGGAAGATTTTGGGTCTTCGCTCTGCCAAAAACATCCCGCACAATCGTTTGAAAAAGTATTTTATAAGAAGGCTTATCAACTTTTCTAGACACCAAACAGAAAACCTTGGCCTCGCAACAACGTTCTATAGTTGTTTCTGTGGAATTCGCACTACCAGAGGCGATTTTATGAGACTTTGAAAATCACTAAAATCTTGCGACTTCGCTCAGAGTCGTTCAATTCTTGTGTGATCAGAGGGACAGAATCTCTGACGATTCGCACCACCCCTCTGACGATTCGAACCGAAACAGCCTTTCAGTTTACTCTTAATAACTTTCGCCACTAACAAGCTACACATTTCATTTAAAGTTTATTTAGAAGATTAAGCGTATGTCTAACTGTTTTTCATAGTCTAGAAGATCGGAAAAATATTTTTGATATCGTGACGGCGTTTGAAAACTAGGGAAATCGCGATTTTGGGCAAAACAGCCCTTCAGTTTACTCTTAATAACTTTTTTCAAAAATTTTTCTCAGCCTACAACCAGTGCTTATTTTGTTGGCCTTGAATAGTTCTAGCTGTTTTTTATAGTCTCGAGAAGAGGTTCACCGGGTTTCTGCATGGAACGACCGACAAATGTTTGACTTTCCTGGCCCTGCTACTGAACATACTTCCGTGTTAAACAGCTGGTTGAATCAGTTACCATGGAGCTCGCAAGTGCTGAATGTATTTCAATTTTGCAGTGCCTTGATGCATTAAAGAATTTTAATTGTATTATCGAATTCCTTGGCAGTTTTTCTTTTGATAGTAGAGTTGACAATTGATGTAATGACAACTTAATTGTTTGCTTCGAATATTTGTCAAGGTCAACGTTGTCGTTGAGTGTTGTTTATCGGTTCGTTCGTCATGTGAAATGTATCGTGAATTCGAATCATGAGTGAATTGCTAAATTTTGAGAAAGTTTTGCAGGATCGAGCAGCGAAACGTACGTGGGGAATCCGCGGAAAAACTCTCAATAGAGCTGGAAAACGTTCCCCTGCGAAGATTTGGAAGCGAGGGGTGTCTGTGAAGCAGAATAAATCTTCCTTTGTGAGAGCAATGATCTTGTAAGCTCAATAAGCAAATAGAAAATTTTTGAAAAAAGTTATTAAGAGTAAAAAGTAAAAATTACTCGAAGGGGTTCTTTTTCACGGACGTTATTTGCTTTAAACCGAAGTGAGGTTCGCGGCCGATTCTAAAGGTTTCGAAAATAGTCAAACATTTGTCGGTCGTTCCATGCAGAAACTCGGTGAACCTCTTCTCGAGACTATAAAAAACAGCTAGAACTATTCAAGGCCAACAAAATAAGCACTGGTTGTAGGCTGAGAAAAATTTTTGAAAAAAGTTATTAAGAGTAAACTGAAGGGCTGTTTTGCCCAAAATCGCGATTTCCCTAGTTTTCAAACGCCGTCACGATATCAAAAATATTTTCCGATCTTCTAGACTATGAAAAACAGTTAGACATACGCTTAATCTTCTAAATAAACTTTAAATGAAATGTGTAGCTTGTTAGTGGCGAAAGTTATTAAGAGTAAACTGAAAGGCTGTTTCGGTTCGAATCGTCAGAGGGGTGGTGCGAATCGTCAGAGATTCTGTCCCTCTGATCACACAAGAATTGAACGACTCTGAGCGAAGTCGCAAGATTTTAGTGATTTTCAAAGTCCATAAAATCGCCTCTGGTAGTGCGAATTCCACAGAAACAACTATAGAACGTTGTTGCGAGGCCAAGGTTTTCTGTTTGGTGTCTAGAAAAGTTGATAAGCCTTCTTATAAAATACTTTTTCAAACGATTGTGCGGGATGTTTTTGGCAGAGCGAAGACCCAAAATCTTCCTATCTTCTCGTGGCCCCAGAAGGATGTGAATTGCATTAAATTCACGGAAAAATGAAAATCCAATGTAGTAGGGTCTTAGCAAATGGAAAAAGTAAAAATTACTCGAAGGGGTTCTTTTTCACGGACGTTATTTGCTTTAAACCGAAGTAAGGTTCGCGGCCGATTCTAAAGGTTTCGAAAATAGTCAAACATTTGTCGGGTCGTTCCATGCAGAAACCCGGTGAACCTCTTCTCGAGACTATAAAAAACAGCTAGAACTATTCAAGGCCAACAAAATAAGCACTGGTTGTAGGCTGAGAAAAATTTTTGAAAAAAGTTATTAAGAGTAAACTGAAGGGCTGTTTTGCCCAAAATCGCGATTTCCCTAGTTTTCAAACGCCGTCACGATATCAAAAATATTTTTCCGATCTTCTAGACTATGAAAAACAGTTAGACATACGCTTAATCTTCTAAATAAACTTTAAATGAAATTCGTAGCTTGATAGTGGCGAAAGTTATTAAGAGTAAACTGAAAGGCTGTTTTGCCCAAAATCGAAATTCCGCTAGTTTTCAAACGCGGTCGTGATGTTAAAAAAATATATGCGATCTTGTAGACTATGAAAAACAGCTAACCCTACTTCTACTCTTCTAAAGAAACTTAAAACAAAATGTGTAGCTTGCGTCTGTCGAAAGTTATAAAGTGTAAACTGTGCGGTTGTTTTGGTACGAATCGTCAGAGCGAATCGTCCGAATCGTCAGGCCTATATAAGACAGTTTCTTATTTGGATTAAACTTCTTGAATTCCTTAGCAGTCTCCCATCCAGTACTGGGGGTCGCCCCTCCGATATGCAAATAAATAATAACAAGCAAGGGTGGCACCTGTTCCAAAGTCACATTTCCTTTATGCTTTAGTGAAACGAAGATGTTTTCGTTGAGCATCAACATCTGCAGTTGCTTCGTACCATGCTTCGTACCGTAACTTCCTGTTCTAAATGTGGTCAGCAGCTCCCTCCTTCGTGATGCGCACTAATGACTGCGCAGTATCCTGTGACCCTGCCTGAGAATGAAGCCAAAGTTGGAGTGCTTGTGTTATGTCTTATGAACGATTGCTGGGAGACCAAATACAGCCAGCAGTGACTACTATTCAGATGGAAATGCCTAGAATCTGTGGTCCAAAGTTAGCAAATTGTTGCTTTGTTATAAGCATCTGGGGAATAATAATGCTGGTATGATGTGCTTTACAATTATCACACTCATAGCGCCGAATTTTGAGAAAAGTTGTTCGAGAGGCCTAGCCAATCCTTTCTCATTTCGCATAAATTTAATAATTTTTCTTATCACTCAACAAGCTTGAAGAAGGTTTCTTGTTCTGTCCAGTGTTTTGTCAAAAAATTACCCAAATAAATCATTTGAAATGTTGCTTGTTTATAGCAAAACTAAAATTACACAACATGCATATTTTATAGATTTTACAGATGCCAGGGTCACTTGATTTTTATTCCTTTATATTTTGTTCTTTTTTGTATTATAGGCTTTTGATCAAATTTATATGTGACTTGTAGTAGCTAAATGTATAGTTTTACAACATTTGTCTCTCAGGTAAAATGTTCTCTGAAAAGAAAACTTAGATTTAGATCAAGAAAAATGTATCACTACCAAACGCTAGAGTTCCTGCTTGAGGATTATAAATTACTCCAGAGCAATGCACCTGAATGATGGCTTGAAGGGCTCAAGATGACATTTCAGTAATAAAAGATATGGCATTATGAATAACTCATTCAAAAACTAAAATGCAATGCTAAAATGTAGTCAAATTTACCCTTGACTACAAAAAGAATGATCTTATACAAGTTGCTTGAAGTAACTATTGAGCACACTTCAAGCTTGCTCTTTAATCAAATGGTTTCTTTTGCAGTTTTTCTTAAATTACCAGTTTAATGAAAATTGAACTTGAATTTGCTTAGCTTTTCTTATAAATGGTCACAAAAACTTTTGTCTAATGATTGCATTTATTATGTATGTTTGATAAGATAACTTTCAGACCTTTTTATAGGTCCTCATGGGTATCTTTTACAAAGTTGAATCAGTTGCGTTGGTAGAAGATGTGCCAATGAGTAAGCATGAAAAGGATTATCATGGGACTGCCATGTAATGAACTATTACCATTAATTTTTTATATTGTCTTCTAACTGTATGGTTGATGTAATAGAAAAAGTAAATTTTTTCATGGATTGCGTCATGAACATGTTTGAAGATTTGGTTTATTTATTAAAAAGTTTGATGTTATGGATTCCTGCAAGTTTTCTAGCCACACAAAAATTGTTAGGTTGTTACATGTATATTTCAAATGTATCTATAAATTTGTTCTTAAGTAGCCTTAGGATACATTTTCTTAATCTACAGTTTCAGTTTTATTGTTCAATGTCATCTTGTCAGCGTTTTCCTTTAATGACAAAATTGCACCTTCTGCCAGGAATTGTTTCATTGCTGCTGGAATTTATGCTGTAACATTGGCCATTTCTGTTTACCAAAAATATGCAATAAGTAGAGGCTATTGCAGACTTTGATGGTGGGTATGAATTCTACATACTTGTCTTCTTAGTTTGCCAATTTTTCAGAGTTCGATGTGCAAGGCCCAGTAGCCATTTTTTTGTAAATTGGACCTGGAGAAATCCATCAAGAGTAATATAAAATAATTGTGGCTTTCCCTAACCTTATCCAAGGTTGGTTATCTGAGTAGTGTTTATCAATGAAAATCCTAGCCAACTATTCCTTAATTTAGCATGTCTAGGATGCAGTGAAGAAAATCGCTATCATTAAATGCTACACCAAAGATTTTCTTTACAAAAAGATCTTTTTGACAGGAAGATTTCTGTAAGATTTTGTTTTATGTCGGCCACAAAGATGGTTCTTCACTACCCACCTAACAATCTTTGGCTAAAATTTGAGCTTTGTGTTTAAGTTTGCATGCAGGGGATTTTGTTTTACATTAATAATTTTCTTTTCCTGTAAAAATAATCTGAATTTTCTGATATTTTTTTACTCTTGTTACAGAATATCAAATTTTTTGCAATGAAGACACAGCAAAGAGGCAATTTTGTACAGGAAGATGTTCAATGGCATAATGAAATAAAAACCAATGAAACCTAAATCTTGTCTTAATTTTGAATAAGAATTATGAAAATTTTTTATTGATGTTATATGTTGTAACAAATTTTGTTTGCTCCTAAAGAATTTGTAAATCACCCTTGTTTCACAAATGTTCTGCTGGAGTGTTAGAATCTGAAACTTGGTGTGGTTTTTTGCACGAGATCTATTCATTCTTAAGAACAAGAAAAATCTGGAACTGAGCAACAAGGTGCCAGCAGGTTTTCGCCATACCTGTAATTTTAAAAATATCTGGCATCTTTCAAAAACAGAAGTTGCCTAAAAGTATAGTCTTAAAAAAACCAAGCAATTGAATGGTACACCTCCAATGTTGTTATGAATACTACTATCATCTGCCCCAATATTCAATTAGCCTAACCTCAGTAACCATCCTAACAACATACTATATTTTCTGATTCCTCAATAAACAATGAACTTTTTCCAACCTTCCCTACTTGCTTTTTATAGAGCCACTTTAAGTAGCTACCCCTCTCCAAGGGACAAATGCTCAAGGTATATAAGAAAATACTATTAATGGTGTTAGTACTTGTAAGGCAGGGACGTGCGCAGTTGTTTCGAAATAGGTAAACGGCGAGCTAGAATGGGGGTCAGGGAGCCTGCCCTCTGATAATTTCTTCAGACCACGCCCCTTTGGAAAGTCAGAAAATGCCCCTATCAAAAACTTATTGCTTCTTTGCCTCCATGTTTATATGCAGTTCAGTACACGCGAGGAAATTTTCGTAAGGACGACAATAGTGCGCTGAAAACGAATTTAATATTTATTTGTTGACATTTTTATTCAAATTGGTCAGTTTTTAGAATATAAATTTGAATTCCCCATCGAAAATACTGCCCCGGGGTCTGGACCGAGTTTGACGCGCGTGACATCAGACTGTTTGCAAAAGTTCGGCAACTCGAGACAACAACAACACATTCCCTGCTTCGTCTATTTAAATAATATCTTCCTTTTCCGATCAAGATAGCTCATTCTCAGCCCTAAAAAGTAAGTCTGAGGAAGAACTGGACAGTAATAACGGTGAATTTTTACACATTATGAGCCTTTTAAAAACGAGCCTCTTGCACCATACACAGCAGCGGATCTCGGCCTAACCGAAGAGGATATGCGGAAATTGGCGAAGATGGTCACCCGCTATCGTAGAGGTCAGATATGATCGAAGCACGCCAGGGAATATCGCCAGCTGAATCTTGGTGCAGATGTACCCGATGTAGTCGCAAAAATTCTTCAAGGTGCACGGGAATATCGTTGTTGCCGGGTATTGGTGTAACTGGGTAAATTTCTAGGACAACATACATTAGTTAGATTTAATTTATAATAAGTTAATGCACCAGCCTTTTAAAAAGGTGTCAGGATTTTAGTTCCAGTTTGAAAATGGAATTGGTCCACATAAGCTTAGGCTAATCTACCTTAGCCTGTTACTGTTACAGTAATCTACCTTCACTTACTTGACCTTATTAGCTTGGTCTTCATCACTGTCACTACCACTATCTTCATCATCAGTCATATCTTCATCTTCTTATTGCAGTACAAAATCATCATCATTATCACCCTTGTCACCACCACTGTCATCAACATCATCACCTTCAACGTCATCATCATTGTTTACAACACCAAGGCCGTTGTCAATATCATACATTTAAAAATTCTTTTTCAGTTCTTCATCCAAGAGAAAGCCTTCAGTCCAATCCTCAGTTTCAGCTTCTCGACTGGTTTAATGGTTTTTGATACTTTAAAAGTAAAAGTAGAAAGGAGTACTTTATTGTCAAGCCATTTCATGTTAGGTTACTTCAAAGGTGGTCCTGTTAAAAGTATATGCATCATCGAATTGCTCTTTAAATCCTATAATCCTTTGCCTCTGGTTGCCCGTTTCAAAATCCTTTAGTAAATCCTTTCTTTCCTGCTCGCTTTTCCGCACTTCCGCTTAGAGTATCACATAAACAGAAGGGGTATGTCCTTCTATTCTACTCGCTGAATGCCTTTCTACTCGCTAAAACATTAACATCTTCTGATTCATCATAATTTCCAATTTTTGATTCCATTTTGTGCTCAGATAGTTATGCAGGGGTAACTCGATGTAGCAACACCAATTCGAGTTTTCGATACGATGGCTTGTCTAAGAATGAATGAATTTGCAATTTACAGCAAATGTACAACAAGGGAGAAATAAAAGCAGAAGAAAGGTAAACAGAGTGGAGATACCAAGGGTACCTACATCACTTATTATATTTTCTTCTGCAGAACTATTAATTTCTTTTCACTAGCAGAGCTCTTATATTGTCATTCTATTTCATTCACCTAAGGAATAGTTATCCTATGTAAAACCAGGCAAGCCAATTGCGAGTTATCTTGTATTAGTGACATCTAAAACATAAACCTGTGTTTGTAATACAAAATACTGAAACTTTCTGCTTGTGTCATTATTTTTCTGAAACCACGCCTGATTGACATAGCGGAAATTGCGAGCGCATGTTCACTACACAATTTATAATGGCAGAACACTGCTTGCGTGCGCTGCTGCAAGAATTTTCTTAAAGGCATTGGGTCATGATAAATGGAAAGCGTATACCCAAATTGCAAAAATTGCTGAGTCATTATGATAACTTCGTTAATCTGATTGGCTGCCAAGCAAACTGCACACATGATGTTTTAACCTCGCAGTTGATGTCTGATCACATGAAAGCCGATTTATCACACGAAAACAGACAACAGCCCGTGGAAAACCGCTTATTTACCATGTCTCAATGCCTTTAACCTTATGAAAGCTGTAGCTGACACTTCATACCAAATTGTGTTATTCATCAAAGTTTCAATCCTAGTTGAACTTTCTCTACAACACTTTCTCATTCAAGCAAATTCGATATTTGTATGGAAAACTCATGCTATTCTAACGACATTCTTCTCGCTTGTGCATCAAGCAGGCACAAACTTCTTGCGAAAAACCCAGCTCAAAAGCCTCTTTCAAAGTAAGCTATTTTCGATGCCCGCAACAAGTATTTGTACTTCAAATTGTTGACCCAGAAGTGAAGAAGCATTCTACTTCACCGCGATAAATTTGTCAAAACTACAAAAAGGTATGATATCCCTTAAATAACCGTAAAAAGTAGGTACCTTTCAAGAAATTTAATTGCTACCAAAACAAATCATTGCGCAATATTCGACTTTTGGTATAGTTTGGCTCTCAAAATTGCGTAGGTAAATGGTAGAGCGAAGAAGACGTGATCATGGTTGCTTGCTTTTACTCTCTGGAATTTAGAGGAGAAAGGCGAATGATGGACACCGAGATATTAGGAAAGAAGGATGCTAAACTTTGACGTGCTTTGAAAGTTCCTGAAGACTAAGTTAAAGACGAAAAGTTAAAGATAAAAGATTATATTTACCATATTATATGACGAGTCTAGAGATGCACGTTGTTTATCGTGCACTAAAAAGATGTTTTATGAGTGGGTAGATTCATTCATTCACTCTGAAAAAACAGATTGTGAAGACTTTGTGGTATACTCAAGATTGGTTAAGGTTTGTTTGCGCCTTTTTCAACCTTTTGAGTCTAACTTTTGCAGATTATTTTGGTTTTCATTTGCAACTTGAAACTGTACCTATGTACGCTTTTTTCATAAGGAACCACTTTATAAGGAACCTAAATGTAGAAGGCCGAAATATTTAAGGAACTTATACTACTAATAACGAAATCCCTAAGGAACTTTTCGATTTAAAAACTTGTATAACTGCAAGCATTAGGAGCTAAAAAGCCCGTTCCATTCATTTGCAGCCAATACTCGCATAGATTGTTTGCTATTCGTGTGCCAAGTGCTTTATCGAGTAGTTTCCGCATATGCTGTCTCGCCCCTCTCCCTATTAAGTGTTAAGGCTTATTGATGTGCAGTGAAAATTAAGGAACTTTTAAGAAACTTTTGGTACTAAAATCTGATGATCTGAGGTCTACGAATAAGGAACTTTTGGAACTAGGCCTTGAGTTGGGTTCCTTATAAAAAAGCGTGTGATAAACTCTAACAACAAACTCTAACTATTTCTAACAAGACATCAGGAAATGAGGCAACATCAGGTATATGTTAGCCAAATCATTGACGAATCAAATTTCGATCCTAAAAAGCCAATCTTTTATAACACTTTTTCAGTTTTTTCACATTGATTACAGCTAGTCAACATTTTTTGCACCGTACCGAGATTGGTTTGCCGTTGTTAGCTTAAACCCCCAAAATTTTCAAACTACTTGGCTGGCTTTGCTTTCGAGACATGGCCTATGCCACGAAGTTGAAAGTGGGACGGGGGCGTGGCTAATGAATTGAACTTGAATTAAGTAGCTCGAATCTGCTATACCTGGTGGCTAGATTAGCTAGAAGTGCAACCTACAATGAAAAAAATGGTTGCTGAGTTCTCCATTTTTAAAGTTTGAACCCTTAAAATCTCTATTTCAACATTTCTGACCAACAGTGCCCTTTAAAAAGATGTTGTAGAAAGCAAAACTGAATATCCTGTTTTTCTGTTATATCACAACGTCAAAAACAAACCCAAGTCTTTGTTCAACATTAACAATTCAAGTAAAATATACACCGAAATACAAGAATATATATATTACCTTTAAATACAACTGTAAGGAATTAAGCTTCTAAATAGGATAAAATGCGCATAAAATCTTGTGAAATAAAATATGTTATTTGTTTCATATCAGGATATTGTATAATGTATTGACGGAAGCCGTTTATCAGTACGAGGTGAGCCGAGGTGACCAGTTGTGAGTAAACCATTAGCATCAAGGCACGAAACTCTGTGGATTCTGATCGTTTGTGTATACCCTCTTCTATTACCATGACTCAATGCCTTAATTCTTAATTTTGCTAGGTCAAACAACTTCTTTTTGCGCTATTCCTTCTTTCACCTTTGATTGCAACCTTGAAATTACTTGCATCTCAAAAAGTGGGGGGGGGGGCATGGCTTCGGTGGCGTGGGCCCTGCAAGAAAATGCAGGCCTAAATGAGAACTAAACAAACGCATTCCTACCTTTTTCATGGATTTCCACGCATTAAAATTTTGTCTTTCAAATTCCCCAGTCAGCCCGATTGCTATCAAGCTTACAAAAGCTATTGCCTCGATTTTGACAAAATTGTTGGACAGAGACTGTGTGCATGAGAAGCCGCTGCATGGGAAATCATTTCACATGCTTGGTTAGAAAAGAGCTTGTCGATTTCACTCAGCAATTTATCTAAAAATGGAAAGTAGAGTTCTCGTCTGAAGCATTCCAAATCTGCTTCACCATCTGGTCTATTGCATGGGTACATTATTCTGTTTCAGTATAATGGCATTCAACAAAAGATAACTTGGAATAATAATAATATAATAATAATAATAATAATAATAATAATATCAATGCACTTATAGAGCGCTAAAATCTATACACATATATCCTAAAGCGCCGAACAGTGTTAAAAACCTTAATTTACAGAAAGTAAAGCTAGAAATGTCATTTACATGTTCAAATTATTATGAAATAAATACGTTTTTAATCCTGTTTTGAAAGTTTGGAAGCTCTGAGATCTTCTAATTTCAACGGGCAGTTTGTTCCAGAGCCTAGGGGCCGCATCGGTGTTTCTTCATCAAGTTATTTTGCCTAATCTAAAGTGAGAGTTTCTTAAATAAAGTTTCGGAGGAGATGAAAGTACCTCACAAAGATTTCACCTCGCCTCAGAAAGTACCTCCTCGAATTTAGACAAATTACAAAATCCCCCAGATTCATCCCCAGATTAATCCCCAGATTCATCCCCAGATTAATCCCCAGATTCACGATTGGTAAAGAACGGGTCTGAAAAGAACATGAGATGTGTCAAAATGACAATAATTTGAGAGGATGTGCAGTAACATACGGTTCTCCATCAATTTCTTCTAGATAAATGTCACTTTTCTCAGAATTTGTTTCCAACGTTACTAGTTCGCCTTGGCAGTTCTTTTCATCCCCAGATTCGCGTTCATAGGCATACCATTGCCAACCCTGTGCAAGTAAGGACCTTCTTGTCGGAACACGAGAAATGCATTATTTCATATAGGCAGAAAATAATGGAAAGGATTTGAATTTCAAGTTTAATTGAGTCATAATTTGATTTCAATCAAATTTGAAAAAATAAATGAAGTTTGTGGTACAATATAACGATCCCTGTGGTCGTTTGGTATCCCCATTACAACCAATCTGGGGATGAATGTTACGCGATTCCGTTTTTGCCTATTACTTTTTCGAATCGCACAACACAGATCTAAAAGGTGATCTCAGATCTCACCAAGGTGGCATCAATGAAACTAAATCAACTTTAAATTTTGGCGCGCAAAAGCAATTGGCTGCTCGATCCAGTCTTCGGCAATTGCCAGTCTCATTTGTACGGTTGTCTCTATTTCAGTTCTGCTTCCGCCTAGATTTCATATCACAATCTCAGATGACATGATCCTTTAAAATGAGGTATTGAAGACTATATTATATTGTATATACTGAATATCTACCGGAAAGATGGAACCTGTAGTCAATTTTGTGAAGAGAATGGGAAACAGTTTAAGGCGCAGAGGGGAAGGTGAGGCAAATGCGGGACCTGGCAACACTGGCGGTACAAATATCACAATCGATTTCACATCGAAAGACAATAGCAAGGAAAACAACTTGGAGCTGCTTAAGAATGGAAATGTCACTGAGATAAAAATCAATATAAAAGACCTGGAATTGCTGACAACTAATTTAAGCTGCATCAAGACATCCTTGCTGCAGCTTAAAGTAAGGTCGGGCATATTCTTGGAAGATGACGAACCAGAGGGTGATGTGACTCCTCAAAGTTTCGAAATTCTTTCTTCTAGTGAGCAGTTTATAGAGGCTCTGGGAGAATTTCAAAATCTTCAATCATTACACTTTGAAAATGATGGCAGTAGCGTCAATGGAATAACAAAAAGCGCTTACAGGCTGCAGAATCTCAAAACTCTGGTTTTGCAGAACTGTGGAAAATTGAGCATTGACCAAAAAGATTTGAACTCAATTTGGCCAAACATTCAATACCTAGAACTTCATCATAACCAGCTATCTATGTTTCCAAAAGCTGTATGTTCGATAAAGTGTCTCAAGATACTTGATCTATCACATAATCATATTGCCAGTTTGCCAAGAGAGATAGAAGGTCTTGAAAACTTAGAGAAGTTAGTCTTGTCATATAACAAGCTTACAGAACTGCCAAAGGATATTTTGAAATTGAAGTCGCTACGCAAATTATACCTTGCTTTCAACAGCCTTGAAATGCTACCTTCAAACATTGGAGAAATGATCAATCTTACACATTTGGAACTTAGCGGCAACAAACTGACTTGTCTTCCTAAAAGTATTGGTAATCTTAAAGATTTGATGAAGCTAAATTTGTGTAGCAACAGGATTACTGCTTTGCCAGAGGAAATTTCCATGCTAAATGTGCATGATGATGCTTTGCTACTGGCAAACAATCCTTTTCAGTTACCTCCTATTGAAGTGTGTGCAAATGGGAAGCGGGCAATTCAAGTATACTTTGAAGCAATTCATAACTCAGAGCGAAAGTCTTGTCGGCGACTCAAGGCTGTTCTTCTTGGGGAATCATTTGCAGGTAGATAATTTGCTGTTCATTTCAGTATGCACCATTCAAGTATATTTGTACTTGTCTGTTGTTTACTGCTACATCACTATGTTATAAAAATCTGAGTATGATTCATGGGATGGCATTTCCCAATAATAATCAAGCAATCTTTCACTTCAAGAAAAAAAGTTAAATTCAACCTAGCTGTCCTTAAATAATTTTTTCTGGAAAAATAAAGCTGGTTTTTCATATGGTGGTTTCTGTTCAAGGACTGTTTCGGTGAATATTGATTAAATTTGTAAATGTATAACAAAATTATATCATTTTTTGATGTCCTTTTGCCCACCAGTGCCACCAAAATGGTCATGTAATGAATGTGTTTTCACCAGAGGTCAGAACAACTGTCCTTATGTGGTTTTTCTTGGTGCCAAATACTTAGTGACAACAATAAAAGTGAGCAAGACAGTTTTCCCCCTGCTACTGATTAAATGTGTGCCCAATTTAAACTTTGGAGCTTAAAGCTGCGCTTAAATATTAGCAACTTTTTGTTAACAGCCTCTAAATTTGTTAAATTTTGTATTTTAACAGTAGCTCTTATTGGTTGACAATGCATTTTTTGTGGATGTTTCAAACACCTTTTGTGTTAAATGGCAAGCTAAATCCCCAGTATCAGTTCAAAGCAAAACTAATTTGACAGATCCATTATTTAGAATTAGCTTACTAACAGATTCAAATTTGATATTTAATAGATACTAAAATCCTCTGGCAAGCTAAATCCCCAGCATCAGTTCAAAGCAAAACTAATTTGACAGATCCTTTATTTAGAATTAGCTTACTAATAGATTCAAATTTGATATTTAATAGATACTAAAAACCTTTGGCAAGCTAAATCCCCAGCATCAGTTCAAAGCAAAACTAATTTGACAGATCCTTTATTTAGAATTAGCTTACTAATAGATTCAAATTTGATATTTAATAGATACTAAAAACCTCTAAAACATACCTGAACAATATCAAAGTCACTTTGATAAAGCATTTAAAGGTTATTCTTTACATTATCTTTGCTCCATTTGCTCCTTATCTTATTGGTTTGCTAGTTTTTCTTATTGGTTTTCTTAAAAATTAAGCATGAAAAATTTGGTGCACAAAAGGTTTGCAATCACAACTATGCCACTAACTAGTTTTTGGATCTGATTAAAAGAATCTACTAATTTTAATGGCATTCTAGCTGTTTATAGAATCAGAATAAGAAATTAGAAAGTATTATTTCCAAGGCTAATTGAAGTTGTTATCTTGGTGAAGTTTGAATTTGTGTTGAAAGTTGTTTGGGCCATTCTATATGAAGTCAACAAATTTGAGAGGCAGATTTACCCACAACATGTGGGAAGCTTTGCATACTTTGTGAATTTTATAACCTTGGTAAGACCATGTAATAAAGTTTAGCTTGTTACCTTTAACAGGGTCCAAAAGTCAGTTTCTAAAGATTTTGCCACTTCTGCTCTGACTGGGACCCCAAGAATGCTATATGTAAAGAACTTCTAGGATTTTTTGATCTAGGAATAGCTCATTCCAAAGCACTTTTCAAGTTCTGTTTGATGATGACAAGTTTGCTTACACATGAAACATGATAAAAATGTCAGCACTGAAATGCCATCTTCATTGAATTCACTAACTCAGTCATCAATCTGTAAATTTGCATCATGATTCTATATATATCCGAGGGCGTTTTTCATACAGAAACTGCCTCAGGGGGGAGAGGTACTTATTCACAGGGAATAAATTGCAATTAAGGTATATTCTAGTATTGCACAGATATATTCTAGTTTAGCCACCAAATTTCTTGACAAAATTTGTGACAGCACTTGTGTTTCAACTTCCTCAGTCATTTGGTGTGTCATTATGTCACATAAATGTTTTCTAGTTTAGCCACTTTGTGGACAGACACTTCAACTCAGTCAATTGAATTCAATGAAATATTTGATTTGCATGCCAAAATGCCTTTTTCTCTATGCAGTAATTTGTTAAGAATCTGATTCTGACTGCAGAAGTTTTAGGACAACGGAAGGAGGAGTTGAATGTACTGCGTTGTAGATATCTTCAATGACATATGAAAGTGCCCCCCAATTAATCCTAAATTGGAGACTGGGTTATCAATCTGTTTCACCTTATCCAAGTTCTAACCTTTATTACCTACTTAACATAACCTTTCATCTTCATCTACAAGTGCTTTCAGAATACACATGGAAGCCAACGCAACTTTGCTTTTTTGTGAAGCTCCATTTCTAATCTTTTTGGCTTAGCGTCAAATCCACAACACAGCCGCCACAACAACAAAGTCTAGCCACGTGCTCAAATGTACATGCAACATCCATAGAAAGATATGCAGCGACTGTCGCGCAACAACATTGTCTAGTTTAGATTCAGCAGGGCCTCCGAAGAAGGGGGGGGGGCCGGGGGGCCATGGCCCCCGGACTTTTTTGTAGAACAATAGAGCTTTTCTAAATATCTTTTGTTATGCTTGTTAAAATCTCCCTTGGCCCCTCCACTTTCCAACCTGCGTCGGAGCCCATGTCCAGTAATATCTTCAAAGCTTACTCCTAGCTTCTTTGTAGCCATTTTTCTTAATTATATTCTCGAGTTGATTATATCAGTTATGTAGTGTTGAATGCCAGTCAGAGGCTTGTCTAATGCACACCAAAATGTGGAGCTCCACACACAAGATCTTGTCGAGAACCACCACGGTCTGTTGACTGGGTTGAATGGTTGTATCTGTCCAGAATGTTGTTGATAGCCTGGTACAAAATCGTTCCTTTTCGTTCTAATTTTCAAGAAATTCTTATTTTGAAAGTTCTTATTATGTTTTTATTTCAAGGCAAGACTAGTCTGGTCCATGCACTTGTTAATGGTTACGATGGTAACATTCAACCAGATGATCGAACTGTTGGTCTTGATTACCACAATTTGAGGTTGAAACCACTTGATGATACGATAGAAGTTCTTCTCTTCGACTGCGCAGGCCAAAGGCAGTATTTGTTGACACATCAGTTTTTCTTTGCAGAAGGTAAATTCTTCCAAGCCCATTTTCAATCAATTTAACTTAAATTTTGTTCTCTTGCATATGCAATTTAGGAATAAAAACATGGGATTGTCATGAAGTAGAAATAAGAAAGGGATTAGTTATACCAAGCCCATTTTCAATCAATTTAACTTAAATTTTGTTCTCTTGCATATGCAATTTAGAAATAAAAACATGGGATTGTCATGAAGTAGAAATAAGAAAAGCATAGTTATACCGAAATTATGCTATCACCGACAAATTTTTATTAGTCAAAATGAAAAATGTTTCAGTGCGCATTTTAAACTAAAAATAATGGGTCTGTTCTTTGTTTAAACTCATTTGAAAAGTTTTTCACGTTTAATTCCATTGTTCACTACAGGGATTTCAATAAGATTGGCACAAACAGCAAATCTGAAAATTAACTTCAACATGAAAGTTAGAATAGGTGAAAACTAAAATATGATTAAAGAACGAATGCAGTTTGCCCATCTCGCTACAAGTTTCTATTACAGTTATTTCTCACTATTTAAGTGTCTGCACTAATTACATATTTTCGTTGCCTGTACATAGTAATCTCTTTATAAATAATTTATGATAAGATGTCTGTTATATGGTTTTTCTGTCAATACAGACTACATGTTGTATCTCCTGATGTGTGTACATAATGGAAGAGGCTTGTAGAGATGCAAAATTTAGTCTGTCTCTTCTCCTTCTGCAATATACATGTATAATTCTCGATTAATGCATAGGGGCCCTGTTTATCCTGTGCATGGATTTGTCCAAGTACAAGAGTGACGCAGATCACAACACAATGGTTGGTGATTGGGTTAATTTGGTAATCAGTCAAGTTCCTGGCGCTACAATCCTCATTGTTCCAACCCATGTCGACATTTGCAAACAGCAAGAAGTGGATTATAAAGCCAGGTGCGAAACGTTGCTGAAAAAACTATGTCAGGAGGAAAAAGAGAGGATTGGCTTGTTAGAAAAAGAGATTCAATATTGCAAATTTAATCCAAATGGGCAGGCGAAGTTGCAAGAGCTGAGTTATCTCAAGAAAACAAGACCAAAGATTTCAATTTCCCTGTCTTTTACAATGGAGGTAATTATACTCTGTAATATTAAACGGATGTAGTTTATGCTTAGGGTTATGCTTCATCTGTTGATTGTTGTGGATACATAGATTTACATGAAATAGTCATTCAACTCTTATGGTTTAGCTGCAATAAGGAATCTAGTTTCAGCGAGATAATGATAATGAGGTTATCGATTTATTTTTTCAAATATGTTTACCACCAATATTGAATGTAATTTTAGAGAATTATTTTTAATGTTGTCAGTTCTAAGCTATCGACATGTTTCTATACATTAGCTGTGATGGGTTAACATGGACTGTGCTCATGTCAGGCCAGTGTCTTCACTAGTAAAAGATGCTGCCTTATTTGGGGGTTTAATTTGGACCAAAGGCACTCAAAACTGCAAAAGCAGCATTGAAACGACGGCCTTTTTGTGACAAATTTTCAATGGTTGGTGACAGTCTGGCTTTTCTGAGCTATCAAAGTTTCCCCTTTTTCAACAGGAGTACGAAAACAAGCGTTTCGGCGATGGAGAAATGGCACTAATACCAGTCTGTTGTCGAAAGGATCTTGAAGGGCTGATTATTCTGAAGAAAGAAATTGAGCGAATTGCCGAAAACAAAATCTTGTGTCCAGTTGTCTCCAGAGAGGTACCAACAAGTTGGGTAACCTTGGAAGAGAAAATTGTATCATTCAAGGCTGAAGCTATTCCTTTTATGCCAGTAGAGACATTGTTTAACAGATGCACAGAATCTTGCAGTTTGACGTCCGAGGTCTTTGATTTGGCGCTAAGATATTTTGACGATATTGGTCTCATTAGTTACTTCCCGAAAGTACAGCAGGCAAAGCATCTTGTGTTTCTGGACCTACAGTGGTTGGTCAGTTTTCTTCATCTGCTGTTCAGAGTTGATCACCAGTCCAAGCTTAACTACACTGACGACATGCTACGTCAAGTACAAGTGTGGAAGGAAGAGTTTGATAACGACAAATCGCTGTTTTTGGAAAAGGGTCTGCTATCGAGCTCTCTTTTAAAGTAAGGACGATTATCGGTTATGCTTATGCGATTATGCGGACGATTATGCTTAATTGAAAATGACGCAGGTATTCTCCTTTGCATTCCTCTGAACCCTTTGACGATTATACATTTGCTTGCAAAATCTGAAATGGGAGGCTGTGGTATGGCGACTCCGTAATGTATAGCCATTAAGTCTTTTGTGATTTTGTGGCTCCATTATAGTTTTGTCGCAGTTGAAATGCAGTTGACTCTAGCGATGTAGGCTGTGCCTCGAACGGACACTCACCTACCCTTCAGCGTGTGACTGTTTTTATCTTTCCCGTTGCGCCTTTTCCTTGAAGCTTTCATTCGCTATAGACTTGACAGGTATAGAACTCTTCTCACAGCCGTTGAAGATGATTCGACTTAAAACGGCACATCAGTCATGCAGTTTGAACGACCACATCAGACCTCTAATCTCTGGTAATTTGCGAAAGAATTATTATCGTGCGCAAGTTTGCTGAAAAACAACAGTTCGTGAAAGCACTGCTAGGCAATCCAGTCTCCATTTGAAAATACAACATGTTGAAGCAGTTTTTCGTTTCCTTATTAGGTCTTTCTGTCTGCAGGTGTATCTGGCTGCCGCTTTTAAAAAATGTTGAAGATGAGACGTTGTTTTCCCAAGCCATCGGTGTATTTCAACATTTTGGTATCATTTGTCGTCTTGAAAGGGATGGAATTTATCAGTATTTCATCCCTTGGTTTGCTGACGAGGCTGAACCAGATACAGCTAAAGTCAAGTGGGAGAAGCATAAAGATGACTGGGAAGTATGTTTTATGTTTTTTCCTTCTCTATAGTATGACTGGAAAGTATGTGTTTTGGCTTGTTTGTAGTATAGACTGGAAAATACTTTCAATCTCTGACAACACTTTGAGATTTTTGCAATTTTGTCACCCCCGTTCTATGATGGATCCCTTAAACATTGGACCGTTAGGAGAAACCAAAAGCTATATGAGGATGAACTTCAGAACATTGTTTAAGGGGCTAGGAGATGTTGCAGCTAATGCGAATCGAAAATTAAAGCAAGTATTCCAAGGCTCTTTGCAACGATCATGGCTGTTATCGGGTACAGAAAACAGTTCATCCGGTGAAATTTCCGCACTGTCTCTTGGAGCAATGGGGACAAGGTCAACATTATTGAAGTAAATGCATTATGCCAACTGTCACTGAGCCCCTGGTGTAGGCAGAACATCGCAGTGTGTTAGTGATGATGCCCTGGGACCAAAGGCAGGCTACATGCGGTGTTCCTTGCGCCCTTTTGCCGACATCTCTAGACATTCGATATTAATGAGGGTTACCTGCATCTTTAGTCGTAAGCAAGGTGACCCTACAGTCTGGCTTCCATTCTCTTCCAGCCTGTTCTATTCCAGCCTTGACCTGAATTAAGATTTTTACAAGAGATGTATTAGCTTTCACGGCTGAATTCCGACTCGGCACAAAGAAACTCGGCTGTGTTGAACGACGCGCTGGTTGTGACATCAATAGTGGTGGGGCTAGTAACCTAACTTTGAATTCGCTTGACTTTTACATCATTTTAATTTTTCCATATCTATCTAGATTGACGTGGTCACTCGAGTTAGCATCGGCATTGGTCGGCTTCCAACAAGTGTGTTGGACCGACTTTTGGTGTCTGCTCAGAATCGTACGGAAATTTGCATTCCTTGGAAGTCCGGCTTTTTGGTCATTTTCAAAAGCTGCATGTTCCGTTGTCAAGTCAATAACGGAGCTTTGAACAGTTCAGTCATCTTCCATGGAAGGTCAGAAGATTACGAAGGATGCTATGAAGACGTTTGGAAGTTCATCCTATTCATGATTAAGGTCAATATCTTGAATTCTTCTTGATCAAATAACCCCAGGAAAGCTCAATGTAGGTTTATCCAGGAACCCTTCGTCCTTAACCTATTCCGTTGCACCTATACCTATCCTGATTATAAGCGTGTACACGAGTTTGGGTTTAAGCAATACAAAAGAAAGAAACATGAAAGCACTGAACTCATCGTCCACAAATCTATCAACTATGGCACTGTTTTGTCAGAATGTGAAAGACAAGAGCAGGGGGGGGGATGTTGGCGACACAAGTGACAAACCTGGGTGTATCACATGCAAAGGACTTTCTATGAACGTTTTATTATTATTGAAACCACTTCTTTTGAATCTAAATTTCAGCCTTTTCTTAATGTCCAGGCTACCCTTCGAGTTGACTGTAGATTTAATAACGCATCTCTGAGTTAGAAACAATTGTAGTTTTGTAGTTTGTTTATTTTCACCAGGAACTCTGTTTGCTGATAAAAGAGTGGAATGGGATGGTCTTTTACGACTGGTACAGTCTCTGTCCACAGTGTGTTAGAAGAAACCGATCAAAGCCATTCATCTTCAAAGGGTATTGCGATGATGAAAGCCGTGCTTGCCATAAATGCAACGAATTCATTCTTACCATCCAAGTACAACCACCTGCAGGTTCAGAGCAGTTCTATTTTAACAGAAATTTCAATACCATTCTTGTTTAATCTAAATCATTTCGAACTGGCGAAGGGGCATAGCTTTCAGAGGGTCTTAAAGGTAACTTTGTCAAACCAGCATAAGCGTCAAATATTTAGATTGGCTAGGAAGGAATCGCCACAACGGGAATCGCTATCGAACAGAACCAATAAAGTTGCGAGAAAGCATTGGCGATTCCCATGGCACCGGTTCCTTTCCTAGCTATCAAGATTCGAAGCTTATGGTTGTCAAACCACGATGTACGGGTATTGTACGATTTGCAGGCGACATTTATTACAAGGGAAGCCATTACCTAAACTTCGAGAAACGAAGATGGTACAATGCCCCATCCTCTGCCTTCACCCACGCCCTTTTGCATGAAGATAGTAAAATTTGAAATTGCAAAAGTAGTAAACTTACTTTGCATGTGCCAACAGTACAAGTCATTCATTAGATGTTTGACAAGGTTTGGCGATAATGATCCTTGGAATCGAGAAAAACAAATCATTGAAAGCAGATCTTTAACTGGGTTTCTTGTACCCATTTAACTTTTTTCATGTTTATCTTTTTCCGATTTCTCAGAGAAAGGACCAACTGGAGGGCCGTCAACAGACACACAGCTGAAAACAGGTCCATTAGTTATTATTCTTGTTTGTATTATTTCTCTTTTATTTATTCAATTGCTGCAATCCTGATGTTTCTTGGGTAGGTCTACATTGGTCTTAAGGTCTAAGACACAATGAAGACTGAGGATACTTAATGACCGAGGCGTAACTTCCAATGTGATTTTAAGTTAAATATTTTATTAAACTTTGAACGATGAAATTTGCACGTAGGGTGGTTTGTTTTACTTTAATTTGTCAGCGAACCATATTTACTTTCATTTCTAAGCAAGCATAGTGGTCCAAGATATTAGGTGTGCCGTCATAGACGAAGGCTACACGGAATGCTGTGGAAATGTATTTTTGGAAGATGTAGTGGGTCTTAAAGAGTCGAATTTCAAGAGGAGTGTTGTTCAGCAGTGTAGAAGGGTGCTTTCAGAAAGACCATTAGCCGTCAAGTGATACTAATAATAAGTAAATATAAAATAAAACTAAAAAATAGAACTGTATATATATTGTGACTATAAATGGATTGACGTGAATGACTGACGAAAATTTCCAAAATGTCATGCTTTGCTGTTGCCGCAACCAGGGCCGCATTTTAGAAGTCATACTACTCAATTCATCGACAGCTTGGGCTCCCCCCTCTCCCCCCATTGTTAAATGCGTCAATAGCCGCAAGTTCTTCCTAATCTCGCTAGCAGGTAGATTTATTACGGAGGAAAGGGCATTGCATGCCATGCCTGTCGAATCTGTTGAAAGGAAGCATGGAGGCCATCAGCATAATTTGCCATGTCTCTCTAAAGCGTACTTTGCAGCATGTACGTCTTGACTTGACAGATAAGACCGCTCATAACAAGCACCAGAGCTCCATGTTGCTATTAAACTGCCTCGTTTTGCATTTGAAAGCACGGCATTTTTTTCTTGACCGTCAAGTAAGGTGATATTCGTTGATTATTTTGCAGATCCACTTACGGATCTCGAGATATCAGATGTGGCTTCGATGCTTGGAACTAGGCACACTAGACTTGCCTCATTGATTGGTTTGAGTCAACAAGAGATTGAAATTGTCCAAGCTGATTTTCGTGGTTCATACGAACAGTCGGTCCAGTTGCTTCAAAAATGGAAGCGCGCCAAGGGACAAGCGAACCGCTCCGACCTCATAAAAGCCGTCAAGAAGATGAAAAATTGTGATCAACTAATCTTATACCTACAGACTGGGCGCAAATGAAAGATTATCATTAAAACCTGGATATATGACAGATTTCAACCCCTTTTAATAATTGACTTTTTAACTTCGAGATATTTTACTATCTACATTGATTCTCAAACACGACATGGCTATGTGTATATATGAAACCGTTATTCAGGAGAGTCATCATTTACTGTTATTGCTCAGTCAAAAATCTAAGTGTATACCACAATAGAATGATTAGAGTGATTAAATTTCATTCACGACAAAATGCCTTGTGCTAATTTTGTTTCCTTGAATTCAAAGAATTTTCGTCGTCTTAAGGTTACGGTAAACGTTTTCAACACGAAAATTGGTTTTTCTTCCCTAAAGGCCAAACTTTTCAAGGAATCTGGGTAAAGTATATATCATTCGATGCGCAAGAATATGGCGTATCTAGCCAGATCAAAATTATTGACATATAATGTTAAATGTTATTTTCCATGCGAATTTATTGCTCAAAAAGTGCACCACCTTCAAAAGCTATTTTGTACCCTCGCGTTTGAGGTAACAAAATCTGACTTATACCAGCAGGAAGTGCAGATCCTAAGCTACCAAAGAGTGTCTCAGATTTTTTTAAATTCCTCCTCTTCTTGAAACCATACCCTGTCAAAAATTGGCAAACAATTTTTCTATCCTCCCGCAGCTGTATTTGGGTATAAAAGACGGACCAGAGCAAATAAAAATATTTTGAGACACTTTGGTTGCCCAACATCTGCCCTGCCGTGTGCAAATTTTCGAGCCATTCGATTTGTTCCTTGGGTACAAAATAGCTTTTTCGTACCTGTATGTAGAGGAATTTCAAGTCCGGAGAAAACGGGATTTTACTGATCGCACTTGCGATGATACACATTGGGATCATATTACCAATAATGTAATCTGGGTCAAGTAGTTTAGGCTTTAAGATCAATTGGCATATTTAAATAAGCACAACAACCCATGAATGTGCCATACTCTTACACAAACCACAGGAAGCAGAACAAGGATAATCGGCTTAACAGGTCGAGGGATTTGAAAACCGCTGCTAGAAACTTTGATAAGAAAATTATGGAAACCTTTGTACCTTATTAATTCGGTTATCAGAATGTGAAGCAATCGAAAAATGGATGTTTTCGTCCAGAAAACGTTTACCGTAACCTTAAATGAAGCATTAACTTCGTGTCGCTTGATCTTTATCAATTAGTGGATAGTTAGCAGCATACCCCAGAACCATCAACGAATAGCAGAAAAGTTACAATGAGCACAACAGTTTGTCAACTGAAGAAAACAAAAGTGCGACGATTCAAGTACATACCTTGTCGAATATGCCTGGGCCATGGGGCTTGTTGGGTGCTTCTCTGATTGTTTCGTACCATCCCTGTTTTTCTTCTGATAAAAGTGTTTGACGTTACTCAACACGAGGATTTACATCTGTCCAAAGAAAATATTGGACATTCGAAAACCGCGTTGGGGCCTGTCTGTGCAACCTGCGCTTCGAGCGAGCGAGTGAACAGTTTGAACTTTGATTGATGCAAATGAATCATATTACTTCCATGATAATTGAAATCTCTTGGCAGTTAAGAAGAAGTGGTGCACACACAAATTTAAACGCACGGGCCACTGGATTGTTTGGAACACAAAAGGTACAATAATACTGCCCTGAGCCCATCCACAATAGGCATGTCTTTTGACACTCTCCCCAACTGTTGTTCCCATCAACCAGACTCCGACCCCCTAGTATCTCAATATCAAGCTCAGGGCGGACTGGCTAATTTTTTCAGCCCGGGCACATTTTGATCAAACCGGCCCAAAATAACAGCAAATAAAAAGCCCCTCGGAACATGTTAACAGAAATGGTAAATACGTAACTCATTGGTTTGACTTTGTCTCTAAATGCAGTAACTTCATACATGCAGTCACAGCAATATGAGACGTCGGAGCTCTGTTAACATGTTCCGTTAACATAATTTGCAAATATGTTGATAATGTGATCGTTCTGGATGTCATCTAACGGGCATTTTTCTAAGAACATGAACGTGAAGGACTCCAGGTTTGGATGCGAGATACTACTACGTAATCTGTTCTTTATATATTTTAAAGTGGAAAAGCTTCTTTCACACTCCACTTAACCGCCACCAAAGTTACCAGGCATATATAAGCTTGGTAAAGCTCTGAATATGCAGAGGATTGCATGTTAAACTGGTATAAAATCTTGAATACACGTGAAAAGCAACAACGGCACTTTCCTTCACCAGTTGCTTGACATAAATCATCATCTGAATCTTGAGCATTCGATGATTCATCCTCAGATGAAGTACTTGCAAAGCCTTCTTTGTCATCGACTCCATACTCCATTAGCATTGGAACTGATTCGTGGAAATCCAAGAGCCGTTCCCTCAACACGATGCTATCCAGTCCCATCCTTTTGCAAATGCTTCCCAGATCCTCTTTAGACAGGCCTTCTTTTTAAATTCTTCAAAGCGGCGAGGGTCTAAGCTTGAAAAATCTTGGTATAGCTCTCTACGATTGGAAAACCTATCTTTCCACCTACCTTCTACATTCTCAAAGTCTCTGCTAATTTTTTCAAGTCTTTCAGTTGCAGCGCCTAGCATGTTTGATAGCAAAAATTGCACGGAAAACAGTGGCTGTTAAAATCGTCTCAAATGTCAAGATTTTTCCTAGTAATGTTCTTGCATCATCTCTAGCAGATGTGTTAAACTCGTTATTGTGAGCTATGCCAGATAAAATAATCAACATGTCAATATACAAGGCATGGTGCTCGGTGTGAATGAAATCGAAATCTCCAAAGGCCTTCTGAATGGCCCCATCTTTTGCCTACCAGCGTGTCTTACCAACCGTGTTTAACTTCTTCAGTTTTTCTCTTCCAACTTCAGCTGCAAGATCGTCATTCCACTGATTCATTCACTTGTGTGACTCTCTGAAGAAGGTAGTAAATGAATTTAAAAGGGCGAATAAACTCATGGCTAGAGTGGTAGCAGAGGTAGTGTCTCCCAGGACAAGATTCAATGTATGTGCAAAGCACCACACACGAATATGCATGTCTGCAACTTGTTTGATTTTTGCCTGTACGCCATTATATTGGCCCTACATACTGGCTGCTCCATCAAAACTGTCTCCAATGCAATCTTTAATACCAATGTTGAAGGGTTCTAGGTTTACCTTAATAAGGTCAAACAAATTTTGTGCTGTTGAACCTGTTGTTTGGACAAGAATCAGCAACCTTTCTAATTAAGACCGTGGTATGTACATACCGGAAAACAATAGAGCATTGATCTTTGCAAGATACGTCTTGGGTTGTATCCAAGATATGGTAAAAAAAGTTGTCGAGGTTTAGTATCGTAGCTGAATCCTTTTTAAAGGCTCGCAGCTCTTTCTCATGAAGTTTCTGTGCCCCACTTTTGGTTGAAGTCTTCGGGCTCTTTCCTTGTTCTACATATGCCCTCTTCATTGCTTCACATTACAGAGAAGATCGCTTAATGAATTTTCAAACGTTTAAATTTATTACATTTAGCAATAGCTTGTGCCTAGGCAAAACATGACCAGCTTAAAGCAAAAGCTAAGTAAAAATACATCAGGGCAGGTTAAAATCTTGCGTAGTGCATTCAATCGTTAAAGTATAATATGTCGCCAATAGGGAAGTACCGTCAAGAGAAAAGATAAAAAGTTGTCAATAATATGTTTCCTGAAGAAATGTGTTTGGGCTTCGGTGACAATAATGTATTCATAATTTTGATGGCTTTGAAGTACGCGCGTTGATATTTACTCTCTTCCACAAAGTCTCTGAAAAGTCATGACAGACAAATCAACGCGTGGAGACTTTTTTCGCCTTGCATTCACTTTTTAAACCAATTTATTTTTTGCACTTTTATCGACCGGCCCTTAAACCAACCGGCCCTTAAACCGACCGGCCTTTAAACCGACCGGCCCTTGAACCGACCGGCCCTTGAACCGACCGGCCCTTGAACCGACCGGCCCTTGAACCGACCGGCCCTTGAACCGAATAGCCCGACCAGCCAGTCCGCCCCTGATCAAGCTTTTATTGTACAAAGCCATTGTTTTCCGTCTACCATGACATTACCTATGAAGTGTTTTTGCGCATGATGACCATTCGTAGATGCACCGCAAAAAACTAGAAACACGGTGATGCCGTCGGCCCTGTTCGACGGGCCTCTTTATCATTACTTTTGTGGCACAGATGACGACGATAAAGAAGTTTAAAACCCTGAAAATGGATAATTATGCATAGGTCACCATGGGGCTTAATCAGGTTGTTGTTGATGTTGCTGTAATTTTTACCGACTAGCTGAATCTTTGATGCTCTGGTAATTTTATGAGCGAGAACCGCTAGGCTTCTAAGGGATCACGATAAAGGTTCCCTTAATGAAAAGTGTTTACGCGTAGGGCCACAGTATCTTTTACATTCATTTGCTGGACGACAAACTGTATTGAAAGATTGAAACTGAGAGGAAAGTGCGATATCAGTGACATTTCACACTTGATATGAACGATGCAACAATGATAACGTGTCTGTTAATTCGTATTTTCATTCAACCATTCTTTAACGGAGTTCTCGTCACGAGAAAGCCAGCTCTTGTTGAGACGAATGGATTCCAAGCTTTGCTGGATGGTTCTTTCAGCAGCCGGGGCTTCATGTTTCTTGAAAAAGTCCTGAAGTAAGAAAATGCAATCAGTCGAATGACGTGAAAACAATTCGACTTTTGTATTGAACACAACCCCGGTATTAAAGACTTCCTACACGACCCCGGTATTAAAGACTTTCTACACGACCCCGGTATTAAAGACTTTCTACACGACCCCGGTATAAAAGACTTAGTACACAACCCCGGTATTAAAGACTTTATACACAACCCCTGTATTGAAGACATTGTACACAACCCCGGTATTAAAGTCTTTCTACACGACCCCGGTATAAAAGACTTTCTACACAACCCGGGTATTAAAGCAAGCGTCCCACTTTCCTTTAACGTTGTTGATGCAATTCAAGGGGGGCAGATCCAGCATATAAGTAATGCGCAAAGCATGTTTTTAAATGCAAGAAATGCCATTACGTCAGACGCCAAGCAAACACCCAAAAAACTGTCTTCAATTCACCTTATTGTACTGCCTTTTGTGATGTATTCAACTGAGCATATATTTCTCGAACTCACTCTTACTGGTGGCTTTCATTTGAGTCATAAAAGTTCAGCTCTTAGTTTCGTTATCATTATTTATTTACGCTTTATTAACATTTGTCATACACAATATTATCGAAAATGAAAAGGGTAAAAACCTCGACATCTTTTGCCATGTCTTCTGATGCAAAGTTCTCTGTCGTCGACTACAAAGGGAAATATATTTATGAATATACAAGTGTTCGCCTTTTTCTTTAGTCCTGCTACTTGACATTACTACCAAGGTAAAAAACTTGGAGAAAAAATCTGGATAAAAGATATACGAGAACTACAAGCGAACAAAGGGAACATTTTGATTCCGGCTTTATGCAACATTGTCCAAGGCAATTTTATTTAAGAGGAATTGCCTGGAAACAAATCCCCATTCTATGTGCTAAGACACTCTGGCCAACACAATAAAAAGAGTCAAAAGCTGCTAGAATAGACGAACGAATTTCCCTTTGTGCATCGATATGTTCGCAATTATCAGCTTACGGTTTTCAAATGTTACAAATAAGCCCTCATGCTGATTGAAAAAACCGTCGATAATTATGTCTAGGGATCTTCCTGGTCCCCATATTAATGATTCCATGAACTAGCTTCAAATTGAGTTTCGCCAGTACAAGCCTTCTCCTTTTCTTAACTTCAACACGAGAATGATGACTATTATATTCTCATAGACATAGAAGTGACTGAATAAAAGGCATGCTCTCGAGTCAATACCAAAAATTACAACTAACTACTTGTGTTACATATACGTAGATTATAAGCAGACATGAGGTGTCCATATCCCAATGACGTTCTACGATACTCCCAGGCGGAGGTGCACTAACCTTGATGAGACGGCCAAGCAGAAATCCTCCTTGGTATCTGCTATGAAGCAGTTCCCAGTTGTCTTTCACGAACTGCCACGTCTGCCATCTGCCTTGAACACTGCAGGATGAAAATTCAACAGTTGAAGAAACGTCAGCAGAATCGTCAATACCCTGATCTAAGGTTGGTAGCGAGGTTGATAGGAAACACCAAAAGGGGGGCGTATTTACTCGTGTTGGGGATGAAATGGCAATTTCTCTCACTACAAGGCAAAACCCTCTCTTGTAGAAACTGGAATGACTCGTGTCGGGTGGTGCTTGATAACTGCTCGGATTCTACTCTGACTGGGATCCAGATTATTTGATCAGTGGTTAACTAAGGCAAATATATAACAAATAACAAGATCATAGCTGCATGAAATGTTCAAACACTAAAATGTGCCATTTGGTGGCAAAATACCTGTTAGTACATCCCGCGATTGCAAACACTGTGTCTTGTGATCTTACTTCATCCTAAGATCAGAGTCAAAAACATTCGATTTGAGTAACGAATCGCTTGCAGATTCACACGTGCAGAGTCACGTGCAGAGAGGGAAGAGGAAAAGAATAAAGTAAAGTCTCAACAGACGTCTACCTAAGAATACAATTAGCTAATTTGAAAATTGCTTCAATATATTCAGTGTCAATCAACATTAGCAGAGTGAAAATATGTGAAGATTTGTTAGGGCTGTTGTTAAGGCCTGATTCTACATCTAACAAAACATTGAATAGTTGCACTTAAAGTTGAGGTATAAATCGTGGCAACTAAAGGGACAGGAAGTTGCATGAATAACTTCAGCTGGATTGATTCCTAGTCCCCAAAAAAGGTCCCTCTTCCCCCTTCTTTATAGTTGTAGTAAATGCATGCAACCCTACCGACATTGCAAAAGAAAGGGCTCGCTCAATCACAATCTTGTCATCAGACCCTCCCATACACCGCATCAATCGGACTTTCTCCTCTTGGTGGTCCGTCTTTCTGTACAGCTCGATCATCGAGACCAGGTCTTCCACACTTCCGTTGGCAATAACGGTTCCATACACAGCTCCTCTGAGATCTGCCGGTATCTCCTTTGCTCCTGAGCAGTGTTCCTCGAATCGTTTCCTGCATTCCTTAATTGTTGCCTCGTGTCCACTGCGGCCGAGCATCCCAATGACCATGCTGCGCAGCAATGCAGTAAGATGGCCTACGAGAACAACCGAGAGAGTGTTCAGAGTATGGTAGGTGTTACACCAAAAATCCGCTTGGAAACACAATTAGGCTACGCGGAAAAGAATCTTCGTGAAGACTGCAGAAATCTTCTATGTGCCCAGAGCTAGCTACTATATGCCAAGAGTTATACAGAAGCCTTCTTTCTAGCAGCTCTACAAAAACTCTTAAAGTCGACTGTTCTAAAAGTTGTATAGAAAAAATGCACGAAAAATAACAACCTTCTCCGTCTTCTTTTTCCCAGCCAACAATTTTACCAATAGGTGTGAGCAACTTAACACAAAAATCCTGGAAGCTTTTTATAGCTGGGGTATACTGCAGCAACGTCTTCAGTTTGGAAAGATTCGATATGACGTCATTCCACACTGTATAGTTTGTCTCTGAGACGAAGCCTGAGACAACACGTAGGTAGTCGACTGTGCTTTTCATTCCAGCTTGCGTCTTGGAAGTGAAGAAGATCGAAATCAGATGAAAAGGTATCAGTGCATACTGCCATTCTTTATCTTGTGAAGAATACTATTCCTTTTAAATCATGAAACCACGAATTGCGATACTGGCATAAAATATAATTCTCATTGATTTGATTTGATGTCAAATCTACACAACGTGCGCAGTCATTAAAGCTCGGGTTCTTATCAGCTTCCAGATCTCAGAAAATACTATGCGGGTTCATTACTAGCCTCTAGATGTCTTCTATTTGTTACTACCTAGCTTCCGAAGGTGGTTTCCGAAGCTAGCTTCCATGGTCATTCAAAGTGATGCCAACGGGTTTAAACGATGATGTAACTCACCAATGCAAACAGGTCATTTTGAATTCCCAGTCGGTCAATCGGTTGCAGCGATTGGTCTTTGATTGCCGGTATCAATGCGTCCAACATCTCGGGAGCGTAGTTTACCCGGTAGAAACAAACTTGACCGGGATTGAGTTTCACCCAGGAATCCTCCGGTACGCTATTCACAAAAATTACCATTTCTTTGTCAGTAAGCAGTGTTTTTACAGTCGCGGTTGCCGGGTGGTCACTGGTGCACACTGTTATCGGGACCAGCCACTTGTAATTGTCATCACCTGGAAGAAAGTGCACGACTAAATGACCGATGGAGTTTCATTCACCGAAAATCAATTGTCCGAGGCATTCTGTGCAAAGTTCCATAATCCTCACGAGAAAAAAGGCGCATAGGGTCAACTGTATAGTGGAAAGACTTTAAGTGGAAAAAATTAGTCAAGAAAATCGTTTAGGTAACTGCTTTATGTTGATGACGCCTTTTTTATTTAATAGGTAAAATGAGCCATGCTACTATAATAAATGGAAATCCAAAGAAAGAAACAGACTTAAATGTGACATGATGAATGGCAGGAAAGTTATGCTCTGATGAGAATGAGATGAGATGATAGCAAAATGTTAATGCTGATGACAACATTAATTACAGTTCTAATAACAACAGTAAATGTTTGAGATACTTTATGATCAATGCCTTGATCGTAAAAAAACAAATTTACGTCTTCCTTAATCAAATAGGCAATTTCAACTATGTGTTTGAAAATCATGCAGCAAAGATCTATTATTGCCGATCATACAATATACAGAAAACTAGGCATACAATATGCAATAAAACCGGGCAAATCTTGGTTGGGCTTTTACCTTCTGAAATCGACCCATCTGCTGAAAATTTTTTCTGTGAAACTTGAAGAATGCGTAGATTTTCATTCTAGATAAAGAATATAGAAAATCGCCACTGAAAACCACATGGACAAGTTGCAAAAAACTCAGTGGATAAGTCCTTTCTGTACCTTAATTATTTACCTGACATTAAACTCTGTAAATGAATGGGCTCTATAATAAAAGACAAGATGGAAGATTCTTCTCAACCTCCAGGGCATTTGGGAAAAATCATTGTTTAAGAGCCTTAACAATATTAGAGCTCTCGCTAACATGAAAAAGAAACAATAGCTTCACGACTAGAAACATAGTAACATGACCCTCATTGAATTTTCTCAATTTGTTTACCTTTTGCATCGAGACTGTAAGAACGGGGAATCCCATCTGTTTTGTCCAGGTGTTCATTACATCACCAACAGGCTTCTTACTAGCATGAGCAAGACTTTCCCACAAATCATCTGGAATGAAAATTTATGACTTGAAACAAAGCAGCTACCAAAAACCAAACAACAACAGGGTTGACAAACCGAAGATCTCAAAAACGAAGCCATAATCATTTCGGAGGCATCTAAAGATACGGAAAGCCGTTGGTGCCATCGACAAATAACCGGTTGAAAGGAGACCCGTGAAACTTGTAAAGCCAGTAGCTTCACTCTGCAGGATATAACCATCATTCGGGAAGCCTTTGTAACAAGAATAAAGAGTAACACTGTGATAATTTCATCTTTACAGGCATCATTGAGCATTGTATACAGACAAAGACCTAGATATGATGCTTAGAACCAAAACGTACAGCAGAATTACAACATTCAGTGCAAACAAGTGCTTTAGGTTCATTGTCATTCAAAGTTCAATAAGCTACGTTGTCACCTACCAGTAAGGGCATTACTGTTCTGGTACTTCGTGAGGTAGTTGTGAAGGCCAGCTTTGAAGTCCTGGTAAAGAAAATTGCAAAGCATATAGTTGACGTTTTAGACAAACAACCGAGCCTAAATCCTCATTGACTATAAGATTCAAACGTATGTCTGACATTGTATATTCCTGCTTAGTAAAGATCAGCATTAATCTCAATTCGGAAACAACAAGTGAACATAACTACAGTGCCTTGTAAGAAATATAAATTATGCAATTAAACATGCAAATGAAGTACACAAGAATACTTCTTCACTGAGAATACTTCATTTCGAACGTCGTTTCTTTTGATTAATGTGTTTATTCCGAAGAGGCTTCTTATTCAACTGATCTTGAACAGGGAAGACATGTGAGAGAATTCGTTCTCTTTTCAATGGCCTAGACGTGCAGATACTATTTCTCTGTTAAAAAAATTAATGCTTGAGATATAACAGGTCTTGAAAAGCTGTGCTTGCTGACATTCTGACTGGAAATAAGCAAGCACTCGCGCCTAGACCTCCGTATAAATGCGAAAAAGGGGGGTTGAATGGGGGGGGGGGGCAGGGGTTCAAGCAATAATATGAGGACCTCGTCGCCAATATATTCGTGCAGCATACGGATTACAGAGGCCCCCTTGCTGTACGATATTGCGTCGAATATCTCGTCCACTTCAGATGGGTGACCAACTTCCACCTAGAAAAATACATTAATGGCGTCATTCACAATTTAAGCAACAATAGAAATAGCACAGCTAGTAATAATTCAAACACCAACAAAATTTTCTTTAGGAATGATAAATGAAATGTTCTTCCAAAAAAGACCTTAGAAAGGCCATAAATTGGGCTGCGAACGTTCGACTGCTGTGCTGATAATTGAAAGATTTGAAATTTTTTTGACCTCGGATATGTATCTTAAAAAAACTCTTGGTATTGCTTACTAGTCGCTTTGCTATGTCTAAACTAACAAGCAGTCTAGAGTCTGTAATTGGCGTTAACATAATCTAGTGAACCAATATTTTTTCACCAAAGTGTATTGCGCATTTTAGCGATCAAGCTGATTGGCTTCGTATTATGCCACCAACATCCGTTTTGAAGTCGAAAGCAACAGCATAAAATTACCTCAATCGGATGGCTATAAAGAGAAGAGAGGGAAAACTATAAATGATCACGATGGAAAATATAATGGCATTGGATAAAGACTGACCGAGGCACAAAAGTCTGAAGAAGAGCAAAGATAATAAATAATCAACGAAACTTAACAAAAAGGATGAATCATTTTAACAACCACTGCATATTTTCAAATCAAACTTCATATACAGCAAAATTTCTTTCGATCACTTGAATTGCCAACTACCAGCTCTAAAGTCACGACAGCTTTTCATAAATTGACTAGACAATTCCTTGACAAAGCAGTTGACACAAAAAATCATTGGTTCCACTTTGGCTTCTTACCCCATCGTTTATTCCTTTGCTCTTTTTATAAACGCTGAATGAATTAATAGAAACAGTGTGTCCCAATATGCAAAACATCGCCGCGGTTTTAACAACAGTAGAGGCCTATTTATTGCCCTATCTTGCCTTCCAACTTGTGGAAACTCTCGGTTGGTTGACAAGAAGACAACCAGGAGCGAGCAGGAATTACATAGAAATGGGCTGACGAATTACTGTTAGCCAAGTTACCTGTTCTTTAGAGCGTCAAGCGACAATGCACGAACGAAATCGTTTACGACAAATTGAGTCCAGATATCGTAGTCTGGGAAGCAATGGTCCACGCAGAGGTATTCTATCCAAGACGCGAAGCCCTCGTTCAGCCATAAATGTGTCCACCATTCCTGTCAATAGTGAATACACACTTGAATTGTCTTCATTAGAATCATTACGAGAAAACACGATACCTAGATACCAAAATACCACGAAAACTAGAACTGCGAGAAGAGTGATTTTTGGCAATTTAAAGACCATTCAGCGTCGAAAATTAGAATTTATAATAACAATACTAGTTCATGAAGCCATATCTGAATCAATACTGGGCTACTAAATTAAGCAAGTGCTCAGATACTGAACATCCTCGTCAGAAAGGAGTGTCCCCTGGAAACACAAAACCAAGATGAGTCGATGGTTAATCGTTCGTTAGACTATAAAGTAAATAGAAAAGCCACAAGGGGAGGCAAATATATGTTTGACAGAAGTACAAAAACTCAGGGCTGATCTAGAAAAGTGAAGGCATATGTGGAACAAGATAGGTGAATCAGAAGCAAGAAATGCTAAATGAAAGACTGAAAATGTAGGGTCACAAAAAATACGATGAACGCAATGCAACGAAAAACGGAAAATAAAATCCAAGGAACAAAATAAAAGCGCTTGCTGTGAAATCTAGTGTAAATGTTAGTGCCGCAATCTTCATAAAACTTTAATAATGACACACTTGCTTTCAATTAGGGAGACTATCAACTGTATAGCAAATTCAGGCATCACAGGAGTAAAGTAGAAAGATCAACCCTTCACCCATTCAGTAGCCATGATACAACTCATCCAAATTCATCAAGAGGTTCAATTCGAAGCAACATCTAGGCCTCCTCAAATCACATTTAAACAAATGATATTGTTTAATAGCAATGAATTCACTTACCTTTCACTGGTTCAATATAATCAAATGGCTAAGTTTTCTAAAAATACTAATCTGCAGATAAAATTCCAGCTTACCATTGTAACCTACACAGAAGCAAGAAACAGAATGAGCAATGTGAATAAAATCAGATTTGTATTTGCATAGTGGAAATGAGAGAAAATGATTTGTCAGGGTGGGCCATAACATTTTGACTTTCTTCAATAACTAAACCACCTTAAAAACATTCTTATTAAAAACTGCTAAACAATAAAAAAGAATTATAACATTAAGTCTTTTCCAATAGCCATTATCAATAAGCAAGTAAGCTTATTTGAGTATACAATTTTGCAGAAATTGAATGTTTGAAAGTCAGTAAAAAAGGGCTGAGATTAATATTGGCTGTGAACTTATTTTTCTTGCATCATGCATCAACTGAAAGTAATATGAAAAGCCCTCACAACATACCAGGTTTCCAAACCATTGGTGAGCAGTCTCATGACCTGAAAGGAGAAGAATGGAAATATTGATCCTGGGATGATATGTATTAAAATGGAAATGAATTAAAAAATTGTAATAGAAAGGAGATGGAGATTTCTTGGAAAAAACATATAAACCAATAAATATTTAGATGAAATATAATGATAGAACATCAATAAGTAAGAAAGAATTAAGCTAGTAAGGATTCAATCTACATAGGAAATGAGGGCATGACACAAATGTGTAATTGCCTTTCTACATTTCGCAACTTAGGTACTTGACTTAAAGAGCAAAATATTTTTTCTTATATAATCTTTATGCATAAGAAATCTTCAAAGTCCATACATAACAAGCTGAATGATATAAATTCATTCATTTAATGCTACAATAACTAACTAGGACATACCAACGACAAGAGCAACCCATTGCTTCATTGCAGCTGAAGACTGTTCTTGGTCAACCAGCAAAGCAGTTTCTCTAAGACAGCACAAAAAAACAAACTCTATTGAGAATAAAAAGGCAACTTTACAGATAGAAAACCTTCGCATAGCTTTGATAAGTATTGTGAAACATCGCTTCAGCACACAGTGAGACTAAAATTATCTGATGTTATTCATGATAAAATCAAAGATAAATGCAAAATTTACAAAAAGGTAGGACACAAATATTACAGGCTGCACATGGTAAACAATATATTGTACTTGAAAATAGCATAAGATACCTGTATGTGATCAATCCCCAGTTTTCCATTGCACCTATTATGAATAAGGAAAGGACCCTCATTTTTCAGTTCTCAGATCAACCCTTAGTTCAAAATCAACTTTATTCAGGGGTGGAATCGTTTGTATTGAAAAAGTATAAAGGCGATTTGTAGGTTTTTTGGCTCTTGTCGTATTTTGGCCTTTCTACTTGTTTGATTGCCAAACAAAAGGAAAGGCTAAAGGTAGCAAGGGAAGACAACTTGGTGGATTGTAGTTTGGATATATACTTTTTATATGTCTTGCTAAAGTAGGTGCAATAGCTATACTGAAGGATAACTGATTGATGGAAAAAGGCTGGACAAGGGGTATATAACAAAGCTAAAATTGCATTTGAAATATAAAATAAAATTCAATGGAGTTGAGTTACATATGTGTGTTACAAGAAACCTAAACAAAAGATATAAAAAGGTCAATACTATCAGACTTACTACCATTTTCAAAGTCAAACAAACCTGCTGCAAAGTCAGGAATAGCAATAAGATCCATTTTAGGTAAAGGGTAGCCAATGCCAAAATAATCTTTGTAAAATGGAAGAGTCTTTATTGCAACCTAACAAGACGTACAAACAATATTATACACTGAACAAAGGTTGTCATATGAAACTGAAGATAAAACAATATTTGGATAAAGTAAACAGTTTTTTTTGAGCAAAATAATTGATGCTTGGTTCATGCAGCAAACTAACCAAAATAAGAAACCAAGTGTGCCACCTGGTGTGGGTTGAAAACCGTGTAATAGTAAGTAATAATTTTCATCTAAAAGAGATGTGATCAACTGCCATTTTTACATTTCTTTTGTCAAAAATATCACTTTCAGCATACAATTCCATACAGCTATGAAACATTATGTATTGAGTATAAAATGATAAGCTTTTAAAGTTCTTTATCAATAAGTTTCAATATTCCATTAATTGTTTGAAATGTTATCAATCAACAACAAGAATTTCAGCCCTACTTACAAAACACTGGAAAAAAAAATTTTTTATCAAAACATTTCATAATAAATGTGCATTCAAACCTCAAGACCAAATCTGCCTTGTTCTGCCTTTCCTAGTGGTGTGTAAACTCTCACTTGAATTCCATCTTCAGTATGCCCCTCAACATAATCAAACTCACCAACAACAAAAGCAACTAAATATGTTGACATGACTGGTGTTCGTGCAAATGTCAAAATTCGAAGATCATTCTCCTCTGCAAATTCACTTTCATCGATAACATTCTGCAGAAAAAATATTCAACATTTCATAACATCAACCTGATATTTTTATGGGAGTTGCATTATATCTTTCAGATTTGCCGGAGCAAAATCAAGCTTTACAATGATTTCTACAAGTTGGTTTTAACATTAAGAATTGCCCAAAACCTATGTCAAAAGTAATCTGTCAAAATCAATACATAGTGATTTCCTCCATTCTAATTAAACCTATACAATCAATGAACACAATGACTGCCTGCTAACAAACTTTTATACTTTTGAGTGCTTTAACTTTATCAAAAGAATCTGGTGGATCCAAATATCTGTAATAGATAGAAATAAAAAACTAGGTGGTAGGTACACATACCATGTTAGATAAGGCAACTCCAGATTTTGGTACCACCAATTTGATGTCAAAAGTTGCTTTTATAGCAGGTTCATCCCAGCATGGGAAGGCACGCCTTGCATCTGTTGCCTTTATTAAATAGAAGTATTATCAGTACAGATATATTTGGAAAACAATTAAGTTACACATTATAGTGCTTTGTTAAACGATTGATGCTTGCTTCTACCAGCAGTCCCCTGTGCCACGATACTGTTTTCTCTTTTTAGGTCTTCAATTAATCCCAATCTTTTGGGGTTGGGTGCTAATATTGGTAACACTTTAAGAGACTTTATGATGCCTTGGCCTTTTCATGCCAAAACATTATTTGAATATATAATTTCTTATGTAAAATAGTGCATCAAGTGAGTTAGCTGCACAGATTATCAAATGTGCACACCAATGGCATTGACTCAGATCTATTTACAAATGGGCATTATATGTGCAATAAAATGAATCAAACATACTTCACAAAGCTACTCAACAAACTTCAGTGATGTGCACCAGGTAAGGTAATAAGCAAATATCATCATCGGCAGCAACTGTTGGTCAAAACCCAAGGAGCAACTCATATATTCAGAGGATTCACTCCTAGTTCAATATAGCAATGAGAAAGACAAATCACCTCAAACTGAGTAACTGCACAATATTTCTCTTCCCCGTTTAGACTTTTGTACTTGCTGCGATAAAACCCTTTCATCTTGTCATTCAGCTCTCCAGTAAACTTTAGAGTCAGCTTGGCAGCTCCATCAGGAATTGGGGAAGGGAAGGCTATGGTAGCTGTTTCAGCTGTGGCATCATAACTTATCTTTGTTGATTTTAAATCTAAAGCAATGAAGAGAAAAGTGACATGAATTTTTTCAGCCCATCAGGTATCACCTCAATTTCATATTAAGAAGATTTGTGACCAATTCTACAGGTCTGCACTTTTCAAGGTGATTCCATATTTCTACAAAATCTGTTAAAGTCCAGTTTCAAATTATTTATTATCATAAATGATTCAAAAATTGTTTTAACTTAGTCTTTAAAAAACAATAGAATTACTTGGAAAATATTTTTTCGGAATATTATAAATATTAATCTCCAAGCCTTTGTCTCTTGAATCAAGAGTCAGTTTATATGCATGTTGTGACACATATTTTGAACACTAGCTTTCACTCATAGCTCATACTCTGGCAAAAAACCTTGCAAAGTAGCAAAGCTACAATGCAACCTACAGGTTATTTGATAAAAATGCTTTACTTTGAAACTACAGTAAGTCATAAAATTGTGTGCATTACCTGATCCTGCAGCATTCAAAAAGGCTTCTGAAATTTCAATATCAACTGAATTAAGTGTTATTTGCTTTACTTGGTTCTTCACCTACAAAAGATGTTATGGTTTAATGAAAATATACTCAAGTGACAAGAATTCAGTTTGCAACTCTAAAAATGTGCCCTGTTTCTTTTTCTGCTGAGCCTCGAGTCATGTTGAGCACAATTTGATCCCAGTAGCAGGACAAAATAACAAAACAGTCTATTTTTAGTAGCAACAGTCATATATTATAAGAAGCCTCTCAATAGGTAATTACCTTTCAGGTATTTCCTTTGATGCTAGGAAAATAAGTCTTAAAAGAACTGTCATATGTACATGGTTAGTAATTCTTTGGCATTTTCAGACCCAAAGAAAGATTTTTCTATGAACAAACTACAACTCAAACATAATTCTAATCTTTCAGTTATTTTCAAAAGCGATTATTATACATTTTGGGGTAAATACATATTTGTGGCATTTATATAGACCCATGCAAGTTGCTTTGGTTTGGTTCTTAATATCTCTTTCACAAATTTCCATCTCAGATGTAATCTACTCCATGGAATACAAAAAGCTTTGGCATGCTATAGCCAAGTTTAAACTTTAAGTTTCAATTTTATATTTTTAACTCTCTGCATAAAATTCTTTACTAATAAACTAATAAAAACAATTAGCTACAAATCAATGGATGCAAAGTAATAAATAAAAGGCAATCAATACTTTTGCTTGTTGAGGTTTTATCATTATTAGCATCCTGTCTTTGACAAAGATGATACCTATATGTCTGGTGCTAGTATAGATTTCACATCTCTGCATAACCCAAACCAACCTGTATTTCGTATGACGTAACACTAGCACCCCTGCCTGCGAGGTTGCAAACTGTATATCCGCGCCTGTTCTGAAACTCATTAATTTTTATTATTGTCAAACTAAAACGAAAGATTGGGTTAATTAACTCTTCTCTAGCTAAAAAGCTAACATTTCATCGACAATTGCATTTACCATTTACAAGAAAAGCTTCACAAGGGAACATTATACTTCCTTGTAAAAATAAAAAGAACAAATGTCTTATGATCACAATTCCAGGTAAGATTATTTTTTAGAAATTTTTTGAATATCTCACCTCTAAGTCTACTATCTGAGTTCCTTTAAACTTAAAATCTTGAAGATTTGGCTGCAATGTTATTTCATAGTTTGATGGTACAACTGAAGTTGGCAATCTTCGGAACGGTTTCTTCGTTACTGCTTCTCCTTGGCTCATTGTGATCGAATGAATCAACCTTACTTTCAAACGAGCAATTGGTTGTAGGATACTAATTCTTGTATATACTTCTTTAGTTTTGATCTTTGTGAATAACGTACGGTATAAAATATTGTTGAACAGTATACCAGTAATCCTCATAAGCATTGAAAGCCAAGAAAGAAAAGGGGAGGCTTTCTTGGGTCCACACGCCTCTCACTTGCAATCTGTTTCTTGTATCCCCCCGGAAATACCTAGAAAAAAGCTGTTTTTATTTCTAGAGGCAGCGGTTGCAGGGGGATAAGAAATAAGTCGAATATGAGGCCACACATGAAAAGAAGGCTGCTCTCCCATTTACTGCTAAAGGGGGTCGAATGATGTTCCGTCTTTCCTTGCTTTTAGCCTAGAAAATTCGATCAATATTTTGGTAAGTCTAAAGTTTAAAGATTTTTTATGCAGTAACTCCTTTCATTTGTGAAAATACTGCCCGGCAGTGAGTTTATTCGTGAAAATTTATTTGTGAAAATTTAGTGATTTTTGCGGGCATAAGACTGAAACTGAGTTTGTGAACCCCCCTAACTACTTGTAGGTCATGTGACATTTCAGATTAAGTGTAGGAATTTTTTAGCAGTTGTAAACAAACCACAAACGCAATCGCCAAAACCTCAGACAAGGTAAGTGCTAGTGCTATCCGGGTCGGACTTTTGCGTAGAAATGATTTTTGAGAAGCCAGCACTGTTTCAAAGTCTTGTTAAAGCACTCATTGGCTGGACTGGCCTAGTTTACTTCTTTTTCACAAGCTATGAAGACTGGGGTGAAGCTGTAGGCCTAACACTGTTTTTTGCCACTGGGCAACTTCAAACCGCAGTAAAGCCACCAATCAATGTGATAACGCCGGAGTAAGTATTTTTGTATCTTTAGCTCGTTTTGAGTTAACACGTAATTTAGCCCTTTCAGGCTTTTTGTACCACTTTGATCTTCTATTTCCTAGCTTTAATCGTTAATTCTTCTAACACTGATTGTTGCAGATACCCAGGTTTTTAGCAGAAGCGTCATGGGTGATTTGTCCTGCTAAATGCGCAACTAAAATATTCTATTCACATGATAATTAGATGTAAACTTGGCGTTGGCATATGTTTGCAGGTTTATTTAAGTTCTCCGCGAGTGGCTTTATAAGATGACTAAAACACAGTCGTATGTTAAAATTATCCTCATAGTGAGCAACGTCTATTTGTATGCGAGTTAAGTTGAAGTTTTCCAGCTGAAATTGAGATTGTTGTGTGGTGTCATTGTCTCCTTCTTTGACTGGCTTTATAAAAAGTACAAAGTGCATGACCAATGTGCTTGAGAGGAGAGCAGACTGAACTCCAGTAGAAGCACTAGATATTATAAGAAAACAGAAATTTATTTTTGACCAACAGGAATGAAGCATTAGAAAAATGATAATGAAGGTCTCTTTGTTTAATCCACTTTCACCTTGACTAACTAGTGAGTGCAGCTACTTCTTTCTCTACAGAGCTTTTTGGTAAATATTTCAAGCTATGACTAAAAATAGTGCACATCAAATTGTCCGCACTGTGAACATTTTCCTCAAATATAATGGCCTCTTCTTTTGGAGACTTGAGTACAACCTGTTGAATGATTTTAGAATTTTGTGTGTTTGGAACTTCAAGACTTTGTGTAAATTAATGTCTTTTCTAGGTTATTTGCACCTGAAATTCTGCTTGAGACATGGCGCATAACAATTGGTGTGGCAACATTTGTCTACTATTTCTATGTGGTGCTGTATCTTGGTAAAAGTGTAACTATCTACATATCAACTGTGTGCCTCAGCTTACTTTGGGAAAGTCAGATTGTTGATGATGTCATCAATCTAGTAACTTCTTGGTAAGCTTGGTTTCCTATGATACATATCTAGATGTTCAGGTTTTTTTAAATTGGGTATATACTTATTAACATTTAAATTGGGCTCAAATCATCACTATTTATGATGTCTAATTTTAAATATCTAATTTTGAATACCTAATTTTGAATATCTAATTTAATTCTTTACGACCAAGACTTAAACAGAATGTAACATGAGTGGACAGCATCACACACTCTGATGATTTCTCATTTGATTTAAACAATACACTCTGGAAATATTGATACATTTATAAAAAATCAAGGTGGCGGCATAGTTATATTCAAATTCTATCCCCTTACTCATGTCCTGGTTTAAAGCAGAATCATGTCCCAAAGTGCTGTCTTTAGTTTTAGATGGCCCTTTCTTGGAATTTATTTTAATTTTGCATCTTAACTTACTATATTTTATAGGGTATCCCATGATTTGGTGAATTCAACGATGAGGGTAACTGAAAGATTGTCATCATTGAAACAAAGAGCTATAAAAGCATGTGCTAAGGACATAGTGCAAGATTTCTTGTGTGTGCTTTGCAAGCTCTATAAACACTTAAACATGAATTGTATCATTATAATTGATTTCCTACTGGCCCAAGTCAGGCACATGACTGGCAAAACATTGTCTATTGTTAAAAGAGAATATACAGATGAGAAACAAGTCCAGGCAACAGAAAAAAACCATTTTTTGGCAAGCAAAGATCATATTCCAGGTGCAGCATCAAAGTATGTTAAGGATCTGAAGGACAACCGATTTGGAAGACAAGACCTTTTTTCTTATCTTGGTGTCACAACTGCCTATAGGAAAACTGATGATGGATGTAACATGGAGTATAGACCAACAGTTTTGCCACTGAAGACCACCAATGCTGGGTACCGAAACCAAACCACCAGCAATAAAATAAATCGAGGAGCCACTAGTTCTGTTTTCTGACTAGTGCTAATCTTGGCAAAACTACTGCATCTCCGTCTTCCAGAATCTCCCACGAGCAAGAAATCTTGCTTTTCAAAGAGAAAACCTTGGGGGAAAGTGAGTAGAGAGAAGAATGCAACTGCAAAAAGAAGGATACCTCATTCAAGCAACAATTCAAATGCAATACGAATCTGCAGTCCCTTGAAACATGAAGAGCTTCCTGTTTCAACTCTATTCTGCAGTGTAAGGGAAAATACAAATGCTGCGGCGCAATGTTCAGAAAACTACAAATGGCTGTCATTTCAAAAGAAGCCTGGCTGGATTTGTAGCCTCAGTAAAAAGAGCCAGACATCATGTCCAGGTTGTACCAGCATCAAATGGTTTTCAATCACACCTGTTCTGTGGTCCTGAATACATAGAAACTTTGCCTGCAAAAGGTGCACTTTGGCGTCATTGCTTTAATATGACCATCATCGTTATAAACTTGACATCTCTCTATATCTTTGTGTATTAAATCATAACTTTTGACTTATTGTTCTTTTAGCATAAACTTTACATTTATTTATCTGTTTTCAGGGAAAAGGTATTTAATTTAAGTCTGTTTTGCAAAAAAAGACATTAAATAAACACATATGAGTATTTTTCTTCGCTAATGTAGACATACTTAATCTAAAAATGTTGTTTATAACTTGCAAGCATGTTGTCAGGCTAAGATGTTGTAAAAAAGATGCAGCACAACCATGAGACAGATATTTTTCTCTGTTGTCTTATATTCTGTCTATTAGAAGTGTCTAATCTTCTGGTCATGTATAAATATGTCACAAGTTGATACATGAATAAAACTATAACAATGAAGTTGCAGAATCAAATGTCTGAAACAAATATAATAAAATATTATCTAAATATCTTATGGGCATAAGAATGAAATAATATTTTCAAGGAACAAAAACACTTACATTTGGCAATTTCATCAAGGCAGTTTGGCATGTGTCCTGCTTCATACTTTCAAGGTGACCTTCAAATGCGGTCTAACAAACATTATTATTTGCCACATGTTAGCAGTTCATATGATTTGTTTACAGTCTGCTGATTAGACAAGTAGCCCATTAAATACAATACTAAAAACTAATACCTACGTAAAATCTTGTTTACTTTTGGTGTTCAGAGAAACCTAATGTAAAAAGATCTTTACTGAGGCAGCTTGCATTTGATCAACATGAGATGCCCAACACTTCAGTTTAACATACTTTTAAAAGAAATTGTAGGTATCCATAGAACTACTTGATAAGGTACAAAAATATACAAAACCAACATTTTCATAATGTTTTTCAATTGTCTATATCAAAGCTAAACATGCTCTATTTGAATAGTTAAGCTGTCTTTGTCACACAAAATCAATCTTCTGTAATTGCATTTGAATGAAATCCAACAAAATATCTCTGCCTAAACTGATGCTCTCTTGTCCTGGTGTATGAATATTTTCCTCATCCTGCCATTGCCAGTAGATGCGATTTTGAAGGCAAAACCTATATTAAAAAAAGTAATGGAAGTCATATATTTACACTTGGCTTTCAAGATGGCATTGTCTAGATAGCAGCATAATTAAAGGGGTAGACTTGAGAGAAAAGCTGCAAACAGTTTAGATCAGCTGAGGTTTAGTCATGACAGTACATTGCAACCAAACAATCAGATGCAAACGGAAACAGGTAGAAGCAGCAAAGACAAGTCACTCTACTTGATCCAAAAAAATTCTGTTTGCCTTCTGGCACACATACTGGTAATCAGCAATTGAATCATGACCAGGTGATTCAAACAACGACTGTCCTGTTTTTCTGTTGAAGAAATACAATCTTCTTTGCCTTCTGCTATAATTCAAAGACCATGGATCTAAAAAGAATATGCATCAGAAGGATCATGTTTAAAGTCAAACATCCAATATAACAGTTGAAATCTATGACCAGTCAGATCAATTAGAAACTGCGAAGAACATTCTAAGTTTGGTGATAATAGAAAATTAGTAGATTTGGTTTATGCTTAAAAAGATATTGAATAGTGCATAATAAAAAATTGGGGAAGCCATGACCAAATTTGGGCCAAAACAAAAACAGCCTAGCATGTCAATACCTTTTATGGCATTTGATAGACGCATTTCAAAAAAGCTAAAATGTAGCTTTTGATTCCATACAGCTGTTAAGAACAAAGTCATGGACCAATGCAGATTTTGCTGCATTGTATGTTTTTATGACTGGTTATAGAAGAGATTTACTAAGTCAGTGAAAGACTATACATTGAGCATAGCTATCAATAAAATCCTCCTGCCAATAGAAGTTGTGCCAGTGCCTTCATATTCTGAGCACCCCTTCATATTTAATGCATAAAAGAGCATGCAACATACAATATTAATACCAAACCAAACTGTTTACAAGATGGTTGTTAAAATTAATGACCTAACTCTGTGTCTAATACAAATTGGACATAAATATAAATTATTCAAGTTGGCAGAAATCACATTTTATGGCAGAAATTGCTAAACATGGAATAGCCACACATCATGTTGTCGTGGGAAATGCATGCGATCGCACGCGCACGCCCTGGCGCGCTCCTTGTGCTTCCCAGGTGTGCAAAATATCGCACGCCTTCATTTATTTTGAAAGCAAAAATTTTTGATAATTAGTTTTGTGGGTTTTCGTGTTGAAATTAATTTTCAGGCCACTTCAAAAAGGCTAGATACCCACCCAGGATTTTGGATTAAATATCAATTTCCGGAATAATCATAATGCTAATCTATTTTTGATTTTACAAAACCACTTGACCCCTCTTGACCGCAGTATTTCCAAAAACGTTAATTTCAGAAAAGATTGGCAAAGTAGTAACCAAAACGTTGACACTCTTGATATGCAAACTTCTTCATATGAGGACACAAGTGATAGCGATGACAGCATATTTTAAAACATTATAAAACCTTCGTTGATATCGATTGTCTTTTGTTGATATATTGATTAAGTTTTAGTTCTTATTTCTGTGAATACTTGAGCAGTTATCAATCGTATTGCTTGAATCAATATCCTTTTTGCAACTCCTGCGTAGACCTACCATAATTGCCTAGATTTTTCCAAAGAATTAGTGTCACACGCCACCACGCCTGCTATAATTTTCCCACGAAAGCCTGCACATATTTGAAAAAATCTCCTAATAAATCATATTTTCATTAAAATAGAAAATTTGAACTTTTTAGAGATTTAGTGATGCATGGATCAAAAACAGTAGAATGTTTAAAGATGGAAGCCAAAAATGAGAATTGTTCACCTTTGACACATTTGTAGAAATGCAATCCAGTAGGAAGGAAGTATCTATCCTCTGTGACACCATAACAAAGCTTTGTCACCCCTCTGTTCTTCATCTGGTGGACAGCCATCCTTAAAAAAAGACAAAGGAATAAGCACACGCAAGTTTAATGACAACTGGAGCGTGAAACGGTCATAGAACAACCCTTTTTGAAATAGATCAAATTGGGAAATTGCCTCATGGTGGCTAGATAAGTTCAACGAAACATTATTACATTTTTCTTAACGTTTTAATTAGGTTTTCAACAAAACAATGCATTTCTGAACTTGTTCACAGGGTCTAGCTTCTACAGAAGGGTAGAAAAGGAGCAGTCTAATAATGCTGCCTTGGAAAACTAGATGGTACCTCCAAATGCATACAGCTCTCCAGCACTTTCAGCATACTAAACTAGCAGTTTTTGAGAGCTACTTATATCATATGCATTTAGGTTAAATGCTGATTAGATTACTCAATGCTTAGCTATTTTCTATCATTTAATCACCAGAGGCAAAATAAAAAATTTGCAAATTTGACAAGAATATCAAAAAATTTGCTTTTACTTAAAACTTTTTGAATTCAGCAAACCCTGGCTAACAAATAAACCAACAATAATTGTTATAACAATCTTATTACAATGTTTATTTGAGCAAAAGTAGCTTGATGTACAATAATGCACTGATAAATGGATAGTTTTGTGGATTCGACCCTGCAAAGTTCGAAAAATGCATAGGGCAAGAGATTCAGATATAATTTGTGAATGGAACATCATAACTCGAAGTTCTGTCGTAAACTTGAAATACACGACCATTTTTATCACTTTTTTGACTGACAGTTTTTCAAATTCACTGTCCTCCATACACGGTCAGTTTTTGCCAGTTTTTGCTAAATACACGATCAGTTTTTGACTGAAACCTGAAAACTGTCAGTCAAAAATTGATAAAAACTGATCGTGTATTTCAGGCTTTAAACTCCAGCACCATATCTGTCCCTTCATCCCAATTTCAAGTTTCTTTCTGATTTCCAATCTAAGCTGGTGCTAAGCCGTAAAAAACGATGCGGCAAGTTATGGCCAGATATCACGTGCAAACGCCTTCTTGCTCCCGAGGCATGTTTAGTTCGTTGCTAGTGACATATGTCTCTAGTGAACGAAATAAACAGAGGTGATTGCATCGACATTTGTGCTTCCATAATCAGATACTTACGCACTTTGGTAATGTGTGCACAGAAATGAAATGAGCGTAATTCATAATTATAGATCATCATCACTTATCCACTGGGACTTCGTCTTTAAACAAGGGAATGCAATTCTGATTCTATTTATTGCCGAACAATAGTCGTTAACTTCTTTCCAACGCATTGCAGATGGGTTTTAACAAAAAACAATACTTCACGGATGGGTGTTTTTGTCTTGAAGTAAAACGAATTAAATCTTTTACTTCACACCACCAAGGAGGGCTGCCTTTCAACGAATGCAGCCTGTCGCATCCAAGTACGACAAAAAAGTTATATTTACGAAATCAATAAGAAGAAGAAATGGAAAGCAAGACGGATTAAGGAAAACAAAGACAACGAAAATCTGTGAAAACACGTTACCAGAAACGAACGCAAACAATATCAAATATCAGGTCAAACAAGCGAGCTGACCTTGATTGAGCGCAAATTTGCTTTGCAGTTGCAATCGCCAGTGAGCAAAAAAAGAAGCAAAGCTCGCCAAATACCGGAAAATTTGGATTAGATCAAGAAGGAAAGGCATCAGTGCTAGGGACAATGGTGCGGCAAGGAAGGTGTGAATTGGCTGCACATATATGTTGCTTGGGCAGGTGTGAGCGAAAGGCGATGCATTGGCAATGGTACTAGCAGAAACGTTGCTGCCTTCTCTAGCACAGTATACCAAAAGGAGATAGTGCTACAGAGATGGACGAGGGAGAGCCACGGTCGAACTTTCCTGAGAACTTTAAACGTTTTTCCGAAATAGCAACCATACATGGTTTGTATCGGGTTGGCCATTCAGCAGGGTGGATACGCAGAGTTGGGTGGGGAGTACTGTTCATATCCCTGTTTACTACGGTCACTGTCTTAACAGTCAGTTCCTTGATGGAGCACTTCGCGTACCCGATACTGACAGAGGTGAACAAGGAGACGACAAGCCCAATGAAGTTTCCAGCCTTGACCATATGCCACGCCAACAACTACAGGTATAGTTCGTTCAAGGCGCTGACCGAAGGTTTTGATAGCTTCATTGCCGGGCTGGTAAACTCGACAATACATGCAAGCTTGCGGAAACAAACAGTAATACCTCCAGAGCAATCTGACGTCACCGGAGCTCTGGAGAGCGTTTACATCAACAGCACTATTATCAAAATGGTTAGCTCGACAGTGGATAGCATGAAGTGGAAATTTGCGGACTGGTGCACGTTTTCGATGAACGGCGAGTGCAAGTACCCTCAAGACTTCACAGACTACTACTACCACTCGAGTATCGGTTTCTGTAAGACATTCAACGCCCATAGTAAGTACTTCCAGCTTGCTCCGGGTCTTCCATTTGGCTTGAGTCTGAAGCTGTTCGTAGACCAGTGGGACAGAGTACCTCTGCTTCGCGACAATACAGCCGGCATTCTACTCATGGTGCACCCACAAGATGTTTACCCAAACCCATTCGCAGAGGGGATTCTCATACCAACCGGCTACGAGACACACATCAAGATGCAAAAACTTGTGTTCCATCGACAAAAGAGTCCCTTCAAGGCAAATTGCACCGATGGGAAAGGGTCGTTCTCAATTTACCCGGGACGGTATACCGTGATCAACTGCCAGTATAGTTGCTTTGTCAGGAACCTAATGGAGAAATGCGGTCTGCCTGAGAGTGCATACCAGTTTCACAATCCAAAAGAATTCGAAAAAAGCCTAAAAATTTCGCCCAAAAGCAATATAAGTGCAGCTGAAATGAAAGCATGTTTTGAAAAGTCATTTCTTAACCCTCAAACGATGCCAGACAACTGTGGTTGTCCTGCGGCCTGCTTTGAAGAAAGATTCAACACGAAGGTATCCTATTCGCAATGGCCTAACCCTTCCAATATCGACTACTACCGCACTCTAGTAGCGAACTTCACAAATCGAGAAAACGTATCGAAAGGTGACGTGTTTAACAGCGTCATTTCTTTGAAAATCTTCTTTAACGAACTTGGACAGCAAGTTATACGCGAGAGGCCGGTTAGCACATGGACTGATTTATTCAGCAAAGTTGGCGGCCATTTTGGACTGTGGCTTGGCGCGTCGATATTTTCTCTGTTTGAAATGCTTGCTTTCACGGGAAAATCAATTATCTGCTTATTCAAGAAGAAAGTACACCCAGATCATTCAAATCCAATTAAAATCAAAGTTAAGATGAGGCAGTGAGTGAAAGAAACATTGTTACGTTTCATTACAACTTGGCAACGAGTTAGACCGCAAATGTGGTTGTTTATTGTTCATCCGCCAAAGTAACATAACAGTTGTTGTTCACTGCACATCTCCCAAGCTGCCGACGCAAACATGCGCCCATGTGATCCGGCGACAAGATACCAGCGGACTTCACACCGCTTGTTCCATGCCTTTAAAATTTTCAAAAATTACATTCAGAAGGAACTCCTTTTTTAACTCGACGAAATGACCTCCCCTACAGACAAGCAGCGCGGAGGCAAAACGAAGCCTACGCTGTTTGATTAATACGCCCTCTACAACGACCTTGAACATGTATACTCCCTTCGTTCGGGGGACTTTAAACTTAAACCGCGTAGTTCAAGCGCTGTTATACACATACTAGAGAAAAGACGATATAAGCTGCTGCAACGTATTATTAAAATAGCATAAAACTTTGCATACCGTTCAAATACTTGACGGATATCATGTAGGCGATATGTTTTCTTAAACCTACGGAACAAATTTTATCATAAAACAACGAAATCTAGATGGAGTATGTTTGTGGCCAAACGATCTCCTATGACCCATCTCCCGCATTTAAGATACCCAACAGTCATCTGAAGTACTACTGTTGCCATAATTTATTTGCACCAAAAATAACTGATGCATCATCTGCGGCAAAATTCTCAAATCGGATAAAGTCTCTGTGGTGAAACTCCTGCAGTAGTTTATTGTTATTTAAGTTTCTGCTTTGTTTCACAGTATACCATAAACAAAACGTAGGCAAGCCATCGATCAGTTTTTTATCACCTTAATTCAATAAAAATCAACGTATAAAGTTGTTTTTATTCTGCGTATCGCAGCAAAACGAAATTTGGGAAAGGAATGCAAACTGACCTAGCATTCGCTTGGTGCTGCTTTCAAATCAATAGCTTTGCATCGCCTCCATGTTTTGGAAACGTAGGCGCTGTTTCGGCCTTCAATCGTTTAATAAACTACGGCAGTTAAATTGAAGCGAAAAAGAGAGTACTTAAGAAATATTTTCTTGGATGAGCATCATATTTGCGCCCACAGAAAACACTAGGGAGGTACAATTGAAGTATCAGTGGCACCATTAAAATCATGGAGAAGTATTCTTGAAACATGTTAAGAGCCTGCGTAGATTTCCCTCGCTTTTGCCAAATATAGAAATCGTGTTTATGGGGGCACACTTAACTTATTTTGCTAGGCTGTTATCGACTGAAGAAAAGGCTACATGCAACGAACCTAACAGCAGCAAGTCCAGGTCTGGAAGGCTTGCTGACAGCTTTGGTGAAGATCTCAATTTGTTGGGCTCTATCAAAGAAGGTCATAAAGATACCAAAATTCAACATCACAAATAACATCAAAAACATATTTTACCAGAAATGACAAGATAAATGATAAAAGGGAAAAAGCCAATCTTGCCAACAACTAAAAAGCTGCTAAAAGAACCAATATCATTGTCCTACTGTAATAGTTCCTTCGTGGGCTTTACAGATAATAGGATTTCAAGGCCAAATACAAATCTTTTCTGAAAAAAGTTCTAATGGTGCTTTTCAAGGGAAGAAAGTTTTTGACAGAATCTGCACACAAACCAACTAAAAATGGCCCTTCTTGCCCCCCTTTAAGCCCCCTCCCCCTATAGACACCCCTTTCTTCATTGACACCGCACATCCCGGTACCTACAGGCAAAGGACCATCAACCCGCTGTCCCTCGCTACAGACAATATTGTGTTTAACTAACATTGATGTTTTCCACTGAACTCGAGCCGCAATTAATAATAAAACAACTAATGAATCATTGAATAGCTCTTCAATGAAAACACCGGTGTTATACACGAGCAAACACCTCTGTTTATACTAAGTAGCCGGCATTTATTCGTAGAGCCTACCTGTAGCTTAAAGATTTATCAGCAATGTAGTCGCCTCCTAGGTATATTGCATCAATAATATGTACGGCTTGGAAGCGCATTTGTCCGCGTCCCTGAAAAGGAACCCCGTTGTAAATACAATGTACAACAAAGTACAGCAAACAACAAAGTAAATGTTCAGGTAATAAGAAGAAAGTATTCACTCGTAAGAAAAGTACGGACACTAGGTTAGCTTGAAAGGAATTCGCTAAATGCAGAGTGCATTAGAGGCTGTGAATTACCTAATTTTTTAAATAAATAATTTTTGCATTGTTTATGTAGTATTTTTACTTGAGACTTGGTGGAAGTAGCTTTCTTAAAAGTGCGTATACATCTCTGAAGCGAACAATCTTTATACCTGTTTCACAAACTAACCAAAAGGGACAAATGCCTGAGCCTATACACAACCGAACACTGTCACGTCTTGACTACCCACTGGCTCAAACGACAAGAAACAAGGAATGATTCCTATTTCCAAAATGTAAACCCTGCTTTTCGGGGCTAAATGTTATCTAGTTGTTCTCTTTATCATGTTTGGGATTTAAAATTTAATACTCTGTTCATATACGTTGTTAAATGGACATACTAAAGCGTTGATATATAGTAAAGCATTAAAATGTCCTGCACCTCCCCTCTGAATTCTGGGACAAGTTCCGCTTCAATGAGAGTGTCTCTTGGTAATTCAAAATTTGGGTTCTCCATTTTGGTCCAGCTAGGTCCACTGTAAGCATTCCTTGGCTCCCATTTGAAAATATGAAACCGCTGAAATCAATTCAACCTTTTCTAAGAAGGTGGATGGAAATTGCTCTTAGGACACTTTGGCATAAAACCGATAAGCCTGTCTGTGCAAACACTTGATCTGGCAAACGATAACATGGAGTATGTCTTTAAGAACATAAACATTGAAGAAAAGTTCAATTAACACACATAACGAGAGAAAACACGTTCTTTTACATGACTGCAACTTCCTAAAGAGGCTACTTTCCATAAGCCTACGTGATTTCAGTTTCGTTAGATGCAAGTTTGTAATTGAAACAGAAGCAAATAAGTTCTAAAGAAACAATCAGCAGATTAAACTACACTGCTTACAAACAAATAAAGCAGATATTGGCAACAAAAACACTGCATTGTGACAGCTGACTAAATAGGGGGTAGGGGGGGGGGCATGTCACCAGCCCTCTAGTAGAATTGTCTATCGCTATACATTCTGAATCATTTATGGCATGAACACATTAAAATATGTTCGGTAAGGAATGAGTGTTACCCCTAAGCTGAGCAAATAAACCCGAACACCTCCAGCGACTGCACACTTGAAGTCCAAAATATTTGCCAGCCTCTGTTTCAGAGTGGTCTCGGTCAGAATCTCGACGTCCGTTGTTATTCTGGTATTCTATGAAAAAGGGCGTAGCAGCGAATCAAATTGTAAAAAGCACGAAAAACTTACACGCCAATTTACAAAAGATGGGGCATAACTTTGTATCATATCTTGACTGACACTTTTCTAAATCTTACAATAGATTAAGTAGGATACTAAACTTTGTCCGTGCATATTTCTTTAAAAAAGATGAAACAGGCTATTTCTAGCGAATCAGTGCACAAGAAAGAAGCTTTCAACCAGATGTAAATCAACGATAAGGTAAATTTTCATTTCCAAAGAATGTTGCATCGATTATTATTGCTTATCAAAAAATAGAAATAGCTGTGCAATATTCACCCAAAGACATCTTTTTGACTGCATTGTCAAATTGTTGATGTAATTCGGCGGCCTTCATGGGAACTCCAAACAATAATACACAAGTGCTGAACTCAAGCGACCATCGGAATTACCTTAATTAATACAGCATATCTCTCGTCCGCATTGTTTCTATTCACTGCCGCTCTCACCTCATCTGGAATCTACAATGAGTAAAACAAAATTGATTATTCCTATCAAAGCAAACAAATTTGGAATTTCAAAGCGCCTTTCAAAAAGGTATTATTAATTTCGGCAGAATCCTCTGTACAAGAACTAAAAAATGTTCTTCTTCATGACAAAAGAAATGTTCAATGTGAGTATCTTAAAGTTAGGAAGTATTTACCTATAATAACGTTTACAGAGAAAATGAATAAAACACCAATTTCGATGTAAAACAGCTGTAAAACGCACCTAGCAATTTCATAGCACAGATATACAATAAGACGAATGGACGTAAAAAACTTATCATATAAGAGATTGCTATTATTAGCAAAGCAGAGTAAATTGCTGAACAAACGGACTGAATCAAAATCACTAGAACTGCTGAAAAAATATGTCAATCAAGTTCACTAGTGTCAGTCTCCCGCAGATGCGCGTCTTTACAGAAGAACTGAGTTGAGTATTTTCGACGCTGACAGGGGAGAATCCACATTAAGGCATACAAAAAGGATTAAACGAAGATAAAAACTTAGGGTGCAATGCTGAGGTACCACCAATAACACGCCGATCAATGGGTAGTACGGGAACATACCTCCATTGCAACGACAAAGCGTGTTTAAGAGTTTTCGAAAAAGCCAAATTGAAATACCTTCCACCTTTGCAAACAAGCTTTTCTAACGTCACCTTGATTCGGGTGAGTCAAAGATCTGCATGAAAAACAAAGGTATCAGTCAAGGGTATTAGGTATTATCTCAACTCATTCACTAAATGTGCCTAACAACAAGAGTTCTCATTTTATAAAACTAATTTGCCATCTCTGATGTGAAATAGAGGTGAAAAGTATCATATTCATGCATAAAAGGAGTGAAAACAGGCTGTAATTTGAAAAGAAAATATTTATGGAAACAAAGAACAAAATATCTAAAGTTGTGTAGAATAGATTAGCATACTGAGAACCATAACACTTACATGTTCTGCACAAAAACTTTGAGCTTAATAAGTGCTCTGCTTTGCTTTCTTCCAAGCCTATGAAGAAAAATTGATGATCAAGCGGTTGTTTAAAGCTTTAAATGCATCAAGAAATACAAACCGCTTTTAATTGCTGTTCAACTACAAAACAGAGCCGTTACCGTTGGAAGTGCAATAAAGTGTTGTAACGTAATATCAATTGTTGGTTCACAGTGAATCCATTGTTTTTTTCATTCAGAAGTCAAAAATTAATAGAAGCGAATAGATGGAAGGATTGGTCTCGGTTTCTTTATCGAATCCTTGTAAAAAATGAAGGTAACTTCATTATCATCGATGGGTGGGCATCAGCTTAGAAAGTAAGAACTTCCTACTTTTTCGACTTATAGCCACGCCATTCTTGCATAACGCGATCTCAATGTGTCTATTGCCAAGCAAAGATGAGTCCATTTCTGCAATAGTACTGCATTTCTACACAAGTCTTTCACAGGTCTCTTTTAACGAAAAATCATTTTTAAGCTAAAATCTAACTATTAAAGGAAGTAAAATGGTCTATGCAGAGCGTTCAGAAACTTAAAATAAGCCAATTTAACGTCCAAGTCATAATATTGCCTTGCATCTGAATTCAATCAATTCAGGAGTACTAATATTTGCATGTCAAAAATTGAACAATTTTCTCAGAGATAAGCTTAAAGAAATCCAACCCTATCCTTCAAGGATAGTTTTCAGAATCTGTTCAAAAGTGGATATCCCCTTTAGCATAATCACCAAAAGAACTGCTCTTCAATATCGCGAAAACCACGTGACTTACTGTAAACCACGAAGGCAATGCATCAATGCGTAGCGTTAATTGTATAACTTCATTAGATACGAACTTTTAGAGACACTTTGCAGCACATCTAATGAGAATAATATGTGTATAACTGAGTCACTACCATAATTCAAAAATTCGTTCTACCTGTCATTTGCCTTGACCATGTAGTCAAAAAAATCTTCATCTTCTTCTATAATCCGACTCGGAACAATCTACAATAAATTATACCTGATTAGAATAATACGCGGTCAAATTGGGAATCCTATAAACACCTCAAATAATGAAGATACTAAAAATCCTCAAACATTTCTAAGGCCTCAAATCAGCAAAGTACCATCATATATAACTAAATAAAGGCAACCTTTTGCCTTATCTTCTTCAATAACCTTGTTTTTTGCACGAAACCTTTCTATTTTCCCTGCTGGTTTTCTTTAACTGCAGTAAATTTCGAATTTACTATTGCTAGTCAATATAACAACCCCGAGGGTCAGATTTGACTTTCACAAAAATGACGTTTCACTCAACTTCCGTAAACCTCACGACTTCTTACCACACCTCGGTGTATAAGCATTTACTATTACTAGGAAGAAATATCTTAGACCTAAACACGTGCTGCTGTTTTCTAACAATATTTTGTTCCTCTAGATCTACTACTACTATGCAGCTTTTGGAAAGTGATTAGACAGTTCCTGTTAATGTTGCTCAACCCTGAACAACTTTTGGTACCTTGTTAAGAGATTCACGCATCTACCAAAAGCATACCTCATTGATATCTTGTTTACTCTTCTTCATTTCATTTATTCGTTGGTTTACATCGAACATGTAATCGTGTATAGCATCCGCCTCGGCACGCTTGCCTTTGCAAACTACGTATCTTGAAAATGAAACAATTGAAAAAGGGTTGCGATTCTACTAAAGCATTTAACAACGTACTTAAACAGATGACAAAAAGATCTTGAAAAACAGCTTTAAAGTTGCAGTGACCTCAAATTGATAACATGAACACTAGTTTAATCAAAGCGTCTGTTTCTCTTCTTAGACTGTGACAAAAGGAAAGAAAAAGGAAATTGAAACAAGTGAGAAGTACCTTTCAGAATTCGCCGGCCTACTCGTTACAGGCTTGAAAATGCAGATTTCTTCAAATGCTCGATACAAAAGGTAGATGCAGCCGATACTAAATGGTGTGAAAGTATCAAACAGCTTGCAGATAAAATGCCCACCTGGCGGAAGAAGCAAACTTCGTCAATATCATAGACAATGGATGTTGGCATCAGTGAAATCACATAAGGAATGGAAGGACGATGTTTCTTAAGTAAACACTGTGACGTCACGCACGCTTAACTAGAGAATGGCACGGAGAGAACCTAGTGGCAGTGAAGCCAAGAAGGGACAAACTGGACATCACAGTGTTCACGGGTTGAAGCTGAGACTCTTGCTGGATTTGAGTCTGCTGGACACACAGCTACAAATACTACCACCATACTCTAGGCCCAGAATGCGTGCCCCTCTAGGCAGCATGACTTTCCTGCCTTTGCGCGAAGAACGTCACCTTTTCATTAAGGGCTTTTGAGGCTGCCTACACATCAATGCAAGATCCCATTCTATGTAGACTGACGAAGTTCGTCGTTTCATAAGGACTGTTCTAGAAGCAGGTGTGAAATGGACACTGATTGGGCATAACACAGGCAATCATGAGCTCTTTCTAACATTGCCTCGCACGCGTTTCGATTAGCAACTGGCTATTTGCTTTGCTTGCCTAAAATCGTGCTTAAAATGGCTATAACAGTTACCACTGGCGATAACAAACTACTAATACAGAAATGACAATAGCAACAACAACAACAACAACAGAGACAAAGTAACTTAGCTTCGATTAGCAACTGGTAGTCCACGAGGAAAATTTCGGATGTAGCGTTGAAAAGGCGACGAGTTTCAAAGAAATATAGAAAACAAACAGGAGGAAGGTTTCAATACCTGGACGTATGACTGACAGTGCACACAAAAACTGGCACAAGTAGAGCTGCTTTGAGAGAATTTCTTGAATATTTTCCTGGCCTTCTACAGAAAACCCCTGGTAGAAAATAAATCAAGATTGAATCTCGGTGACCGAACATAAGCAGTCGCGTAGTATATCTCGGTTTACATGGGAATTCCAGCATTTGTAAATAACAAAACAATACGCTCTTTGCAGCTTAATTTCCACAGTGGAAAACAGTTTTACTGTAATGATATCAAACGTTAAACAGTGAAAGTTCCCCTTTGAAAATTAAAAATTAAAATTAAAATACTTACACCGTCGGCCATAACAAAATGTAATCCTTCATTATCTGTATTCTCAAGAACAAACTTGCGAAATTCGATCAAATTATCTTCTCTAAAAATATCACCATCTCCATCATACCCACCAACACCTTGTGAAAAATAGCAAAATCGATAAAGCAATCTTGTGAAAAATCTAAACTAGTTGTGAAATAATCCTGAGTTTAGCGTAGCATAGCATAACTAGGACAGCCACTCTGGCAGAACTGAACTCAGAATTTTTTATGTTTAACCCCCCACAGCAATCGGGACATAAATAAGGCTAGCAAATATCTTTTCCCTTCAAGTAGAATAATATGGACAGATTTTGAAGAACCACAGTCTACATATAGCATTTGACCCTTGCATCCAAAAAGTCTTGGCGAAACAAAGAAGGCACTTTCCAATATGGCGAATAAACCTGAGTCAAAGAACCAATAAGACCAAGTCTTGTGATATTTAGAGAAGGCACTGCTTACATACCGTAATATGGCTCAAACGTCTCTGGGGACCCCGCGAGAAAGTCGGTTAGCTTGAAGTCATTTGCACCATCGGCTGCAATATAAAATTTTTGTTTACGCAAAGCTAAATTTTTAGGGGCCAAATATAAGCGTGAAAAAACAATCAATTTTGGAAACATCCACACAATGAATTAACTTTTTACAAGTTAATTGAATAATGATTCAACTTATTTATAGGCTTGGTTGTATTAAACATTAATTCAATGTTAATATAACTGAGGTCTCATCCTATAAGATACACAGTTGAAGTAAGATTGAATCGATACCTCCTTCAATTTCAAATAGTTTTGGCTAAGTCGCACCGAAAATGACTCGGATATTTGTGGAAATCATCCTTCCACCGTGAAAGGCTATCAAAATACGACTCCACTAAACGATTTTGATTCCCAAATATTTCAGTACAAGTTAATTAAAGAAAAATAAACAAGACAAAGATAATATGAAAGGAAATTAACAAATAAACAAGTAAAAAAATTCTAATACAACAGTTTGTTATGCAGTATAACGAAAAACGATGTAATCACATCAAGTTTTACTTCAAAAGACATTTTAAACAACACGGCTAGGTCACTTTTTATAACACGTTTACGACAGTTATGAAATACCCCTAGAAAGCCATTTTGAACGAGGAACAAATGGCGTTCTGATCAATTTGGCAAGCTGTAATGTGAAAATGTTTGATCCTCTTTCGTCATTTTTTCCAAGAATCTAATCAGACTAAAAGGGATTGTAAAGTAGGGTAGGAGTGTTTCCTCTTAGATTAATGGCAAATTTGGTGAAATCCCTGAAAGATTTTCTCGGTTACAAAGACACGGAGGAGACGTAGAAAAAAATGTTTGACGCTACAAAGTAAACATTTTCGAAACCTAAGTGAGATGTTGCTAGGACAGTAAAAGCAAATAAACAGAAAGAAGAAAGATTTTTGTCGGAAGTTTCGACAGCAGAAATAGTACAAAAGAATCACAGACTGGTTTGAGAGGCCGGGAAATTGAAATTTTCCCTGGAAGTTGATCTTTGAAAGGTAGATATAAAATGAAGCTGAGTTAGACTTCGGGGGATAGGTGCTTCATTCAAATCTTTCATTGTCTGTCGGTCATAAAGAATTTCTTGCTTATAGGAACATATAGTACAAAATATTAACCTTTAAGTGTGAGCCCAAAACCTTTGGCATGCCATTTCTTTCTCCACAGCACATATTCAGAAAATCCGCCTGGACCGGCACAAATGTCGGCAAAGTATAGAAGGTCATTTGCTTCTAAAATGCTCTGTCCACTGTCATTTTTGGGGTCTGTAAACATGAAGTCGAAAGATGCGTCCAACTCAGCCATCTTCATTGCAGCTCTATTTTGGAAAATGGCACCCCTGATACTTTCGTGTGGATTGGCCCTTGTTCTGGCCTTTAGAAATTCATCTGTACCAAGCATCTCAAAAACATTCTGCAAAAACAATGATTTAAAATTATGAGGATGATACAAGTTTTACATTGACTTGGCTTGACTTAAGTCACATAAACATTTTGTTAACTTGAATCTAATCAGAAAGGTGCATTAATTACCTAAATAATACAACATATTGAAATAGAAATAACTGAATTGTACAGTATAGAAATGAGAAAGTGCATGGGGAATAATAAAAATTAACTTATCAACATATATTTCAATTTGAAAAATGCATATCAAGGCTGTCATAGCATACTCCTTTGTAAAAAAGGTGGCTTTGTAACCAAATTAACTGTCTTGAAAAAACTTTGCCTTTACATTGTGTACCATTTTTAAGGCCGGAGGACATGATCACATTTACCATCACTTTTTTTTATATTGGACCAAAAGGTTGAAAAGTGAGCATGTAACATACTAGAAGTGTCCATTTCCGTTACAGAATTTAATGCACTTATCAGGTATTAATCCTCCATCATTGGAAATTTTACTCTGAACAAAAGCAGATCAAAATCGTTAGCAAAAATGAATATGAATAATGATTACAGTAAAATAAAAGCAGCTTAATAAAATGAACTCATTTTTTATAAGGATCTATCCTTGACAGAGCGAACCCCTGTTTCTTAAGGTTCAAAAAATTTTAGAATCCAGGAGTTTTCAGAGTATTTCTATTTTATTCTCAAAATAACAAGACCAGCAAAAATGAATAATTACAGTATGTTACATGATCAGTTTTCAACATGTTGGTTTCAATATCACAAACAAATTATGGTAAAAAATTGTGTAACCCAGCCTTAAGTATACAAAGAAGCAGTAGCTGTATCACTGTGGGCTTGGGGAACACGTCCCTCCCCTAAACACATTTACTATAGGTAAAAGGATGTTTCAAATCATTGCAAAAGGTGTTTCCTGCATTAAAAGGTTGTGGTTCTAAAAAATTTAGACTCTGCACAAAACACTGGCTTTATCCCCCACTGTTTGGTGGCTTCAAAGGACATCCCATGGTTTATTTATTGTTTTTCTAATCTCTAAGGAAAAGGTCAATGTGTCATTTTAATTTCTATATAAATGAGTAATTAAATTTCCTTAGAAGGTTTAACTGAGGTGTGAATGAAAGCAGCTGCTTATACTTTCACAAGTGCAAAGAAAATTGTTGCTAGAAAGAAAAACAAATCAAAAGTTTACACATTTCATGGCAAAACTACCTAGCATATGCTCAGTAATATAATGATGTTACAATTTTTTAACAATCACATTAGTTTAATATTCAACATACCTTTGCATCCAAGACACTTTTCAGAACTTCAGGATCACAAAAACCAGTTTCATCTTCAATGGTCTCTTTTCTCTGAGAAGTAATGAAAAAAACTACCAGGTCAATGATAGCTTCAGGAGACTCTGGTTAAACCAAAACAAATGAAGTAAATCAACAGCTTCTGAATTTGAACCTTTTTCCAAAGCAAAAAAATGGATGTTTGTGGCAATAATCTAATGAATAGCTTAAATGGTGCTCACTTCTTAAAAATGTATTATTTCACAGTGTTATCGTTAGCTACATCACACATTCAATCACCATAGCATTTATCACGACAAAACAATCAAGAATAAAAGTGTAAAGGAAAAGAGGTCCATACTCTGTCCTTAATTGAAGCCACCACAAACCTTATGCCCTGCCTGCCTTTTGCACCTCTAGAGCCCAAATGGCACTTAAATATGATTACACAGTGCCTGTATCCTCTGACAATACAAAACTAACTCTTTTGCGATAAATTGTTTCATCAAAGTATTTATCTTACCGCACTTATAGTATACCAATTTTCCATCTCATCATAGCTAGGTGGCGGAAGATCACATGGGGGAATCCATTCAGGAATCGCAAATTGCTCCTAAAACAATAAGGTTTAAGATCTTTGGACAAGTGAAAATATTACTTAAATACACTAACATGGTCAGTAGCATGGCCCTCTTTGAACAAGACAAATTAAAGCAAATTGAAATTTGTAGAAATGCAGAGACTTGAAAAAAACAGTCTGTAGGAAAATATTTGAGTCTAGTATGTAAAAAATAGCCTAAAGCATTTTAAGGAAACAGAAGGTTCGGTCCATAGTGGGTTCGGTAAACACAAAGACACAAAAGCTGAAAATCAGTTTTGAAATTAAGATCTAGAGGTGGGTGGCTGACTGGCGTTATTGTATTTAAAATTAGTACAATGTTAATATAACTGAGGTCCCATTAGATACAAGGCTTGTGGGCAAGTGAAACCAGTAATCATAGTTATGATGTTTTCATTGAGGGCCTTGAAATAGATGAACTTCATAGTAAGATATGTAAAACTAACATAAGAAACCCCCATACCTCTTCCTCCTCAATTGACCAGTCTGCATTTTCATCTGCATCTAGTCCACTTAACTGCAAGCCAAGACCTCTTCTTCCCCTTTGCTTTGAAGACTCAATGATATCAACACGTCCTTGTGCATACTTACCTAACCCTTTTCCTTCCACATAACCCATGCTTGCCTTGGAAAAAATTATTTTAAATTCAACCAATGAAAGACAAACAGACAAAAACAAAATGACAGGAGAAGTAGTATAACCTCACATTCCAAATAAGACTGATGTAAATAAGAAACATGAAAAATGGAACAAAGACAAGAAGCCTCCCCTTTTTAAGGGAAACAGGAAAACTTTATTGCTCTATATTGATGTTGATCACTTAGTTCTATTAAAAAATCGCATAAAACCTACTAAGGCAGAGAGACAAATGCTCCATTTTTGTCATTTCTCAGCTGAAACCATACTTGAAGCATGTATTTGAGCATGTGATACCTTGAAATGGTAAGTAATTTTACAATGGATAATGCCATACTCTCCTCTGCAATTCAACCTGAGTAAGTCTGTCATCAAATCACATTATTAAATGAGAACTAACCATAAGCTTTTGCGCAAGGTGGCTATAGTTCCCTTTGGATGACCCTGGTTTATCTTCAACAGATTCATCATTTTCTTCATTATTATCGCCATCCAAAACATTGACTTTTACATGGAAGGAAGCAAAAATTGACATACTAATAACTGTTATACAAACAATGGTAAATAAATAAATAAAATGGTGAATCAATTTCAATAAAAATGCACCATTTATTTACTTGCAGAAACCAATTCTGTAAGCAAAAGCAATGCAGAGGGCACATAGTGTTTATGCCCACCAATTATGATTCCACTGTTTCCCAAAATTGTGAGGTATTATACCACAAAATATTAGTAGTGATTACTGTGGTATAAAAGTTGAGATTTTGAAGTAGTTTTCTTATAAACTTGCAGCAAGTTACCCGATCTATTTTGCTCCTCGCGTGACATGAACTTGTAGAATAAATAATTGAAACCATTTTATGAGCAGGCCTGAGTGGTTGTGCAATAACTGAAAACAACCACGAAGCAAAATGTTATATGGCTTACCAAATCTTCCATGTTTCCTATCTGGACTTCCACTATTCTTATATACACTACCGGAAAATGATGAAAACGTTGGATTTATGTCACTGTGTTCATTATCACTGCTTTCTGTTGTATCTGAAGACAAGGTTCTTTTTCGTGCATATGGAAATTGAGAACTCATCATTGAATGAATTTATTAGTATGTGCGCACATCCAAGACTACAGTCCTTGCTACTTAGTCGTTCTCATTTGACTCTTCTGATTGCATTTTTTCCTGCAAGTCACATATAGCATCATTCAAGAAAGGACTGTTGCACTCATGGATAATTTTATCTAAAGTTACAAATTAATCCAGTACTCCATGCCGCCAAATCCCAGGAAATATGGACGCCTTCCACGAACGCTCTCCCAGAAGCCTCCTTTCGAGGTACTGCTATTCATGCCTCGTTTCGCTCATAACAATGAGTTATTTTCATTTGAATTCATAGCAACCAGCGTCATTTTGACAACTGTAAAGGCGCGATCGCTCGACGATGATGTTTCGGGAATTTGAGTCTTGATATTATCTTTATTGAAAGAAATTATTGACCGACTTTTTGTTAAGTATCGCTATCGATAAAAATGTCGGCTGGAATGGTCTCAGTGCCTACAATTGTCCCATTGAAGACTCCTGGAAATGGCCGAAAATGGGAGATCGACACGCAGACACCTATCGAATTGTCAAGCGCCACTAAAGACACAATTATATACTACACTGTTGATGGAAGTAAACCAGATCCGTTTAAAAAACTGGGTCGAAGCTCCACTTACAAATATACCCAGCCAATATACTTGGGTGTGGGAAAAATCACGCTAAAGGCCATAGCGATATTGCAGGACAGAACGAAAGAAAGCAGCGTGAACACAAAGACATTTCACATACGTGAAGCACAATACGAAGTTGTAGAAGAAGAAGACTATAGTGATGATAACGAAGTTTACGATGAGGATAGGCTTGCAGGCTCTAAAAGGGAAGCAGGGACATTTCAAAACAAAAATCGAACTGAAGGCGATATGGCATGGGGAAACAGAGCTGGCAATGAATCAGCTTATGAAAGGTCTGCCTGGCGAGATAATTCTAGAGATTTCACAGGAAAGAACACGAATGGCAGTCTGTTAGAACAGATATGCTCCTCTGGAGTGGATAATTTTGGGACACTGAGAACAAAAGAGTTTTCAAAGAAGGAGGATAGTGGTGTTTGTAAAGTTCTAAATGGGCTTCAAATAAGGAAAACCCAATTTGCTGATAAGGATGAAGAAGATTTTGATTTTTGCTATGACACAATGGGATCAAATGCTGCTTATCCAAGGACAGCCATGCCTCCAAGGAGTGGAGTCACGGCAAAGTACATCCAAGAACAATCCCACTTGGGGAGATGTCTTTACTGCCATGCAGTTAGGCCTGCTGACCCGTATGCAAGGTTTTGCATTGAATGTGCTGCTGTTTTGCCCCCAGTTGTAGGCAACAGGTCTGCTCCCCAAGGTGAGAATTCAAACACAACATGTCCACTCTGTTTTGCAAGGGTCCCATCAAATTCTGCAACTTGTCCAGTTTGTGAAAAAGTTTTTCATGAAAAGACTCAAGATAATGCTACATTGTTTGTGGAAAAGGTAGTCTGTTTACAGTGTGGAACTTCTTCACCATCTGGAAGTAGGAGGTGTGTTGTTTGTGAGAGTGTGCTCCCAGTTCAAAAAGTATTTGCCCAACATGTGGTAAATAAGCCTCCTCAGCCAAACAGAGAATCCTTTTTGCAATGCTCAAAATGTGGAAGAGTAAACAGCATTGATGCAAGATTTTGTGACTGGTGTGGAGCAAAACCATTGCCTTCAAGTGCTGTTGTCACCTGCATTACATGCAGAACCAACAACCAGCCATATGCCAAGTATTGTGCTTCATGTGGCCACAACATTGCACCTCCGACACGTCCAGACTACACATCATTGTATCCAAATCAAAAGGGTGTTCCAAGCACGTCCAAGTTGATGCCCTATCCTGGAGATGATGCCAAGTGGGTTTCTGTTTCAGCCCCATTGCCAAGAACAGATAGAAAGACATATGGGACCCAAACAACAGGGGTATACTTTCCATCTTCTAAGTCTAGTGATGCACCAAATAAAGATGATGATAATAATGGCAAACACAAAAGGCCTTTAAGTGCAATGAGCCCTGGGAAAGGCTACTGGAGGCAACAGATTGACCATGTGTCACAGCATCTGAAAGTTTTTACACAGAATAACATTGAATTTAGAGATTCCATAAGCCATTTGAAGATTGGAAAGCTATTGGGTGCCATTGCTCAAGAAGAATTGAATGGGCAGGAGCTAAGTATGACATTATCATTCAGCTTAAGAAACAAAGATGGTCATACTCTGAATGCAACAGCAAAAGCTGTTCAGCATGGTGCTGCTTTTATAAATGCATTAAAGAACTCAAAGAACTCTAAAATCTCTAAAGGAGATCCAGAGAACAAAAAGAAGCGGACCAAAAAAAAGGGGAAAAAGCATGCCACATCAAAGGATGCAAAGCTGTCTCTTGAAACAATTAAACTTTTCAAGATGTTATCTGATGTTTCTGAAGTGGAAATTGATGTGCTAAATGAATTGATAGATAGTGGATGTGATGTAAATGCTGTAAATTCAGAAGGCCTCACACCACTAAAGATGGCAGTAACCAGCAAACACACTGCCTGTATTCAACCTCTTGTTGATGCTGGTGCAAATTTTGATGCTAAATCAGGTTCCAAAGGGAATACCGCCCTCCATGAGGCAGTTCGGTTGGGATTGGATGGAGCTGATGCTGTAGAGAAGCTTCTTGATGCTGGTGCAGACCAGGATATCGAAAATGATGCAGGACAGACTCCATATGACCTTGCTGTGAAAAGTGGAATGGACAGTCTTATTTCTAAATTCACTGCAAAACTAGGACAAGATCTGATAAGTGAAGCTATTAGCTAGGTAAAGTTGAATTATAGCAAGTCTTATGGGGTGTCTGAATTAAAGGCTACTGAGATCTTAATGCTAAGCGGTTCTCAAAACCCTACAAAAACTCCAGCTTTGTCCCAGCACTCATCCTATAAATTCTTGTAACACCAGGTTATCTGCACAAACTCTTGGCCATCCAGGTTATCCAACTATATATTGGCATAAAAATTTGTTGCACTGTTGTCACTAGTCTTTGTTTGGGGATTTGATAATAATCTAATTCATATTACCTTTTCACAAAAGTAATACTATGATAATTATTTATTACTTCAATGAACTTCTGAACTGGTGTATCTGCTGTATAACTATTTAAACAGAAGAAAAGAATGCCTGAAAAAATAATTTTTGTGAATAGAAATCAGTTCTCAATGATTCTCAATGATGCACATTATATTGACAGGGAAAAAAAAGGAAACACATATTTTTGTTACTTATTGCACATTTCGATGAAGAATGCTCTTCTCTGAAGACATAATGCAATTTTGCAAAGCTTAAATATCCTACAAGAAAGGCGGCCACTTGTTATTAAAATTGAAAGCTTAACAAGCTTAATAAAGTGAATCAAACAGGGATTGGGGCTTATCGAATTTGAAATAATAAACAAATAATTGATAAATGTTTCATAAATGTCGGATGAGATAAAATACTGCAGAGCTCGAAGATTTTTTGAAAATATCTCAAAATAAGAGACTAACTACTTGGTTTTCAGTTATACACCAATTTTTCTTGATCATATCAATCCCACCTCCGTCTGACATTTTACATGAATTTTATGATTAAATAATTAACCTGGAGTACCAGAAACAAATAGAAATGCAATATCCTAGAAGACTCGCCATCTAGAGTCTCCGAAATGAAAAAGGCCATCTTGAATGAGCCCTTGCCTACAGCAAAATTTGCAACGATAGAACGCAAAAGCGCGAAAACTCAATGATTAGCCATGCGATGTATATTTGTATATGTAAGGTGTGTATTATGATAGTTTTCAAGAATTCGAGGTAAATTATGCAAAACTCAGTTGTATAACTGGACTTTATTGAAGAGCCATCAATTTGACTAAATGCGACAATACATTGGCCAACGAGTCCGTTTCTCTGACGAGTCTTTGATAATGATATCAAAGCATTGAAACTAATAAAAGTTTCGTAATTCAACATAGCAAAAGGATTGAAGCATTGTTGAAGCCGTGTCCTGAACCTTGCTGCTAAAGAGCACATGTTTGGTTTTAAAGATGAATTAATTAGTTTATTGAATGGCGGGGATTCCAGAAACATGTGTAAACAACGGTGAAAAGCTCCCGTTTAAAATCTAAGAAATACCTACAAGATTAATAAGCCGCGATAGCATTCGCAAAGAAACAATCAAGAAGTTCGTTATTCAAGAAATTCTTGCTGTTACCCTCAATTTCAACATTTTTACTTGATCTTGAATCATGAAATTTTTTTCTGTAAAGCCAGTGTCGTAGAAAAATACCTCTGTCGTGTACCTGGCATCCTTCAAAATATGAAATGAAACTAGATCGAAATAGGTCTATCAGAAAACTCCTTGGTAGCAAATAATAGAGGAGATGATATAAGATAAACTTTATTTACAGAGAATTAACCTGGTTAGCATAATAACGTATCTTCCCAGGGTCCTGTCTACTAACTATGCAATAAGAATATAATCATATTTATGCCAAAAATGTCCAAAAATACTATTTAAAAAATGTCCTTTAGGTTTCTAAAAAGCTTCCTCCAGTATAAATTTCATTTAAAGTAAAGTTAAGTATTTAAATCTGAAACGTCAAGGTAACACTTTTCTCTTGAAGATTACCAGTGATGTTGACTGTCTAATGTTAAGTGGAAGTTCATTCCATATTTTGCTCCCTTTTATTGATATTGACTGATAAGCCTTTTCCAGTCTTGATCTGGGCACATACAAGATTTTGCGTGATGAACTTCTCGTCAATCGCTGTTTAATCTGATTTTGATAAGTGAACAGATCAGTCATTTATTTTGGAGCTAGTTCAATTAGAGGCTGGCTTCATGTACGCGGCTCCAATAAGGATAAAAAGCAATTGATTTAATCGCACTCACAAATCTTCCATCTCCTGCTATTACCTTTATGCTATACATTTTAGAGGTGTTAACTTCTGTTTCCTAAAAAAATCAATTTTGAGGTAGGTAGAAATCCTCAAATCAACTGTAATAGACAAATTTCTTGACTTAGAAATTCTTCCTTGCAAGATTTTTCGAAGGTTTTTCTCTGCAGCTCTCAGACGGTAGTTTTCATTAAACAGGCATTTTCATTTTAGCTTGAAAAATTATAATTAGGACAGAAAAGATTTTGAAAGGTTAATGCTAAACATCAGGCAAGTCCCAATTAGGGCTGACAGCTTTAGTCATCGCTACAAGAGTTGAAGTCACATGACATTGCCTTATACTGAGTATTGCTTATTTTTGAGGGGGGAGGTACTAGAAGCATGAAAGGGATGGGGCAAGGTTTGTCTACAGCGCTTGCAAACATTACAATACATATCATGGAAGAAGACCTAAGGGGCACGAAAGATTCTGATTTGAAGGAGAACCCTTTAATAGAGGAGCATTGCACCCTCAAATCCATCGGACAAGAAAGACGCCCCCCACTGACCGGGAAATTGAAAATTGAGTGTAATGGTTACGACCAATCAGATCATCCTGTTTCGCCATTGACCTTTTTACGGCCAAACACCAGTATCGTGGAAAAGGCAGAGCCTCTCACTTCAAATTTACGTACGCAGATGTGCTCATTCTGATTCAAAATTAACATCATTCATAGTTGGCGAGCATTCCTGCAAAGCTGTGTCTGTAGTGGTAGTGGGGAGCTGGTTTGAGCAGAACGTTCCTAATGGATAGGGTTGGTACTGGATTTCAAGAACACTTCAACTTACCTCTGCCACCTATTGAAAATTTTGCCTACACCGATCAACCCGGCATGGTGGAACAAGGCCAAATCGCGCTGCAACAGCATTACAATGTTGAATATGGAAGGTGGCAGTTTTACGGGTATCGCAATGCACCGGATAATTATTTCCTTGCACAGGGACATCAGTATCAAGATTATTCCCAGCAATCAGAGATGAGCCCGCACCAGGTAGTCTGCAACCCAGCATACCAACAACCCCATTCTTGGAACCCCTACGATGGAAACGTTATGCTACCGAGTCTTGTTGAGTTGGGACACATAGACGTTGCCAACAGGGCAAGACACAAACGATCGAGAATGTCATTGCAGAAGAGATTGTTGGTTAATGCACGGGAGAGAGAGAGAATGCGGGTATTGAACAAAGCCTTTGAGGCCTTAAGGGATGCGTTGCCTTGCTATATCGCTGATGGCCATATGGCCAAAATTACGACGCTCAGACTTGCAATCAATTATATCAAGGCATTGACTGAGGTTTTAGAAGAGCAAAAAGACGCTGAATCAGAGCAACAAAAGAGCGAGAGCGAAGCAAAGATCGAGGAAGTGGATTGTGGAAATTTGTCACTGGATGACAATGACACCATAGCGATTTCCAGCAAGTTTAAAGCCGATGTTTGCAAGAAGGAAGTCGAGAAGAAGAACCTATCTGAAGAAATTGCATTGCAACAAACTGTGCACGATTCTGATATGAGGTAGATTTAAAGACCACATAGTTATCAAGTTGGCATAGTTTTATGTAAATAATCAACAGCTTAGTAAAGTAAGTAAGGTTTGTCAAGAGTTAACTAGTGCCAATCGCTTGACTCAGGCTAGTTCACTCATTGGGTGACTGCAGTCCTTTATTGCTGTTAGCATAATTGTACATATGTTGGGTTATTTGATGAATACTACCCGTCTACAGCTCCTAGTTAAAATACAGGATTTTCGGAAAAGCATGAAACACGCCTTTAAAATCTTTGTGAATGTGCCTGATACAGCATGATAATTTATTGCAATAGTTAGATAAGAATATAATCAACTTTTCTCCAGCATCTACAACTATGTATAAAGAAGATCAATTTCAATTCTCTGCACTTTGCTATCGAGAAATTGTGTTGTCGTTTTTGTTAGATTTTTTAAGAGCTACAAGCAATATGCTGGTCGCGATTTTCACTAAAGAAACGAAACGCGTCGGTTTGGAAAGAATCGTGACTACTACAATAGGTTTGGCCCTCCTTTGATGCTTATCAATCCCTTTTCCTAATGCAAGTGGTCAATTTTATGGTATTGAGTTAAGTTTTAACTGCAACCATGGTCTGAATATGTAGAGGAATTTGATTATAAGCTAAAAAAAGACTTCTAGATACTTTCAAGCTACAATTAGTATTTATAGCGCCAAGAACTGGTCAAAAGCTTGCCTAATCAAAACATTGCGTTTTCATCTGGAGTGCCTTGAAGTTGAGCTTTTAGGGCACCCTAGCTTCCCTAAAGTCTTGTTCCTCAATAATTTTTGAATAAAAAGCTATTGCCCTGTACAAAGACTACTATCATAGCCAGGTACTTACATCTACCGTGAGCGTAATCATTGTACAAAAATGATATAAAAAGACCTGCATAAAAAAAAGAGAATTGACAGCACGATTTCTTTAGTACATACAGTCGTGACATACATTTCTTTAGTACATAAAGAATTTACGTAAGTTACAACCACTATATATCATGGAATATATTAACCTTAGTGCACTATGGTATGGGTAGCATGGAAGTGATTTGGCAAAAACAATATATTAGTTGGAAGAAGGTATGAGTAGCATTTTATGGTGTCAAAAAATTGCTTCTGAGTTTTATGATCATCCATGCAAAGCGTATATATTCATTTGCACTGTCTATAACATTAAGCTCTTTGTGTTGATTTCAAATGCTTAACGATTTACTGCTGCTAGGATTCTGACAAAGCCCTTGCAAGTTCCTGCAACTTGAATACATCTTCCCATGATTGGAACGTTATTCAACAATTGCAAAGAATTTCATTTTCGCACTACCATGCAGTAATCCTATGAACTTTCTCACCAAGGTGTGATACTTGAGACTATAAAAGCTTGAATGTGTGTAAAAGCTGATTGACCACAAAACGTACAACAGTTAAATGGAATGGTCTGAAACATGATTTGCCGCGGGTAGCGGTGTACATTTTATAATATTGGATGCAGGGTACCCGTAAGATAGAGGTAGTGTAAATTTCCCTGTCTAATACCTTACACCCAGGCATAATGTAAGTAAAGTTGAGTTATTCTTGATAGCAATCAAGGTGCTGTAGCTATAATACATTGCAGATGTAATGTAGGTCAATGCTTCAGTTTCATATTATTAACGTTGTTTTGCACAGCTCAGACGGGTAACCTTTCATTAGTCAAGAACTTTTCATTCTTTAGATAAGCTCTATGGCCTTGGGATAAGCTTCTTTTAACAGATACAATGCGCGTCTTATTCATATTAACCACTCCCCCCTTCTCAAAAGAGTTGCTGGCAAAAAAGTTCAGCTTTAAGTCGACGTGGGCAAAAGGCAAGACGCAAAATGTTCTGATAAATTGAAGTTTAGGAATTTCAACGCATTTGGCAGAAGATATATATTAAAATAGAAGAAACACATGATTGGCTTTCTTTCTTCGGATAATATTTAAGGACGTATAGTGCACCAAGCTCCACCTCTTCACTACTTGTAGCAAGCAAAAACATGCTTAATGTAGTCGATCTTACTATAAACACACTTCGTGATTCAGTGTTCTTCTTTTTAAAAGTTATCTTCAATCATTTCGACATTGTCATACTGCCAGCTTATGATGGTAGACGTTGACACAAGGAATGATGCTCCATACTTTAAATGCATAACTAGTTGTACTGTTGGAAAACTCTTTGAGATAAGTTTTGAGTAATGAGCAAAAGAACAGCAAGGTGATCTTCACCGTGGAACGGTGATTACTATGCCTGTGAGAATCGATTCATAGCGTCTTTGCCAGCCCTGCTCACATGAATTTGGAAAAAAGCTTTTGACAACTTTAAAAGGAAAGCCTTGAGAGAAGAATTCTGAAAGAAAGGGTACTGTCAATTAATTCAAACCAGGGACCTGAATATGATAGTAAGATTAATCCTAGCAGCTTGGGTACAGCTATCGATAACAATGGCAGCGGTAGCATTCTTGTGCAAGGCTCGGTTTGGTGATGGCTTTCCAGCAGAGCGCAAGGAAGTTGTCCGGTCAGTTGTCCGGTACAAGAATGCGGAATTCTGTGTAAAAATATTGCCTGGTTTATTACGGCACGTACAGTGAAAGCTGACACGGATGATGGAAATTAGGGCCACTGCATTCTTGGCTGTTTGTCATCAGGTAAAACGAATTAGGCTTAGATATAGCTGTCTGGTACAGTAAGAAAGAGCGTTCTTGACAGAATAGGAGTTTTACAAGAGAGCTCTTTCATTTGACCGAACAATACAGTTTATCAAGATTGACATTTCTGGGTTTCGCAGCTCCAATTTCATTAGTAACGATTTTCAATTCAGTTATTGTGAATCAAAGAAGTCAAAATTAAACGTTTAATTTCCAGTGTTACATTTCCTTTTTTTTAACTTCCATCTTCTGGTGTTTGTCACAGAAGGACTTTTCACCTCAAAATTCTTCCCTATCAGTCTTTTGCAGAAGCCCAATAAAAACGAATTAAAAGTTCCGTTTATTGGAGACCGGGGGTTGAACGGCACCTCCCTATTTTCCTCCCTTCCGAGTGCCACTGTGTCATATGATATTACATGATACCCTGATATCGATACCCTAACCCAAAGTTCCTGATTTTTGTCGCAAATCGTATCTTGATTGTCATTCATAATCCACATTACCGCAGCCCATGTGACTTTTCACATTTTGGGCTGGTAAAATGAGTCTTTTCGGGGGAAGGACTAGGGGAGGGGGCTTTGTCCTCACTCACCCTTTCTAAAACGCCTGAAAGGAAGTATCTTTACTGGATAGCTAATGATCCACACGCAATTCGTGCAAAACAATCATTTTTAAAAATGATAATTATAATTATAGTTATAATCATGAATTAACTTTTCTAAGTTTGATGAGCATTACATTTGACTTTACCTGCTACAAAATATTATGCGCTTTTCACATGATCAGCACGACTCCAGATGACTGAGAGCTCCAGCTGAAAAACTTTCCTAGTAAACGATATGCAGGGATGAGGATGCAATGACCTAGGTATTTTTCAAGATCAGTCTAACGCAAAGCAGAATGAAAGTAGTGTTACAATAGAAACAGCACGAGGATATTTTCATCAGGACGCAGAAAAAATTTAAAAATCGATTTTGTTATTCATGCTCGTGTCATTAACCTTTGCTTTTAATCCAACCATGGGAGCTTCAACAGCTGGTAAACTTTTTCATGCATAGCCTTGCAAACTAACGTCTATTTGAAGCAAATATGGCAAAACATGGATAATGGTAATCGGAGGAGGATTCAATAAGCATGGACAAGTCACGTGGAGAAAACTACAGTACTAAAAATGTTGTCCCGCATGGCGAATAATAGCTCTTTCAATAAGCATGGCGTATAATTCAATATTTTTTGTTCTTTTTGTGCTATTTGGGGAGAAAACACCCCTGCTGTATATTCATCTTCCACATCTGTTGAAACTAAGAATAAGTGCACTCATTCTCAAAGAAATATCTGTGTTCGCCTTTTGATCCTGACACTGAGCGGCATGAAGATTGGAGGAAACTTCTATTTTGATTCCGACAAGCAGGGACAGTGAGAGCACTATATTCCTAGAAGGGTGTGATGTCCAACTGCTTCTGTAGGCGCAACTAGGCCCAAGCTACGATTTTTAAATTGGAGGAGGGGGGGGGGGGGGGTGGTTGTATTTGAGAAGCAGCTGGGTTTACTATCACCCAAAGGGCCAGTAAAATCAGCACATTTTAAGGTAAAAGATTCGGAAATAATGAGATAATTTATTTATTTGCGTGATAAGGTGTCTATTGAAAATTATATTTAAAATACATAGATGTATATTCGCATCTCCTCTTCAACCACTGTGAAGCCTGATTATTGCGCAATACAACAACGCGCAGTGTAATGGTTTCATTAAATGCAGGTGCGAAATACAGTCATAATGTTGGATGTTTCAAGTTGAAGCAAGATTTTTACTTCGCTAAAAAGTAGAGAGCGTGGGCTCTGTACTACTATTCGCCAAATAACGGTTACTTTTTACTAGGGTGATGAAAAGATATGTCGTATCGGGAATCGGGTTTATTGTGCGTTAGAAATTTAAAGTCACTTTCGCCTCTCTTGGAAAAACTCAGTGGAAGCATATTGGTAATGCCAGTTGCGAATTCACCCGTAACAGACTACGATCGATTGTGCCTAAGCTTATATTAAATAAGCTGTCACGTCAAAGAAGCTGCGAGTTTGAGGCCAATTTTAATCATAACAGTAGGAAGATAGTCCTAGCTTATGAAAAGGTCTTGTCTATGTACGCAAGTTATGGTTTTGTGGCAAAATTACCCATGAAAATGGAGAAAGCACAGGCATTCAGTTAACTGATACGACATGTGGTAGATACAGTTCTAAAACATTGGCATAGTTGTTAGTTCACTTTTAAGGCAAAAAAAGCTGAGGTTCCATGGATATGCGTAGGATTACCTAGGCATCTCTTTCTTTGGTGCGACGCTGCCTGTTTAACGAATCTAAGTTCTTAAATAAAGATGAAAGGAACCATTTGCAATGTTGCCCTATTTTATCAATATACACCAAGAAACCAATCTGCTTTCGAAATAAATTATCTACTACCTCTTTTGTTCTTGTTGGTGGAAGTTTCCCTCGAAACGTTGTGTCGGCGTTGACAAATGTTGGACTAAGCCATTTTGTAGCGCGTACGATGCATAAACATCATATAGCTTTCATTGTTTGCCGGCACATTCCACATACTTGAAAAGGTCCCTTGGTGGAGAAGTTTATTGAAGGTGCGCTTTTTTGGTATGAAATGCAGGTATGGAATCAAGCTGGGAATATTAGGTGAGCCTTATTCTAAAGAGGGCCAAGGCTGGTCCCATCTTGACGCTTTTTGGCAAGATGGCGCGAGTTGAAATAGCGAGAGCGTGCACAGGTTTTATCATCTGTTCGGATTTCAGTAATGAATTCCACACGACAGATACTTAAGTCACCAGTGTAATTTTAAATCAAAGATTTGACCTTACGGAACAAAACCGATAGCAAGGTAATACAACGTTGTATGTGGCAAAGTTCCGAGGCAGTGTGTACAGTTAGCCTAATAGGATTTCATTGTGTAGCAAAACTGACCTGGGAAACGAAGAGGCGATTTGACTAAGACCTAGCAGTTGTATCGTAAACTGCATCACGCAAACTACGCCTCACCTTTCGGGGGAGAGCTTACATCATCAAGACGTTGGCTGTCCTCAGAATGCCAGCTTAAATGTTAAGAGGACACGATTGAAGTCCTCCTTGATATGCTCGCAATATACTTGTTTATGTTTGGTGTATTCGGAATCATTGATGAGTTGAAAAAGAATTAATTTAGACAAAGCAAGAGAACCGTCCCGATTGTCCGAAATGAAACTCGCCATCTTGTCATGATAAGTGAGCTAATTGCGAGAAATATGTTCATTATATACATGCTTACATACATATATATATGTATATATCAATATATATAGCTTCAAAACAAAGAGCGATTTAGCCACAACAACTAGATGAATACGGATTAAATGTGTGTTTAAAACGATCAAGGGCAGAGGTTATTGCAACACGGAGTCTTGTAGCATGCTGGCGAGAAGAGATCTTCTCTCTTCATAGAATGGAGCAAAACAAAGCAAGCAGGGGAAAGACTGCTGTACATTGTTTGTAAAGGAATTGCAAGAGATGACCAAAAGAATTACGGACATCTGATTAGTCACTGAAAAGCAGAGCAACGAGTTGCACGGGAGCCAAACCTGGATCAAAACAAGAGCTTTGGTAAGAAGCCATATGCTTTGTGGCCAGACAGCTTGTCAACATCTGTGCAGCTAAAGAATTAAGCTCGTGACAATACAAAATGCAAAGTTAATTGGATGGGAAATAGCTCTTAGAGTGAATACCTACAGAGCCGTGTGTGTAATGTTTTATGTTTGACTTGATTAACGATGGGTATGATAAAAGAATGGGAACTGCAATAATTTGTGTTTCGAATAAACCTCACTGTTGGTATCATGCACACGAAGCAAAAAGTGGTATAGCGTTTTCCCGAGAACAAAACGAAGCTTTTTGTTTATTTATTTAAAAATATTCGACGAAAGATGGGACTTGAAACTGCTGAAAGGCTAATGAACTCAAGAATACAGGAAAGATGTGGAATAGCTAAAGCAACCTCAAATTAGTTGACATCGATCTTAATCTTGTTTATAATGAAAATGGGTCCAGTCAGTTAAGGGCTAAGTTCCTCGAACTCAAACGCGAAATTTCAATGTTGATTTTTGAGAAACGATGGGTGAATCCTTGCAGACACATTCACATGCACATAAGACTCGGTAATTATAAAATAACATGTTTGAAGCTTTCATCAGTGAGTCGAGTCTCTGCCAATTAAGTTCTGTAAAGATGTTTAGACATGTTCAAATGTCCCCTCACATTTTGTAAAGATGTTTACACATGTTCAGATGTTTGCTCCAGCCATTGAGCAAACGTCAAACTAGTTGGATAAGAAGTTCTCTTTGGGCATGGGCTAGATTGGGCTGTACAGAACTTTGTTTGCTGCCGGGCTAGATTTAAACACGCATAGTTGAGAGAAACATGATAGAGGGTAAACATGAAACTAAACGTCATCGCAAAACGTGGGAAAGGACCGACCTTCGGCGGCATACTGAAGTGAATTGTGGTGAAGCGAAGTGGAGCAAATGCAGCAGGGCTCGTCAATACACAAGGATACACAATCTCTTTAATAAGAACACCTAATTTCTTGCTGAGTCTTACTATTCGTAACAATTTTTAACTTTGAGCCTATGATTATTCTGAAATTATTCTTGTCCAACGCAAGGTGTAAATTCGTCTTAAGATCAAAGAAAAATATTAAGTCGCTCTTGAGGGGTTGCTTCATAATTTCAACAAGAACAAACAGAACAATTTTGATATAAAAATGCAATATCTCGCGATACAAATACGATCCTAATACGGTCATAGTGGAAGTTGTTTAGCTTTGGGAGAAAACTCTGATTAAGGGGAAATTCTTGTCTTGATAAAGACTGAGTCTGGCATTATTCTTAAATTATTCTTAAATTTTAGCAATTTTGAGCCTCAATAATCTTATAGATATTATTTTTTTTAAAAAGTGTGAATTAGTTTGTATAAACAAGACCTTGCTTACAACAATTTGCGCTATTATTCATCGATCTTCATGCACACTAATTATCCATTGAAGATCAACATTAGAAGGTACTCTAGTTGGGTCTACAACACAAAACCTCTCCCTTTGATAACAGCAACTTTGTCGTAGCGCTAGGATAAGGTCGAGGCGTTTACAGTAATAAAACCTGCCATACTGAAGACGGGAACTCAAACTAATAAAAGTCCTATTTATTTAGTTCTACTTATTTATCTATTTACTTTCAGGTAGCGTGAGTAATCATCTGTACACTAAAAACAATCTAGCTTTTCTGCAGCAGCTCCTCCCAATCTACGCTGCTCTTGAACAGTTCTCTATCAAGCCATTTCTCGTAGTCTTTCTTGAATGTTTTGGTTAGAGTAACAGCCTGGCTGAGGCAGCTGTGCAAATCGTTGTCGACTGGTTGAAAGTCGGAGGGGTAGTGCGACCCACCGGCATCGTAGTGGTGGTAATTGAAGAGGTCAACGTTCTGGCGCAGCGCGCACTCCTCGGTTTGAAAATCCCAAGGTCGAGCATCAAGATCTGGAAATGAACAATTCAAAACAAATGCTGTGCGGAACAAAACTTCACAACAGCAAGAAAAGCGGAACTAGTGTTAGCATACTTTTCGGCTATAGGGCAACACCTTTTTTGGTTCGGCTATAGGGCAATATCTTTTAGAGAATCCAGATTGCGCCAAAACATACAGTGACGACAATTTTCGTATAATTGGGCAAGCTAGGTCGTCTTTTCACCTAGGTGTTTCGGAGTCTGTCTACATTTAAATGTAAAGTCCCATTCTTTGTAGACAGAAAAATTTCGTCTTTTCCCTTGGGCTCTCCTAAAGTTAGGTGTTAAGTAACGCTGATTGGTCAATTATAACCAATCATGCGCTCTTCTTATCATCCGCTAGTGTTTTCGATCCGCATCTGGCTATTTATTCTGTCAGCTTTTGGTTATTTTCCGACGTTTGCATACTCTGAGGAGTGTTGGACGAAAAAGCACTTTAAGTATGCAAAAACTAGTTCCATTTTTTCTTGCTACTGTGAAATGAATTCAAAATAAAGCCTCGAGCCGTCGTGATCTTAAAGCAACGAGACCTTGTTGAAACTCAAACTTAATTGGTTTGGCTCGTCTTTAGCCAAGTCACTGTCACACAAGCATCAAATATCTTCAAGACGCTATGGCAAACTACTTTTTAGATAAAAAGAGGTACTGCAATACCTTGCTTGATATTAATTTACAAGGGGCGAGGAACGAAACATGGCCCCCTCATCAAATTAATCCCCTCTCTGTTAATATATTGACATCTTATTGGCATGCCACTAGTTTGGTAGAGCATTTGTAGTTTAAATCAAAATATTTTGGCCCTGGACGTAATAGGAGCTGCATTACGAATTTTGTACACCAATCAAAGAGAGGGTGCAATTCTCAGGAAAGCCCCTGTGTTTGAAACAGATATGAATAGCAAGATCTTCAACTTAATCGGAGAGATATCCTTGAATCAAAGATAATCTAAGGACGAGCGGTTTATAAAGTTTAAAGCAAACAGTTTAGTAGAAAAGACAACTGGTAATAACTGTGTCTAGCTTCACAGTATGTTAGAGTAAAAAAGCTGTCACGCCTAATGGCTTTTGTTGCATTGTACATTATGATGCTTAGTGCAATATCGAAATGTCTACTGAAATGTAATATAGAACACTCCATATTGCTTTTCGGGGAATTAATGCTACGATCCCAATACTGCTATTGACAATTTGGCGATTAGCCCCGATATCAAAATGAACTGGCTGAATAGGAGGCTTACCATTCCCAAAGGCCCAGTCATCGTTCAGGCGGTGCCTGATCTTATGATAAATCATCGACATTATTTTCATGTTGCTTTTCCTCCAGTTGCGCCCGAGATACTTAATCTGAGTCTTCAGCAACTGTAAATACCAAAGCCTTGGTTTAGATTTCAGGGCTGCCTTTGCAGACAGGGCGCAACAATACTTCCATAAGTCAAGCGTAGTTTACACGAGCAAGTTTTCTATGACAATTTTTAATTGACAATTTTTTTTTGCTCGTGTAGATGAGGTCAATTTGAGCTCATATGACAATTTTTCATATGACATGCCAGCTTTTATTTGCCATATGAAAAATTGTCATAGAAAACTTGCTCGTGTAAACTACGCTTCAAGAAAAACAATGCACAGGATTTCTCGTAAGTAGAGCAATATCAAGACTATTTCACGTTTATCCACAACAACTTGTGACATCTTTTCTGCTTAACAAGACTAAACACCTTTCAATAAGACTAACGTATTACTCTAAATCTTACAAACAAGTTCGTTGCAGTAAAAATCACAAATAACTTCGTATACTATCCACCAAGTAGCTAAAAATGGCCAGACTAAATGGTAGGGTTTACCTTCAAAACGTATAATTGCAGGTTTTCCTCGTTAATTTTCAAGGCTCTCTTGAGAATTGGAGCTGACTTGAAAACAACTAGCATCTGTAAAAGACAAACATGCTTAATAACGAAAAACCAAAACACAACGCGCGAGAGAAAATGCGTAGGGACAAAAAGAGAAATAATCGAAGATAATGAATATCCTGCAGGCTTTTTAGAAGCATTTTTCGCTTATTCGAGTTGTTGTCAGGATGAAGTTAAACTTCGTACCATTGTTCTGGAGTGCTTCCATTTGGTCAGCTTTTGTAGAATTCTCAACAGATTGATACAGGAAAACAAATTTCTCCAACAAAATTCATGTCCATTACCTGATTCCTGTTCAAAACGATAAATTAATTGAAAAGGATGCCGACGTAAAAGAACCAGCAATTCAAAGAGGCTACAGAAAGGATGCTCTTCTGCGGTGGCGCGTTGGAATCAAACAATCAATGCAAGGTTGATATCTTCATACCGCACCCGGTAGGTGCCAAGTCAACGTTTGGCAAAAAACGATCGACACTTTGATCAGAGAACAGTAAAATCTTCTCGATCTCACCACAAAGCAAGGCTGTCATCGATTCGAAAAAAACTAATTTTCTTGCGAATAGCTTTACTCCCAATTGTTGCAGTAGAATTATTGTGGTCGCAAAGAAGCAAAGTTGAAAAGTTCGGAAGCCACATACTTGAACGGCGTGGCAATGAAACGCATAGGATAAGCTTTAAAGTATTTTCAATACCAAAAGCTGGTTAAAGATGAAATTTAAATCAATGGATGAAATTATAAGCTTTAAACATATTGATAAATTTTCCAGATCTTCGCAAACCTGCAAGTGATATTTTCTTTCTTTCTATGAAGATGCCAGGGTTTTTGGCATATTTTTCAGCTTGCAAAAATCATACAACATTAAAGCCATTTCTTCAATGATTGACTTTTTGGCACAACAATATTTCAAACTCTGATACTTTAAAACAAAGACGTCCAGCCTTGGAGCATCAAAAGACAATTCAAGCCTGAAAATGTTAATCTGGTTCGAGCAAAACATTTTCAAACAAGATCTTATTAACGGTCGGCACAAAAACTAGTAATTATGGATTATACGATGAATAGAAACACGGCTAACACCTCAAAGCTATTGACGAAAATAGAAGCACTCACAAGATTTTCAGCTGTTACTTCTTCATATTCGTAGAGAACGCACGCAGGAAAATCAAGAACAGGAACGCTAAACGGACAAAAAACACCTGAATTCTATGGAGAGAATCTTTCACAACACTGGCAAATACTACATTGCACCTGCATTGAAATACTGAAGTTGATGAAGTGGAAGCAATATTTCTTAAAGGGGACAAATCGGAGCACAAAATATAAAAGGGTACATGTGAACTGGGTTGCAATCGAATTGAATTCGACGTACCTATTCTTGGCTGAAACATATGCTGAAGTGTTCTGATTGAAGAACTTTAAAACCAACGGGATACAGTTTGCAAACACTAGATGCTGGCTGACGAATTCAAACTGCAAAAAAACAAGTTAAATAGCGCCTTTCAAGAGATATCAATGACAAAAACAAATGTAGTATACATAAATCACAATTTATCAAATATGGTTACAGATAGGATATAGCAACATATAATTTGATATAAACGTATTATATCACATCTACTAATTCTTATACCTGTTGATGTGCTATAAGCTAGGTTAGATGCTATATGTTACAGGTCTGTTGAGTGACCATTGCACTTTATGCTGAGCAGACCACTGCCTGATTAGAAATGCTTATGAAAACACCACGCTTAGAACACTATTCCGACCATACCCCAAATGCCGGTAGAAATCGATAGGTAGCTTGCTGCGAGGCAGACCTCCTCCCTACTCACCCTATAGTCAAAGAATCTTCCTTCCTTTTCTTAATCATATTATATCAGACTGTACAGACTTATTCCTACTTATAGGATGGTCACGTGCATTTGCTATATGGGCGTGTCATAGCCAGAGTTGAGGAAATAGCAAGTAAAGGAAATAACGAAATAGTAGGTTTCTATTAACCTGATAAATGTGGTTCACTTTGAAATGTTTCAGAAACAGGAGTATCAATGCGGATATTGATTTCACCAGAATTTCCTAAAACCAAGAAAAAACGCTTCAATTTTCGAGAAATTCGAAACAGTTGCGATCACGTCCATCCGTTGTTGCTTTATAATGAAACATTTGCATAAATATAACGTTTTACTTCATGGCATTCGGAACAGGCGTTATAGGAAGAATCTAACGTAAATATTGTCTCATTCTAACAAATAAGAGCAGGTTCGAGAATCTGATGCAAAGTAAGATCTCTTCCGTGCAAGGGAGATGGATTGGTTGATGGTGGGTCATAAGGCGGGGAGATGATTGACACTAAAGCATCAATCTATTTTAGTCTTCAGCTGTTGTAGAGTGCAATTTGATACAGAAAAAAGGAACGTTAAGGAACAGTTAGCACGTACAGAAACGGGCTGATCATAAAATCTCTCTTCTTAGCCTCAATCCTTGATGCCTTACTGCCTGGCTAGGTCTTAACAGGAACTCTTCTCAAAAGCAGGCTATATAAATAAGCTGGGATGTTGTCGTTGTGAATCAAAGCTTAATTAGCGAAAATAAACATACCTTATGTCTATTGACGTCAATGCTCAATTGCATTGTCTTCAGCACAGTAGCTCTAAAAAGCATACAGTATTCAGCGCAAGTCAATAAAAAATCGAAAGTCATAAAAAAATTCAAAAATGAAACAATTTGTCCGATCAGTAAGTGATCAGACAGTTTGCATGCGCCCTCGGAGTCTTTTTCGGTTTTGGTATGAAAACTGTGTTCCTTAATCGACATCAACTGTAGTTAAAACTTAAAGGCATTGAGTCATGATAAATGGAAAGCGTATACCCAAATTGCAAAGATTGCTGCGTCATTATGATAGCTCCGTTAATCTGATTGGCTGTCAAGCAAACTGCACACATGATGTTTTAACCTCGCAGTTGATGTCTGATCACATGAAAGCCGATTTATCACATGAAAACAGACAACAGCCCGAGGACAACCGCTATTTACCATGACTCAATGCCTTTTAAAATGAATGAAAAATTCAAAATTTCAATGAAACCTACGGCATTTCTGGTGGCAAAACATCAGTCAGTATATTAATAGAATCTGTTTTTGCTTTCGCCGTCGGAGCTGAAGCAAGCAGAATCTTCAACAATGTTATCTGTAAATGAATCGAAATCATCGTATGTAGCCATACTTCTAATATACTGACAAAGTATAAAAAAGGTTCCATTGTGGTAGATGCCAGTAAATGTTTGCATCATGGTTAAATCATAGAAAAAGTACATCAGTATCTATCAGCCAAATATTTGAATTTCTACTAAAAAATTATTATGCCTAAGGAATAGAAGTCAATCTATTCTCTACTATAGGACGCAAAATATCTCTACATATCATTCTAAATACCGCTTTTCATTTCTAATAAACAATCTACACCTAATACCATTTTCATCTCAATCAATGTTTTTTGATGTCAAAAATTACTGAGAAACTTTTACATTGCTTGGAATCGAGCGGCAAAATTTTTCATAATGGCTCGTAATATTTCTCGCTCCCAGCTCGCTGAGAGAAATAGCATTATATCACGACAAAACAATCAAATTTGTTAAAGCTCTAATTGTTTTGGTATGAATCAATATTAAAGAAACCACAAAAGCGACCTCAAGAGTAGGCCTGTGCACAGAAAAATCGGATAACAAACTGACCTAAAATGGCTAGAATAATAACAGAAAAGGAAAATAGGGTCCCGGAGGGTGAGGCTTCAGCATGTAACAAGTTTCGTTTCATGGACAAACATATAAAATCATGTATTGTCGTTTCTTTCAAAACGATGTGACTTCGTAGGAGCCAAAAAGCATTTTCTCAAGTTCTCAAGTAACATTTTCATCAGATTTGCTAGACTTTTACCATATACTGAGGCAAGACGGGTAACAATGCTTTGTAGAGCAATTCGGCTCTCGTCTGGGGAAGCTCCGTCTTACCCTAAGAGAGAATAAAGAGACAAAATCAACAAAAAAGTGAAAAATGCGAAGGCATTGATGAAAACTCAATTTTCAAGATTTCGATCAAATAAAATGCTGGGCTTGCAATCTGAGAGTTGTGTTGGACGCCTGATAATTGCCTCTCCCCTAATAATTCGCATTTCACAAACAACCGCAACTTGTCTACGTGTTTAGATGCATCACCAACACCAATACTAGGATGCAGCCTTATAAGCTCTGTGCTTGAAGCTGTGGTCAGGTGTTAGACACAACTTTTCCTGCATTTTCATCACGTTCTGCTCTCTCATGACAACACCTTGCTGTTCATTTATTGCCACTTGCCTTTGTACAAACAAGTCTGAAAGTAGACAATAATTTCCTCCCACCGCTTTCCTTTTGCTCATATGGTTCATTTTTACTTTCGTTATTTCAAAGTCTTATTTTTTCCAATACCTATTCATGAATACTTTCTAAGTAGGCTAATCCTTAGTTTCTAGTGAGCATCAGGCTCTAAAAAATTTCTTTTTTCGCTATGAGCATGTGTATATCAAACTCGCGTCTTTATCCGTGGACATAGCTCTCAAATTGAAAAGACCTACCTTACTGAAAGGGCGATTCGTCGTATCCTCTTCTCTTTTAATGTGAATCTCCGATAATGACACATATTCGTGCTATAACAAGGTAGATTAAAATGTCTCACACAGTATCATTTAGGGGAAATATCACACAATTCAATGTTCCAGTGAAATATGCCATAAAGTGATAGGAGCTGATATGTAATGGGGGAGAACAAGAGTAGCAAATTGTTCTCGGGTACAGAGCGAAGCGTAGGCACTTGCAAAGTAACGCGAAGGGATGTGGACGAATTCTGCATTGTAAAAAAACAAACTTGAGGAAACTCATTTCACTGCAGGCTTTTTCTAAAAGGGTTTCTTGCTACGGGAGTAGGCTTGAACTAGAAGTCGGACCTTCCTAATTTCTAATTTTTTCAACATGACAAGTGAAAACCCTTCTGCAATCAAAAAGTAACATACACTTTTCAAAACTTTAAGACCTTCCAAAATCGGACGAGGTAGGCCAGCTGTTGATGTTAAATCACTAAAAGAGAATGAGTCGATATAAGCGAACTAAAATGAAAATAATCTCTTGCAAACACTGTCGTGAAGAACAGAGAGTTCGTAATGAATGGACATATGGACCTCTGTTTCATATCAGGACAGGCCCAACACGTGAGGTGAGAGAGGATGCTGATTGGGCCAGAAGAAGCCAATCAAATGAGCCTTCTTTTCTATTGGTTAAAACTCAACAACACGTATATACAACCAAAAACGAAGACTCATAGTTCTAAAAAAGTAAAATACGATATGATACAATACTGACTTTGGGAGCTGAAAGCCAACGAATTTCGCTCGGCATGTCTGAAGAAACATCTGCACATCCTTCTGTCTGTAAGCAAATAGCTATAATCAGTGTAGAACTTCAATAAAAATTCTAAATGTTCAAAAAGAAACACATTTAATTCTTCTGCCAATTGTTGGCAAATGGAAATCAAATGTGCACTGTTGATGCAAACACCCATGAGCGCACTTGTATCCAGACTAAACTACAAGCTAGCCAGATTGGGTTGCAAAAAAGTTTCACTCTGAGATTCTGAGACTAAACATTGTCAAAAAATGAGGCTTGACAACCAAAACGAGGCTGGACAACAAGAATGAGGCCTGGAACACTCGTTAATGAGGTAAAACTTAATTTTTAAGCTTCTTGCGTTTGGAAATGATTTTTGTACGCCTTTTCAATTGAAATCCTTTGGAAGGTAATGCCTATCTGTCTGAGTGATCTTGAAATACCCTCCTTTAGGGGTTTTCCGGCGTGTTCTTCCCAGAAAAACGCAAATACAAACACGACAGTATCAGTAGGGAACTTACCTTACTTTGGGCCTAAGCAATAGCTCATTTCTTACAAAACTTTTTGCATCATCTTCAGGAATTGACTCTATTTCGACATCTTCATCCCTTTCTATTGTGACAGGCACTTCACTCTTTCTTTTCCTTTCCTCTTTTTCTCTTTGGGGAGATGATGCTCTCAAATAGTACTCTGGCGAGTGACCAAAATTCTCAAAACTTTGCTCCTCAAAACCTGGAGATAGTCCTGCTTGAACTCGATTTTGCTTCTTTTGCTCGAGGAGGTCATCGAATCCGCCGAGCGTGAACTGAAACGTAATCAAATACTATGCCATGAAATGAAAAGTTGATGAAGTAAAATCACTTAGCATTATACAGCACGTAAAGAATATAATGTGTAGCAAACTACTATTTATTTAGAATAATACAATTAAGCAATGTAAAACAAGCTAAACAAATTCAAGATAATATATTGCCATACAACATGATATAATATTATTTGCAGATCACTAAGTTTAATCATAACACCCTTACAAGTATAACTTTCCACAACAGGAGAAGAAGCTTCTTGATCGGATAATGGGGCGCACTTCCAGCGCAGAACTTGAGGATCATCTCAAAGATGTAATAAGCGAATGGTCCGCCATCTTCCTGTTCCTTGCTGCCGTCTGCAAAAGAGTGCAACTAAGGTTTTACCTTGGAGGTAGTATAACAAAGAGGTTGCACTTTGCAAAGGTTATACCAAGTTATAAAAGCAGGGTCTAACATTACCGAACAAAATTCATACAGATACTGATGGGAGTTGGCAAAGAACTAAACGCAATTCAAATACGTTGATGTACTGCCTTGATTGAAATGAGAAACAGCAAGAGAGGTTGGGGTAGCAATCCACAAAAAAGTTCAAATGTTGAAATCTTAATATGAAACACTGTTGGCACAAATTAATGCTGTTTTAAACTAGCCAGAGCGGGACATTGAGGTGTATTCAGTCCAATTATGATCATCTCAATAGGCATATAGCTTTGCGCTGTTCTTTCTCGCCCCATTAGCAGATGCAGTGAATGGCACTCTGCTCAGAGATTTCCTTGGGGTTTTCATGCAGGTACCAAACTAAAAACATTTAAAATGACTTTCTTTGATGAAAGCCCTTTGGTTATAGTTACGAAATCCCACCCGTTCCAACCAGGTCACGTGATACAATGACCATCGGAGATCCGCACGGACAGAGATCCGCACGGAGAAATATTCAAAATATAGCGCTGTGTGCTTTGGCTGCCTTCGAAGCTATGATCCTGTTTGCGCAAGAACTGTTTTATCTTTTGCCTGAGGTTTTTCGAGAATGATAACCCTTCTTACACAGGTCTGATTACCTAAATGTCAATATGCCTTTTCAAAACATCACTAGAATAACCTAGTCAATAATTAGGCCTATGCCATATGATGATTAGGCTATGGCTATCTAGTAGGAGCGAAATGTAGCGTGTTAATTGTTCCAACCGCAACGCATCTTTCGCGAATTAATATGAGCGGAAATAATTGGTCATGTGACCTGGTTGGAATGGGTGGGATTTCGTAACTACCCCCTTTGGTGCTCTGTGACTTAAAGGCGTGGTCTATAAAGAGGCCAAATCAACAGAACTACGTTGACGTTAACCAGAAAGGCAAACAGACACCTTGAGCTACAACTCACCCAAATCAATCCTTAGGCCCTCAGCAGCTTTGTTCATTTCCTCGGACTTTGATTGGTTTATTCGGATCACCTCCACCACAGTGTACAATATATTGATGTATATTCTGCAGGAATCATCAAAGCATCATTTCTAAACATATCTAATCCAAGCAATTCTATAAATATTCTTAGGACAGTACTAGCCCAAAGTGCAAAGATTATTGATAGCTGATGCTTTCAAAAACGAGCAATCAGTCCTTCATTTAGAAGCTTATTGCAGACTTCAGCCTACAACAATTTAATGAACTGCAAGACTTCCTTTTTACAATTGACGGTCATCTTCCAAAAATTGAAAGATGAATAACGAAAATTTGCAACAAACTGTTGCTACAATTGAATCGGAATGACGATGTTATTGACTTAAGCACACAGTGGTCCAGACTCCGAGACAAAGATGACATCTTTAGCAGAAGGAGCAGAGCACAGCACGAATCTGATTAGAAAATCATCTTGAAAAGCAAAAGATAATGCAAATACGCTTTGCATTGGAGATGAGATGGACTGGAGTGTTTACCTCAAATCAATGCTATCAGCAATGGAAATCGAGGGCTTCTGTAGAGCTGCCTGCACTGAATCGATGTTTCTTGAAGAAAATTAGAGCATATTGTAAAAACAGGGCCGAGTTGAGGGCATTGAACGACAACACAAATAAATCAATTATTGTGCGATTCCACTTACTCGGCTTCCATCAGCAACAACTGTTGCACGACAGCAAACACCCCAGACCGGTAAACGAGGAGAACATTTTGTGAAATCTGAAATGTAAATACAAAATAGATGCGTACTTCCATTCAACCATTGCTTTTTCTTAACTTTGAGACATCGCAATCCACCGTCTATCAGTGGTAATCATTAGAAAAAAAAACGGAATACCAAGAGTGTTCTAGGAGCGATAATGAAAAATTTGATACCAAGCACATTTTCAAACGACAACAAATGGTTTCTGTTCAATTAAAATAGCCTAAAATAGCCTTAATATCTTAACAGCCATAGTAGTTTTTTGGCTTAGGTTTCAAAAATAGCACCGGTCAAGCGCGCAGAAGATGGAATGTTTTAAACCAATGTGCCTGGAACAAGACTACTGGCGCGGTTTTTACGTCTTCAGTGACTAAATGTAAAAAGCATTTGAAGTTTAGGCTTGACCATATTTTGAGCGTGATTCTAGACAGCAAATCCAAGGTTTCCACTTATTCACGCTCCTTTTCACTGCATTAAACCCAACCACACTGTTTCAACTACATAAAAAAGACGTACTGTGGGTAGAAGATCTTCTTCGCATCTCGATTCTTTAGACATACCTTTCAAAAATTAAAAAGCATAAATTTATAGAATTCAATCAAATTCTAGGTTATTATTCATTTATACAGCTGAATGTTTGAAGGCGAGGACCACTTGGGTGATGGAGCATTTTCATACCCTTTCTGGTACAAAACGTTTTGAGCCCCTATAACAATTAAGGCAAATTTTAACAACGAATTGGGTGACTTTTGGGCATCAAATGGTCAAAATTTCTAAACATGGGATATACCTACACATTAAAAAAAAACAATTTTTTAACATGCTCCTCAAAAAGATGCCTTCAATCAACTCTACACCAAAAACACAGCAAAGTAGAAACAGGTACTTTGACAAACGAAAAAAATTGCACCATAAACTATGATGATCATTTTCAGATCTACTATTGGGTTTTCACTTTACAAACTCTTATTCTATTCTTCATTCATATTTTCTATAAACTAAAGTGTGTCAGACAAGAAAGCTTGATGGATTGATCAGTAATATATGTAGCTAGCTGTCTAAAACTATCCAACACTTTGCGCCAAACAACAACTCCATAAAGACCTCCAATGAAACAAAATATAGTTCAAAGCCATGACATCACAAAAAAATCTTTTGTAAGAATCTCTGAATTTGCATCCCATAGTCTACAATGGCATCATGAAAAAACTCTAAATAGGCAAAACTTTTTTATTGTGGTACAAATTGGCAGAGATATGGCTTCATGTGTATTAGCTCTTTCCCCATCAAACCTCTTATTTTGCTCTCTATTCATCAAACTTTCCTCATCAAACTTTAAATCTTCCATTGGCCATATCTTAACCGATTTTGGAGATATTTGATCAATTTTGCATTTTTAGAAGTATTTCATGGTGGTCTTTTATGCTACGTGGTTAAAATTTAAAAATTCCAAAAAAATAGGTTTTGGTAATGTCACATTTTATACCCAACTCTATTGGCCCAACTCTACCAGGGCAATAATAAAATTATGGAAATTGTTTCAAGAGGACTGTTAACTGCATTTGATTGACTATTTTTGGTTCTAGTGGGCTATATGACTGCATTTACTGCATTAGGCTGGAACTCAACACATTCGTAAAACTGCTATGCCTACCTTGGCATAAATAAAGAACAGCTCTAGCAGCATTTCTTCTTTCTTCCACTGATACAGTTTCAAGTCTGTCTAAAATTCTCATCATGTACTGATTTTTCTGCTTTGGGGATAGCTCTCTCCATTGCTGGCTTTCTATTAAAAGTGAAACAGCAAATAGAGGAGGTGTTCAGTTAGCAATGGTTTTCAAAAATTACTCTTTGTGATTCCAAATCTACTAATACTTTTGTTCATGCAGGTAAAAAAAACAGTGGATCTTTGTCTACCAAATACTGCCTTTTTCTTTAAGGTGGATTATGAAAGGGTGTCAGTTTGCCTGGGAGGAAAGCTGGTTAATACATTTGCCAAATTAGGAAAATTTGGGAGTTTGTGGGTGAGAAAAAACTTCAGCACTAAGTTTGAAAAAAGGTTAGAAAAGTTTAAATGTGTTCACTGTAGCTAAAATAGCATCATCTTGAGGGATACTAGAAAACAATGACCCAAACATATTCCAGGACCAAGATTGATTATAAGATCAAAACAAATTCATACAAATCATGACATCTTACCGCTTTCTGTGATGCTTTCATAAAATGCTTGAGCATTTTGTTCAAACTCACTTTGCTCTGTGTAACTGTAGAGTTCTAAAAAAAGAGAAAACAAACATGTCTATGTTCAATATATACATTTGAAACATGCACAATTAGACACAAAAATGATAAAATTGACAATTTTGGGCTACCTTGTGGTACTGGCTGAAATAAAACAAACAAGCTGTAGATCTCCAGGGAAAAACATAAGGTCCTCTATTTTTTGTTTAACCCAATATGACACAATACAGCAAATGAATATAATCTAATTTATCTGTTCAACATCTGACTGTTCCTAACATTAGTTCACAATGATATAATCAATCATTTTTTTCCAACTTATTCAATTGGCAACTATAACTTTAACAATTGAATAGATTCTAGGCATTTTCATTTGGTCTTTGCACAATGCTAGTTTCTATATAGCTTCTAAAACTACTGAATGTAAACACACAATTAAAAATCCTTCATTCAAAGTCCCTTCTCAAGAATTTAGCATATCAGAAAGTGTATAAAAACTCAACACCCTGGCATGACTTGCAAAAGAATGCAAAATTGGCTTTTTTAAGCCAATTCCTTGAAACAATGTTTGCTAAAGCTTCAGGTAAAGAAAAGGACAATGACTTTAGCGAACATGTTGTACTTAAACAAATCTGAATCACTAATTAATTTCTTAGCTCATTTGTTTCAATGATCATTAAAATTCTGTTACTTTAGAAATCTTCCAGTAAATAGATGAAAAAGATGAAGGGAAGATGTGATTGATAAAAAATTACAAGCAATGTACAAACCAGCAAGTTCATTCATCAGTGAGTCTGTATCTGAATAAATGAAATCCAACGAAGGAGCTTCATTCTGGCCCTGAAATGATAGAAAGCAAAACTTGCAAAGAGAATCACACTGAAAACATTCTAAAGTATCATACATGGCAGCAGAAATTTGAAAATCAACAACACATTCCTGATGTAAGGGGAGACTAACGATTAAGCTAAACTTAATTAAGATTAAGCTAAACTTAATTTCTTCTGAAAGGTATAAAAATTGATGTAAAGAACTTAATGTATGATATGCAGAAACTAACAGCTTTAACTGCAAACTTTAAAACATGAGTTCAAGACAAATTAGCAAAACAGATGCCCTTGAGGTGAATGATATTGAGTAGTTCACAATCATATAACACTGAGTTCAGAGTGGGTAGCAAGAAGACAGCAGTATTGAATAAGAAATGGGTCTTCAAATGGGCCTTTCAAAAGTTGGGAACTATGCTTTGCATTAAATTGTCATTAATACTGTGTGCGGAAATCTTGAAAGCAGAGCCATATGCTACACATAACTGAGAAACAAGAACTTTCTCCAAATTAGGAGTTAACAAAATGCAGCTTTGCAGGTGTATGAAAGAGATGTCATATAGAAACCAAAAAGATCAACAAGATGGTTTCATGCCAAGAGACAAAGTGGCTTGCTGACAATCTTCAATACAAGGCAACTTCAGTCTTAGCAGACAACAGACCGACATGGGCAGCTACACCCTAAGCTCATGTTAACCATGTAGTTCTGGGATACAAAATATGATGTTATGCCATATATATTTTTGAAAACTCTAAACTAATTAATAGCTTTACGGTTACAGTTTGTCGAAAACTAAAAAAATTCACTCTTGATGTAAACATCTTGAAATACGCAGTTTCTCAATGTTTTTATACAGAGGTATTTCTCAGCTTATATAGTAGTCAATCAAATAAAATTTGGCATATGTTGTCAGCTAGCAATTACATTTAAGCTGAAGTACAGCTGACTTTCCATTATTTGAGGTCTCAAGTTGTTTACCAACAACTGCCTATTAAACCAGTTATCGTAACAGTAAAACATTCGAAAAAGAAGCCTGATAAATTATTTGATTTACCTCAGAATCTCGTCGCTGTCTTCTTAAAAGTTCTCTTAGTTTTGGTACATTCTTTCGCCCCTCCCCAGATCCAGGTTGGATTTGGCTGTCAGCCATTTCTTCTGTTTCTACAGTCCTCGGTTCCAAAACGAGGTTAATGAATCTGAAATTTTTTGGTCGTATGAACACCATTTATGCACCAAGTTATAGCGCTTCTTTATCGAACTTAAAATGCGATTTAATATTGGGTTTATCAAACTGGAATAGTGTTACACTGGAGTGTCATTATTAAATAAAATTACAAACAATGTATTTTATTGTCGTCGTCCTAATTGTCAATCTTCGTCCATTCGTCAATCTATATTTGTCAATTGTGCATCTAATTGTCAAGATAAGTCAGATAATATTTATTTAGAACGTTTCATTCAGCAAACTTGTGTGATGGAATACCCGTTCTTTGTATCACGTTGTTTTCAGGCTTGAATGTCAAGAGGGAGTGTCAACTTTGCAGGGTGGTTTCTAACTGTCATTGCATTAGATTTCAACCAAGGGATTTAGCATATTTTGCAGACAGAAGCTGATGCCCCCATTAATTTCAAGTAAAGTGGATGTTTCAAGGCACATATTTTTTGAACTTACGACATTCCAGATTGGTTTAGCATCACTAGCTATGTTTATTCATTTGATGGTGTGTGAAAGTGCCAATGCTATTTCCGAAAGTCCAATTTTATTTTTAATTTTAAAAAACTGCACATCAATTAGTTATTAAGCCAACCCAACCTTGTTAAGACTTTGCTTTTGGTATATTTTGACTTTTTGCCAACCAAAAGAAGCCAGGATTCTTGTGGGGGAAAACGCACCGGAGTCAATTACAGGTTATGTTTGCCAGCTTAACAACGAATGCAAGGGACGAGATTGATAAATCAAAGGTGTCTGCTTAAAAAAAAATTGTGCAAAGCTAGGGAAGGGTGTGTACCCGAAGACGCTAGAAGTGTAAAAGGATGTGGATCAGATTAACAGACTCTCCCATTTCATGATACTTTTGGATTTTCATTTGATATAAGAAACTTTAGTATTTCAGCTGAACTTTATCTTATTGTCAAGAATTTCAAGAAGAAACAATTCTTCTTAGCTCTTTATCTCTCATTTGTTTGATTCTTAAAAATTTTTTTTCAGAATTTTTGCTTATATGAAGATCTTTTGATTCCTTGGCTATACTGCATATTATTTCCAACTTTCTAAATGAAGAATTCCAAGGATCAGAGATTGCCAGTAATGAATGGAAGAAGCCGTGTTCTCAACAGATTAAGCAAGTTTCAGATTCGCCATAATTACGTCACCTTTAGCATTTGACCTATGACACTATGACGCATAACCATAATATTTGTACCAGGACAGCAAGTTTTTATACACCTATTATCTGTTGCTTTGACATTGTCAGTTTTACAATTGACAGCGTCTTAACTACTTAACAACTAACAGTTCTTTCTTGCTTTCAACCATAGACGTATCTACGTTCATGGTTGCAGTTCACAAGAGGGCCCTCAATTATACAACGCATTCAGGGTATGCAATGTTTTGCATGTTGAACGATTAATAGCCATAGATCGCAACTACATGAAAATACAAAAAGGAGTTTAATAAATAAAATTGCTAACTCTACTTCCGTCACAACACAAAATAAAAGACGAGTGACATTGGCTGTGCAGCCGAATCAGCTTGGGGAGGGCGAAACAAGCAATAAATGGATAAGATCAGGAAGTGATCGTTCGTTTTTTATTGCTTGCGATGTTCCTTCTTAACCTTTAAATGGTTGCGAATATGTGTTGATGACGTAGCTTTGTGTATCGATTACCAATCACGTGATGATGCAACATGCAACTGAAAATGCAACATATCTAGCAAAGAAAACGTATCAACGAGCACTGAACATATCAAACGGGATTCAACCATCACAATAGCTAGCTGTTTCATTACAATTTTCAATTGTTGTCTCGTTTAAAGGTCGAATAAAAAATAATTATGGTAAAGGTTTATGCCATTTCACGAGAAAAACGTCATCAACTGCTATTGCTAAAGGCAAACTAAAATTAAACAAAAAACTTTGCGCCTGAAAAAATTGGATATTCAAGTTTTTTCGCACGGATGAAAGCCTTCATTCTAGTCCCCATCCAAGCTAAATGTTTACAAAAGCGGATACTGGTGCTACAGCCAATGGTAGGACGTGACCCGATTAAGGTTACTTTGCACAGGACATGCATCTCTACATAAAGAGCATGTCTCTCGATGCAAACTACATACATTGGCAGCAAGATAAACAATACTCTACTTACACAATTGAGTAAAGTCATATTTTTAAAGTCAAATGAATTACTAACCGTTTGTTAGGTAATGCAAAATATCAAACAAATCAACAGACAGTTTTCTGGTCCGGCTTCGTGTCGCAGCGTTAAGCAAATATTACATTTTTCAATTTGATAAGTTTCATTTCATCGATTACATATCATGACGACGTAATCTTTCTAAAATTCGGCTGTTCGTCTTCAAGACTTCGTCAACAATAATGGCGGGTTCCGTCTAGCAACGCCATTGCCATTTGAATAGAATGTAATAAATTGAAATGGTTTTCCATTAAATTTCTCTTAAAACAAGTGACAGAGAATTCACATATTAGTTCTGTCAAATTTGCGGTTATATATCCCACAGTTTAAGGGTGGGGTACAGACTTTTACTGTCAACGAAAAATCGCGATTTAAAATCTAAAAAGGAGGATATCTCTGGCATAGCAAAGAGAAAAATAACGTTCTCATTTAAGACTGGGAAATTAAAAAACCGAAGGTTGTAAAGCAGGACTAAGATAAAACTGCAATACTTCGCCTCTTGCGTCTTAAGTCGTCCATACTGCTTGATCTGTTGAGGGCCTTCATCGATACCTCCTGCAGTTTGTCTTCACAAATCCTCGTTATTGCCTGAAAAGATACCATTGAGAGATTGCAATCACAAAAAGGCTCATCCTTAGATCGGTCCTTCTGCTAAATCGAAAATGGTTCAGTCTAGGTCGAGTTTATTTGCGCTTTCTGCGATTTCCGTGGATATTGACAAAAAGGTGAGCAATCATTTGTAAGCTACGTTGGATTCAGTTTTGCAGTTGTTTATAGAACACTTCTTTTGCTGTTTTGCTTCTCAAAATACTTCACCGCCCATGGAAGTGCCAACCAATCACAAAAGCAGGGACAGCCGTTCCTTCCATTCGCCAGTAACGCCCACATAATCTATCGAGGGATAACCCCCTGGACAGCTTGCACCTGGCTCTATGTTAAACATGTCAGTTCTTCTCAGCACGGACCTTGGTATTATTCCTTAGATCTGAGGTATTAAAGACGGGTGTCTGGGTGTCCGTTGCAGAAAACATCTGTGTCATGAGTATATCTTAGAATACTATGTCAGTGCTCTGGGAACAAACAGACAAGGACAAGCAGACTTAAAGCTCGTATCATGCAACCATACTTGGTGGTTCTTTTCCAACTCTTGCATGCAAAATAACGAAACATTGAGCATTGAAAAATACATGTAAGCCCAAGTTAATAAATTCTTAGAAAAGAAGTATGTACTGGTTCTCACGAAATTGTTTCCTGAAAAACCCGTAAAAACGGCGAATTATCGTATCCTCGGTGAGGCTAGAGTGATGGGCGAACAATAGACATTTACCTCCAGCTTTCTCGCTTTTTCTTTGTCCAATGGCTCAGTGGGTAGGATCAAATCGTTTTGTTCTGCCAAAGCACGCAGATCGAAGTAATACTTGGCGTACACACTCGAAGGTACGTTGATATTGAACTCTAGGTGCTCCAAGAAAGATCTTTCAAGCTCGTTCCTGGCAACGACAAATAAATTGGAACAGTTAAAGCTTAAAGGTGAACTGACACGCAAAATTAACTTGATCTCTATTGAAAGTCTATCTGGTCAAAACAATCAGGGCATTTTCAGTTTTTGACAATTAAGCAGCGTTTTCGAGTTTTTGAGCGCTTCAAAGTTCACCACCGACAACCTTCCGATTAACTGCGAGTTCCTCCGAGCTTTGTCAAATCCGTGACGTCACAAACACCACATTCAAATCACAGAATACACTTGCGCGACTTGGAACTGGAAGCCTGTTCTGACTTTGGTTGGATTGACTTGATTTTGCGAAAGAGGATCGATCGATACGTTGAAAATGGATTCAGACTCCGATGCAGAATTCATTTATCCTTATTTACAACAACAGGCAACGATTCGCCCTTATATGTTTGAGCCCCTACCGCGGTCCCAAAGAGATGCAGCTTGTGGGCCTAGTCATAGTGACAACACCGATGATATTGAGGAGGAGGATGATGTAAATACCAATAGGATAGGATACATAGAATGGTAATTAGATTTTTATTTCTGCTTTTAAAAGCTCAGCTAGTATTACCATCAGTGAATGCAAATTTTTTTAACTAAGATAATCGCGAGGCACTACAATATTGAAGATCGCTACTTGTACAAAATTTAGAGAATTGCCTTTAATGATAGTGTCTACCTGCCGAAACATTAAACCCATGCTTTCCTGACTGATTCAGGTGTCAGTGTGTTGCCAATGCGAAAAGGAAAGGAGAATGTCTGCTGCTTGGAGGTAGACGAAGTAAAAAAACGAACCGGAAGACTTACATGCATAACAGACGATGATGGCTTCAAGTCACTTGAATTTGGGTGATGAGAAGTCGAATTCAGTTATGCCTGTTAATTCCATTAACTCGGGATTCCTCTCGTGACAAGTTTGTTTGCTTTAAATGGTCTTGAGAAAGCGCTGCTCTTGGAACGGGATTAAAGTTTCCCCCTTTTCACTGTCTACGTATTGTAGGGATCTCGGGGAATGTGAACAACGTTTTTCCTTCACTAGTGCAATTATAAGCTGAACAACCAACCATTTTCTTTATCCGTAATCACAGGCCAAGTTTATCTCTTTGAAAAGTAGCCGAATATTGACAAGGCGTCAGGTCACTTCGTGCGTGAATTGTATTCGAGAAATGAAAACATGGTGTTTGTGACGTCACGCCCGCTAGGTCACATGAAATGCCGATAATGGCCGAGTCGTTAACGATAATTTGGTGACATTCGAGGGTTAATTGCGACAAAACGGAAAGGAATAATTAACCGAAAACTTTAAATTAAGATTTAACGCATCATTTTCTACATTATATCAAAAAATAGTTTTGCGTGTCAGTTCACCTTTAAGCAAAAAGAAACTTTTTTCCTACCAGAATGCCGCGGCAAATGGAGAGGAAGAGATTTTTAACGAATGACAGAAGTAAATACTTCACAGCCTGACCCGCAAAAATTTCGCAAATTAATGAATCCTTGGTTTTCTGTACTACACGGCAACGTTGGTATAGCATACGAAATAAGTGATATTAAATACTCAGAAGTTTATATTCAAATTCCAAGCCTTGAACAGGCATAAGCTATTGGTAGTCTTGGCATAAAAGGAACTGGATATGTGGTAAAAGCTGACTTACATTGCTTCGACCTTTATATCTCGTAGTATCTGACAGTAGTCGACATTCCAAACTGAAAATATCATAACAAAGCATGAGCCGCTTTAATACAAAAACACGAAAATGGATTTCATCAGCACAAACAAACATTGGTTGACCTAAACGCAAAAATGCAATTTATCAAAAGATCAAGCACTAGATGAGCATGATTTGTGCATTCTATTAAGAAACGTTTTTTGTACTTTCACATATAACTTCAATGGCCTTTCTAAACTACGTCATTGTACCACTGAAAGCGTATAAACACATTGCAGACGCGCACATCACTCTTATTATCACAAAACTCGAGGTAAGCTCGCCAGCATCATGTTAAACGATTTCTTCATACCTGCCTGGTCGTCCCAGACCTTTGACGATAACAAAATGGCTCCAAGTAATATTCGCTTCCAATTGCTAGGATGGATGTCTATCTCAGCGTACGTTAAAAGTCGCTCAAGGTAAACCTGCACAAAAAACGAGACAAAAATCTTAATAATTTTAAAACTGTAGAGCTTGGTGGGAATCTAATAAACACTGGGATGATATAAGTTATGGACTGTTTTAGCTGTGACGTAGTATTGCGAATAATACAGAGTGAAGCACGGGCTTAGGATATGGCACAGGACTATGCGACAGGCTCTATTGTGAGAATCAGGGTGATTGGCAGCACCAAACGTATACGCAAAGACAAAACGGTGCATAGCAATGGCACATCACTGTACTTGGCGTACTGTACATGCACTGTACATTGTCAGTGCATCCTCTTATCACGGTTGGAAACCTGTAACAATGTCCTCTTAGAATCTGCTTGAGAATAGCCTACAACGAGGTAACGCTTGCCGAACGAAAATAAAGATGGCATCTGCCCTTTTCTTAAATGTAAGAGCCATGATTAGAATGGAGGTCTGTAATGTATTGATGCGAGATCGATTAGTTGGTCAGCAGATTAACACAGTACAAAAGTTACACTATTTATGGCACAGAATGTTGAAATGCAGAGCTATACGTGTATGGAGCATGTATTTCTTGGTGAGGAACTTTCTATTGGTGCATGAAAATTGATATTCAGACACACCTTGCGATTCTTAATCTGACAAAAATTTGACAAGAAAAACAGACTTTATAAATGAAACTTTGCGTATAACCATGAGGTACTTGAAGTTCAAGTGTTCCAAGGTTTATTAGATCTCCACCATTAAGGTGTGGTGTCGTGATTCCCATAAAACAGTGCGTCCCGCCAAACTCTAACGAGGCTACAGGCAATCGAGGCCAAGAAAAAGTGAGAACTGACCAGCGTAATGATGGCGCACTCGGCCGTTAGTTGAGCGGCGTTGAAAAGTGTCTTCATGAACCTGTAAATATGCCTGTACTCCGGCTTTATCTTCGAGTAGTTGCTTGGAACTGGTTCTCTCTGTTGAAACAAAGCGGATGCGATTAAAAGGGCGCTCAGGAGGAGCAAGACTGGAATGGAGTGAAGGATCAAACCAGAACTTATCACAGCAACGTTACTGTGCAAAAATTGATTTTGCAGTTATTTAAAACAGAAACTTGATGTCAATAATGAAGACCTCGCTCTTAAAAAGCTATAACTTTCGGCTATTAGTCGAATATCCATCCATTTAAAGAGCTGTACATCTTAAATTAGATCTTTCAACAACAGTAGTTGGAACATTTCGGTGGTAAAAGTCACAATACATAAACTGCTTTTTAGCTGAAATGTAAAGCTAAAGCTCTGCAGAGGACGTGCCAGTTCTCAAATAAGCAAGGCATGGAAGCCCAACCACGTGATGCCATCTAAACATATGGGCTGTAATCAAGTCTTTGTCAACACTGCTTGATTGATGATTGACAAAACAACTCCCATGTATGATTGGATGATTCACTAATATGCTTGTACGAGCAACAGGGAAATGTCCCACGATCGTAAACATTAAGCAATTGCCTTTTAGCAAATGACATCAATTTATTACTAATAACGATGAAATGTACACAGTATTACCACGTGTTGCCTCACTAGACACAACAACGCAATATTTCTGCGTTCTTGCATAGAAACAATAGTTTCAGGAACCAAAATGAGACAAAGACAGACAGAAACATTTCGATTTTAAATGAGATTCTAGACTTCAAACCGGGCCGCCACCCTAACAGTATCGATAATGGAAGATGCGCTGAATAACAAGAGCAGGTGCAAGGTCACTTTATTTCAAGATGAAACATTTGGAAACCTTCAGCTATTTTAAGCCTACGCAATTCTCTTAAGAAAGCAAGAAGTTGGGCCATGGCGAATCCATCAATCTACAGAAGAAATGAATAATTCAAGGGAATTAATGGATGGAAGACAATTTCAGGTATAAAGCGGTAAAGAGAAAGCAATTCATTCAGCAGAGACATGAAGTAATGGAGTTAATTAAATTAAAAAGCGTACTGTACGTACAGACAATGGATGAGCTTTTTCATCAAAAATGTCAAGTAGTCGGCTATCACTTCCACTGAAAATCAAACATAATTTGAATTCCGTGATAAACTGAGATTAAGTCAATTACAGTGGCTAACTATGATCTGGTCTCACGTTTTAGGGACCTGACTAGAAGTAACGTAAATAAAGCAATGCACGGCCAAGCAGTCAAGGGATGCAAGAAGACAACTTTCGCCAACTGACGAATGTGACAATTTTGCTTGCAACGAAGGATACATTCTCAGTTTAAATTTATTCATGAAAACAAGATCTTCATAGAAGAAAACCACAAATTAATCACAGTTATCAATATACAAGTAGATGAAATAATCTGCAAGATTATCCAGACTTAGGTGCCACCCACAAACGATTAGTTACACGTGGCAGTGATGTTTTTGAAAGGAAGAAAATACTTCTACAGAATGCTCTCCATTTTGAGGAAGACTCCTCTCTTAAATCAATACATTAGCATGCAACTCAGTACCAAACATCTCCTTTTATATGACCATGATTTTCATAGTTTAACCTCTCAATAACGTATAAAATGAAGTTTGCATAAATGGGTTACATAATCTAGACCAGAACAAAGCACAAAAAGGAAGAACTTCTTGGGAAGAAAGAAGTGCAAAATAATCATTGAAAAAATTCCTCTATAACTAAGATTATTCTTCTACTAACTAGTATTGGTAAAAGATAGTCATAATCATAACACAATAGATAAAATTAACAAAATTAAGAACAGGTACATGATCCAAAAAGCATCACTTTCAAAGGACTATTTTAAAGGGCTACCATGAAAACAAAAGTACACTTCCAAGATACGAATAATACATAAATTTGGATAATTTTCAGAAGAATTGACCATGTTAATAAATTATCATGATACTAATTTATCACTTTTCTAATTAAAGAACATACCTTGACTTTATATGATAATAAACAGCCAAAGATACACTAAAAGAGAAGATAGCAGATTGTTCTACAAAAAATGCATTGTTTACAAGGCAAGTAATAGTGTGCAACATGTCATGCAACTGCCTAACTATACTTCATGTTGGGTGCAAATGAGACAATTGCATTGTGCTTTTGCCAAACATTTCACATAATAAAAAAACACATGTTGAAACATGGCAACAGTCAGGGTAAAGAGCGCCAAAAAATTTGTTGCTAAGCAGCAACATTCAAGATACAGAGCGTGAAAAGGAATGTTGTTGCATTGCAACAATCGGAGTGTATGAGTTTTTACATTGAAGCATCTTTGCATGACTCTTTCTTTCAGACATTCAAATTAACAGTTTGGCATAAGTTTTCTAGGACAAAACACCAACACCAGCTAATCCCCTTAATAATAAGTTGCATCAAAATGCAATTTTACAAGGCAACCTAATTGTTGGATGGCAGTATTCAGCATTTGTTTGATAAGAAGCCTTTGTTACAGGAGGTGTCATAGATACAGCAGCAAGCAAGGAGGAAATAATACCAATAAATGTCATGTAAAATAGTATGTATATACATTTTTCTTAAAAAAAATATGTAATTTGTTGCACATACCATTTCAGCATTGCCTTAAGGTTTGGCTGGCTTACAGTATTATCATCTATGAAAATAGTTGAACAAGAGTTGGCTTTTCTGATACCACCACGGGGACTCTATAATTAGAGAGGAGGCTTTTATGATATTAAAAAAACAAAGATATTTCACAGGTCTTATGCAACTCATATGATTTCACCAAAACAATTGTAACATATGCCTTTCCATTTATTGAAAAAGCAGTAGTGTGTTGCATTTAAATTTCCTTTAAATTTTGCAAGTTTAGGAATGTACCAGAAATCTAAAAAAGGAAAACCTCAATGAATTAATGCTTTCAAACTCATAAAAGGGATATGTTTCCCAAGGTATCATGCATAGTCACAAACATTACTGTGCCAAGTTTTTCTTGTGGAAAGGAATTCAATTGAAATGGAAAACTTTAAGGTCTTTGCATCAAAATTTGACCTATATTCCTGTTCAAAAAAATTTCCTTCCTAAAAATGAGCATTCTAAAAAAACTTGTGATCCCAGCCTCTTCTAACAAGCATCCCCTTGCATCTCAACAAGTTTTGAAAATTTGAACATTGTGAAAGTACAAGGGAATAACATGAGTTTAGAAATAACTAATTATAGCTTTTAAATTAATGATGATTTTTTCTATTCTCATTCACTGCTAAATCACTAACTAGATGTACCTGAGTATGCATATATGTGAGCTTTACCTTTGACATTGCATTATTGGAAGATGATAACATGATCGTATGACGCTTAGACTTTGAGGTTCCATTTGCTACAAAAATTGAAATAACAGTCAGACTTAAACATTTTCAGCAAATGTGCAGCTAATCTTCTTTCTCATTGGTGCCAGGCAGAGGATAAGAACAAGTAATTTTAGGTTTAATTAAAAATGAAGAGTATAAATTGGTATAAAAACAGCTTTGAAACTGAAATAAAAAATAAATTCATTTCTAAACTTACTTTACAAACAATAACTTACTTTTTTCAAATGTAATAGTTTAAACCCTGGCCACACAAATCATAAAACAAATAATTAACCATCACCTTCCACAGCAATCAGTTGCTGACCAATGAAAGGCATTGGATTACAATAGAACTTAATAGAATTAGTTTGACATGATTAAAGACTAACAAAGATACATGGAATACTTGATAATTTCTAACAAGGTAGGAAAATTGAAACCAATCTCATTCAATCTAGGCAGACTAACAAAAGTGTGATTCAAGCATTTAGCTAGAATTTTTGGGAGGAGCAGCAGTACCTTGCCTAAAATGCATTTTTGACCAAAAAAGAATATCTAAGTTCCTTCTAAAAACTAACATTTTGTGGGCAAGCCATGTCAAGCCTCTAGAAACATTTGCTTCCCCAAAAATAGGTACAGATGCTTAAGTTACCCAGAGGAACAAATTTTCAATACATCTACAAATACAAATCCAGAGGATCTACCCAGAAAAATATTTGCCAAATGTTACTTAAATCTTCAACTTTAGCTCATATAATTTTGATTTGAATTCAGTTTTCACAAGTCTTTACTTGACAAAGAAAAATGAATGCAAATCTTGTGAGAAGTGTAGAGTTTGTAAAAGATCCTAAGTGTTATTTTAACTATATTAATTCATAATCTGATTGGATTTCACCATAATCACTACACTTAAGTCTGGGAAAATACAGCAAAACTGAAGATGTCAACTTGAAGATGCAAATATGCCAGGTGCTGCTAATGTTTTAAAACTGGTCAACAAAAATTCATTGTGTCTCTTACCAAGCTTGACAAAATTTGGCCTTCCATTGATTGATCGTTCAAGAAAGAGAGTTTCAGATAGATTTGATAGATCTGAAAGGTAACAGAAAAATCTATTTACAAAGTCTGGTAACAACTGCAAGTCAAAGTCAACTATCTCAGAAAGAGAGAGAATATTGGCTAATTATAATAAAAATAATAAGAAAATGAACCTCAAAACAAACCAAAAGAGTGATTATTTATTGGTCTAAAATCTCAAAATGAAAATTCTTAAAAAGACCTGCATTTCAATGCAGCCAAACTCAAAACAACATGTTTACCTGCATATCTTGATTTGTGTATGATAACTACAGAGCAATGCAAAATATTCCGTAGAATTAAAGCGTTGACTTGACACTCGCAAAAATAGATCCTACTCCTAGTGTCTTAGCAAAATCTTTTGAATTGAATGGCTACCTCTGAATACCCAATATTCACTAGTAAACGGATTGTGTTATAACGTTGCAGCATCAAAGCCAGCCTATCTCATGGCAAGAAAAAATAAGCTAGAAAATAAACGTGGTAAGATAATAAGAAAAAAGTGACCCCTTGCAAGTACACGATCAAGACAGAAATAAAAACTTTACAGCTCGTTGGGCTAAAATGCACAAAGCCTACTCTTACGATGCAAAACTGTTTCTGTAAAAATCATTACTGTCCCTATTGTAAGAGTTCACTTTTTTATTTGTGCAAATCTGTGAACTTGATAGAAAAATCGACAATATACTATCTGTTCTTAAAAATAGAAACGAGGGGCTTCACAGAATCTCAAAGCCGGTATCGTTTCCTGCGAGGAAGCCATCACCCAAAAATGTTCATCGAAGTAATTTGGCTCAAAAGCAACAGTAATGAGCTCTCTCCCAGAATTAAAGATTTGGTTTGACTTTCCCAAGTATAAAAAATCGAGCTTAGATACCTTTTAGGAAGGTGAGCAGAATTGTTTGCTAGGCCGCAGGTTTCTGACAGGTTTGGGCACGGTTCTTTTCTATAAATTGTGAAGACAGGGGCCAAAGTAACATGCTTGCAAGAAAGATCTTTCCTTACCTTCGCGATCGCTTATATGCGGCAATTCTGTTGCATCAGTTGGCTTTCTCTCCTCTACCAAATTTTCTTTGAGTGGCTTCGCATTCAGGTCTTCGGAAGAATCGTAAATACAACAGTTGTTTCCCATGATTGAGTAAAGTTTGACTGCAGCTAGAGCAACGTTCAAATGGCAAAGGCATCTGTGCTAGGGCCTAACGGAATCTGACACATCCCATTGTCATTATTTATTCTTATTGCTGTCAAACTTCTCGTGTGAGTTTCTAGTGCGTCGCCCTCGGATCACGACAGAGAAGAGTTTCTGCCAGGGCCTAGTTTTGAATTCAGCATGAGCACAGTGTAATCAGCGTGTAATCACAATTAATCATCTCGATCGTCTCGTTGATTGATTACTGTTTACGTGAAATCGCCTTCCGAAAAACAAGATCACCTGATTTCCTGGCGTTCTTGTTTACGTAATCTGTATCAAAACCATACAAACCCTTATTGCAAATTTTTGTCTATATAGAAAACAATGGAAAGAACGGAAGACATAAATAAAAAGGTTTGTAACTGTGATAAACATCAAGAGAGGTTTGAACATTTGAATTAAAATATCATGGTCTGCTGCGTTGTAGTCACCACTAACACAAATCTCGGCTGCACATTTATCGTAACTGTAGGAACCAGACTGGTATTTTAAACTTCGTGCTGGTGTTTCACCCATTCTGTTCATTTTCTCTACCATTGCTGCCAAAACTCTTGAAGAACCGGCAACATTTATTATCAGTCCCACAGGCTGTCACATTTCCCGATCAGAATTTTTTGTAACCCAAATCTGTTGATCGACTTTTTCCATCCAGACATCATATTTAAGATAAAGTCTTGTATAAACGTAAGTCTCGAACTGTTTGCCAAACAGTGTTTTTTGGTGGCTGAGAAATGTCTAAGTGCAAATTGAAGCATGTCTAAGTGCAAGGTCATCATTAACCAAAATCCTGCTTGATATTTCCAAGTTTTTTTTAGCAAACATTCAAGTATAAAACTCATGTAAGTATGAAATGAAACGAATCTTCGATAAGAGCAAACAAAGGGGGAGCCAAACTTTGATGTAAAAAACACAACGGAAAGAACTAAAATGGGCTACAATTCGATACAATTTGCAAAAAGTAGGGGCCATAGTCCAGCATCACCCCCATAGATCGGGGATTCTGTAATGGAACTAAATAAGCTTTCAACAAACTGTTAGGCAGAGCGTTTTATCATCCATATAATCCAGCAATGTAGTTAGCTTCGCAAAAACAACGGAAGATCGTGCGTGATTCGCACGAATTTTGAGCAAATGCTATTGCCAGTTAGCCTTACAGGCCCTCTAGTGCTGCCTCCACTCATGCAGACGTCTTTCATTCCTTCCCTCTTTCTTTCCTTTTTTTCTTTCATCGTTTGCTTGTTTGTTTGTTTGCTTATTTCTTCCTTTCCTTCCTTCTTTTTTCTAGCCTCATTACTTGTTTCCTTTTTACCACTAATTCTTTATCAAATTTATTTTTTATTATTTTTTGCTAATTTTTTTCTTTACTTCTCAAGAAAGACAATACCGTAAATCCTCTAATTGCCCCCCCTCGAAAAAGCCCCCCCCCCTCGAATAAGCCCACACCCTAGAACTAAAAATTTTCAATAAGCCCCCCTTCGAATAAGCCCCCCCTCGGTTTGATGATTTTTGGCTCCTGAGGTTGCCTCTGGCATTTTAGTGAGTTAACACAAAAATTTATATTTTTGTTAATAATTTAATCAAATGTTACTTTATACTTAGGTTATTTTTTATATTATGAAAAGAAAGAATTTTCAAAAATTATATTTTTATGTGGCATGTTTCAAGAAATTTTATAAACCCCCCCCCCTCGAATAAGCCCCCATCCAAAAATATCAAAAATAAATAAGCCCCCAGGGGGCTAATTCGAGGATTTACGTTAAGTGTAAGGGGAGAGACCTCATGACTACGGATTACATGAGGTACTTCTGAATAACTCAAAACATGTTGTTGTAGTCGTTTCGAGGCGGGATGGTTGGATGTTTGAATTGAGATTTTGACTTTACGTGTTCCAGTTTTCAAGACTGTCTACGATCTACTAATTACATTTTGAAATCTCAGGTAAAGAACCTTCGGGGTTGGCAAAGGACTCTTTCAAATGTCTAAGAATCAATAGTTTTTTAAAGGTGAGTGTTATATACGCGCTCTGCTTAGAAAAACGCATGTTATAAAATGTCTTTGATTTCTCCTTGTTTTAGCTGGGCCTAACTCACCCAGCAATCGGGCAAAGGACTTAGAGCTCCTAAAAACCTTCTTTTCCCGTGTATCGAAACTAGTTTCGTGCGTGCATCGCTCGAGTACTTTTCTCTTTTACCAGCGATTGGAATTATTAGTTTTGTACCCCCACCGGCAGCCCGGCCTATTATGATAGCACTGGTTACATACCTTTTGTTGTAGATTCTGGAACTTCCGCGAATTATGAGCGGTGTAAATTTGGTAGAGGCTGTTTCTCCATCTGCTGTATTCATAGAACATTACATTGATTGTAAGTATTGAAAATCGATTCTGATGTAGTTAGTAAACCTTCGCTCTTGAACTAATACAATTGGCCGGTGCTAACAATTTTAACACAAATCATCAATGTGTAACCTCTAGCAGTATCTAATGACTGAAAATCAAATGTTAATTGCGAGAACTTTGAAATTTGTTTATTTGAATTACGAAGATAACAAAGATGGCTTTTTGTTTCCCATAGTAATGAAAGTACAGCTTATTTCTTTGGTAATTATGTATTTGTTAAAGAATCTTTGCATCTGTATCAAATGCAGTAGGTGTTAAATTGAAGACTGTGATCTTAAAAAAAAGTTGGACAGATTTTGATGTAATTGCATTGCAGTGATGATTTTTAGTTCTCAAGCATAGAAACCTTTTCTCAAGTATTCAATCTGGCTACAGTGTTTATTATTAAATATTGTTGTCTTGTTAAAACAAATTTTTATTATCTATTTCAGGTATAGATTCATTGCCAGATGATGTTCAAAGAAGCATTTCTCAACTCAGAGAACTAGACTTGCAATACAGAGGTATAGAAACAATATGTGTGATATCTTGTTACTAGTTCAATGTTGAATATAGTTTCTCTGTGAATTAGTTTGATAATTACCAAATTGAAATGTTTTTTGATGAAGTACTTTCAGGTTGTATTTCCAATTAGCTTTATAGGTATCAATAAAAATGAGCTATTAAAGGAATGTATTTATCTAACTATGGCTCAAATATTGATGCCTTTATCTTTCTGTTGTTGTTGTCAAGTGTTTATTGATTCTCTAGGCAAACTGAGTCAGATCTCAAATCTGCTAGATCAGTACAATTCATCACATGATCAAACTGTCAAGCAGCGCTATCTAACAAAAATTCAGAGGTGTCTGGTGAAAAGTCAAGAGTTTGGAGATGAAAAACTACAGCTTATATCACACATTGTTGAAGTGGTATGCAAATTAAATTTACTTAGCATGGCATATGCATTTAATAGTTGTAAAGAGCTGTCATTTTTTGTAAATTAGCCAAAAATTCCCCTTTTTGTATTGCTCAAGGCTGATGCTAATGTAAGGGCTATGAGAACATAGACTCTATGATGAGTTTGATTCAGCTCTAGCTACACATTCATAAGAATGTTTTGGTTTCAATGCTTTGATTGGAGTGCCTTTGAAATAATATTATTTATTCTTTCTACCTGCTTTGAGGGTGATTAATTATTATTCCCCTGTTTTATGTTGTAATGTGCTGTAACATTCTATGATGACTTGTGTTGTGTGCATGCAAATTTCATGTTTTAATTGTAGGGCTGTTTGTTTGTTTTTAACTGAGGAAATATTATTCTGTATCTATTTTATTGTATCTATCTGTATTAAGGTGGACAACAAGAATATACAAATTTTAAAGGATGCTGAAAACATGGATACCCCAGCGAGAAGAGAATCTTCACCAGTAATAAATAAACCAGATCATCAAAGTAATTCTCATTTTCAGTCTCTCTTTTCTATATTAAAAAATTTGACATGATATATAAATATATACTTAGCAACTGGCAGAATATGGATAATCCTGGGATACAATGTTTTATCATCTCAATCATTCATGATTTTACCATTTGAATATATTTTATAGTTTCAAACCTCGGGCAAAGTTTACACCAGCTTGATTACTCTAAACAAGTCTTTGCCTTTTAAGTAGTTTGAGCGTGTTTGTTTTTTAGTTTGTTATTACCATTTAACATACTTTGGAAATACTAGATGCAAGAGTATACACTTTGATATACACTTTTTTCCTGAACCTCATAAAAAATAAACCATTCTCTTTAAAATGGGGTTTTTATCTACTTCTTAATTTAGATGTCATTTTTGTTCTTTATTCAATACAGTGATGCCATGTTTGAATTTTGCCTCAATTGATTTTGAGCTATGACCATATCAAGCTGATTAACCTATTGTTTTGGTGTGATGTTTTTTGCTCATAAGTGATGTTTTGAAAAACAGTTTTATACAATTTCAAAGCCAAACTAATGCAGAGTTTCAATGTCATTTTAGTCAATTTTGATGACCATAGAGGGGTGGAGAGGCAGCCACCAAGCAAAAGTAAGTATATTATCTGTGAAAAGAGAGTATTGGTGAGTCACACATCACAACTTACTGACAATGGCGTGCAAACTTTCTCACATGCCCTAGTGCAAGCATTCCTTTCCCTAGGAGTTATTGCTCACCTTGTTTTGGCTGTAGCGAGATTTTTACTGTCAGTCCATGATTTACTGGAAAACTTTCAAAAGCCAATCATTTGTCCTTTGAGCATAACTGACTTCATCTTGTTGATGGTTTCCATTGTTTATCAAACATATCAATTTTTGATGAGGAAAAGAAAATATTTATAGCTGACCCAGCTTAAATGGTTGTGGGTTGATTTTTGTCTTTGGACAGTTTTGAGAAAAATTACATCATTTGCAAATAAAAGGAGCAATTAAAGAACTTGACACTTTCCTGAAGTGGAGCAAGGAGAGTATTATGGATACGTTTGGGTGAAAACAAAACTTCACAAAAATCTTATAGGTGGTGTCAAATTTATCCAAATTTGGTGATTTGGAGTAGGGGATGTAAGCGGAAAATTTACAGACCAAAATTCAACTTTTGCTAGACAATGTATGACATATCTTACAGTTATATATTGTGAATTTTAGCTGTTTGTTCTTGTCAAATACAAGGAAATAAAATATGTCCATCAAATAAGTCATTTTTTCAAGCTTTCTTACTGCTTTAGCTCATATCACACCAGCCACAGTTCTTGTTACTTTTAATCCTACTTGTGAAACTCTTGCCTTTTTGGGATTAGATTCAGACTTTTTGGGCTTAAATTCTTTGATTGAGGTTGGAAAGTTTTCAACACACTTAGGCAAGGTACACATTTACAGACCATCCATCTGTAAAATTTACTATGTAACTTTACAAAAGTGGCAGGGAGTGCTTGTAAATTATTGTTAGTATTATATGATATTATTATTAATGAGCAAGCTACACAGCTTAATAAGCAACGGTTTCTTATAAGGACAGTGTTGTACTCACATAACTGTGGTTGAGTAATTTTTGTCAGGTAGGTACTTGTGTATAGTAACAAGCAACAACTACACAACTAGCTATGAGCATGTCAATAATGCCTGTTATTCCTTTTGAACTTCTAGGACCAAGGCGCCAGAAAACAATCAGTGAAAAGTTTGTTGATATTCAAGAGCACCTTATCAAGCCTGAAAAAATTCCAAAAATTGAAAAAGCAACAAAGACAGAAAAGTCAACAAGAAGTGACAAAAAAGCAAAGACAACCGAAAGATTGTCTGAACCTTTAGAAAGTGCCAATCCAGGTGTCAGTGCAAATATTGAAGTCGCAAATAAAAAGTCAAATGAAGCTGCAAAGAAAGACAGAGAAGTGACAACAGGGAAAAAGAAAAGTGGCAAACAAAAGGACACAAAGAAAAAGAATGGAAATATGAAGAAGAAGTGTGTAGTTTGTTGCTTTTTGGTTCTACACCATTTTGTGCTTTCTAAAATAAAAGTTACAAGGAAGGTTGAAACCATTGTAATTAAATTAATTTTAAAAGGCTGTACTGCATCAAAGTACCCAGAGTCAATGCTTTTTCTCTCTTGACTTCAGAAAAAAGAAGGAGCTGGCAGATATTCCAATTGATCCTGACGAGCCAACATATTGCTCCTGCAACCAGGTATGTTTACTTCTATGTTGTCCCAGACTGCCTTCACCGTACACTGCTAAGCTGATTCAAATGGCAAATTTTTTGAAGTAAGGCCTTGGTGCCAATACCTAGAGACAACTGGTAGACCATGGAGCTGAATTTTGTGATCAGTTAAGTGACTGAACTGTTGGACTACATGCTTTGAACAAGGATTGCATCTTTGCTTAATTAGTTTCACATAGTATTATAGCCTGAAAGTTTTTGAAAAAATCCATGCCTCCACTATCCATAAGGGCTTGTGCAGAAGTTCATCTTAAAGATTTTTTCCAAATGCTTAGTATTAGAATGAATTTTGTATTCCAGCCAAAAAAACAGAATCCTCTTTTCGCATTGAGTAAAATCCCTGAAATTCAATTGACATATGAAAAACGACGGTTTATAGGCGCTTCGTTGCTTTTTGACTATCAACAGTGAAAGCGAGGCAAGACCCTATAACGAGTTGTGGGCATGCAGGTTTCTTGCTATTTAAAAATATTGTCAATTGGCTAATCCAGCATGTGCATTTCTGAAAACCCGAACGTCATGGTGGTTTTTTACTTTGCCAAAGAAGGAAACATCGTGCAAAATTTAATTATGCGAGGTTTCTGGAAAGCTTTTTTGATTGGCAAAATATGCAACAAGTTTATCCTGTTTACTGCATCTCTGCTATATGCTATAGCCTCTAGAATTTAGTTTTCCATTCATTCTCTAGAAACCGTTCTTATTGCTACTTAAGTTCATATTGCTGAAAACATCCCCTTTTCAACACGATGTGGTGTAATGTTTTCTAAAACAGCATTTTGGTATTGCCAAGCTGGTCGATAAACATTTTTCCTATTTCGATAAATATTAGCCTATTCTTGTTGAGTAACTTGCGTCTTCTGTTCAAGGTATCTTTTGGTGAAATGATCGGATGCGACAACGAAGAGGTAAGGCGCAGCTTTGTCTCCTGGTGTTCCAAATAGCAACATTCATGTCAATCACAGTAGAAGAGAAAATAGTCTGATTTGCACGCATGTTTTTTATTGTTGGCTGTTATCAGGGGCTGCATGGGCTATCGACTTTTTAGCCAGTATCAAAAAATCACCCAGGGTCCAAAGAAGAATGTAGAATAAATGTATTAATCGACAAGACAAGGTCCCATCCCATCATTAATTCTAATCATCCTTTACTATTTGGTAGGCGTAACGTTCTGCAGATTGTTATTTCTTTTCATTTTGGCTTGAGGGAGTTCTCCTTTGCAGCATTTCAGGATTGTCTTTTGTAATATCATGAAACTAGAAGTTCTAATTTCATTGACTCAGTTTTCACTGTTTCTCTACTTTACCGAACGATTTTGTTTTATTTTCTTTAGTGTCCAATTGAATGGTTCCACTTCAGTTGTGTTAATTTGACAGTGAAGCCAAAGGGAAAATGGTGAGATTTCGTTTATATGCACATGTCAGTCTTCGTTGAAAAGTCTTTCGGTTCGAAAACGTCTGATCTCTGGATTCCATTGTCTTCCAGCAAAATATTGTTCTGGAGCCTTTTTTCTGAAACCTCACTCTTGCTCAGAGAGAGTGGACTAACAGAGCAATCAGCAATGTGTCTAGTGCCTAAATAACCGTAAAATTGGACCAGATTCTTCTTTTTAATTCAACATTTCTTTTCGGTATGGGAAGCAGGAGATGGGTACTAGGGAGTGAAAGTCTTTGTTGGCGCCCTTAATTGGCTACAGACCAACACTAAATATCATCCCTTATTATTAAATATGCTTCCTAAAATATTAGAACCTTGTATTCTGTTCATATACCCCCCTTTTTTCCTCTTCCTTTGTACCCATTGTACAGTACAATCACTGATTCCGTAGGACACTGGAAATGATCAAGAAAACACCCTAGAAGTTTTGATTCTGTTCCTGAAATTAAATATTATTCTTTTACAGGTATTGCCCGGATTGCACCATCGAACGGCGTGAGAAGGGAAAAAGATAGCTGCCCTCTGCTGTAATTAATGTACGGAGCTGAATAGCAATCTTGTTAAAAGTTCACTTTTTGTAAAAATAAACTTTGCCACTTGTAGTAAAATACTTGGTTTTATCGTAAATTGCCTGTTATAAACCCTTATTTCTTTGTCTTGTTTCTTTGAGAGTTTTATGTGTTATATAACTGGCGAAGGAAAAAATGTTCAAGGGGGCTGTAGCAAAATTTCCAATAAAACAAGTTACCATAATAAAACAGCTTTTTTAGTTGAAAAATTTATATTGAAATATTTCGCACAAGTTTCAGTTTCAATATATCAGTGTTGAAATAATTTGACTATATTCCTAGCGGACTCAATAACTTCTCTAAATCACATCTCTCTACACAGCAATACTGAGAGGTCCATCCTTATGAAAGTGTGCTAAGTTTAAAAGTAATTCAAGTAGGAAACCACTTGCATCTGTTTGGCTTAAAAGAAATGTAACCATAAACAACATTTAAGCAGCGTTTTTCAGCATGAGCGAATTGTGTTGGCCCAAAGACGGAAGTAGATTGCTGTGAACGCCAGATGAACGAATTTTGGGTGGCTCCGTTGTGAAATTAGCTGTGATCGTTAGAATTGTCTACAAAAAAGACTGGGAAGTTTCCGTAAAAACCCTAAATCAAAGTTGTGTTGCATGGCAAATCCAGAACTTTGCTTCCAGTTTAGATGCGGTTATGCAAATGACCCAATCAAGGCTGAAGGCGTCTCAAAAAATCAGTTAATGGATTATTGTTACCGTCATTAATGTTGCATTGATGAAAGCATTCATGTCATACTACTTGCCCACGAATACACTATCAATATCATATGTGACACAATCCCATACCTGGAGACGGCATCATCGGCATTCGTAAGTCTCATGGAACAGCACGTGCTGTAGGTAGGTTGTGTAATCTCGAACAAATCTAGGTTGTTTGCAGAAGAACTTGGAAGGAGAAGTGGGTGGGTAGTGTTTGTTCGACTCAGGCCATCAGCAATCAATTCTCGCTGTTAGAAACAGACTCCAGCTATTTTCGTCAAAACTCGCAGAATATCTAATTAAAAATCATTATGAAGCAATAGCTCGAAGATTCGCTGCGGTCCGTTTTGGCCATTAAACCCCACGGCAACTGGTTACACGCTACTGTCGCTTTTAGACCAAAGAGGCATACACTAAATATGCTGCAAGAAGACACGGAACAAAGGGGGGGAATTCCACGTAATGATCAAAGTTGTGAGTTTTTAAACAACACGTTTTTCTTTTTACAAGAAACCTAGCTTGGGTCCTAATACTAAAAGTTTCTTAATTTTTCAGTAGTTTCTAGTACTAAAAGTTTCTTATTTTTAGATAAGCATTTAACATCAAATTTTGCGCCACCCCTTGCATATCTATTGTATTAAAGTTTATAACACAACAGAAAGATTTGATATCATATTCCTTGTTCATTATTCTTATGGAAACAGGGCTACTTTTTATCGGTACAGTGTGCTTAAATTGTTGTATTATTTTCGTATTACGCGCTTTTTTATAACGAACCACTTTATAAGGAACCTACATGTAGAAAGATGAAATATTTAAAGACCGTATACTACAAAAAACGAAATCCCTAAGGAACTTTTCGATTTGAAAATTTTTTATAATGGCAAGCATCAAGAGCTAAAAAGCTGCATAGATTGTTTGCTATTCGTGTGTCAAATGCTTCGTTGAGTAGTTTCCGCATATGCTGTCTCGCCCCTCTCTCTATTAAGTGTTAAGGCTATTGTAGTCAAAACACTGAAAGTGAGAACTTAAGGAACTTTGGTACTAGAATCTAATGATTTGAGGTCTACGAATAAGGAACTTTTGGAACTAGGCCTCGAGGTAGGTTCCTTATAAAAAAACGTGTATTACCTAGATGTATTATTCTCCGGCTCAGAAAGTCATCTTATTTTTTTTTGAGTTTCTTAAAAATATTGATTTAGTTCTTAAAGTTTCTTAAATTTTGGAGGCTCTAGTACTAGGTTTCTTATTAAAAAACATGTAGCTCAAAGCAGGTGCGAAATATAAACATTTGGCATGCTGGAATATTGTATGACCATCCAGATTCAGACTTCAGGACTACCTTTAGAGCCAGACACAACATCATACTAGTATAAAATTCCACGTGAACGTTTCATGTATAGCCAAATAACCATTTATGAACGACACAGCCCGATTTTCAAACAGCGAGGGAGTTTGCAAGAAGAATCACTTACCAAACGATGTAGTCAGTTTATGTTCTTTGCCTACTCAGTGCTTCAAATCTCTAATAAATTCGTTGATACAATGTTCACGTCTTAGGTCCAAAGTTCGCCAGGCCAATGCAACTGTTCACGTATATCAATGAAGCATTCTTTATACAAAACTAATTCACCCAGATGCACTACAACAGTTAACAAAAATCTCTAGAGACTTTTTCGTCATGCCTTTTTCTTCCCGAGGGGTCTATTATAAAACCGGCATCTTGTCGTGGTTTTGCGCTGTCTCTGGTGAACAGGGGAACAAAGGGCCTTCCAATCAGAGCACTTTGAAATCTCTAAGTGCTTAACAGCCAAAGAACTCTGGGCAGCGGCTTTAATGCTGATGCTTGGCTACGTGGATGGTAGGCGAAGCAGAGGGAGACTGAGGTGGGCGGATGATGTGAAGGAGCTTGTTGGTGAATCTCTGGCGGACACAGGGGAGGACTCATTGGAAGGTAGTCATCAGAAGAAACCCAAGCAGTCAACGTGACTGAGTGGGCAGGAAGAGAAGAGAGTGGCTGTAATATTGAGAAACATCCCAACCTGAACTCAAATCAATGCGATGAAAGAATTCTTGAATGTTACGATAATAAAAAATCTGATTGACCAAGTAAAATATTCGATCAAGCAAGGCATTTAAGTCCAATGAATTATTTATCGAACATATAAAATTATAGTATACATGAATTAACACCAACGTAAAAACGGCATTAAGTGCAGTATTTTGTACTAAAACTCATATAAGAATCTGGCCGAATACAGAATAGGAAATGGGAATTGGTAGTACAGCAGTAATATTAGTAGTTAAGCATTAAAAAACTTGGTGTATAATGAAAAAATGTACTGCCTTAAACTTCAAGTTGGAAGATGAAATTTTAGCATCGCGAGAATTGTTGAAAAATTGAAATGACGTTATCGTCTGGTTTGGACGAAGGGATATGAGTGTTTTTTGGGGGTCATAACAAGGTTTCGATATTTTCTAATTTGAAAGAGAGCGAAATTAGTTGGATGAAATCAATGGCTGATGAAAAACACACAACATAAATGCAAAGATCAATTTTAGCATCCCTTTCAAAATGGCCGACCTTGGACGACTGGTAGCATATAAAAAGAACTCTAATGATTGACTAACAACATTACAGTATCGAATAAGGCTATGCATAAAATTTATGGTGCAAGACAGCGAGATTTCTTCTGCATATGGTTCAAGCCAGATCCACTAGCTAGCAAACAATCAAAAATGTCTATTTTAATCAAACATTATCCCTGTTCTAGAAACGTGAATTGTATGAAAATGTTAACAAATTTTATGATTGTTGGATTTAACAAATGAATGGAACTATAGATCGATAGCAATTTGAATAGACTAGATTCACGTGGCGCCTGTGCTCTCCACCACAGACAAGGCGCTTCAGTCATCATGGTGGTCGATCGGCGGTGGATTGGCTGACATAGCTGGACTGTTGGCCCCCTGTGTCAAATAGCCGGCAACTCCAACCGGTCCCGTGAGATAGCCTGCATGCGACGAATCAGAAATGAACAGATCGTGCTTCTGATCCCGATACGAAGACCAGACCTGACTTCCATCCAACACTGCATTGACCTACAAGTACCAGAAGATTTCTGTGAGTTCAGCTCAAGTGATACAGTGGTGAATTTCGAACAAGACATTTCAATGGTTGATTCGATCATGCGGTTTTCCGTTGCAAGCAAATCCAATAATATATTTGAAGCAACCGCTCATGATGAGCCTCATATCCCAGTAACATTTCAAGTCTTTACAGCTTTTTAACTTTTGCTAAATTTTTCCTAACTTTCCTGCCAATTGAAATTGGCACATGACCATATATTCTTATAGCCCCATAAAAAAGCTCGGGATTTTTGGACGAAGAGATTTTACAACTCTTTTCTACAAAATGCTTCTAGCTGTTGAAAATTAAGCTACTTACATCTCCACCATGACTCAGGTCTTTAGTCATCGACTTCAAGGTTTTGACAATTTGGGCCTTACATCCGGCTGGGTTTTTCACGTCGCGCAACGGAACATCCAAAAGGCTTAGAAGATATTGAACAAGTTCTACCCGAAGAGCCTACAAAAAACGGATAGTAAGTCCTTCACCCTGAAATAAAGTATAATGGGATGTTTAACAACAGGCCGGAGTTTTTCTGTGTCAAACTCAGATAGAGTCACAGAGTAATAAATATTGTTAGGCCAGGTGTATACAACGACAAAATTGTAACGAAAGGCATTTGCAAGGTGTGAATAGACTTGATACTTCTCATGACAGTTATCATAGCATTCTGTGGTTTCGTTCTGGGTAAATAATTTGCCTAATTCACAGAAAATGAATTAAAGTCCAAGTTCAGGAGGGTGGACGTTGAAAGCATTTCGAAACTAAAAAAATGGCTGGCTATTCAATGGACACTTTAGTAACTCTAGCAAACGCATCCTCCTGTCAAATAACTCATCCAACAGGATTAAGAAGGGGTTGGCCTGACTACATTTCAATATAAAAAGCATTGCTAGGCTTATGACACTTCTAGGAAGGTTTAGCACTGTTTCGTAGTAGGCAACTAATGAAAAAGCTCTTCGAACCGCCCAGATTTTTGTTGTTTTCATAAACAATTCTACCGTGAAAGTCATAGCAAGTCTTCACTACATGCCTGTGCAACAAGGTCGCTATTTTCTTTCTCGAACATTCGATTTAGTGCTTCCGCGGCGATATTCAAGCAATCCGGCCTCGCTTTCATTGCCTTTATCATCAGCCTTAAGCTTTCAGTCTGTGCCATTGTCCGAACGCACATCTGCGCAAAGGAATAAACGACTGGCTATGAAACATCGAGAAATCCTAGACATGCAATTTCCATAAAAAATCTCTTTGCATAAATCATTAATGTAATGAAATTGGATAATAACGAATAAAGGATTACCAACTGCAATATTACAAACGCTTTAGAAAAATAAGAAAATGCGACAATTCGTTCGGAGGTTGCAAAAGATAAGCGGGAAAGAGAAACGAAGAGGTTAAATATGAAAGATTATTTGTGACAAACGTCAGGCTTAACCGCCACTGAGAAATAAAAATTACTGGCAAGGCTTGTGTGTATTGGCAACACAAATATGTTGCTCAAATTGAAAGATCAAAGAATGCAATACCTCATTGTCTGATAAACAGTGAATCACGAGCAGCGCAGATTTGGGGATGGCATTGTTTGATGATGACATCGACTGGAAAATTTGGGGAATATGTCCTAAAGCTGGTACCTGAAACGAGCACGAATTTTGTTACACGCAGGAAAATAAATAAATTGGGAACGTCGTGATGTATAGATATAATTCAAAAGCTGAATGGATTTGAAAATATAAAAATACAGAGTAAAGCTGTGCAGGGAATGTTAAGCAGAGACAGCAAATGTCTCTCGTAGGTACAATGCCCGCCAAAAGTGTTGGAACAGTCCAATCATCTTTCCTACTAAACGTCTCCCCTCCCTCATATACAATGTTGGTTTCCGACTGGAAAATGAAAACAAATGTATGTTGGAGCGCAGATTGTGTAACCCATGTTTAGCGACATGTTCACCTACCTTTACAACATTGTTTAAGGGGGGGAGGGGGCTCTGTCTGCTTGAAATAGGGAATTGAAGTGAAATATGCATTTATTACGAGTAGAATCTCGGTGTTCCAACTACTTTTGGCGGGCATTGTAGCTAGTTTGGCTAGATAGCCAGTTACCTGGTCAGCAAGTGGAGGTTGGGCAGAGAAAAGACAGATCAGTGCTTGCGTGACGGTCTCCAGTACTTCATCCTGTGACGCAAAAAGGAGGAAGGAATTTTGTGAAATATAATTAGGTTTAAGAATGATACGCACGAAAATTGAATGCCGTTGAGCTTACATGATGTGAAAAAGCCGACAAATGAAGAGGCAATTTGAAAATAAAATTGACAATCAGTATATTTTAGATTCACGTTCAGTCGAAGAGGCTATTCAGTGGACAAAAACAATTCATGAAAGTTATTCAAGGCGTCGTAAATTTTAACACATAGTGGCCAAAAACGAACAAGGAAATGGATGCCAAACTACTTTATATTAGACAGATATCCCTAACTTCATAATAGTACTTGAATCAGCTTTCAGCCTAACTCTTTTGAGGACGGTAAATATTTCCAGTTCTTACACACTCACCGAGGACCCAGATTTAGAGGTTAAATTCACGAATTTGTCCATAATCGAAACCATAAAATCTTTTGGCTTTCGCAGTACCTACAAAATTTACCACACTTGCTGTAATGTTTTAAAGAAAATGATAAAATTGGTAAATGAACATCGAGTTGTAGAAAATGATTCGAGTTAATTTTAAGAGAAATCAAAGCGAATCAAAAATATTGAAAGTTATAAGAAAATCCACAATTGAAGAAAAACAGTAAAGATTTGTATATATGGAGGAATAGAAACGGATACGATTGTCATTTTTTAGTGAAATGGCTGCTGACGATAATTAATGCTGATGATAGTTAGTACTGAAGATAGTGATAAATGATAATGATGAATATTTATGATAATGATTACTGATGATAGTGATTACTGATGATAATGATTACTGATGATAATGATTACTGATAATAATGATAATAATGATTATAATGATTTACTGATAATAATGATAATAATGATTACTGATGATAGTGATTACTGATGATAATGATTACTGATGATAATGATTACTGATGATAATGAATATTGATGATGGTAATCACTGATGATAATGATAACTGCATAAGGTTACGCTGTTAGCACATGTTACATATTACTAAAGCTTTAGTTGCAAGGACCGCATTCCTTACCCAGTTCGGCTGTGCAATGAACAGCCTCAGGAAAACACCACCCACGACTAACTCTCCTTCCACGTCATCGTAAGTAATTGAAAAATCGTCTGGCAGCTGAAAAGGAAACGAAGTAAACAAGATCAGGGTCAACGATCTTGACAACTTTTAGGAAATGTAAAAAGGGGGAATCTAGTGGCTTCCTGTTGGCTCGATTGCTTCTTATTTAATGCCCTGGTGAAAGTTGTCGTTGCATAAAACAAGACGGCTGTTTCTAGTGAAAGAAAAACTACAAACAAAAAGTAGCTATAAAATAGGCCACACCACATGACGCCACGTCAGGTCAGGAGTGAAGTGCCGTTAGATTTGTGGCCAATAGAAAGCGCAAGAATGATTGACACAAATATGATTGACACAAATCAGTTACCTTCCACGTGACGTATGGGTCATCCTTTTGTGCATTGTAATGCCTTTATGGGGAGAGATGATTTAGAAAGGAATATTATATATATAAATTCAATTTACTCTTTAAATGTTCTAAAACATAGTGCAGGCTTCCTAAAAGGGGGTTAAAATTGTATAGCGAGCGACAATGAATAATCTTTTTATTGGAATTAATTGAAGTAGACCTGAAAAGATGGGTGGGTAACAAAATTGCCAATGGAACAGAAACAGGAAAACCTAGATTTACATCGTTCAAATAATTATACTAAGTCTTAATAACAAAGAAATAAATGTTGAAACTGGTCATCCAGATTTACGTTGAAGTGTCACAGTTTTTTTGCGGAAAAATGCGCCTGCACAATTGATAAACTGACCATAATGAACCCATAATAAAAACAGGCAGTTTGAAAAAAAACTCTAGATAGATGAAAAAGAGTAAAAAATACAGACTTGTTTTTCATCTTTTTCACAGTTGCCGAGACTCTTTCTCTCGCTTCATCGATCCAAATTAATTCAGGATTTTCATGATTTGCTACAAATTAAATATTTGTTAATGTTCAATAGGTAATTGTTAATGTTCATTGTATTCCTTCTCATTCAGTACACCGTTATAAGGGAAACATACTGCAGTTTGACAATTATTGCAGCCCCCGGTTCCTACGGGCCTGGGTACGATAGGTGAACGTTTCACAAAAGACAGCTCACCTTCGAACATGTGCACACTGGCCTCTGGACTATCTCTCATTGCGTCCATGAAGATGGACGGTAAAAACTTGGATAAAATGATCTTTACTCTAGGTCCAATGAGTTTGTCTGACATCATTTTGGAGAACAACTCGGCAGCTCGAGACCTGACGTTCGGGTTGGACGAATTGCAGAACAGATCCAGCAGATAAATCAAAGCACCTTGAAAACATTAAAATTACTTCTCAAAATGCAGACAGTGAAGCAGCAGCAACGAGGCAGAAGTTTAGCAAGTGGTCACTTTTATTGATACTCTGAGAGGGCTCGCTAAAGCAAATTACTTAATAAAATAGGGAAGGTTTCCTTGAAGAGCCTTTAGCAAAATTAACATTAAAAGTGACAAGCTGGTAATTTCTGCCAAAAGAAAATCGGACACTGCCATGGGGTAGTGACGTCATAATCATTTCGAAAAATTGGAACCAGATCACAAGCCTATATCCATATATCATGTGTTCCAGAATTATTCAACACCTACCCTTGGACATAGCCTCTTTGATAATTTTCGTGTTTGATATTAATGCATGTAGGGTTTCCAGAACAAGCAATCTACCTGCAAGAAAGTCAAAGATGCCAACCTCTGAAAATTGCAGAACATAACATGAGAACATAAACATTTTTGAAAGAAGCGTTGGCATTGTTCATGATAGTGAGCTACAGATTCTTATATCCACATGAAGACAGTGCTGGTACATTCTCACATGATCAACAACACCTCATATTTCAGTCTCTTGACGGAAAAAAACTAATGGACCTGAAAAAAGCAAGTGCTAGTGCCAAGCTTAAATGCTATGTGAAAACGCTAATAAATTTACCAACCAAGAAAGTAACATGTACGAAGTAGACAACATCAAAGTCAAAGAGTCCTTCATATTTATAAAGGGATTAACACAACAACAGTGGAGACCACAAATATTCTTCTCTGGCAGTCCCTACTTACGCGGTAGAAAAACGAAGGCAAGTCATTTTTCAAATTTCAGAATTTATATACTTTTCAAAATTCATTCTATTTTCCTTTAAGCCTCATACAGTTTAGTCACCCCTCTGCCAATAAAGCTGACTCTTTGTCGGGCCCCTTTCAGCAAAGCCTCCTCTTTCAAGTCCCCCTAAACCAAACCGTCGATAGACCATTTTTAAGGGCATTCTGGGATATGGGGAGGGGGCTGGAATTGATGGTGGAAAACGTAGTAGTATTCAGTATTTTCATGACAGGAATTTTTTCAAAAGTTGGTGGTGGAGCTTTCGAAGTTCCCCTTTCAAACGATTTTTTATAGGGGAGGAGGGGGGAGGGTTAGTTGGTGAGCAAATCAATACTTTCAGCATTTCCATGACAGAATTTTTTAAAAGTTTGCAAATGAGCTTTCCACCAAATCAAGGCTACATGAGTGATTGAAATTAAACTGAACAGAAAATACAGGACAAACAAACTGGTTCGTACTTGACGGAAGGGTGTTGAGCGTGAGAAGCAGGTAGGCCAAGACGTCCGCGTCGGCGATGTTTGCGACGCACTTGCTGTTGCCCGTGACACCAGCTATGACCTGCAAATGCAAAACCAACGTGAAATGACGCAGAGTCGCCAGCGTAGCCTAGGAGCAGCCAGCACCGAAGGGTGACTAGGATACAAATACTAATCACGATCGCTGTTCGTAAGGACCACGCTTACGGGCTTGCGTTTTAAGGCCTGCGTTTTAAGGCCTGCGTTTTAAGGCCTGCGCTTTAAGGCTTGCGTTTTAAGGTTTGCGTTTAAAAGGTTACGGTTCGTGGAGCGCGGCGCAAAGCACGTAAAAGAAGCCAAGCAGGCATGTCTCAGCTACTCACGCCAATGTTCTCTCAAAACCTCAGCCTCATGGCCTAAATACAAGCATTTGGAATTAATATCATAGAGCTTTGCTCTGTCAACTTCTCTGTTAGTCTGAAATTAGCTTTTGGTTACAAAGCATGCTTACCGAGTAAAAAACGGATTAAGCCCATCCCCAGATCTGGTCATCAACAAGCTTAAATTTGACTAACTTCAAGAAGTGAAGACATGTCAGCGAAAAGAAGCTAAAAGACAGTCAGAGAGCTGACAAATCTTACTTCTAGAGCTAGCTGTTGCAGCTTGTTTGCGCCTGTCAGTCGAAGAAGGGAGAACAGCAACTTGAAATGGCCGATGCATCGAACTTCAACACCTAAAAAGATGCCAGCTGGGTTATCCATAATTCTCATTTACTTAAAACACATTTGAAGCTTTGCAGAACGAAAAATTCACTAACAATTTACAATATACTCTATAACGCAAAGTATAAAACGAGTACGGTACAATACGCTAAATAGTTTTTATCATTGCTAGTATTTTCATAATCATCATTATTATCATCAATATCATTATCATTCTCCTCCTCATCTTATTATGACCATACTATCATATATGCATATCCATGCTGCTGGCTTTTATAAAGCAAACACTTGTCCCAATTGACCTTGGACGCTTCATAAATCAGAGAGCTCTCCACTTCCCTCTGACAGATAAGTAATGCCACTGTTTTTGCAAACTTTGTCGCGAGCATTGTCTTGACTACTCCACAGACGCTGCAATAAACAGCTCGCAAAATAAGAGTGAAACTAACCAGGGGAGTTCTTGATGACATTCCTCAATGCCTCCAGGGCCATTCTTATTTTGTCCAAGCGGTCCCTGTGTCCACCTGTCTTACTTGTGTCTATCTCTGATGACGTCAGCGCCATTAGTGAGTGGAGATACTGATGGAGTGAAAAATGCTAAATTTTTGCGGCAAGAAACTTTTAGCAATAGACTACATCTAAATAATGTTTGATAAAAAGAAAGAATCTGGTAAATGAAATCTTTCACAATAAGATTAATTTCACCATGACAAATGAAAAATAAAATAATTACCATTGCATAGTAGAACAAACTAATTCTGGCCTAAATAATATGAACCAAGACCATACCTCTAGGTGACAATTTTATGGCTTCTTGATTAAAATGAAGCTTTTCATAAAAACCATTAGGAATTGAATTTTTTTCTTAATTTTAAGCGTGGCTCATTTAAACGATGACAAGGTTGTCAAAGATCACGAAAAATACTTTCTTTAATACAGTAAAGATAGCACATCACCCCTTAAATTAACCATATTTGATAAAAACGCCCGCATACTTGCGCTTGCGATCCAAGGTAATCTATCAATGCTTCTCCAAATTTATGCGGTTCCTGAAAATATAAAAGTTGATCTCTTAGAACCTCTCAATCGATCAGTGCGTAACTAAATGCTAGAGAAATCGCAGCAACAGTGCTAGCAAACTGTGTTAACATGCTTTTGAACAAAAAACCATTTAGCCTCAATCCACTAAAGATGAGGGATAAGCGAAGAAGGATCAGTACTTGGAAAAAAAGGCCTAACAAAGCCCTTACTTGCTTGCAATATCACAACGATTCCGACACAATTAGCGAAAAAATAGATTTGTACATAAAAAGCACTTTTCCATCCTGCACTCTTCTGAGTAGCTAAACGTCAGAAAGTTACAAAAAGCTGACCAAATAAATAACGAGTTGCAGGACAGAAACCAATCAGAGGATTTTTAATAACATTTATTTTCAGATCATTCAACCAGATCCTGAAAGCAAATAAATCCACTTTCATAACTCCAAAAGCTTGATGTAGTAATGTTTTTATTTCAGATAAGTCTGTAATTCAGCAGCACAAACAAGGCAAGAAGATTGAAAAAAATTCTAACAAATTGGCAGAGAGCCTGTGGACCAACAATTAAAGAGTGACCAATAAAATTTGCATTAATTGCAACGTATGCCAAGTCAAAACCCGTGGCTCCATAACATAAGGCACTGAAAATACAACCATCATCTGCAGAGTAGCTATCAAGATCAAACTGACTCACCTCTAAAACAAACGTTGGCTGCTCATTGTAAATACGAACGAAAATTTCACCAACAATCAGTTCCTTAACATGGTCTGAGAAGACAAACTCTGCCCCAAAAGATGGATCGCATTCGTTCTAGAAATAAAGAAAAGTGATTTAGCTAGCTTCTACTTAACACTTGTACTTTAAACCTTGATTTCGCTATTTTGCGCTTGACTTTGTCGTGATGTGATAATATAGAAAGTGAAATACTTCACTGTGCTTTTAGAACGTGTCACTTTTAAAATTTCATTTCTTTACCAAGAATAATCTAACGACACTGACGCATAAAAGACGGTGCTATAATACTGCTACTGACAATAGCTTGTAAATAGCAAATTCCAAGAAAATAATAAGAAGCTTGGCATATAAAAACTAGAGACAAATAATACTGATAAAAAATTACAAATATATTCACTTTAGGCAACAACCAATGAGAATGATATAACTATTGTTTGCTTGAATACATAAACTGCATTTAAGGCATACTATAAGGGAAGCTTGGCCAGCTCTTTGCCGATCAAGATGTAAGCCTCAATTCTTTCTCCACCTAACAATGCTTTTTAAATCAGGTCAAATAAGAATAGAAAACATTATTACCCTTTGGACCTTGCTCTTCTGCTGCGTTTCCAGAAAATCAATCAATTCAGCACGCGTGCCATTCTCCCAAATCAAATATGGGTTCTCTGTGTTGCTGTTTAGTAGTTTAAGTATCTGCAAAACGGATAAGTATCTAAATGCAGAAGTTCCTAAATTCATATGTTCAATGAATTCAAAAAGAGAATAGCATCATAATAGAGGTTTATGAACCGGGTGTCAAAAGCCTAGTTACACGGTCTCCTATCAGTGAAGCATTATCAAATCATCTGTTTAACAAAAAGTGAAACAGTCGTAAAATGGGATGAGTACATGCTGCAAAGCAATGATCAGATTATGCTCGCACGCCAATCAAATACTAAGGCTCACTTCATGTGGATTCTCCTTCGATAGCTTCTTCGTGACGTAAAGCGTCAGCATTGCGGACAGTGATTTCTTGACTGCTGGGTTGTCTGGCGTCGAGTTCGGTGCTTCTGCGAGTGGAGAGACAATTGTCTTGACAAAACTTACAAAAAAGCGCAAGACGGTAGCACGATCAGTCCTATGAATGTGAGGGTGGTTTGTATGCCTCTAGCGATTTAACCATTAGTCTTTAAGGATATCGCAATCCCCCACAGTAACGGAAGAATGACTAGTACAGCTTTGATTGCTGTTCATCCATAGAAAATGTAAACAGTATACTTTGACCACTTGGTAATGAGTAACTGTGCTTAGAATAATCGGGACTTGAAAAAAAGTATTCGATATCTACTGCAATTATTTTATGCATGTGCACAGACTCGCAGTGCAGAAGCAAAGATTGCACATACAAATGATGAATAATATTATCTCCCACCAAAAATACAACAGTGGATACTACAGGCGAGAAAATCACAAAAGTTCAATTTATCTAGCATACAATCATGATTGCTATCGATTTCAATTAATACAAGCGAAGATAAGGAAGTAAGGTACCTAAATAGCCTCCCATTCGTGCCAGTGCTCTAATGCTGAGTCTTGCCAGGTTGTTAGCCAACTCCTTCGCAGAAGCAATGGGGATTAAATCACAATACAGCTCATAACTTCATATCACCATTTGTCACTACGGCTCATACAACCATTTTTGCACAAAGGACCAGAAGACACAAGCTGTCAAGTTTATAACGTAAAGCTTTCATTCAGTACTAAAATATTGTTATATAATTTGTCAAGGATGATAAGCAGTATTTTGTTAATCAGGCCTTCAGTTTCCTCTTAATATAGAGAATGACAGCCTCAACTCAAGTCTTACAGAACCAAAGTTCACTCTCAGGTCACTTTGTAACTGATTCATCCTTTGCTCTATGCGTCTTAGTGTCAAGCCATCGCTAAAAGTACACCGAGATTATTTGCTGCTATTTTGGCTACAGTCAGGCAAAAAAGTACTGCGGCTTTAAAGCGTAACTTTGTCATGAAGTTTTGTGCCTTAAAGATTTAAAGAGCGACGAGAAAAATCCTGTGCTATTGTTGATGACAGGTAGCTGTAACTTGATTACAGGATGAATTTTAGTGATTTCACGTTTGATGACAAAGACTGATCAATCGACACTGACTGATCGAGCAATGCAACGGTCTGATATGTCTTCAATCATGAATGTTGATCAAGCGATCAGAAATTTGTGATTACCTGCTGATTTGACTCTGTTGATACATCAACCCCACTTTCTGATAATGTGAAGTCATATTGGAATAGAAACAGTAGCAGATGCCAAAGAGCCCCAGACTGCAAGAAACAAAGCCTTGGAGTTGGATATCGTGACAAGAAGAAAATATAACTGTTTGAATGATTAGTGATTGATGATTACATGACATGAGAACATGATTACATCTCAACTCACCTGCAGAAACAATGTCTGCAGCCAAAAGTCAACACTGAAATTGCTGATGCACTCCGCGACAATGCAACAGAGAGGGGTGAGATTCTAGAACAAAATGGCGCGTGAAAGTCTTTGAAAGTTTGATTAAGGTCAAAGGACATACGCACTCATAAATAGAATAATGGATGTTCTTTCAACGTGCATAGCAAGAAGGTCTCAACTATGTTGTTAAATTTCCTTGGCCATCATTTTCAGCGTTAGTAAACCCTGAAATTAACCTTGTGTAAGCAGTAAAATAGGGGATCCGAAAGTGAAAATCGTACAACTAGTTTGGTATTAAGATTAGAAATTCAACTGATAGTAGCATGCGACCGCTGTACAGTTCTTAGGACCTTGGAAAAATTGTCTGGTACGCGACATGCAACATTTTGTTTAGGTACCTTAGGGAGAGGATCGGTAACAATGGGAGGTTAAATCATATTGAATCAGGAGAAGTGCGATAAAATTTTCATTACGACCACACACGTGTATACTTTTCAGTGCGACCATGCGTGTATACACATATTAACGCGCCATCATCGTAGATGAAACACCCTTTCCCCCATTAAAGGCGATGAGCACATTCAAGCCGTCTAACGTGATCCTGTGTGAATCAAGCCCAGATCCCCGGTCAGTATATACTTCAAAGCGGAAGTTTGCAGGATCATCTTGGTGCAATTATGCGTACCTTGTAGCATAAAATGCCGCACAGGTCGTGAACAATTCCCGGTATTTCAGTAATCTTTTCTCGGCATTCCTCGAATAGGGCAGCGACAGAGAAGCATTTCACAATGTTCACAGATATCTGCACTTGCACATCCGCCATTGTTGAGTGGCTGTGTATCGAGAAATTGCAGCGGTGAAACGTGTCCTGAAGAACCTACAAGATGAAGTGTTCGCCAGATAACATACCGAAGAAACAGAGCAAGGTCCCTGTATACGCATGCGCATAGACGCAGCAGGGAAACAAGGGTGAACTTACTTTATCAGAGCCCTAAATTGATACTGTGACAGGCCTATTTCAAGAATTGCTACTCTTTGCCCGTTGAACTCATAAAAACAAACGCAAGAACCTACGTTCTAGCATAGCATTCGAAGCTAAATTTTCTATGACCCTATGAGGCTTTAGAGGTTTCAGTGGAAATGTAATAATAAGACTGTAATAGGCAGATGGCTGAAAGGAGTACGTTCGAAAGCATTATTGAAATCAGATTGCAATGTTGAAATCAAGGTAAATTAACACTGACAGCGGTTTTGGCTCAGGATTGACATGAGAAATAATCATGAAAAGAACCCGAATGACTGACATTGCATTATTCGTCAGCATTTGCTGTATTTCAAGGCCCTTTAGCAGTCTATGTGATATGGTTTTTCTTTGCGGAGTACAAAGCAGAGCTTCTGGCCTGTGCGTACTGATATCCATTTCTTTAAATCTGTCTCAATTAAGGTGTGGGAACGTAATACTAAACTTTTCTTTATCTGTGTACAACTACGATGGTCCAAGATATGATCCACTTGCTAATATCGAGAAAGTAGACTCATTTACAATACTAACCTCGATTCCATTCTCTCGCCTGAGCTCCTCCACATTTAAAGCTGAGCAGTTGATAGTATGGAAGGCGAGCTCACTTGCAGCTGGAAGGAGGGGTGTCTTCTTTGAAAACAACTCGTTGTCTGCTGTTTCCATTGTTATTGTTTTGATGAGCATTGGATAGCCGGCGTATTTGTAAGGTTCCAGGACTGAAACACAAGAGTCGTTGCAGGTTACTAACGAATAAAATAGACAAAAACTTATTGGCAAAGAACATATGATTATCCAACATCTCTGGCCAGACTGGTAGTATCTTCTTCTTTTGAGACTTGTATTATGATCCCAGATATTTCTTTTGTGTATAGTTGATAATCATCGCAATATTAAGCACTTTCCAGGTGAAGTTGGGTCCAGCAAGTGATATAAGGAACAATTAAACTTTCATAGGGACTCAACAGTAGCTACAAAATGGTTTGCTGCATTGAACGGTTTCAATACTTTGATTACAGAATTATTTAGATGATGGTTTTGTTAACAAAACTCGTTAAAATGGACCTTTCTTTAGAAAGTTAATTACTTTACTTAGATCTGCCTTAAAAATAGTTCGATTAATTTCAAATATCAAAGTAACTATAAAGACAGACATTCATTGTAATGATAAAAAGCGACATTTGGGTCAGTTGTACTAGAACATTTTCAAGTAACTTATCCCAAACATTAAATGCAATACGTCCGATCAAGGGTATTCTCTGGGTAAGTGACTTCTAGATTCCTCATTATTCAAACCTGCTCTCGCAAATTCTACAATTCGTAGGCTCTAAATTGATCACACACCTTCCTTGTATCTCTTGAACAAAATTGATTGCGCCTTGAGGATCAATACAATGTTCTCTGGGTCTGGTCCATTAATACGCTTTTTACTACTGGACAAATATTCGTAAGCTTTTGAGACTTGTTCAAAAATTTCCTGCAAGCGAAAAATTTTTTCAAAAAGGTCAAAAATTTAAATATACAGAACCAAACTTGGTACACGTGCCAAAAATGCAAGAGACACATAGCACCGGAACGGTGCAACAAAAACCACAGCATCATTAATTTCAGCATGGCAAATGGAATTTCTCGTGTTACACTAAAAGCATTCTTCCAGGTGGAACCTGAAGATTACATTTGGAGACATTGGATTTACTCACCCTGCCTTCGGGGTTCTTGTCAGGATGGTATTTTTGGGCCAGCTTATAATATGCTTTGCGAACAGCCGATTCTTTATGTCTAGAAAAATAAGAAGATGCTGAATGAAGAAAAGATTTTTTAAGATACAATATATACAACAATGATGTTGGCAGTAAGATTTCCAAACTGACAATAGCGTGATGTTTACAGTTCAGTTGAAAAATAAAAATCTGTGGAATCAAACAAGGCATGCTTGCTGAAAACAAATTGATCACATGGCCTGTGTGCCCCAGACTGGAGTATGCTACTTTGAATTTTCTTGAGCAGCTAAAATTAGGTTGTCGAGTTCAACAAAAATAGTTTATTCCGACACAAAATATATCTTTTGAAATCGTCTGGAGGCAAACATATTCAACTATATTTGAATGTATCAATAAATGAATAGTCAATAAATCTTTGTTGAATTACAAGTACATGGAACGTATCATGACATAAAACCAAAAATTTTACAATCCATAAGAAAATGCAATGCTAAATGCGATTTGAAATGAAAAATTTATGTACTCTTTGTTGGGCTCGAGTTTAAGGCATTCATAAGCTGCCTCAGATGTTAACTCTGGAGGCTTCTTTTCAACCTCGTTTTTCCAAGCTTCCAGAATCTCCTTCAGCAATTTGACCTTAAAGGGAATAGAAGCATATACCAAGCGGACTGTCTTAGAGTAAACAGTACAGGGCCTGCGCAGTGTAGCCACATTGAAACTGTGCACGTGAAATAGATTCACTTGCGTATTGCACACGCTCTACAGTAAAAGTGACCACGTGAAATGGTAGATAGACACTTATAATTGATAGATGTTAAATTGACAGTTCGAGCTTGCTGCCTCAAACTTACTCAAATATGCTACAATTCCCCTTAATAGAAAGAAAAAAGTAAACGTCCAGAAATCGGCGGTCATCAGCTGCAACGTTCGCATACCCCACGAGGAAGCATCATCTTCAATAAGTAATCAAAGTCTTATGGCCTTAAGGAGTTAAGGACTTTATTCCTGATAGGGCAGAAGAAAAATCAAGAGTTATTCAAAATTGGGTACATACGGGTTCTTTCACGGGCCAATCAGGAAACTTAGTGGTGTCGCAAAGATGGCGCAAGTAGTAGATGTTGCAGAAAAGTTCGTTCTCAAGTTGAGGATAATCGATAGCTGGTATTGGGCAGTACTAAAAAATAAGACGTACAATCAACAAATGCACTGCATTTTTCATGCAGCTTTAAAAACTAAGGAAAAAGAACAATGAAAGATGTGCACAAAATCAATACGATGAAAAAATCCTTTCAAGTTATTGAGAAATAAAACTTGAAATGTTTAGCACCAATATGCAAAAACACATAATTATTCTGCTAACAAAAACCATAAAGCTCTGACGAGTATCCAACCATGAGCATCTGGTCACCACGGAATAGCCAGAAATTTATGAATGGAGAAATGAAAGAAAGTACCTGGTACAAAGCTCTAATATTGCTTTTCAGTCGTGGGCTGAAGTCTGCTATGTGCTTTGCTATCCTCTCGATCATTATGCGTCTAGCAAAGAAGAAAAATATTCCACAAATACAGCTTTAGATTTGGGAAGTTCTAAAAATGAAACAAATAAAATGTACATGTTTATTTCAGCGGAGGTTTAGATTAGTGGAGAATTCAATATTCTAACACGTAGAAAGATGTCCTTCTCACCTCATCTCATTACTCCAGATGGCCTCTGGAGTATCAAATTCACCAAGAAATGTTTCTGCAAATTTTTCAGGTCCTGGAAATGGCAAAACCGAAAAAAATAACAAGAGCTGATTTAGAAAAAAAGGCTATGACAAGGGGCATTGGAAAATAAAAGGCCATCGAATACACACACTATCGTAGCGAAAATGTATCATGAATTTGACAGTCTGTAACTTGGCGAAACGATGGCAAATGGTAGGTTGTGGTCCATTTACTAGACGATGCCTCTAAATCATTATGTATTGTTAGTACTATCTGTGTCAAAGATGCATGTAAATGCTGTACAAAAGATTGCTTGCAGTTTCGTCTAATTGTGGTTTGCCGTTAAACGTGAGTGCAAGCAGTCTTTGACAGGTAGAATGTAGTTTGATCAGCCAATCATGCGTATTTCGTGATAGGACGCAGCTTGATAAGCCAATCACATGCATTTGTGAGGTAGGAGTGGGCTTCACCTGAACAGCCAATCACGGGCATCAGCTTGTGACAAAGGAAAATGTGAGTACAAACTGCCATACGAAAAACGATTAAGTGAATGACTGACCGTAGTTCTCCAGGTAACAAATCATTGCTTCTGGAAGAATGTGGCCTAGAATGCTTCGCTGCTGTATTTCCTTAGTACTCTGCATAGATAAGATCAGCATAAGGACGAGAATCTCTCTAGTGTTATCGTGGCTAGAGTCTACATTTAACAAATCAAATTATGACAAAAATGACAATACTTCAGGCAAAAATGACAATATTAGATGACTGACTAGCTCTAAAAGGGGAAAATCTTTTAAGGGACCAATCATCGTATCTATCAACTCAGGGCCACAGTTATCACGACTTGCACGAGGATGAGAATTTCAGATGACAAAAGGATGGCAAGCTTTGCTGATTTCAGTCCCATCAACACCCTAAAACTGAGTGATTTTGATAAAGACAGCATGCCTGATTGTCTTGTTGGTATCTCTTTAAGCTAAAGCCATGCCAAGAAACAAAACCAGTTTTGTAACCGGATAATATGTCCAAACTCTACGATATTCAATAACTACTACGGTTGTAGTTCTGGTAAATGCATCAGGAAACTACAATATTACCTCGTCGGTACGGAACGCTTGCTTCACGTGAGTTTCTTGAAGAAACCTACGGAAAAAAGATGCTTCTTCCAGCAACATTTTCAAAACAGTAAGCAAAGCCTACATGTTCATGATAGTAGTATATGTTAATGAACGGATGTCTGATTTATAAACATGAAAAATGGTAAAAAAACTGGGTATGATGTCAAACAGTCGACACATCGACCTTCTTAGGTGACATCACAGTCAAGTGACGACGTAATACACGACCATAGCTTGTACTGAGAATCAAACTTAGCAAAATTAGCATAGAAGATCATATGCCCACATGGCAGTGTGTACCTTCCAATGGGAATAACGTTCGATCCGGTATACATCATAATGAAAAAGAAGACTCCGGTCATATACAGTCTTGGCAACACTGGATTATCCTGAAAAACATTTATGAGTACAATGAAGAACGGGAGGCAGAAACGAAAAGCAGAAACGAAGCTAGGTACGATGCACTACCCAACAAATGCGACTTTCGGTCAAGATGTGGCAGATAATATTGGCATGGACAAACCCATCCAAAGATAGATGACTAGCTATGCTTAAACATTAACTGCCAAAATACGTTTGCAGCAAGGACTTTAAAGATTTCACTGCTCCAAAGATTTTTGTGCATAAGCTTTAGCTACTTTTCCCGTCATTTTGGTCAGAATAGCCAGGTCCATTCATCTGTTCGTGGAAAAAATACACTTGACCATCAGTCACAGCGAATAACTGATTAACATTTTATTTTTAACCTTGGGGTGTTTTAGTGTAATTTCAAAGACTTCTTATACCTCGAAAAATGAATTGACATCATAAAAGAGCACGCAAAAATCGGCATTAGTTTTCAAGAGGTAACATAATATTTTATGCTTCATGGACATAAATTTTTTTAAAATTTCAATTAAGCCATACATTTTTCAGAAATAAATCAAAACCGAATATACGTGAAGGACAATTAGAATGGCTCTTCAAAGAATTAATAAACTTATTTGCAAAGGTTCATCTACACTCACAATGGAAATGTTTAGGAGCAGTTGTGCAACTTTTTCGACAATAGTTGGATGGAACGTCAACAGCAGCTGAAACGAGTGAAAAAATAGTGGAAATGCAATTATGATTATTAAACACTTACACAAAAATCAAAATATTTTGATAGAGTACAAAGCATTCGGACTGTATTGGCCTTTCTTTGCAGAAAAAGGTCATACTCCTCAAGTTCGGACGAAGACAAAAGCCCAGCATTGCTTCACTTTTTAATGAATTAAATTGACAACTTTCAGTGATCACTTACATTTTGGTGATTGTTTTAAAGAAAAAGAGGAAAAAATTGTTCAAAAATCGTTAGGCTGTACAAATAATACACTGAAAGCTTACCTGAACAATGTGTGGAAGGCAGGAAGCATCCGATAACATTCGCTTAGCACGTGGTAAAGGTCTTACGACAGCACCATCTGTGTCTCTAAATGGGTTGGATCAAAGGTCAAAAGATCAAAGGTAAATCAGAACTTAATCCTGGAGCAGGCTTCCTAAATTGATGACGTCACGACAATCATCGAGGCCAGTATACGTTATACGTTTTAGGCTTAGCTGTAAACATTGTAAGAGCGATTTTGAAGAAGACAAATGTAGCAGCTTTAGTCATCAAGTGGAAAGTTCCAAACTGGACCAGAGCAAGACAGCTAAGTTCAAGAACGTGAATACTTCGATGACCACCACGAGTTATTGGGTGTCGGATGGTGTGGTCAACAAGGTTATTGGATTTGGATCAAAGGAAGGCCTTTAATAAAATATATCACAAAGTAATAAAAACTGTAGTATGTTAGGCTTCTTCAGACAAAAGCTCAACATTATATCACCACAAGAATGTTATAGGTTTCAATGAACCAACGCGGTTATAACAATAACAGCCAGACCAACTATGTTAAACGGAGCATACCGGTTAGGGTAGCACTTGCAAATGTCAATCAGCATATTCAGGCAGGTAATAGCAAGGTCTGATTCGTTTAGGATTGGGTTTCCAGTCGCCAAGAGACACCACTTCAACTGGGATACAGAGTGCAGCGGCCTCCAGCCGTCCATACCCTGAGCCCAGCACCTGGTCGTCGGCCGCAGGGTTCTCTCTTCCCACAACTGCTTCATCTGGAGAACAATTCACAGAGGAACACATATTAAGACAGCTGCACTAACCAAATTCTTGCATCGGGAAAAAAGCTGACAAAAATTGCTAATGGAAGACAAAAAAACGATCTAATTTCTTGTAAATTGGTACCAGAATTTGAATTTACGTGACAAAATTTCATAAGCGGGAAATCGAGAAGTAAGCAGATAGAAGTTCAAATCAAGATTTAATGTACAGCTCAAAAGGCAGATTCAGTTCCGGGTGCCAAGCGATGTTCTAATGGAAAGTAAAGCACGGTTGCTTCCGTGGTTTAATACAAAACATAGAAACCACGATCGACCAGAAAGGTTCGATGAACTAAAAGCCAGTTTCATCTCGGTGCTACTTTGAGAGGCATCAGCAGCACACGAGTTCACGCATGTAGAAATGTTGTCTTGAACAGACCTCTGCGAAGCTTTTCGGTCCTATTCGTTCCTTTTCACCGTTGCCATAATACCATTCTTGCTCGTTCCCGAATTGGCTATCTTCCGAGCCTTCAATCATCATTGTCTGAAAACAAAATAAAATTGAGCAAAGGGAATATAATTACACAACTCATGGGACAGTGTATGAAGGCCTGCTTCTCAGCACGAAATTTAGCGATTTCCCCTCAACCAGGGTTTCCACAACTCAAACTAGTGACAATATCAGAACAAGGAATGGGGCAATACGTAACAAAAGTTACTTTTTATGGAGAAGAAAAAGATCATGTAATCAGGGATAGCAAAAATAGGGAGCAATGGTACAGCATTGGCTATAGGAAATTTTGACGTTTTTTACAAATTAACACAATTAGAGCAAGATTCTTAATTTGCCTCACTTTGCGACACATAAACTACTGTATGATGATAATCAAATCTCTGATTGGCCAAGATCTCTGATTCTAAATTATGATTGGCCAAGATTTCACCTGCTGTCATTTATGTCAATGTTAAAACTGCTGATGAAAATACAAGAGCCTACTTATTGATTACCTGTAGAGGAATAGTGGCCTTGTTCACGTGCAGATGTGACAGCACGACTAAATCCACTAAAATCTTCATCCCTCCTGCGTCTAAGTATTGCTTCACGTTTTTCTAGACAAAAATCAAAATTTAATAGGCACTATGTAGCTAAAAACTCAAAAACGACCTAATGAATTCACTACACTAACAAAAATGAAAAGGAATTACCTGTTAATTCAAGTTAGTTCCTTATGTCAATGCTTCCGCTTTTATTGAATCTCTTTAGAATTTTTAATTCGAAAATTTGGTCCAAGTAAAAAAATTGACAGAACCGGACAGCCGATGATGACTTCCCTGATGACTTACGAGCTGTCAATTTGTCAGCAAAGATCTTCTCACAACTTACCTTATTTCTTAATAATTCCTTCAGAAAGAGGAGGAGACGGTCACGTTCCAATTTGTCACAACTCTAAAAATAAGAATGATTATTAAAATGACAATCAATTTAGATGCCTGTACAAATTTTGCTTGTTTTTGTACTGAACAAAAGTCGATGTTTTTGCTGCATGCTATTGCAATCATGTTAAGACATACAGCTACCTCTTTCAAAATTTATGCCTTTGAAGACAATTAAATGTCACGCTAGGAAGATGACGCAACTGAAAGCAGTCTAAATTCGAAGCTGATAAAGAGGAAACATACATGCTTCACAAACATAAGTGAAAGTTGAGACATCTACTCTAATAACTGCAGGAACTGACGTCTTGGTTTTTGGCTATTGGCTTATTCGTTCAAGTTATAATCAAAGTCAGAGGTTAAAAGTCAAAATACAAAGAAACATTTGAAAGCATCAAATGAAGTTCCAACGGATATGCTTAAGATAAGTGTCAATTTTCCTCCATCTCGTTATATTTTGCAATCACGAAGCAATTTCAATCTCGCACAAAAGATAGAGCAACGAAACAGTTCAATGAAAGATCAACAAAAAGCACAAAATACGCACTCTCTCAAGCATCCCAACAATGAATTTCGTGTCATTGAAAGACCCAATTTCTTCGAAACAGCGCGAATACACCTTAGCCATAGCCTACAAATTAAAGATAATGTAAGCACAAAAAATCAAATGGTATAAGAAAATGCTAATGTAAGAGAAATCGCTCTCTAGTTTAATAGGATTAAGAAGGCCTTACTACTTTAGGGTAAACGATATAAAAAGATCAATGGATGAGCACGTATGAAATAAGAATGTAAGGCCACATAGAAACTACGCAACTCACAAAGAGAATGGGAGATGCTAAACACGGTTGGAAGATGCTAATTACTAAAAATAGGAAGTATAACTACGGTTATAGAAACATGAGAAATTAAAAGAAAATGTATGGCCACATAGAAACTACACAACTTACAAAGAGAATGGGAGATGCTAAACATGGTTTGAAGATGCTAATTACTAAAAAATAGGAAGTATAACTACGGTTATAGAAACATGAGAAATTAAAAGAAAATGTATGGCCACATAGAAACTAGGCAACTCACAAAGAGAATGGGAGATGCTAAACACGGTTGGAAGATGCTAATTACTAAAAATAGGAAGTATAACTACGGTTATAGAAACATGAGAAATTAAAAGAAAATGTATGGCCACATAGAAACTACGCAACTCACAAAGAGAATGGGAGATGCTAAATACGGTTGGAAGATGCTAATTACTAAAAATAGGAAGTATAACTACGGTTATAGAAACATGAGAAATTAAAAGAAAATGTATGGCCACATAGAAACTACGCAACTCACAAAGAGAATGGGAGATGCTAAACACGGTTGGAAGATGCTAATTACTAAAAATAGGAAGTATAACTACGGTTATAGAAACATGAGAAATTAAAAGAAAATGTATGGCCACATAGAAACTACACAACTTACAAAGAGAATGGGAGATGCTAAACATGGTTTGAAGATGCTAATTACTAAAAATAGGAAGTATAACTACGGTTATAGAAACATGAGAAATTAAAAGAAAATGTATGGCCCATAGAAACTAGGCAACTCACAAAGAGAATGGGAGATGCTAAACACGGTTGGAAGATGCTAATTACTAAAAATAGGAAGTATAACTACGGTTATAGAAACATGAGAAATTAAAAGAAAATGTATGGCCACATAGAAACTACGCAACTTACAAAGAGAATGGGAGATGCTAAACATGGTTTGAAGATGCTAATTACTAAAAAAGGAAGTATAACTACGGTTATAGAAACATGAGAAATTAAAAGAAAATGTATGGCCACATAGAAACTAGGCAACACACAAAGAGAATGGGAGATGCTAAACATGGTTGGAAGATGCTAATTACTAAAAATAGGAAGTATAACTACGGTTATAGAAACATGAGAAATTAAAAGAAAATGTATGGCCACATAGAAACTAGGCAACTCACAAAGAGAATGGGAGATGCTAAACACGGTTGGAAGATGCTAATTACTAAAAATAGGAAGTATAACTACGGTTATAGAAACATGAGAAATTAAAAGAAAATGTATGGCCACATAGAAACTACGCAACTTACAAAGAGAATGGGAGATGCTAAACATGGTTTGAAGATGCTAATTACTAAAAATAGGAAGTATAACTACGGTTATAGAAACATGAGAAATTAAAAGAAAATGTATGGCCACATAGAAACTAGGCAACACACAAAGAGAATGGGAGATGCTAAACATGGTTGGAAGATGCTAATTACTAAAAAATAGGAAGTATAACTACGGTTATAGAAACATGAGAAATTAAAAGAAAATGTATGGCCACATAGAAACTAGGCAACTCACAAAGAGAATGGGAGATGCTAAACACGGTTGGAAGATGCTAATTACTAAAAATAGGAAGTATAACTACGGTTATAGAAACATGAGAAATTAAAAGAAAATGTATGGCCACATAGAAACTACGCAACTCACAAAGAGAATGGGAGATGCTAAATACGGTTGGAAGATGCTAATTACTAAAAATAGGAAGTGCAACTAAGGCTATAGAAACATAAGAATGAGAAAAAGTACTAGTATTAGTAAAACAAATTTGGTCAAGAAGCAAACAGCTGAACTTGAGAAGAACAAATTGCTACAAAGGGACACAGGACACAAAAAAGTGGCCTATGCTCAGGGAAACTACATTACAAAGAAAACAGGGCTTAGACAAATTTAACAAAAGAGCTACCTGAAGGCACAAGGCTTTCATGTCTGGTTTAGTTGTCAACAGAAATCGATGGTAAAGATCATTGAAAAATTCCATGCTAAAAACAAGAGCAATTAAAAATTACTCTCCTTATTAGTAAAGTCTCATTAACTTGAAATACGTCCGTATAACACTCATTGTACAAGGTGAGTAAGATTGAAGTGCATTCCAGCCAAATCGTGACTCTGAGATCTCAAGAGCATAGAGAGCACGTATAGCTAGTTCATTAAAGGCGATGAATGTTTAGAAACACTCTCGTTTAACAATTAGAACTGACTAGAAATGGCAAGAAACGTTGATTTCATAGATAAATCCTTCACTTCCAAGTCGATCTTATGTAAGGTGAAGCAAGGTATAATTATTGTGAGAGATTACAAACATTACTTGAAAGACCTGCGTGTCTCGACGTGAAATGTGAAGGCTTAGATATGAACATCGATCAGTTCCAGCCGCTTGGGTGCATAATTGAATGAAGAGGTCCTTGAAAAACTCCAAATGACTACACTTACGCATGGATTATTGGGTATTCTTCACTATCTTCTTCAAGAAGAACTCTCAAGTAATAATCCCCTTAAACAAAAAGAGCCCCAAATGTCAACTGCCTTCTAGAAGTTGATTAATTTATAGTAAGACTTCGTTCTAATAAGACAATCATATTGGAAAAGAAGTTGAGCAGTCTTTCAGCAAAAGGTACTACTAACTAAAAGGATCGTATCAAAAACATCTGTTTCTAAGAAACTATCTAGAAACCTCAAGGTTCCATTGGCAAAATGGAGTTTTTGCAGGCAGGGATAACAAGAATGGAACAGCCATAACTTCAGGAATAACACAACATCAAGAGTATTTGTCCATTTGAGAAAGAAACAAAGTTTGACTTACCGATTTTGATCTCATCTGTGAGGCACTGGTATTGCACCTCAAACTCTTGATGGTTCCAAGAAATAAGTCTGTTTCCGCTCAGATCCTATCAACAGGTCAAAACTCTATCAAGGAAAACAAATGCAGCGACAAGGCAAATGGCTCAAATTTCAAACATATCCGAACTGTAGAGAAATCCTCAAAAATCGAAACAAGTAAACAACTCTTGACAGAGCAGCGTTACCTTGTCCATGTCGAAGGCTCTCATTTCGGCATCTAACGCATCTCTAAGCTCATCTCGTGTCTGCAAAAAAACATATCTTAAATCTAGTAACGAGTAAGCATATCTTAAATAGAGCCATGAAATCAAAGTAGTTTCACTGTGGCTGGAAGTATTTTGCAATTACAAATCAAAGCCACGGGGAATCAGCAGGCAAGTAAAATAAGATATTTCAGTTACTGTCGATGTAAAGTGATGGTTACTTCAATCCAGAATCCTGTGTGTGAATGTAGATAGCAGCATATAAACTTGAAAGAGATGTCTCTATCCAGAGCCTGGTATATCAATCTAGGATAATCACCTTGGCATTCCAAATTAAAAGCGGATTGGAATGATCTCTTTGGAACCTAAAATTCAATTATAAAATACAACACAAATAAATTTAAAAGTCATTGATATTATCAATAGTGATAAATGTTGGAGTACCAACGTTGATTCGGAAGGCTTGAACGGGAAGAGAAATGAAACTTCCGCGAGTCTCCGTAGTGGTAAGATATTTCTATTTTTCACAAAATTCAAGACTATCATTGTTCACACTACGGCATATCGTAAAACACATTTGAATAAACAAGACTTAGTCCAAGGGCGTCAAAAGCCAGATGTAAAAACAACTAGAGCACTCCAGTGGCGAAATGGAAGATGATAATGCCTATGTATGCTGAAATAAAGCAATAAATGTCCGAAAAATATTAGTCTTGAAATCCAAACTCACTGGTAATAGAACAAGTCCCAGTTGGCCTCGCTTTTGATTCGCTGCCTCCTTTTTCGGAGTACTACAGGTCTGTCTCTAGTTGGCTTCAAAAGAATGGTATTGTTTGAATACATAAGAGACAGGTTGTGATAAAAGAGCCGAAAAAATATAAGATCTACCCTGCAACTCAAGTTTAAAACTTTTAACATAAAAAGTAAGACAACGATGTGCAGACAAATGTACAAGCTTTTGTAAAGCAGTCACTTTTCTAAAGTAACATCTTTGTATCTTTCTTCTTAATCTCTTTTTCACTGGGCCTTTCTCAGCTTTAGAAAAAGTCCTTTTCAGAATTTTTCTAAGAATTTCCTAGTGCTTCCAGAAAACGACACCATATCTTTAAAACAGCGGGATCAGCCAAAGCTGTGTGAGTAAATTAGCTTTTAGATTATTCATAAATCCAGTGGGTTTCCACCCGCAAGCAACTTACATCACTTTTCGGCTTCAGCCCAACCTTCTCTCCAACGCGTTCTCTCCAATGGGTAAGAAACTTCTCCAGGTTTCGTGGCCTTTTTCCTTTTGCAGATCCCTAAAAATAATGCCATCGGCTGGTAAATGTAATACGCTATTATGTGAAAGCTGAATTAGATTACTCCTTGGAGAACCACTTACAAATGTCGCTTTGCAAATGCTGTATTCAAAAGACATTGTTACTAGGAAAAAGAATAATGTTCCAATTGCAGATAGATACCCACCTCAGCAGCTTTTAGGTTATCCCTAACGTGCATTCGGTCCAGCTCCGATTCCGGAACCTTCAAAGCAAAGAAAACAGAATAATCAATATGCCAAATGGAGATACCAAGAAAGGCTTGCGATGCAAGAAAAAACTTCCAGGTAAAGAGGAGTACTTTATATATATATTAGAGAAGACACTAGGACCAACACCCGTAGAAGGTAAGTACCTCGTCGGTCGAGTCCAGAAAATTCAGCATCCCAGCAGGCTGAAGTGAGAGAAAGGCAAAATGAAGAGGAACGTTTGAAATTATATTTGAAATTCACATCGCATGCAGTCTGCTACAGCCAGCAGAAAATAGCTTATTGGAAATTTTCCTCTATTGTTATTACAACCAAAGCCATGTTCTAGCTCAACATAAATGTACTTGATTGAAATCCCAATGCTTTACTGTGCAAAATCTGGCTGGTATTTGTGGTGAAAGAGTGTCTGAGTAATAATATATGTGCTTTTGGTATGATATTTGCAAGTAGATGCTAGTCAACACAGCATCAATACTTTGAGGAATAAAACAAGGTCTACTTAGTCGAATCGATGCTTGTGCGACATGGCTAGTAGCTGCATTTTAGCTTTAATACGAAATCACTTTCCCTTCACTAAGCTTCATACTGCCTTCAGAGAAAGCATGTCTTGGCTATTATGAGTAACTAACCACAAAGCCATTTATAAACTTGAACAGCAAAGTGAGAAACGCCGCTCCTTACCAGGGCTCTTTTTAGAAGTCCCAGAGCAGTGGGGTGTCCAGTTACCCACAGGCCAACCAGATGCCGACTGAGCTGCCTGCCAGACAAACAAAACAGCGTACAACGAGGTATCTAACTTACCAAGGTGACATTGATGGAGTGCATACATTGAAATGGGTTAGAGATTAAGATGGCAATCAAAGAAAGCGAAGGTAGAGCAACATTTTGATTCAGCAATGATATCACACCAATGGCTTAATGGCATCGAAATAAGACTACCATTGCATTGACGTATGGCTGGTTCCCTTTACGTTGCATTCTTGGAAGGTGGTTCTGATTGTTGGTAAACACAGAAGTACCTGAACTAGGGCACACGATTTAAAGAATATCCGAAAATCAAAATTGTGAACTCTTCGAGTAAAAAACGCGTTGTTGCATTGTTGCCATCTCAACCATTTATGAGCTTCAAGAGGCTTTGGGTGGGAACGCTTTTTGAACGATGACATAATAGCAAAGGGAGGCATCGTCTAATTGAATCTTCTTCTTTCAAGTAGGACGACTGTCTTATTAAATCAAAGGCAGCTCTAAGTGTATTAACATAACATCGCTGTAAATCTGTGCCAGGGTCTTACCTGTTGGTCAGTAGGCGGCTATCTGACGTGTTTATCGTGAACATGGCTGTGTGCAGATGACGGGGCAGAGCGCCCTCCGCCAGGGCCAGGTCCTGCATTCTAGCCGCAATGTCACCATCACCTTCCTTGACGAGAAAAGAAATCAGGCGTAGAATATCTGAGCTGACAATGCATGCAACCTTACACTGCACGGAGTGCGTGGCCTACCAGGATATATAGACGAGAAGAAGAACCTGGAACTACCTCAACCGTAGATGTCACACAGTGACAAAATTACTGCCTATGAATAATGCTTCAAGAAGACGCGGATCTGACTGACTGTCATAATATGCATGGCGTTTGCTCACGAAGTTGTATGATGAAGTACCATCAAGAAGTATCGAAAAAGTAATTGGGATGCTTTCTATAAAAGAACGAGGTGCACAGAATATCGACTACATCACTATTTCTAATATGTGCGCTCAAAGATGTCAGTGAATGGCTTCTTTAGTAAATAGCTCCCTTGGTAATGATTGTATGAGCCAACTTTTGCAAATTTGTTTCGATGGTCAAAAAAGTAAGCATCAAGTTCCAAGTAAATCATGTCATTTCAAACAGCTGTGAAATCTCACTGATACTTCTCATTCATGATCCGAGAGGAGTCTAAAGAAGCCAGATCCGTGTCTACTAAAATGGCCAAGCCTACAATGTCTCTTTAAGAATTGCTCGCAAACGTTTGAGGTATCCTATATTTGCAAAATACTAAACAGTCAGATAGCCAGATAAATGAATTAGTCAATAATGCTCAAAAATAACATACGCGTATGGTCCTAAGTTTTCGTTAACAAAAACCCATAATAATTTTTACCTCGATGACTGCTTTCATAACCATTCCAGCTCCCTTGACAATCGCCACAGAAGGGTGCTGTGAAAGGGAACAAGGAGCTAATGAAGAACTGGAGCTACACTTGGGCTTTACTGGGAACTGAAGTAGCAGAGTTACTAAGGAATAACGAAAAAGCTTATTTATCTTCTACAAGTACGTGGACAACAAAAATATCAGATAAAGTCTTTCCCTAGGTGAAGTTTTTCTCTTACAAATTGCCACTCCTAAATTAAATTTAAAAATGCCCCTGCAAGTTCAGCCCTGTTCTAAGAATCTTCGATCAAATGAACTCATTTTAATAAAACTATCGGCCGAGAAGGCTTCTATTTAGTGATAGTTATCAGTGAAAGTAAACGAACACGTGCAGTAGAAGCGATCAAAAGCAGACTTAAAGAAGCGCAGATATGAGCTGACCAAACTTACTTGAAACAACCGGAACAGGCATCGTCCCAGACCTGAAAAAGATTATCATTGCGCTCATTAAAAACTGCATTGGCTTGGGGGCCTGAACAAAGCTTCAAGTCTTAAGCTGGGAGAAGCAAACTAGAATTTTCACGTTTTAAGTTGCAACAAACAAGTGCAGCATTGTCATAACGTCATTAGGGACTTTAAGGCGGAGGGCAACTGGCCGTCACCGACACCTTCTAAAAATGTAGACTCTGAAATCCCTGGATAAAAAGGCAACATGGTTTGCCCGAAAAATGAAGCTGTCATCAGTGTAGGTTTGGCGCAAATTATTCTACACGTATGTCGTGAACAGTAATTTAACGAAAAGCGGTCACTGCTGGCAACAAATGATGGAAATCCAAATCAAACATACCAGCAACCATTTCAAGAAGGGTGTCGAACTGAGTACCATCTGTGGTCTCGCTAAAATGATAAAATAGTATTTTTAACATGGCATACATATAGATATAAATCAAATGCTGCTTGGATAAATCTGTACCAATTCCATGGATATACACCAATCACTACAAGACGTCAAAGTGTTTTTCTGATGTGCTATAGTGTGACATCTACGCAATTTCCTTGTTTGCTAATAGTGACGTGGCCGTGAATACTTCAACGGGACTAGTCTCCCCGTCTTCATTTGACAAAAGGCGGATGACTACCAGACCGGGCTTACCTGTACGGGGGGCAGAGTGAAAATGTGAGGAAATCCAGGAGTGCACTGATAACCAGGGCTCCAGTGCCTCTCATCTGCAAAAGACAACAACAGCAACTGATTTGATGATCATGGCAACGAGCAGATGAACTAAGAAGTAGTCATTTTTCAAATAGAATAACAACATTGACAGTAGAAAGAGACAAACATTCTTACCACGTGCTTGCTGAAGATATCAAGCAAGTCTTCTAAGAACTTTTTTGATGACAGAAGAGAAGATTTGTTCAGCTGTTCTTGCTTTAGATCGTAGTTCTCATGCATCGGCTGAAAACGAGACAAGACATACGAGAATCAGTGTCTCCGTTTGGAAGAAACGCAAATAGCAGATAACCATGTCAAGACTGAATCGTGTACTTCTAATTAAGAGGAAAGGAATTTATTGAATCAATCGCATAATCTCCCGAAACACAGATTGGTACAAAGTGGTAAATAAGGAAATAAACTGAAATTTCTTTGATTTTTAAACTTTTCCAAGATAATGGGTGATAAATAAAAAGCACTTCACTAGTTTTAATCAGCAATAGCTTCAACTGCAAAGTGTATCTTATCCTTGGAAAATAAGCACATGGGTGCAATGAGAACATTATTCTGCTGATGATGTAAAATTAATTATAGTCTTGCACTCTAGTGTAAATGCATCTAAATTTCTGGTGCAAGAGCGTCCACTTATTTTAGTGGCAAACAGCCTGATATTAATACACCCGAATTCTTCCTCAAATCTGACGGCCTACCTGCATGAGGGCTGCCAGCATGTCAATAGCTGCATGTGTGACACCATCATCCTCTCGCTTCAGGGCTTTGACGATTTTCAATCCAACTTTCTCACGAAATCTAAAACAGAAAACTGCTACTTCATGCATCGACCATTTTTATCTTCTTTTCGCAAGAACTGCAGATAGCTTAAGTTGTTTGCAAGCAAAGTGCTTGCATGGTGACGAAGCAGCTTCGGGAACGAATTCCACATCCAACACTTCTTTCCCCATTTAGCATCTTTGTTTTTGAGACTATCATTCGTGAAATCTGATTGTAACCACACAATAAAAATAAGTATTTGTAGTAATGGTTGCTGAACGCTGAAAAAGTATCCATTTTGGACAGCAACCTTCCAAAGGCTGTTGGGCTGACCATTTGCAGCGGATAGGCAAAAGAAACCAGGTTATGTTTTCCTAGTTATTTGAAGTTATATCAAAACACGCTATGCTTGACAAAGAGCTGTAATCAAACCAAATCAAACCTTGGTAAGGTCGTAAAAGCTTCGAAGCCAGCCTTGGAGGCGACAAGTCTTCTAAGGGCATGGAAGAAGCCTTCGAGATCCTCCGCAGGGACACTACTTACATCGTCTGTGATGAAGGAAAAATGCAGTGATGGAATAAAACAAAAATGGTATTCATTTGCATAATTTTCACTACACTGTCACTTTTGCATACAATACTTACTATTCAATTACCTATTCGTGTCATGGTTTACTTATGTTGTCAACCGTACAAACAAAACAATCAAGCAATGAGAAACAGAGGAATGCATGCAGAATGCTGAAGAAAAGTGGACATTTTTGAGAATTAATTACATTCGTTTGAAAGAAGAGCACCAATCCCCTGGATAATCATTTTTTCCTTGTTTTCGGCAAATAATGTCTGCAAAAAAAACAAAAAAATGTAGCCAAGAGCTTTCTAGCCACATTATCTAATGTTGCTAGTTATATATTGCTTGCCATTATTCCATTTAAGAAGAAAATTGCAGCAACCAGTACTGTAATGCTTAAAGATCCGTCCTTCACTTTACTCATACAGCCTACAATGCCTGCCAAAATTGTTGGCACACTTGCGACAATTATTTGACTCGCGTTCACTCACCCCCCTCCCCCCTTCGAACAATGTTGTCCTGCTGCTAAACGAAGCGTCAATTTTACACCAAACTTTTCCCCCAGATTGACTAGATGCTATACTTTGTTACCAACATTGTTTTAGGGGGGAGGAGGGGGATTAACAACTAGTTGCGTGTCAAAGAAATGAAAAATGCAAAAACCAAAGAAAATACTGAGGTGTTCCAAGGATTTGGCAGGCATTGTAGCTAGAGGACTTGCTTGAAAAATTTTACCCAATGTTGTCGATGCAGTATATTCATTTAAAAGAAGAGGCTTCATTGAAACTGAGGCGGTGGCGGTTAATTCTTAGAAAGAATTCTGAAACCTAAAGGGATTCTTCTAATGTATGCTGTCAGTGTTTTTGTACAAGAGCGTTATTTAAAAGAAGAAGATCGATCAGTTTTGATTACTCACATCTTGTGTTACGGCATGTAAGAGGCCACTGTAAGCAACATTGCTGTTAAATCTAGAGACTGCATCGAAAAATTTACCTAAAACAAAAGACAAACAAGCTGTTGCTCGAATTAATGCTTTAGGTACAGTTTCGGGGAAGAAAAAAAGGGAAGGACATAAACCGTAGCAGAGGTGGAAGGACAACGTGAGAGAGAACATAGAGCTTATGGGTGTGTGCGAAAATGATGTGATGATTAGAGTGCATTAAATAAGAACCGTTGGAATGGCTACCGCAACTATCCTATCATAAAATGGGACCTGCGAGAGGATGAAGAGGAAAGAGGAGAAGAAGAAGATGAAAAAGAAGAAGAACAAGAACAAGAAAGAGAAGAAGAACAAGAAGAAGGATAAGAAGAAAAAAGAGAATAAGAAAATAGAGAGAAGAAGAAGAAGAACAAGAAGGAGAAGAAGAAAAAAAGAAGAAAAAGGAGAAGAAGAAGGAGAAGAACAAGATGGAGAAGAAGAAGAAAGTGAGGAAGAAAAAAGAGAAGAAGAAAAAGGAGAAGAAGAAGAAGAAGGAGAAGAAGAAGAGAGAAGAAGAAAAAGAGAAGAAGAAAAAGGAGAATAAGAAGAAGGAGAAGAACAAGAAGGAGAAAATGAAAAAAGAGAAGAAGAAAAAGGAGAATAAGAAGAAGGAGAAGAAAAAGAAGGAGAAAATGAACAAGAAGGAGAAGAAGAAGGAGAAGAAGAAGGAGAAGAACAAGAAGGAGAAAAAGGACAAGAAGGGGAAGAAGATCAACAGGAGGAAGAAGATGAAGTAAAAGTGCAAATCAATATCAGAAATTGACAATAAAATTTGATTTCACGATACTTGGGAGCAATGCTTAGAAATACTCACCGGGAGGTGCTTGTAAGAACTTCAAGTGAGCGCTTTCAACCTCCTCATCAACGGTTTTAAAGTAAGGAGCCATCCTCTGACCTTCAGAAAAAAATAAAGAAGATCATGCAAGCTTTGTATGTGGCAGATAAGAGACTTCAGTTCCAGAAATACACACAGTCTAGCCTTGATCAAGCAAAAAATATATCTCTAAAGGCTTGGTACCACCAACCAGGTACTGAAAAAAGATTAGTCCAACTTAAAATCAAAAATTAAAAAGACTTTTGTTGCAGTAAGTGTATTGAAAAACAGCCAATACAAGATTTAGGCGTTTATATTAGTTCCCACTGTTAATAATCAGAGAAAAGCTCCTGTATTCCGGATGGAATGGGTGATTAATTAAAATTCTGATAGATCCTGGCGATTGCAGCAGAGTATTGGATGTACTTTTACACAAATAATTGTGATGATTCTACTTTCAGTCTTGTTGGATAATGCCTATTTGCAGGCTGGAATAAAAATCGATGCCATCCCATTGGAAATTAATATAATTATTATCAAACATGACAATTAAAGTGTCAGTGCCTTGACATTCAAGCTAGAAAACTGACAAAGTCAGTGAATTACCTCGTTTCGTTGGTGACATTTTCACATGGATGTCTTGATTTCCACTTGCTCTCACTCCATCCATCAAGCTTGCCAGAAGAGCATCTCTGGATTCAAATTCAAAATGGCATCAAATAACAACTGCAGTTACACAGCAAGGTAAACACAACATTTTTTCAAAACATTTTGTGCAAATGGAAAAAATTCGTTCATACGCCATATGATAGAAAGTATCGTGTCAAATGGATGACGAAGAAATGATGGTGTAAAATATTATAAGAACAACTCCAGTTGGGCATCTGTACCTAGAGCAGTATCACAGAACATCACCAGGTGCGAGAAATCAGGCAAATCAATTGGAAAATGCCCACGGTGATACAGCCACATGGGCACCAGCCATACTTTATCCTTGCATACTATCCTTTGTTACAAAGCCAAAGAAATCAAGCCAACAAAAGAGTAAACGAATACTTGTGTTACGGTCCATCAAAAACACTACCAAACAATTCTTCATAGCATGAGGTCAACTGTTTAGGTGTTGTAAACTTCAGGGCCTATTTGAAAAGATCTAGGAAAGCATCTTATAATGTCAATATTTTAGTGTACGAAAACTTTCAAACCTTTCTGGGCAGAGGTATTGCCGTTGACTTCCATTCACATATTCGATGGTAAAAAGCTGTGGCGCATCTGGGTGTCTAATCAAAGCAAAGACCTAGAAAAAGAAATGCCAAAAGGACAAGATTTAATAGAAGTAACAAGACAGACAAGCAAAAATTTGAGAAGAAGTTATTGAATGATCCGTAAGCGATACATATATACGTACAAAGAAACAACAAAATTCCAAAAGGTTTATAAAAAGTCCGTAGAAGAGCTGGAGCCGGGATCTTTCTTTGAATGCCAAGATAAAGCATTTCTTTGTTATGTTTAAGAATCTTACAGCTTAATCGTATGGCCTTAATACGTACATTCATTACCAGAAGTACTCACAGTACTGACTCGAGCAATTGGGGTAATGAATAATGGTAATTGTTGTTGTTTCACAGCAATATACTTCTTACCGAAGACAACGGCTGCAGTGATACGATATGATACGTTGCTGGGTCCCTTTCCACAATGCACGTTTCAGACAATGAAAATATTCTCAAAACAGGATCCTGAGAAGAAACGAAATTATGAAAAGTCACTCTGCTTTTGGTAAAGAACATAAACTTCACAAATCCAAAAAACCTTTTTACTAGCAAATTCAGATCGAGATCTACAAAAAACCAAGTATCAAGGATTGATAACACATCAGATATTTATCTTTAGTAGCATACACGTGTGCTACATGGTGCAAATTTCCCATTTTGAAACTCCAATAAAACTGGGTCGACTTAGACGCCCATGCCTGTGTTGCATTCATGTCAAATAGGGAGAGCGAAGACAACTGGAACACCTGTGCCCTGTCGATCACCTTTCAGAACCATTGCACTCGCACGTCTTCGAACGCAAAGGCTTGTAATTCCAAGTGCCTGTATTTTGGTTTAACAAAGCAAGAAAGCCTTGACGCCTGCCTACATATCGGTTGATATCGCAAGGTTTCTGCAGACACGTGGTCTCGAACATTGTCAAGGTCTTACACGTCATGAACACGTGGTCTTAGAAATTAATAAGACATTTTAACAATTCATTGAGCAGTATCAGCTCTTATTAACGTTGTTGTTGCTGTTCGCTGCTCCAGTTTTGTTGTATGGCCTCACCGGAAAGTGTTGACTGAAATATTTTTGATATCCATGTTGATCATAGTAATTAATGATAATGTAGCGCTTGTGTTGGAGTTACGAGGTTTATGAGATTGTTTTCTTACTAGTTTGGAGTATTTCAACACTCGAAACAGCTTTCACATCGCAAGCTGATTGGTTACATTGCTGATCAAATTTTTCAAACTGTTGCGACTCAATGCAAGACATCACTTTATCCGTAATGGCAGTCTCTAGTGATGCAGCTCGCGAGTGAGAAATGAAAGCACGCTCTCTACATATTGAGAGCTTATAATTGACCAACAACGCAAAGAAGAAAAACATTATTGTGCTTAGTAAACATGATAGGCTTACAATTCCACGTATACTCTCTAGTGAGTGTATAAGAAGGTTAAAACCTCCAGCGGCCCATGACTTGACAGATAAACTGGAATGACTTGACAGATATTTCCTTTCTTACATTTGTGTAATATTGTGGTGAAGGTTTATGCCCAACACAAGTGAAAAGGCTGCAAACAGCACATAGAAGAGACAGGGGTAACTAAAATGATTACCTGACTTCGCGGAGTGACCTTCTGCACTCTAAACTCCGTCAATGAGGTGACTGAATCATCATCACTAGGAGACAAGCCGAGCTGGAAGTATTAGAATTGAATTTACCTTCAACTACAAGGCTAATGAGATTACAAAGCCCTCTAGAAACGGGCCTTCTGCAGTCAAGAAAGGATGAGTGTTTGCAGTAAAGGTCGAGCTGGATCTTTTGCAGTAATCAGATGCTGGGTCCTTTGCAGTGAATAAAGGCCGGTCCTTACCTAAACTTCCCGAGTCGGTTCAGCATGAAGTAGTTAAATGTGATAGGCTCTTTTCTTTTTCTGTGTGACAAGGAAAATGTCAGACATTAACATGACGCATGTCTAATTAACATATATCAAACGAATTGTGAAAAACATGGCACAATGGTGCGTTGTTTGGTGATAACCCTACATGGGCTTTCTCCAGTGAGGCAAACATCATCACGCTGAAACAAGTACTCTAAGTCGAGCTTTCTGAGAATTACATATGAGAATAAATCTTCGCACTTACTGTATAGATATACCAACGAACGAAATTGCAGTATCAATGACCCTCTTGATAATTTCGTCTCTCTGTTCACTCGCAAACAAATGCTGTAACAAAAATTGCAAATATTATGGCCAAATGGAAACCAGAAACAAAATTCAAACACACTCCTGAAAAGTTAACAAGTTTCAATACCTCCTACTTTTGCATCAGGTCAAGATACCTATATAAGATGCTAGGATGAGCTCATTGACCTAAATAATATAATCTATTCTTAGAGGATTATTTGGCAAGCAGGTCAGGTTTGCAATTTGTCAAAATGCTTTTTATCCAACCAAACCAGGATAACAAAGACTGGTTTTTGTTGATAGAAAGAGTTCCGCTTCCCATTCGGCTGGGTCAGATCGATGAAAGTAAGAATTAAAGCAACTTATTCTGTTCTCTTGATGTGCATTGCCGTTAATCGTTGCTTTCACATGTCAATTCAGACTTTGGGAAATGCCGCAAGAAATTGCCTTAAACTTCACAGTAAATACTAATGGTATGGTTTTTATCCATTTCTGGTGTACACACAAATTATCTGGAATTTCGGCATTCAATTTTACTTGATTTGAGTGTCATCTTCAATCGTCGCAATAAGAAACATATAGAAAAAAGCTAAAGGTCTCATCTTAAAAGCACATTTTTTTCAATGCCACGAACAATTTAGGAAACTTTATATGCAGCCTTTTAAGTGCACGTCTTGACTCTTGAGTTCCCTTAATGCTCAATTTTGCAATGTATTATAGTGATTGACAAAAAATAAGCAGAGCATTTCTTGTCATGAATGCTCAGTAAAGTGACAAGTATGGAGGAAAAATACCTTCTTCAAAACGAGAAAGAAAATAGAAGGAGCTGTTTAATTCATAGGAAATTTAACGTTCGTGCCCAAGTTGTAGTCAAATTCTGTAAACCAGCTATCATATCTAGAAGTTCTGCCAATAGACTAGCATACATACAAGTCTACTGAATCCACCAGTGATTATAACAAAGCCTCCTGCATAATCGGAAAGCTAAAAGAGAAAAGTCAAGATTAAAATAAGTTGTTACAGTTACGAGTTTGTTTGACAGCGCGCAAAGAGTTAACGCAAAGTGCGAAATTCTACTGTCATAAGGGATGCACAACCTCGAGGTATGCTCGAAATCCTAAACAAAACATTCATCACCATAGATTGCTAAATCAAGATGCATAAAAGGTAGAACACAAACATGTATATTGCATCTTTGGGCATATCTTTTTCATTCTAAAAGTTAGTTTTATTTTCTCCATTGGCTAGATTATCTAAGTACAGCCTGTGCCCGCGTGGACCCTGCGAAAAATATTATTCATTCCGAAGTTCGCATTAAAACATTTCCAATCAGCCTACCGAGGCGTACTCTTAAGCTGATGGCTGCTAGAATAGAAATGTGTTCAAATAGCATGTTTAGTGTTTTTGTTTAGAGACTGATGACGCCTAAAAACAGCGTTATGGTCGGATGATTTCCTTTTCTTTTGACAAGATAATTGCATTAGTATTATCAACAATAACTGGCGATGAAAAAAGAAATGACTTTGCGTGAGAAAAAAACAGACAGAAAAATAATAGACCTTTCAATTCATGGCATATGAATTAGGCATTTCCAAAGCGATAAATTTTTCTTGACAATTGGAAAGGAAATGTTTTGTAAAGAATCAAACAGACAACTGATGAATTTTATTTGGTGTAAAACCAAAAACTCAAAAATTACTGGCTTGATAATAAAAATCATTCCTAAAATAAGCAAGGTAATATACTTTTGACATATGATATATTCATATGTATTTCAACTTTAATCTCTGCAATAGGCTTAATAGCTTGCAAGGCCAAATCAGCTAAATGTGTTTTCTAGCCTGTATCCTTTTCTCCACGAAAAGGTGGTTTTCAATGCCCCCAGGTATGATTCAGCCTTAGACCAAATATTAGCATTTTTAAAACAGAGTTATGCATTCATAAAATCATGCATTGTTAAGAAGTCTAGGATAGGGATAATCACTTGGTAAGGGGGCATGCCATTTTGATCAAGGCACATTAAAAGGACCAGGGTTCAATTCCCTGGGCTTGCAATATCTTGCAATATAAAAATCAAACCTGTCTTTATATTGTTTGAAATCTTTGTGCCTTTTTATTCATCCTTGGTTAGCTTGTATACAGAGAAACTTGAGGTTTTGTTAAATATTCTTTGAAAAAGCTGTCTTGTCTCAGTTTTTTAGAGACTGGTTAAAATCACTTGCTCTTAAAAGCAGTATAAGTTAAAAAATTAATGGCTCTTAATGGGAATACACTGTAATGAATCCAATTGCTCCTGCTTGCACTAAAGAGCAAGTCCCAAGTAATCATCATAAAGATGTTACATACCAGTGCAATGCCCTCCATGTCTTTATAATCATAAGAGCAAAGCTTCTTGTTGGTTGTGGGGCTGATCTGGTCCAGAGAACATGCTGTTACTTGAAGAATTGTTGATACCCTGTTGTCACTCCAGTGGTGCTTGAATGCATTATACCTCTGCAAGTGATAAATATTGAGCTGTGCATTTATGATTTAAATACAGAGGTCACTTTTGAAATAAATTGGATATAAGGAAGTTCTTTGCTTTGAAAGGCAATATTTGATTTTGAACTTCCTTACAAACACTCTGCGTATCATAAACATGTAAGCTAATCGACAACTATATTACTTACAGGTTCTTTTTGTCCTTTCCACTCAGCAAAATTATTTCTCATTCGCTAGAACCAAATTACCAAACACATGTAAACAGACAGCTAAACACTGCTGTGTAGTTTGATTAAGGTAGGGAAAACATAAGAGACTGAAAAAAGAAATGAACAGAGGAAGAGGGAATGGTCTAATGGTCCTTTACTTGAAAGCATCCTGGTGCAAATGATGAGATGTGTGCTTTGTGGCATTAAACAATCCCTGATTGAGCACACTGAGTTTGTCCCCAAGCAGTAAGTTTGATTTCTATTGAGCTTTAGAGGACCTAAACTCCATTCTCAACTATCCTCAGATTAAGACATGAAAATATTTCTAGATTTACTTTATCTAAATTTCTTGAAAAAAAGTTATTTGCTTTAATTTTTGTTTGGCATGCATCCAGCAATATCACAAATCTTGATTGCTTGAATTTGCAAATAAATTTTTAATTGAAAGCATGGTGCTAATTATTACGTATTATGAAATGAGCAACCTGGAAACAAATTTCAGTCTTTTAGCATGCTAAAATACATTTATGATTCATACCAATGCATCTGTAAGTAATTCAGCTCTCTGGTCAAGTGAAAAAGTCATAGACTGAGTCTTCCTTCCTTCCTTGCCTGAAACGATGATAGCCACCATTATTTACTCAACACTGAACAACCAACATAGCATGAATGACTATTTACTTCTTTAAGATTTCATTTTCTAGTGATTCAGAGACCTTCATAGCAATAGCATGGGAATTTTATAGACTCAATGCTACAATATAAACATATTCCAATCAATCGCTTTGAAAAAATGCAAAAACACACCTTTCTTCACATTGATGATGAATTCACCAGGTGACTTAGCACTTGGACTTATTCCATAAAACTCATTGTAGGCCCACTGCAAGGAAAAAGTGTTCACATTGACTTGCATTGTTAATAATCATTGACTGATGAACAACAAATAATCTAATTTGAGCCTTTTCAATATCAAACATTAAAATGTTTTTCCACCAAAAAAGTTAAAGCATATAAAATGAAAATAAAAGCTTTTCCTTCTTTGACCTAATTTTACTTACTCAAAGTATATAAAAACCTTGCCTTGATTGGAATTGAGGGAAAGTCCCGCACCCAAACTGGTCAAAAATATTAACCAGCCTCAAGATGGAAAACAGAAGGTATGCAACCAGGAATTATGGCACAAAAACTTTATGGTAAATTGACTTCAACAAACTTAAGCAAACTTACTTGATTTGTCACCTCAAGGTTGACAGGGTTGTATGTTGTTATGGCCTTTGAACCGATTGAGAATATTCGCTTATACCTGAGAATTGAATGATGTTAACAAATTACAATATCAATGAAAGTTGCAAAAGTGCACCAGATTACGGTCTATTGACCAATTTGTACATTAATTGATTTTCAAAAGATAATAACTAAGGTAGCCCAAAAAGTAAAAAACTAAAAGGAGAAAGGAGAAATATATTCCTCAAAGAAGATTATGACCTTGTTGCTTAAAACTGAAAAAGACATAAATTGATATCTTGAAACTTTCATCAACTAGACTTTGAAAGGATGTAACTGTATGTAGACATGCAGCAATTTTTTGGCAGCTCTAGCAAAAATAAATTTTTAGCCTTAGATAGGGGCCAAAAATAGTTTTCACCTTTTAATGGGATAAGGAAAGATGCTTTAAAAGAAAGCATGATTAGGAAAACATGCCCTTAGAACATTTTCCTACTGATATGAAAATTCCAATGATGAGTATTTCGAAGATGTATGAAAAAGGAGAAGAGGATGCAAAAATGGAAACTTTGGTGGAGGTGCAAAATGCAGAGATGAACAGCTGTAATGGAAGACAAAATTGATGCAATAGTTACTCCATTTAAGTACACTTAAAAAACCTACTATTTTCATCTCATTTCAAAAAATTATTTCTTGATATGATTTACTGGTCTTCCCAAGTCAAGAAATTTCACATTAAGTACCACATATGTGGTGCAATATTGTGTCACTTTAAACATAAATCTTCCATCCACACTTTTGACAAATAAAAGGAAGCATTTATGTTTTGATCATGCAAGCAACCAACACTGCAAATCAGTTTTTTTCATAAAAAATATCACAATTGAAAATGCAAAAATTATAGGTATTATGACTTCATTCAAAGCCAAAATCACTGGACAAAATCACTCTAAAAAAATACCAACAGATGCATTACAATCAATCAGCTCAGGGCATGGACAACCACAAGAATGGTTCTTTCTATTTTGGTTAAAAGCAGAGACTTAATGTTATCAAAGCCTAACATTTTCGGACCAAAAGTATGCAAAAATACATTATACACATTTTTGATGCATAAAAAAGGATTAGCAAATTACTTAGAAAATTTTAAGAATATTTAAGGTAAAAGTTCTAGCTTTTGCAAAGAGTATAATCGAGAACTGGACACAAACTGCAATTGTGCATTCACACTGCAAAAGGCTTATGTGGTTGTCCTGGTGTGAAGGTCACATGTCATATCTAGAGTAATGTGTCATCGTGTCATCATTTATGCAGAAATAAACTTACTTTCCCCTCCAGGAATGCTTCGTGGTGAAAAAGGAGGAGATATCATCATTTCCCCACGTTGTTGCCATTCTTGTTTTTGGAAATTCTCACATCATAACTTCCCTTCCAGTGATGGGTCCTCCTCCTTGTGTCAATTGCTCAATCGTGTCCTTGTCATGGGACAAAACAGAAACAGTCAACAGCGCACCCCTTGAAAACGAAAGGCAGCTTTTCCACAATACCACTTACTTCTACGAGTAGGAAGACCATAAAATTGGCAAATTATGGAAGGAATCCCTGAGCTCCGGTCTATTTGCGCCCCTTGGTTTCCTCTTTTCCCTCTACCATTTTGGTGTCTTAGGTCGCAAGTTCTCACTCGACTGCGCCTCCGCATTGTTAGTTCCCAAGCCTTTAGTGCAGTCTGTTCTACCTTCCCGTAAAAAAAGAGTAAAATAACTTTGATAAATAAGGCTTCTAAGTTTCACAAATGCATCTACGGAGACATTCACTACCCTGCAGTTTGGGGCAACTGCTCCTCTAGCCCTCGGTGAAGGGGCTCTGTTCGTTTGTTTTGATGCTGTCTTGCTCCCACCTTCCTTGCCCTCTTGCCCTGAACATATGCTGGGGTCCCAATCACAAAATGTTTCCAGAAGCTTTGCATATATTTATGATCATTTATGAAGATTTGCATATCCAGTATGGAAAGTATAACAGGTGCACATTCAATATGTTTTTCTGCAAATGACGATTCTACACTTGAAGGTGTAGGCATGTAGAATGAAAGGGCGCTGACTGATGTCATCAAAGAGAATCTTTAATTGTGCAGAGGAATTTCACATACACTCGACTTATAGCCACTACTTGGAGTACACGTACCGTATTAAATATATGTATTAAAAACAGCTACTCAAGATTTTAAGAGCTTCTCTAAATGTCTTGGAACCTTTAGTTCACATCCGAGGCTTGATGAAAAGTGCTTTACCTTCCGTACAGACCTTCAGTGTAGATAAACATGCGATTCTAGTTAGCATATGCTAGCCCTGAACGATGTACATCTAAAGCAAAACCTTTCTAGCCTGCGATCAAGAGGGATAAAAGGTCGATGCAAGAAGAGCACAAAACAGTGGCAAACTATAATTTTTGCATGCTTAAGTACTTTTTCTTCGGACACCTCTCAGTGAAGGCAAGCATCAGAAAATGATCAGAAGCTGAAAAGATAAAAAGCCAGTCGTCGGTCGAAAACACTAGAGGTCCCTGAGAAGGGCTCGTGATTGGCTGTCTAAAAGCCAATCAGTACCCGCGTCAAGAGTTTTGGAAGAGTCCAAATATAAAGCTATTGTAATATGAGGTTGAGGTGATTGTGGGTCTTTTACCTTTGCTTCGAGTACAATCTCTGTAACATTCGGAAGAGGAGTTTTTGTGCCATATCTCAACCAGCCCTAACACTTCTTTGAGGGAATGGGAAGGAGCCCCGTAGTGCCGCTGAGGATGTTAGGCTTAAGGTAAATATGAGATAGCCTTCTTTGAATATGGAGCCTTTCAATACCCATGTAAACAAACGTACGTCACTTTTGCGTGTCAATTTCCTATCACTTTGAGCACCAATGCAAAAAGGGGTGCTAGTGAAACGTTCTTCGATGCGTCCGAATTTTTCATTTTACTGAAACACTATCTACCACTCATAGTGAATTCTGAAACTGATTTCACAGGTAGACAAGTTTAGACCTGTCCGTTTGTAAATTCCATTTTTTTGTGCTTCTTAATTTACATGATGTTGTATCAATTACCAACTAAAGTGACTTTTGATGTCGTAGAGGCAAGTCGGGTTCTTATCTCATACTTTGACGAACCTCTCCTGTGAATTTAAAGAACTCTTTCTTTAAAGTATAGCATTCTTCAATTTTGTGAGTAAGTGGTAGTTGGCAAAAAGAAAAATCGAGAGGCCCCTTTTATGCGAAAAAATGTTGGTCTCAAACGTGAGTCCATTCTTATAGCACCTAAATGACAGTCTGTCATTTTATCGATAGAAACCTAAAAATTGAAATGCAGCATTAACTTTTCCGTCCTTTAGTAAGAAAATTCATCGTGCTATTGAAAATTGTCGGTGTCGTGCCTACTATTACACTTGACCTTGGTGCTTCAGCGAGATTTACTTGTCATCTGATTGCATCCACGAAATAGCTTTGACCTGGCGATGAAAGCTTATGTAAAGCAAATCAAAATCTTCTAGGCAGGTGGCTTTTTATTTTATGTGGCAATTGAAATTTCGAGCATCGTTTTGAAGTATTGAAACTCTGCTCCAAGGAATAGTCCCAAAAAATTTATCAAAATACATGTCAAAACTTTGGGCACAACATAGAATAGATATATAAGAGTAGATTTCAATTGATTCTTTTAGTAATTGATTTATCAATAATCCAGATAAAGACGTTTTTCTGTTGAAGGACATCAAATATAAATAAAATAAAATAGCGACTCAATCGCGACACTAGAGTAAAAGAGAATGCTTAGAGTCAACAGCCCATCAAATACTGAAAAGGTAACTAAAATAAAAAAAGCAATGCAATACTTCTTAAACAATCAAGAAGAAATTTATAGGGACATAAGGTCTCAAGAATTTAAGCAGTAGTGTGTGGATCGATGCTCTGCCTAAAAGTTTCCATCATCAGTGGCCTGGCAGCTATGGGGGCGCGGGACTTCACCGGTTGTCCTGTTCCTTTGATGATGCTGCACTCGTTGATGCACGACTGTCTACACATCGTCATATTACATACACGCGGAAATGTGGAAATGGTCTTCGTAAGAACAAAATGAATTTTAAAATTATAAAGATACTGCAGTGTTGCTATTATAACACGCAATCACCTGTTCTAAGTCTCTAGGAAAACCGTCTACTTCTACGAAATTAGGTTGATATGTTTCAAAGACTGCACAAGACTGATCATCGCCAGAAATTTGAACAATCTGTAATCTATACTCAACCTAAACATAAATATTAAATAACCTAAATATAACCGCAACTAGATTATACTTGTTTTTAATTTCATTCTGTTCTAATTCGTACGTGTTTTCAATGTGAGATTCGTTGTCCTCCTGAAAGTTTTTATTATAACTGCGACAATTTAAAACGTCATTAGTGTCATTAAGTGTTATTAAGTGTCATTAAATTGACAAAATCATCCTCAAAGGGCTGCACATTTCTTTGCCAGTACATGCCAAGATAAGTTCTCGCTTCATTGAACTGCGAGTGGTGGTGTGAGGTGCACTCTTTCAATGCAAAGGGCGTCAGAGAACTGTACAGTAAAATTCTTTAGAATCCTATTGTTGCAATGCAAATGTTTCACCCACAGTTGTCATTTAAAACTTTCTTATCGTGTCCTCGCTTCATCAAAATGCAGATGAATAAAAAGAGCTCCTTCCAAGCCTGTACAATATCTTCGTTGTGAATTTCCCCCGAAATCATTTCTTTTATTTGTCGATCCACAGCAGCTGCAACGCTCTAGGAAACGATGATAAATTCTTATGACTCACTAAAGTTAAAATAGGAATCTAACTTGCATCAACAGACCTGCAGCAACATACTTACGTTCGTTTTAGATATTGTAGGTCAGAGTAAGTGGTAAGACCGTCCCAATCTCTATAGCAACTCAAATACCTGAAAACTTGTATGAACACCCAATGCTGCTTTATGGCAGGCATTGTAATGAGATGGCGGGCATTGCCGCTTGCTTACATATACGGCTTAAGTTGTTGTTCTTGGGGTTTATAACTCGAGAAAAATTTAAACGTAACCTCAAGGTCAAGTCCTTATGTTGCCAAGTCTTCATTTACGAATTCTGCTTGAAACGATAAAACTCATTCCCCTTAACACTCCCAACCCCGTCATCCACTGCCCCTCAACACCCATCGCCCCCAACACCCATCGCCCCCAACACCCATCGCCCCCAACACCCATCGCCCCCAACAGCCATTGCCCCATCACCCAATGTCCCCAGCACCTACCACCCTCGTCATCCACTGCTCCTCAACACCCATCGCCCCCAACACACATTGCCCCCTATAGCCCAATGATACAGTCTCATATAGAGTGCTTCATTCTGAATAATTTTCAATCACTAACCTGTAATTGTGCTGCGGATATTGCGTATTCAACCATCAAGGCCCCCACCGACTCCATTTTCGAAATGAACAGTTCCGCGTCGTTCAATGCAGTAACAGCATCTTGCAATGTGTTTAATATGATTCTAGGGTGTCCAGACAACTTTTGCTGCTGAACCATCGAGTCTAATTCTTTGACTCCTTTGACATCCGGAAACATATCTGCCATTTCAGGTTTGGACAAAAAAAGCCTGAAAATGTATATGTCAAAGAATACACAATGGATAATTTACAAAAAGGAAAACACAAGGTGGTTTGTACCCTGGGTACCAGACTCACAATGTATAAAATAAAATAGAGAGTCTTTGTTATTTTGTTATGAATCTGGTACCCAGGGTAGGTTGTTTGATGCGGCAGAATTAAGCTTTCTAGTTAAGAGCATCGCTATTCTGCTAAATTACTTAATTATCTGTACAGTCATTAACGGTGCCTCTAGGGTAAAGAAAAAAGGGGATTATCCCCTACGTTAACCCATTCGACGACAAGCAATTTGATGTCTACTTCAACTATCAACCTGTTCTCAAAAATCGAAGTTTACAAAAGGCCGTTACTACCATAGAAAGATCTTTAAACATTGCTTTCCAGATGAATGGTAAAGGATGCAAAAACCCTTTCCCCTGAAATTCTCTAATCACTTCAGTATTGAGCGCTAGAAAATGTTGAACGTCAAATGTTGAAAAAGAGACGTTAGTATGTCACTAAAGGAAGACGAAATTTGAATGAAATATTCTAATTGAGTTTGTTATTCAGATTACCACCCGTTCTATATTTGCAGCTTTTTCAGTTATAAACGTAAAAATGTCCCTGAAGCAATTAAAGTATAAAGTCAATAGATAATTTCCTGTGAACTTCAAGCTTGGAAACTGGCTGTAAGAGCAAGTGCAACTGAAAACACAAGTAGACCAATCAAGTGCTTTTTTAATTTGGACTCGTCTGAAAGAAGGTGTAAGTGGACGTTGATTGGTCAGAACATGGCCAATCACGCGCTCTTCTACTAGCCCTTTCTTGGCTTAATATCCAAAACTGGCTATCCACTCTGTCAGCTTTCAGCCATTTCCGGTGTTTGCATACTTGCACTTTGAGAAAATTAGCAATGTTGCTTGGAGAACTATAGTTCTGCTGTTCTGTTTTAAAGCTGTACATCATGAAACGTTGTAAAGGAGTGCAGTTCTTTCAGTTTACAAGCTGATTGCTTTTAAGTCAAAAAATATTTGAAAAACTTTCCCATAAACTGCGTGGATTGACTCAGGAACAGATGTAAAACATCACAAAATGGTGGAAATGTGAGTATAATCAACACTGAAATTTGAAAAAGACTTTTCTGGGCAATAATCAGGGAAGAATTCTAGTGTGTCCATGCTATTAGAGAATCAGACTTCCGATTAAAATGAAGAGAGTGTTAAGCAAATTCAAAAAGGATGGCAGATTGGAAAAATTTTCTGACACTCTCTTCCAATTTTGAGGATATTTTTTGAAGAAATTTCAAGAATTTTTATGAAAAGTCAGTCAAACTCATTAAAATCATGATCATAAGTGACTTCGACTTTGAACAGCTTAGATAAACATGGTAACTTCTGGTAGCCATGTAAAAGAGATAAAATGATTGAATATTATTTCTATATGCTTCATAAATATCTTGAAAAGCAGAACCTACAAAAACTACCACAATAATATTTTTAAAAGCTTTTGAAATTAGTGCCACCCATGTATTGTCTGCATTAACTGCATTGCAGAAACTTGGAGAATTTCTTACAAACATGTTTCTTTTTCATCAAGAATTTATTCTATTTATTTGTATTCAAACTTAGTTAAGATTTCTAAAATGTTGTTTTTAAGCCACGATTTCTCCTTGTATTAGCTAATGCATAATATATAGTTCGCTGCAATATTCTCCTTGAAAAACACATCCCTATTTGTATAGTTGAATCTTTACAGAACTATGTGCATTGTTTAGAAAAGTATAAAACTTACTTGTAGAAAACACCTGTTCCAAAATTAACTGCTTGGTTCTCGATTACCGGCCACGAGTCCTGTAGCAATGCTTTTTGGTACAGGGACAAGGGGAAGACGACCGGGTGGTGGTCGGTGCAGTTTCTCTCTAAAGTCGATGCCTTGCAGCCCATTTGCCTCCAACTGCCAGATTCAGCCTAGAAGAAGTGACAGTCTTCAAAAACGTTATAACATAACATTATGCATCACATATTACCATCCAAAAGGGACTTGTCTTCGCTTTAGTCGAACTACTTATTTAAGAAGCCAAGTGGTACTTGGTCTGTAATACAGTCTACCAGCATTTTCAATATCACCTTTAAAAACAGTTGAATTAAACCCGCCATTTTAGGATGATCTAAAGAAGGGGCCCAAGGCCCTCCCTCAGAATTTTGCCGGCCTCTTCATTACCCCCCACCTATCCCCCACTTTTCTAAGAGGATTTCTTGTTCTTGGCAATTGTTTCCACCTATATACTTTGTATATATCTTTTGATGTGAATTGCTCAGGCATGCTTCCAAAACTGCCACATGCATTAATACAATACATTGAATTTTTTGAAGGAAGAATATTCAGATCACCTTAAAGTAGGGTGTCATTTTATGAATATATTTTGTCCGTACACTACTATCTCTGGATTTTCTGTGATGACCGCCCCAGTTTTCTCAGGCTAGAATCGCCCCTGCTTGTTTCTATGAGTTTTTGGATAAATTATCACGACCATCTGAAATATCAACTGGAACAGACGGAAGTGAAGCCAAGTGGATCGGAGATTATTGTATACAGTGTATTCTTTGGCACAACAGCCAAAGAATCATACTTTCAGTGTGAGAGGTAAGCAAATAATGACGTTGGTGCATTCTATTCCAGCAGATTTTGAAACTCAGGCATGAATGTGTAAATGAAATGCCTCGGTTCACGATTACCTTGATTAGAAACATTCCTTGCTTGATGCTTGTCCCATACCACGAAGGAAATTGGCTTTGAAGCTAGCTATCGTAGCTGAACAACTTATCTTAGCATACCATGTTGCTATACATTGACATACCGTCTTTCTTGCACGTCGGTGGCCGAGTGTTTTAAATCGAAGTAGACCCGTTAATGAGCATATTCACAGCGACTCCAGTCGACATGCAAATTGTCGTCTAGAACTGACGACGTTAATTGAAGTCTTAAGCTTCTACTAATTGATTTTTAGCATGTCATTTTCTGCTGTCGGGCTGTGCTGAAAAGAGTAGCAGGTTGTGCATTCAAAGAATGGAAATGAGCACGAGGGAAACTTTCAAATGGCCAATTACAAGGAGCCCTATGCCATGGGAGCTTTCATATGTACTTTTTTAGAAGATCAATTTTATAATAGCATTGATAGCCTAAAAGTTTGTCAAAAATTAAGAACAAATCAAGGTGTGAAACCAACTAAAAAATTTAAGAGGAAATGAAAACAACCAAGACCCAGATTTTCGAAAAATTAAAAACACTCAGCCTGAATATAGATTTCGTGGTTCTTATCCGAAAAGAGTGTACCTCACAAGGCGGTTCCTGTGATACTTTATGGCGATATGGGGAACTCTTCACTCTAATTGTGTTACCCAGTCACTGCTCTGTAGCCAAACAGATTCTGGCCAACCTTTTTCCGTCTAGCTAAACTTTCTTCCTTTTTCAAAGCCAAAAATCGATGCTTGAAAACATTGTGTAATTAAGGCTTATTCTGGGAAGCCTATGTCAATAATGGAGTAAAACAAAAATGGGTTCCTTTTGTAGTCGATGGTGATACATTGATAGTCAGCTGTTAGCAATATTTACATTCGACTGGGTTTCATTGTTAACAAACAAGTCCTAAGCGTACCTAGCTAACCGTTTGAAATGCACTTTGATGACTTATGAATGGTCAAGAACTTTTTGTGACTTCTGACATCCTAGCTCGCTTGTTAACAAAACTATCCTCTGCCTTTCAATAAATGGATCGGTGGCTATTATGCCGGTGGAAAGGCTTGTCTTTAGTTATCATAGTTGAAATAATGTCTATCAATAAATGTGTGCATATCATACACTTTGCTCTTTCTCTATTTTATTCCCAAGGAAATTTCAAAGTTTTATTCCAAAAAAGAAATAAATGAAAATGTATATAAATTGTAACAATAAAAAGCTATATTAATAAATCAATTTGTTTAGAGACACAAAACAGTAGATGATATTTAAGCACATTGATTATTCAGACAACAACATAAAGATATTCCAATCAAACTGGCAGCCAAGAGAAGTTGTTAATCTTTCTTTGACTTGGCGACTTTTCTGTTGAAGCGATAGCTAGTCGAAGCAGTTGCGCTGCTACTACTTTGTAATTAATTCGTACTGATGTTTTAGTTCATCGTTCAACACATGCCTCACCTTGCTTGCCTGTATTAAGCGCACAGTTTTGAGACTTCTTGATTTGCTTCGAATCTTACTTACAATATTGGATGCAAATATGCTTGTTATGACTAACTTCCGAGAGAAGTATTCGTTTTTGTTTCCCTATCCCCAACAAAATATTTTCCAAGAAGCAATTAAAGTGAATGGATTACAATATTTTGTCTAAATGAGGGGAAGCATGAACTTTTAGTGCACTTCAATCAATTTGAGGCGAGCATTGACAAATCCTGCAATGCGCTTCATTGAAGATGTTATCATATTCGAGTATATAGAAGTTATTTGCTGTTGTAAAACCGCACAGCATTAGAAGTAGTCATGCTGTGGCAAAAGCTGTTCTAGTTAACTGAGAATAGAACTGGTTTGCATTCAAGTGAGCTCGTGAGATATTTAAAGTGTTAACATACACTAAAAGTCTGCTATCCTCTTAAATTTTCATCGGACTTGCACTTAAAGTTCTGATATAAGATATGAAACAACATGCACTTTTAGTGGGTATAATGACACCTAAAAAGAGGAGAGGGGCAAAGTGCTCCCAGCTAGCATAATGTTGGCAAGTCTTGCATGCTTTACAAGTGAAATACTTTGTTGTCAGGGGAAGTCAAGTTGAATTCAAGAAGTAATTAAGTAAAGATTTAGTGTTACAAGTGATATTCATGGCTCAATTACAGCATTGACGATGGCAACAGAATTTATTGTAAAAAGGACACGAAAGTAAACAACAATTCTGTAAATGAAATTTCCAGTTTTCTTTTCTTGCTATAGAACAGAAAAAATCACGGTATTAATTCTAATTTGATTAGCTTAGTAGTGCTTAATTCGTGGCGTTTCTTTGAAGCGAACGTCTATCATTGTGTCACTTGGAGAGTCTAGAGCGTTTGTCGATTTTTCATAACATCACCTGGTGTGGGCGTAGCCTGTGAAAAGCAAACTTTTAAATACTTTCAACCAACTCTTGCTTCTTGCTAGCTAATTCCAAGCAGCTAAAGATACCCGCAAAAAGGATTCGTACTTACCTAGAAGCGTTTAAGGAAGGATGGCGCTTGGATTTCACATCAGAACGTGAACTGTCGATGAGGATTGACAAAAGGCATTATGCAGATTCCACGCAGAACTTTCGGAGAAGCGACAGGTGCTTCTGGCGCCGTCCACCAATGCGCAGCACTGTTTTATGGTGAGCCCGAGGTCATATCTAGCAGTGTGCAGAAATAATTAGTTATCAAACACAAGTACACTTACTGAGCAAAAGTATTGTACAGCTGATTCAAAATGGCCGCTAAAGCAATTCGATTTTGCTAAAGTTCGAAATTACTAAGGGTATTACCAATAATATATAGACCCCATGACCAAGGGTGTGGCGGGAAAATACTAAGAATGTGCTGACGCCATGTCCGCCATGGTTGATTTATAAACCTGTGCAATGCTTTTGCTAAAAGAAGTATCGCTATGTTAAGTTCACATTTGATTTAGTTACGAAAAGTGCCTGTTAGAGATCAGTTACCATAGGAAAGTAGTGGTTGAATTGCAAAACTTGGGACGTTTCTGGGGTTGATGGTTTTGCCTAACTTATTGTACAATTAAAACAAGCCAAACCTAAAGGCCTTAAATTTAATTTAAACCCATCCAAAATCGACGCTTCTGCGAGATTGACTACCCGAAGGATTCTTAATCAATCCATTTCGAAAAGTTTCGTAAACTTTAGCCTGAAAACACCGATTACATTTTCAAGCAATGATGCCAAAGTATTGATACCAAAATGATGTAAATTGAACCTGCTTCTAGAATAGGTGCACACGTTTTGGGTGAAAAATGCAAGTGTTCTACATAATTGCGACCTGGTCATTGGGACTTCAGCATATATTTCAATAAACCAAAGGCGGAATTGATTTTGAATAGATCAAATGTCTGCATTCATTGTTGTCACTGAGTCATTCAGTGGTTTGATAATGACTTTTTGACACCAAGTCATTGGTAATTATTTATTTATTCGGTCTATTCATAAGGAAGCGAAATAACGAGACATTAGACAACAATGATCTCTGCCGCTTGACGCTACAACGGGCGCCAGAGAAAAATTATGGAACATGTTTAACATTTGCGTCTTATATCACAAATGAAAAGTGTCTCACAAACTGATAGTCACATACAGGGGCATTTGGCACACATGAATAGCCACTTGCGGCAGTCAAATACTTCTGGGTGCGTCTGGTCTCAGCGCCTTGTAGACTATAACTTCCAAATTGTACTTCAGCAGGTGCAGTTTAATTCAATAGTTGTTTGCTTAATTGAGACTGTCTGTTTGTGAAAAAATTTCTTTAACCGTTGAGATCCTGCAACTGTGGAAGATGTATTCTTGTGTAAAAGAGAATGCGGGATTATAACACAAAATAGTTGCTTTGATAGACATTTGTCGATTTCGACGCATTTTACTATTAAGATTCATTGCACATTGTTTGTTTTGGAAAACAACAAACTTTACTCTGCTAACTTGAGTAACGTAGTTTCAAGTACACTTGGAGATTGTGCAAGACAGAGGTGTAAGGACCCATTGCCTTTTAAAATGACACCACCAAAGGGTAAAATTTATCGTGGCTGACATTTTAGAAAAGCGATGATTATCAGCGAAAATTCGAACTGCTTTAATCCAAAAATGGGAAGGAATTTGTAATAGGGAACATTTTCAGCTTATTATGAGACATTGCTTATTCCTCTTTGAAATGGAATGACTTAAGGGTCATTGGACATAAAACTGAGAGCAAACGTGCCTCCTACAAGTAGTTAGGATTTTGTTTTTTTCCTCCAACCGTGCCTCCTACAAGTAGTTAGGATTTTGTTTTTTTCCTCCAACCGTGCCTCCTACAAGTAGTTAGGATTTTGTTTTTTTCCTCCAACCGTGCCTCCTACAAGTAGTTAGGATTTTGTTTTTTTCCTCCAATCGTAGCCTCGAAGCCTTTGAAAAATGTTAAAGGTCTCACTAGATGTCATGCATTGGACCTTCTGATTCTGTTGGTGGTCGAAAAAGTTTGAAAGGCTGCTCCTGTTGCCTTAATAATGTCACCGGCAGATCTTATATAGCCAGTGCCTCTGTAAATCAAGCAAGATAGACGCCTGCAGCAATTGTACAGCAATAGAAGGTAAGATAGCCTAAGAGTGGAGAAAGAAGTGCAATTTAAAATTCATTTTGTAGTTTTAACGATGCGTTTTGTCGTATAGTGAGTTCTTTTAGGTGTAATAATAGCTTTGGTAAAAACTTGACATTATGGAGTGCACTGTTAATGTGAATGAATAATAACTGAAGGCAACATAATACCGAAGGCAAAAATGAATCAAAAGTGTCAACTTAATGAACCAATGTTACATGCATGGTGTTTGAAGGCACTGCCTTGTGAATTTGAGCGATGTAGGTGGTTGCATCGTCTATGGATTGACTAGATATTTACAAATAATTTGATCTCTAAAGAATCTCAGAGTCCTTGTTCTTCTTTAAAAATCTTCATTAATCCACAGGTGCCTGATATGCTTTAACTTATAAAGAGGCTTAATGCTTCTCACAATTTAAAAAGTAATTCAATTTGCAATAACTAGCAATAAAAACGTAGGGCTCAGTTGAAGATCAAAATCTTCTTTCGATAGGTAGAAATTTGAATGTTTGTCAGTACGAGTTAAGACCATCAAAAACTCAACAAAGAAGCCACGTCGCAAAGAGAATGGCATTGAGTGACGCTTTTAATGAGACGTTCTCGTTGTCAAAGGATGCTGACAGGCATGTATAAAAATCCCATAATCATCTACAGAAATTATGGAAATATATACTTATGTTTTTTGGACATAATACAGGACATTGTAGCCAAACATTGTTATCTAATTGCATTTTAGATGCATTCTTTTTAATATTGTTTTAATGAAATTGCCTATGCCACTGAGCTATAAATGCAGATACACATTGAATTCGATCCCCTTCTACTTATGAAACTCGAAAGCTTGCAATCATTTTTACTGCTTGAAGCCAGATGCACAAAGGAACCTGTCTTGTAATTGGGTGTGCTTGGTCGTGTTAGTGACTCAAATTGTTTGGCGGATCAAGGCAAGGAACTTCGTTTTGGCATGGTTATGTTTTTATGACTTCTTTCACCTTTGTGCCCACGTGCTTGCAGTTGCTTGTATGCAAAACACAACGAATTGTATCATGATGCTTGTTACTTAAATCAATCCTAAACTATTATATCCAAGCAACTCACTGCATCTGTGTTGATAAACCAAAACCAGACTTCAAGACAAGCCAATATAAATATTGTGCTGTTAATGTGACCTCGATAAAGGTCAACTAAAAGGAACTTGCAGACACAATTATATTCTCAAGCAAGAAGACACAAAGACTGTCCGACTGCAGCTTGTATACGTCAGCACGCTCAGTTGATCTAAATAGCTCGCCTGTATTAATTTTAAGTTACAATAAAATAGGCTTCTCCTTTGTAGTGCCACGAATATAGGAAGACTGAGTTTCACCCTTTAAGCATGGAAGGCCTGATATTGCTTTATTGTCACTATCGGAAACATTGCATCTTGAAGCTTTTTCTAGGTGTTGGTGGCACACGGCTCGTGTTTTCCCAGCGTTTAAATGATTTTGAGCTTTTTATCATGTTGCAACCACTGCCGCTTTCAGACGCTTGACGTCAATAGTAAAGAGAAGTATTCTACAAAAGGCGGCTAAGCAATAGAATGCAAAGGAAATGGGAAATCTTCTGAAGATCAAGTATTCATTCAAGACTTATAGCGCAGTTAAGAAATTGCGTCGCATTTCTGATAGCCGGTCAGCAAAGACTTTGACCGTGTTCGTTTTAATGAGCACAATGTTGTGTTGAAATGTTTAAAGCTTTTGCCTTGTATGTTTACATGAAGAGCATCAGACCATCGACAGCATGTGAATGGTACTTGATGTAACTAATCCTTGCAATAGGTGATCTATAGTTTTATTTCCACTTATGATTAGGTGTTTACTTGCATTGGTGTTTACTTTGAGCGACTGTCTTCTGCATCTCTTAAATGTATGAATAGATGCAACTGATTATATAGATTGGATTACACTCTACGTTAACCGATGGACTACATTAAGTTAACCGATTTTCCAGACTTGACGAAGCCATAGACATGAAAGAGTATGACAGGGCAGGGTAGGACCAAACAGAAATTGTTTAGGCCACTTAATGTTGACAAGGCATCGATTGGCATTGGCAAAGTTGATCAAGCAGGATAGTTTTCTTCTTTGGTAGTCCTTCTTATTGATACCCAAATTTTTACGATATTGAGAAACTAACCATAACACCCATGCACACAATTTTTAAACCTGCAGCTTGGCTTGTGGGTTGAGCCAATCAAAGCTGCTGCTGTTTGGAAACTTAGAAATGTCCGGGAAAGGCCACGACAAAATGTTTGTTGTCATACCTCTAAGTGTGCGTTAGAATCAAACGGCCTACCTGAAAGTTCCCAATATCCTTAGCTTGGCATATCCAACAGTTGCTATTAGATGTAGAGGCTACCTTGTTGTAGATGTGTACTCCTACTCAAACAAGTCTTTCATTTACTTCAAGTCTACAATGGTTTTTGTGTGCCATTCGTAATTCTGAAAGTTTGTAAACAGAGTGCCAGACACGAAGCATTGGAAGCTTCCGCTACGGACGCATCAAGGTTCAACCACTTTCGTTAAAGGCAAACCTGAGATTCCAATCAGTGTTGTCAGCGTTCCGACATGACTTCCTATAACTGCAGCTACTTTCTACCTTCAAAGCTAGCCCGTGCACGACTCAAGAGTTAGGCAAGCAAGGTTGAAGCATATGCCGTAGCTAATTTTCACAACTAGCTGAAGTCTGTTGGGTCTCACTTGCGTGTCACGGGCTCTCTGCTCTTTTTTTCTCAAGAGATGCAGAAAACACGCAGCTAAAGCTTTGTTGAAATTCAACAAAATACAATTGGGATTTGGATCAACGAGCAGAATGATGCAAAGTCACGTGCCGAGAGCAAGTCATCATTTTATGTGAATTAATCCCTAATGTGACTTAGGCCAGTTCAATTGATTCATCAAATTCTTACGTAACGAGACGAATCTTGCTCGTTCTGCATCTTTCTGCACTGCGTGCAAATACTTTGCCAACCAGTGTTCAGGAAAATCTTCTTTCCTTTTCACAGGAGATAATGTGAGAAACGGAATCGCCCCTTACAAAGAAATGCATAACCCGTTTTCCAAACAGGCGATATGGTTGTTGTCGTCAGAGAGAAAGAACTATCACATGGCGATAAAATTGAAAGGGTATCTATACAGTGGCATTGGAAAATTTGTTCAAGGAAAAACAGTTTGATAAAGCTTGCAAAAAGAAGGTTGGTTGGTACAGATGGAAGAGGCTTAAATTTAATTGCAATCAAGATTAGCACTTTCGTATTTATTTGATGCTTTTAATTTTAATTATTTGTCTCCTTTGGCATTGGCTCAAATATCGCCATAACTCTATGTTGAATAGGAAGATGAAATCCTCAAGTGACTGCAGCCAAAAAAATTTGTCCATTGCCTATCACGCTCTCCCCCCCCCCCCCTGTCCTTGCAATTGAGCTATGCTTTATATCAACATGTACTTATAAATTGCCTATATAATGCATGGCAGATCACCAATGAGGTAAGAAGAAATAATACAATCATATAAAGCTGCAAGTAGAGAATCACAGACAGAGTAAACGTTTCTTGGTGCACCATCTGGTGTCTGTGCAAATATTCGGAGCGAAGTGCAATCCGAACAGCAAATCATGGGTGATGTGTGTTCTGTATGAAGCAAAACAAGAAGTATAAATTGCACTGCGAGCAATCGGTATTAAGTATAAATTGCACATAAACAGCATTAAAGAAATGCTGTTTGAGAAGACCTACAATAAACAGCAATGATGCAATGCCTTATTTTAGCTAAAAAAGGTTTTTAATGTCCCTGCAGGGTGTCGAGAGAAATTTCGTGTCTTTGGAAGCAAATCTCTCGATCTGCTGCTTAGCCTTAATTGGAGAGAAATTCTAAAGTAACGAATATATTAATTGCACAGGCCTGGACAATATATGGAAAATGTTCGATATCCTTGCTGAATTAATATTTTTGTACTGCCATGTTTTTACTTACTTATTGCCATCCCTAGCAACAGCAAGGTCTTTGTGTTTGAGAAAAGTAGTATTCTGCAAAAGCATCTCTGGGAAAAATGTGGCCTAGCGATGTCCAATTGGCCACCATTGACCTAGGATATGCCACTTTTCCAGGATTTGGCTCAATGCTTCATCTACCAGGAATAGTAGGCCCTCATACCTTTCAATCAATGATTGCAGCCTTTGATACAGCTGGAATTGCCCAAGGGGTCTGCAAAAGGGGGGATTCAAGAACCTTCCTAAATGAAAAGGATCCTGCACTATATGTCAGTGGCCCAGGACAAACATGTGTTATTGTTAGCAAAAAACCATATGTCAGTGGCCCAGGACAAACATGTGTTATTGTTAGCAAAAAACCATATGTCAGTGGCCCAGGACAAACATGTGTTACTGTTAGCAAAAAATGAGTTGGAAAAAAATTGATAGAGAACAGAAAGATTCGACGATAACACACTTTTATGCAGTCACCCACAAACATATAATGTGATACAACATATCTTTAAAATATGTCTAACATGGTCGACTTGATCCATGAGACATTTTGCCTACTATGTGCAACACACGTGTTTTTCTCTTACACATTTAAAACATTACACCGGCTAATGGGAACTCTTATCAATGCAATAATGGCTAATCACACTTTGATGCCGATAAAACTACATACAGTGCATAATCCAATACAATAATACCTTACACATGTACAGTAAGTTCGTTTAAAACCCAGCAGGGTATCTTTGCTTTAAGTCCACTGCTGTCATCTATTCCCGCACACCACGATTCACCCTTATGATTCAAAACATGTCTTCATTTAACTAGTGCGTAAGTGGCAACTCAGATAGAACTTTCAGAGTCAAATTTTATCTACCCACTCTAGTGAAAGTAAAACATGCAACAAAATAAACTTCTCAATTTCAGACCTTGTACTAACTTATTAACGATGCACTAACTCCATATGAACGACAGATACTTTAAATGCTAGTTTGGAAAGCAGCCCAACTGCAACCTTAAATGATTCGAATTGTAGATTTTACGCCGATATTGGTAGATTGAAGCCAGACCCAAACTTCAGTAATTCAACGCTCATCAATTCTGCACATCGTGTTTTCAATCAAAGCAGTGCTTAATCAGTTTCCCCCCTCCCCCCCTTTCCTATGGTTAAAAGTTCAATTTTTTCAACATTTCGACTGCTTTCTATAATATGTTTTGAATGTGCTGTTGTACTGTATCATGCAGGAAAAGAATTTATTTTAAGTGTCAGCTGATAAATCCCGTTTTAGCATGCAAAAGAAATCTTAGCACTCAAAGATAAGTGAGAACATGTAAGAAAAACTTGCTTGATCCTGGCAATATCATTGTTATCTTTTTTAACGTCTGCGCCAAGATCTAGATTCAAACTGATTAACAGCAAGGGCTTGATAAGAAATAGGTACTCATAGGGGCCAATCATCTGATAGTGCTTTTAGCTTATCTCAAATCTTGCCAAACAAACAGTTTGCCCATAGAAAAGAGAACACCTGGGCCGAAAGTAAATTTGCTGGAGCAATGCCCTGTAAATTGAGGGAACATTTTCGAGTTGTATAAAATTCCGTTCTAGCCTATCTCACAATAGTGAGCAGCAAACTACTGCAGTCTGTTGATAGGCGTTTAGTACGTACAAAGGTCTTTAACGAGTTAAAACCAGCCAACGCTGCCCTTGCCAACATGCTTTTTGGCGAGGCCTTGTTTCATCAGCTTGCAAATGAAGTTATAGAAGTCGTGCCACGCTTTTTGCACATCTTTAGTGCAGTCGTCCTTCAGAATTTCCTGAACTTGTTGTACGAAGGCATCTCCGAGGGCCTAAAAGAAAAAGTAAAGATGCATGGCACTGTGTTCAATGAAACAGTCATAATATTTCATTGGTAAAATTTCTTCGCAGTATTGTAGAAATCAAAAGCCTTAGCTAGTCTCTGCCATGAGAGGCAGCTACACAATATTATCTATAAAAGACATGTATGTAAGATATGTGATTTAGACCAAGGTATATGACCATTGTCATATATTGAATAATGTATCACGTATGAATAATGTTTGGTTTTGGAAAGAGCTCTCCTACCTAAAGAAGGCTTGCTGCCTTAAACGATATGTTGAATATAAGCATACAATGAGAATTCATGGCCTATGAGATGAAAAAATACTGGAATTCTCAAAGTTGAAGGACAGAAAAGCACTTGAAGGAGGCAAACTAGAAAAAGTCCCCTTAAAACTCAATGTCTACGAATTTTTTGTTAGAGATGGGGTTGTTTAAGCCATGTTGGATAATGGTAGACCTGACAATCAAGACTACACTTATTTCACCGGGGCGTTGCCTAGAAGAAGGGCCTAGGCAGGAACTTTTCAATGAACAATCTAATATCTACCTCAGCATCAAAACTGGCTCTTGAAGAACCATGAAAAAAACAAAGTCACATCTAGCTCCTAAATGCTATCTTTGCAATTCTTTAGAAATATTATGCATACTTACATACAAACACACATGCATACGTACATGCATCAGGAAACATTATGAATCAAAGAGACCTAAAGTGTGACCAAATGGGTCATAAAATAGAAGAGGAATCCTTACTTTTCCTCGTGATATACACATGTGTGCTTGCATGTCAGTTCTCATTAAATTACAGTAACATCACGCCAAATTAGAAGCAAAACAGTAAAAACTACGAGTGAGAAGGCTTTGGAAGTGATGTAGCATGTAGAACTTCTATAAGACGCACGTGTAAATAATCTGGTCGCAGGCTGTTCTCCACGTGTTTTTGTCCCAGGGCCTCGAGCTTAGTCATGAAGACTTGAGCATCGTCCAAGGACTTGATTGCTTCCCTTATGGCTTGGGTGATTTTCCTCGGGTGTCCTGTCAGTCGTGGCAGTTGCAGAATATCATCGATGTCTTCAAGGTAGCCGAATTCAGGAAACACAGATAGCAGCTCTGGCTTTGCTTTGAACATTCTATGCGTGCAAAAAAACGCAGTGAGAAAAGTAAATATCGTACAATGACTTCTTTGCCCCCACAACTGTTATAGATAACAACAGACCATCAAGGTTTTGGGTTACTATAGATTTGCGCATCGCAGGGCCATAGCATTGATGACAGGCTGCCCTATGCAATAACACCATTTTTTTAAAATTGCATGCCAAAATTTTCGATGATTTTGCCCTCAGTTTTATTCGACATTGGTAAATGAGTATTTGAGTTCAGTTTGCGTTAAGACTGTACGAGTTCTCGTTCTAAGGTGAAAAGACGACCTAGCTTGCCTAGGTGTTTTGGAGTCTGCCTATATTAGAATGGAAAATCTCATTCTTTGTAGACAGAAAGAGCTCGTCTTTTCCCTTGGGCACTTCTAAAGTTAGGTGTTAAGCAACGCTGATTGGTCAATTATAACCAATCACGTGCTCTGCTTATCACCCTCTAGTGTTTTCGATCCGCATCTGGTTATTTATTCTGTCAGCTTTTGGTTATTTTCCGACGTTTGCATAATCTGAGGATCGCGGACGAAAAAGTACTTTAAGTATGCAAAAACTAGTTCTGCTTTTTCTTGCCATTGTGAAGTTTTGTACCGCAAAGCACCTGTTCACAATAGTAGAAAAGTGCCCCTACGAGATCCAAGAGTGGTCATGCGCCCCCTTCCAAATGAAAAAAGGAAGTGGTCATGCGCCCCCTTTTTTGTCTCCCCCCTTACATTTTAGATGATTCCTACCTCCCTGTAAGAGAAGTGGTCATGATTAGCAAAGAAATGAAATTTGCAAATGGAGAACATTAAAAGAAGAAGCCATTCAAAAACTTAATCTTTTATCTCAATTTAGATTATAATCTAATTTTTGCGTGCTATGGAAAAGGTAAGTAAAGTTATGATATGTATTCATATCACATGATTGTCATTGGATTCAATGGGGATGTCTTTTTGATGGTCACATGATTGTCATGGAATTCAATGGGATGTCTTTTTGATGGTCACATGATTGTCATTGGATTCAATGGGATGTCTTTCGGATGGTCACATGATTGTCATGGAATTCAATGGGGATGTCTTTTTGATGGTCACATGATTGTCATTGGATTCAATGGGATGTCTTTTTGATGGTCACATGATTGTCATGGAATTCAATGAGGATGTCTTTTTGATGGTCACATGATTGTCATGGAATTCAATGGGGATGTCCAATGTTAACATGTACAATTGATATCTAACTAATAATAAGCACTAGTAAGTAATCCTTCTACATGTCAATTGAAAGCTAGCACAATTTATATTTCACTTTAAGGGACCGGGACATTTTTTATAAAAGTGCTGCATGAATAACAATAATTCTACAATTTCTTATATCACTGGATGTTATTTTCTACAAATTGGTGCTTTTAAGGCAAATTTTGGCCCACTTTTTCATACAGCAGAATGTCTCTTGGCTAAAAGGCAGAATGTCAGAATGTCTAAAAGGCAGTCATAAGAAGTGGAAGTCAGACCCACGTTGAGCCTCACTATAAAAAAGTTCTTATTTCGCCAATACAGTCATATGCCTATACTAGAATATACTGCGTCATGGAAACGAATTTCAAAATAACCACAACTGCCATATCGGATCCGATCTATACACCTTCGTGTAACCTGGAGCCACAACAGATAAACGATAGCCAATAAAGCAGATCAAACGCCTGCCCGTGAAACTTTTCAATTGTCAGACAACTTGTCTTATTCACACTTTTGGCCACTAAAGTGTTTTTGCGGACAGGTTAATTTTAAGAGGTCAAGTACTTTCAGTATGCAAAGACTGTCTTCGCTATTTCTTGCTACTGTAAAGTGTAGTGAGTGTAGGACGCTACGTTTGTCATTCTCATTCACTCAGCATGCGTCTTCGATACCCATTTCCACCACTTGCCTACCTAATGACTATCTGATTATTCATCTCTCTCATCACCTTGCACTCGCCCTTCCCCTCGTGTACCCCTTTACATCCGATGTTAACCTTAGTGATGCGTATTCAAGCATCTAGTTTAGTTCCATTCATAAGCTCAGAAAAAGTCAACACGAGTCTTTTCTGACACTTCCCTGACTCCAAGTTCTCTGTTCGTTAAATAAGACTATACATACACGGCCGATAATTGAACAAAGGTGCATTCGTTGAAGAAGATGTGTACCACGAAGCATATGTAAATGCTTAGATTGCAAAAGATCCGTAACTACGACATGAAGCTAGAGCTATAGTTTCTGCCAAATGACTATGATAAAAAGCTTACTTGTGAAAAATCCCTGTCCCAAAAATCAATATGTCTTTTTCAACCGTTTCCCATGTTTCCTGGATCAGTGACTTCTGGTACAAGGAAAGTGGGAACATCGTCTTTGAGCCTTCATGTTGAGTAGCAGGGCCGTCATCTACTTGCATCGAGCTTGCGCACCCCATGTTGCTCTCCTTGAAAAATCAGAAAACAAGTTTTGTAAACGATCACTTTTCACAAAAGTAAAACCTGGATGCAATGTGATTAACAAGGCTCAGTACTGCTAAAAGAGTTCTTCTGCAAAATAGTGGTCACAAAGTATTGCTTCTAAACATGTGTTAATCAGATTTATGTCGCATCTGATAAAAAATTAACTTAGAAAATGGTTGGGCGGCCATGCTTCCATCTTCATATACCTGAACGTCTCCCATGTCTATTGAAGATGAGGCTAAGGAGACAACAATTTAAACGGAAACCATGAAAATGGCCTTAACATAAAGATGAAAGAATTATCGTCTTTCAAGTTTCAAGACTGTCTTGCCAATTGTTAAAGGAGCAAGTCCATTCTTTCAATGCTTCTTTGCTCTTAAATCGACCGTTTTTCCAAAAACATTGATCGATTGTCAATCAGCTCATAACCCATAAATTACCTTAAAGTGCTTCTATTGCACACTATGATCTATATGTATATATATTTTCATAAACTTGCTGGTTTTGGCCTATGAATCAAATCTTACCTTCTTTGCTAATGTTCCTATAAGATAGTACAACCAGTTTGTTTGCCAAAGCCCTTTTGTCAAGATCTTCAACAAAGTCCTTCCCAATTGGATTGATAGACGATAAATTACAAGATTAATTTAAAAACATTCATTTAATCTAAGATTATTTGAACAACACAAGCTTTGCCCTTATTACTCTTATATCTTTGACTGAAAAATAAGTTACCAAAATACAACAAAGTGGACAATACAAAGCAGGTTCTTTCTTTGGAAAGTCATCGCTTGGCTTTTGATTGGAAGTGATATCTTTTTTTTTTTTTGAAAATATGAATCGAAATCTTTACTCATTTTTACGACCTATTAGTAAACATTGAGGAGCCGTTTCCAAGAGTTTTTTCAAGAATGCAACCCAGTTAAATATAAAACACAGCAACAGCTTTTCAACTACTGCAGATGCTACCCACAGAAATTAAGTTGAAAATGTAAAGTTTTATAGAAATTTTGAAAAGGATCATGTAAATGTAGCCTTAATTTTATCGAATATACTCTTTTATAAGAACCAGCAAACTTGTGTTCAGGTTAAATGTTCTCGATTTTTTCGAAAATCTGTGGCTGGATTGTTTTTAATTTGTTCCAGGTGAACAGCCCTGCATATTTTTTGTCGAGACATCACGAAAATAAGCAGCGAAATGTCAGCAAACGTCTTTCAAAGTTAAATTTTTAGAGAACCTCGGCGGTCAGCCTCAGCTTGTTCTTAATTTGTTCTGTGACCTTTGACCAATATTTAAGCCATCAATGTTATTATGAAATTCCTCTTATTAAAAAAGGAGTATATGCATCATGTTAGCTTGATGCTCCAAATTTGGAACCTTGAAACTAACTACACGAGCATTCCAACTTTACTGAATTGGAGATCATTTCAGTAGTGGAATTCATTTCTGTTGAAGAAATGGTACTTTAAAGTTCGTTCTGTGAGTTTAACATCCTTCTGCTAGAGATGTATATAATTGGTTGAATAGTAATGATTGCTATCAAAGCAACTTACGAAACTTTTTACTTCTCAAGATATGACAAACTCATTGTACGATTCAAGAATGCTTTCTGACATGAAATTGGTTGGGGTGAAAAGATTTGCCCCCTGTAGGAGGTAATAATTTGAACTTTCATCAAATTAAAGTTTTGGATATATTTGTCTTTTAGCTATGTTTGAGTCAGTTTGCTTCCATTGACTAAACTTACAGCTTTGCTTTCAATGTGTGCTTTTGAAACGAGTAAAACATAAAATTTTTGGAATAAATTAAACATCCACTTCTTAAATCAACGGAATATTTTTAAGGCCTGCTTAATGTAGGTGTTGACGCTCATTATGGCAATGATGTGTGAAGTTGATTAATTGAAAGTTTGGGAATGAATTGCTCGTGTCTTTTTGGAATTCAGTTTCGATAACACTAGCTTTTAACTACTCTTGAATCTTGCATCACAACGGGAAGGCTGGACAGTCGTTAAGGCAGGCAGTGTACCTGTTACCCAGAAAGGCCCTTGCAATGCAAACTGAAGTGGCAACAGATATAGCAGGGTTCGGACGTGATCATTTCTGACATAGCAGGGTTCTGACATAGCAAGGTTCTGACATAGCAAGGTTCTGACATAGCAAGGTTCTGACATAGCAAGGTTCTGACGTGACAGATTCCGACGTAGTAGATTTTGACGTGAAAGATTCTGACGTGACAGATTCTGACGTGACAGATTCTGACGTGACAGATTCTGACGTGACAGATTCTGACGTGACAGATTCTGACGTGACAGATTCTGACGTGGCAAATTCTGTCGTGGCAAATTCTGAAGTGGCAAATTCTGATTTAGCAGATTATTGCAGATTTGGCATCAGAGCCAGTCACTGACAATAAGGCCCGTGCAAGGTCGTTAGGCTGCTTCTCGTAGCCGCGCAGTTGAGCATTATGATCTTCATTGAAAATCTTTTCTTGGCTGAATATCGCATTAAAACCATTGGCAACGACAGCGTCATGTAGCGAAACAATTCATGGCGTGTAAATGCTAGACCCGCCATTAAATTCATTATTCCATTGCAAACTTTTTGTTGCAATAATATACTACTTGATATTCATAGAGCATAAACCAACCTAAAGCTATGATTTGTTGAAGTCTGTTTGCTGATGACTGAGCCTTGTTCCAACAGTTTAGGGGCATATCAGCTACAAAATGGGATTACTGGTCATTAAGAGGGTTAGATCACCAGTTTAACACATCCTAAATTCAGAATCACCTAAATCCTCGTCATCATTAAAAATTTTCTATGGATCCAAATACTGTTCGCTTGCATTTCAAATGAACGTCCCTTAATTCATACCAGTGGCTGTGTTTTTTACTGAAAACTTTGCGGAACTTTGCTTCCTCGCCCTTTCACGGAAAGACCTCCAAAGTTTCAGACACGGTCAAGTAAGACGAATCCTGAATTGCTTCTAGTCAGTTGATGTATTTTCGAAGGTGTGCTTGCACTGACACACCTATCGAATAGCTATCACCACTCTGCTGATTTCAAGACTTTCTTTCATAGTGAAGATGCAGCAGTTTATACGCAAGAATCCGCTGACAAGTTATCGGGTTTAATATTTAAGAGACAGAGAATTCCTACTTGAAAAGTTGTGAGAAAGATAATCCCTAATGGTTGCAAGAAGATTAATTTTATCCTTGTATTTTTGCGGATGTTGAAGTAACATTTTTCAGGGTTTTTTCATGCCGAACAAAACAATTATCGAAAAAGAGCCGGAAGTGAATGGCAGGCTTTTAGGAATGATTAAGAATTCTATAATGCTAGAAATCCTGGTTAAGATAGTAAGTTATAAGTAGAGGCTCAAATTAAGAACAAGCAGGGAAGAACAGGCAAAATAAATGGGTGCGTTAGTTAAGGCAAGCCAAATCTATTGCTTAACGCATCTTGAATCTTTCTAAAAGACAAAGAGAGTATTATGCAATGCATTTTGAAAAGCGTCACTTGTGAGTGCTCCGTAGACAGGTGCCTTTCATCGAATCAATTTTGCTCGGTTCCTTGCCATGAATTTCCATACCAACTGTCTTACAAGGGTATAAACCCTCATTCCAAGAGTCAGATGACGATGCTCGATTGGTGAGATGGAGATCGCTGATTGGTCAAAACAAGGGCCCAATAGTGTACACAAAGCTACTTTTGTTCTGCAATTGCCTACTTTTACTTTAATATTAGCCCAGCCCTTGGAGTGGCGGACGGCATCTTGGAGCTTTTTTAATGAGATCTCAGAAGCAATATCCCACCGATTATATGAAAGAAGTACTTTCGAAATCAAGTAATCTGGTCCTTAATATGCATTTTCATTCTCAAATCTTGGTAGAATCATTGATAAGTTGTCATGCGCACCTCAGATTCGCCCCACAGCAGGTGGAAAAGAGAACCAGAATCGAGCCTTAGCCTTTTCTTTGAAAGATTGTTTGCACAATTGAGAAAGCCGCTCAAAGAAAACAGAGAATGTCACGGGAAATAATTTCGGCAATATTGAATAAATTGAAAGATGATTATATCTTTGAAAGTTCCGACAACTACTTAGAAAGGAGCATTTTCGTTGGATGTCACACCAAGATGCTTCCTCCAACTAAATCATTTTGGAACTAATAGTGGTCAATTAATTCATGGAGAAGGTCTTGTTCAATTCAAGAAACACTGTTTTTAGCAGTGAAAGTTCCATTTTAGAGGCTATGGGATCAAAACGTTTGGCCATAATTTACCAAACACTCACACGCTAAGTTTGATATGGTCTTTCATCATGTCCATTCAACGATACGCAGATTGTACTGATGAGCCTTCGAGCAAGTGTTTTGTTAAATATTCAAGGGCTCAATCCATGATTTACAGGATAAGATCATCAATCGCATGATAAGATATACATGTCTATAGTGAAGTGCTCTTTCTATAAAGAGCTGCTTGCATTTGACTGGATGTCTCCAAGCTATTTATTTATGCACCTGCAAATGTTCCTGTGATACACCTGCACACATTTCAGCACTCTTTTAGTTAGTCGTAAACGGCTTCTAAAAAGGTGATTTGGAAATGCGAAAAACTCTAGCATGTTTTGACATCAATTTCAAAATTGTTTAGAATCTACTTACACTTACTTCTCCATAATTGTTTATTCCTGCTGCAACTATAAAAATTCAAAAAGAATTACCAATTGTGCTAGATCTTTTACGCATTTCAGGACGATGATGATGGGCAAACCTAACCTCTGAATGTGTATTCCTCTTCAAAATTGCGGGCCTTAAAATTGGGAAGGATAGAATTTTCTCCAAAACGAAAGCGATTGTAGCAGTGCTAGTTTTCTTACAGCCAAGCATAGAGTCATGCTGTTTATTTATCTCGGCTTCGACGTCCTCCGTTCACCCACGGTTTCTACATGCTTTAAAAGCGCATTTTATGGTCATTATAAGAATTCTCAGGACGATATTTAGCAGTCCAGACAGTAAAAGGCGTATAGTCTTTAAACTATGACGTCATATAGAATTCAAGTCAAGGTATATGTTTGCAGTGTCTATTTATACAAGACATCTTAAGAGTTCGTTGAGTCACTTGGATCAGAAGCATGCCGCGTCCCTATCCATAACAGCCAGAATAGGGGCTGAATCCCGACATACTTTCCAATGAAGGCATCTCGATAACAATAAAAACTGTCTCAAATCGTCAGCCAGTCTCTACAAGAATCTCTTCACTGACACTTTCGTCTAGTGACTCTTTTGTGTTATCAAAACTGCAGTTCAGGCATCTTAGCATCCTCTCATATCAGCATAAATGCAGGAAAAATCCATGCAATTTTTTATGAGATCATATGGAATCACAGTGAAAATTTGCTTGAAGACAATTGTCAAAATATTAATCTGTCACCAAACATTTTGACATCACATTGTCAAAAATGCACTTGTAAATTGTTAACGTTAACATTTGAAAATTGTCAAAAATCTTAAGCCCTAATATCCTTCTTTATAATTTGTGCTTAGAAATGAATGAATCTCACTATCGATTCAGAAAAAATACTCACTAGAAACCTTTGGCTGTAGAAAGTCTAAGCTATTTCATATAGCTCAAACACTCCTTTAGGATTGACGGCATGTAATTTTTAAAAGGTCATATGCTAAGTATCAGATTCAGCGATAAAGCTTTTTTACAGTTGTCAATGTGATGCAGAGAAATTTCCCAGCTCTAATGAATGAGCGACCGTTTTAAAAGCGTTTTTGGCCAAACTGTTGTTACTACAGTATGCTCATGTCTTATAATGCAGGTAGATTTAACAGTCAATTTGATGTCAATGAAATGTGGCTTACCTTAAACGCGATCAACTGGAATGTTCGTAAACAAAACTTCGAAACAAAACTAACGCTTCAAATCGTGGCAAATTATCTCAGGTCTGTATTTCCACAGGGAAAAATGTTCTTCTTGAGAGATGACTCTGCTGCCGAACCGTTCAGTCAAACGGTCATATATGAGATGCTATCCGAGCTCAGGCAACGGTCCAGGTGTTTCGGATACAAGGAAAGTCCTGCGACGATAGAGATAAACAAAGCAGGTTCCTAAGGCAAACAAAAGACTAGCATTCATTTGAAATGTTGCCACCCAATATCATGTTTTCTGTAATGAAAAAGCTAATGTGCTTATGTCATGTTCTGGACAGTCTCTCCTGGCAACAGCTGGCGTTTCCATAACTCATTTTTCATTTCCATATCTCGTGAACATCTTCAGCAGAAAGAAATATAAAAGAGCATGAAGTTCAGCAGTTTCGTTACAATAGCAACAGCAATCGAATTAGTTTCAAGGGTATATTGTCAATTTAATGCTGATGGAAGTATGAAGAATTTTGTATAAAGACCCCTGTCTACACTATGCAACTCGGCTTGCACTACTCAAAAAGCGGAGTGAAAGTATATCAGAAAAGCAATATGAAGTGACAAGATCTTTTCGACAAGTCAGTTGTTCAAACTGTGTGCAAAAGAAGCTTGACTTTGTCATGGAAAACTTGCCTTTCTTCCAGTTTTCTGCACATTGATATATCTGCATGACGAGGCCCTGCATTCTCTGTGTTTTACAAGCATCTTTCGTTTGTGCCTTAGCAAACATTCGTTTTTATTTTTAAGTCACAGAGAGCCGTTAGTGGAAACTTCGTTTCACAACAAGGAAACTAATAATCATGGCGTTGGCCTAGATTGTTCTTAGCTAACCAGGGTGCACCAAAGTAGCCACTGTTGCGTGATCCATCTAAACAAGAGAAAACAAGAAGCCAATACCTGACATATTGCTGCATCTTGCTTCAAATGTTGCATGTGAAAAGGTGAAAGATTGCCAAAGGGTGACAATTGTTCCACAACGTTTCTTCATTGCTTGGCTAGCCGTTAGTGGCTAGCAATTTGGGGCTGTAGTGTCTTGAGCTTTGCTTTTTATACATTCTATCCATTCTTAGCTTCAATATTGCCACATTGGAATCACTTGTAAAGGACTGCCAGTTGTCAAGGTTCCGTCTGGCAATAATTCGGCAAAGAAAATTAAAAGTCATAGTTGTGAGTACTTTGAGTTGAGACCCAATTTTGCGCAAGCAATGAAATTATTTACAATGATACTTAAGAATGCATTAAACGATTTTTGTGCTACTATATGGTTTACTAGAAGCTAATCAAGAAAGACGTGCCCTGAAAATTAACTGATATGTTGTTTTGCACTTCTATTGAAAAATTGCTTTTTACCATTTATTAAATTCAGAAGCATTCTCTAACTGGTTTTTGGATAGCCTATCTACAGTACATAAACAAGAAAACAAGTCTTTTTGTACGAATTACTCAGATTATTAGGCAATGTCATCTGTGGATTTCAGAACCATGTCGTAGCATTATCAGTGACTAGCTTATCAATAGCTTTCCACTATTATCCATCAATAGTCTTCTAGCTCTTTGCTATTACCGTATTTTTCATTGTAATTCTTCAACATTCTGCTGGTTACTTTTCATCATTCTGCCAATTGCGAATGTTTTCATTATACAGCATTATGGTCTTTCTTTGCCTTTGGATCTCTCTGCGTCATAGGGATGTCCTCCGTCGTGTCGATATCCACCTATTTTTAATTCACTTCTTAGACAAGGGGCCATGGGATATTGCATTAGGCTTGTTGCCTTGAGACAACTGAGAATACTTAAGATGGGTATTTGATGGTCTGGGGCTATTTTTGTCGTTTTGCCAATGGCCAAGTAATGACCAAACTAGCTCACGCAATCGTAAATACGACAAAGCCATCTCGGCCATTATAATATCACTGAAAATGTTTGCTTTCTTCCACCTGCCTTACACTGCGGCACAATTGACTTATTCAGTTGCAAACCTTTTCTCTTGAATTCTTTTGCTTGACAGATTTCAATTTGAGTTTTTTGACAAATTGTTTTCTTTCAACTTCCAATTACATCTATCTTCTGATAATCAGAAGCACATAAGTGACAGGTATCATGTTATTTGCTAAAAGACAACACATATGTCTATTCTGCCGCAAAACAATGATTTCTATTGCGTGAAAAATTTGCGATCAAAACCAGTGTTTCTGGTACATGCTAATCTTTGCAATATAGCGTGAGACAAATAGCAATTCAGAAAACGGCATTTAATTGTCAGAATTTTTCACACTTGCTTTTAACAGTATCTCAGTAGTGGTTTAAGGGGGGAGAGAGGACACGGCGACAAGTTGCCCCTTCTTTTTGACGTAAGGGACATATCAATCTTGAGATGGCTTTCATAGTTAAACTAAGGATGCAGTGGGTCAGCATGCATCCCAGCGCTAGAAGGAGATCTATTAGAAATTCTACAAAGGCTACTATGAGAATTTCCCACTGTAACGTCCTTTTGCTATTTCAGGATATAGGCGGCTATATTGTTGTATCAAAAACTAAGATAGATATTGATAAAGTTATCAAAGCAGATATTCATAAAGTTAAAGTCATTTTGCTGAAATACGATACTTCAACGATAACAGCAGTTTCTTATTCTTCTGCCTGGAAATAACAGTGACACATTTATCCATTGCCTCGGTGAACCCAGACCAAGGTTCCCTTACCCTGATCTACAAAAATGGAAGAGTCTGATGGGTGATAGTATGGCATGCCTCATTTTAGCGCAATAAATAACAAATGGTGATTGGAAGAGAGTCAACTCGTCAATTAGAAACCTGGACTGCCCTGAAGTTAAACGGACAGCAGTTTAAAAAAAGTCGTTCCTTTGACCCTTGTTCTACAGCTAACCAAACCTGAGGCATTAAGTTCTTTTAAAGTAGGGTACAGATAAAAATGAAGAAAACTGATTTTTTTAGGGGATAAATACCCAGCGGAGGCGAGTTTGGGGGAAACAGGACTGTCACTTGAAGAAAGAGACCTTCATGTAATGGAAAGTAAAAGGAGCTTCGGATCTTCAGCAGATTTTTAACCAGTAAATTTCACATTGGGACTTTACCGTGCATTGATTGGTTAGAAAATGTTAGAAGACGGGGAGATACTGGGTATGCAAGAATAGCTTTCTAAAGTGTTGTGTTTCAGTAACGACAGGTAAGTTACTAAGAAGCTTTACACTACCGTGCCATTAACCCGGGCAATTGGCGCACAGACTGTTCAGTCAGCTGTAAATGAGTACCAGAGTGAAAAATAATCTTCTATTTGTTCTAAAAACATTGCTTCTGTTGCCAGATGCTCCTCAAAAAACCAATACCTGTGCAATACCTGTTATAGCAGGCCACTCCCTCTTTTGATCATAATTAAGTCAAGGAGTTATTTATGTGATTATGTGCATATATAATTCAGATTATTCAGGCCTCGTGAGACTAACCTGTGCCTCAGAATCCAAACACTTTTTGTATTAAAATAAACTAAAATACTAACAAACAAATTTTTTCAGGTATTTAGTATTTTTACATTGAATCCATCTGGCAGGGCCTCTCTCGTTGTACTGGTGGATTATTACATCCTAATGAAATGCGGATAAAATTTTCTAACAATATTTTGCTTAATCAAGCAGAAGATGAAACAAATTTTCAGATAATTTTCTAAACATATTTCAAGTCCGACTTTGTGAGTGGTCGAGAAGGAATTTTTGCAAAGCCATAGAGCAATAAACGACATTTGCTGACGGAAGAAAAGTTACTCATTAACAGTGACGTAAAACAGGCTCGATCACACTTAGAAATTAAAATAATCTGCAGAGTGCTGTAGCTACATAGCGAGACAAATGTTCACAAGGAGGCTGCAGGAAATGCCCGGAGCAATAACTTTGCAGTAGCAAAAAATCGAACAGAGTAAGCCTTTTTCTCAAACAAACATTGACTGATTATTAAATGATAGTCTTCAGCTATTACTATCTGTGTTAACATATGTAAGAAATTACAGCACAAGTTTAGATGCAAGCTTTTTGAAGCCGGTCTTGTAACGGCATTACCCAGTCCTAGTCAAAGATGAGCTCATCTTCGTTCTCATCAAAGTCCAATTCAAATGGCTCGGCCCCGTTACCCTTTTCTATTTCCTCACCGCACCTTCCCTCCTTGAGAACGATGATTGCTTGTTCCTCCTTGCAGGCCTGGGCCCTCAGTTCGCAAAGAGAATTGTACGTCTTCTGATCGCTTCCACAAACGGGCTTTTTAGCAGCTTTTCCACATTTTGGGCAGCTGAAATGTTTAAATTAGATAATTACCTTCTGGTGCCTAAAAGGTGCCTATTGATGTTGTCACAGAAGAGGAGAAATTTTTGGGGCATATTTATACAGATTCAGTTACAAATTTTTCTTATTCTTTTTAGGTATCAAATTTCATAAAAGTTTTACTTTTGTTACTTAAATACAAAAGGCCATTAATTTGCATTGAAAGAGCGCCAATTTGTAGCGTCTATGGGATTCGCTGGCCCCCTGATACACAACATATGGAATAATTATGTAGCCTGATAATGAAGCCAGATTATCTAAGTCAGGCTAACCTGAAATCAAAGGCCACAGCCTGTTTACTACAGTGTCTTTTGACTTAGCAATGGCAGCCATACATTTTTAGTGGCGCTGTTGACGGGGCGACGAACACAAGTTTACCTTCGGGCCCCGAAATCAGATCGTTTTTCATTGTGTCACATTGGCAATCATTTCAATATAAGCATTCTTATCTTACTTGGCTTTGGAACATTGTTGTTGAGCGGCCGAGACAGCAACTTTGGCCTTTTTCTCCTTGCATGCGTGTTTTCTCATAGCACACTCGTTGAAGTAGGGCAAGCCGTCACTTGCACAAACTTTTGACTTGGTTAAGTCACAATCGATTTCAGTCAGGCATTTGCTACCTACGGCTTTGCAGGGCCCTTTGTAAAAGAAAAGGTCATGATTCAGTTTGTTGTTGCGGTGAAAATGCATCTGGTGAAAGCTCGTGACGAAGAAGATATGATTCAGCAGTAATTTCGGCACAGTGGACGTGGACTATGAAATACTGTGGCTCATAAATAATAGTGTAGTGCTTCATTAATTCGCTTTAAAATGATTGATGGACTAGGAGATGCTAGAAGCTAAAATAAGCGAGGTTTAGATAGCGTAAAGTCACTTGCTCGATCCAGCATTTTTTAAAAAAACATGTCGCAAATTTTATTTCTCTTTTCACTTTTGGAATCATGCACAAGATTATAGAGGGGCATCAAAACAGAGGGCAAGTTTCCGGACAACGTGTAATTCCAGTAAAAATTGGCTCCAACAATGGATGAAATTCTTCTTGGCCTTGTTTTTGTGTTCAGCGAAACAATGGCCCATTTTCAAAACGGCGGACTAGAAAACAGTGCATGCGCATGCGTGGTGATGATTGTGACTCCGGTCCTCGCGAACATATGCGTTACATGGCTTGGGCCTTTACAAGCCCTAATCATCTTTAAAAGGTCATAGGATTAGAATTGAGCCTTGTTTGTAAATAGTATGCAAAGAAACAGGAGATGCTTACCAGCAGAAACGATAGTAACAGTTTCCTTAGAGCTGCAGACTGACTTTAGAAGGGCACATTCGGAAGAATAGGTTTTGCCATTGCTTCCACAAACTCTAAAATTCACTCCTAATGGGTCGGTTTTGCAGATATTGTCGCAGTCCAGTGCAATGGCTAAAACAAAAGTAACAGTGAAATCGTGAAATACAATTTGGTGAAATCAAACTTCTTGCAGGTGACCGAACTTCATTTTGCAACAAATTTTGTAATTGTGGTCGTGCCGAAGTAAAGACGCCTTCGCGTGGTTGTGGGGTTCAGTGGAGATCAGAAATCAACAACAGGCCGTTAGCGTACATATTCATTAGATAATTAGTAGCTAAGTAACATACAGATACAGATAACAGTTCGAGCATAATGCTAATGACAAGTTGATTCGTCGTCACATGTAGTTACATTGTTTTATTTGTATGAAATTAACTAGAGTCTAAAATGTCCCTTAATGGCGGATTGCTGTTTGCTTTACAGTTTTCAATGGCTCATACTTTATGACTGGCTTGAGATGAAATACTTCGAAACAAATACGTTAACCAAGGCGCCATTTGCATAACGAGAACACACGTCATCAAGGGGGGATTTTAATTTTTGCGGAGTGGAAGTGGTGAAAGATAATCAAACTTAGAGTCTCTCCTTGCATAAGATATAGATGAAAACTTGGTTGAAGCTCATATGCAAAAGAGTTTTTAAATCACAAATGACGTCATACGCCTTGCAATGGCACCTTGAGCCCAAGTTAAAGCTACGAGGCTGGATACAAAGAAAAACGAAGACATCAAGTTACCTGACAACACAGCCGTTAGGACCAAACAGATAATCTTGATCAAATGCATTTTTACCTGAAAATAAAAACGAAGCATTATTGACATTTGTAAAATTTCAACTTCGTGTTTTCACAAATGACATCCTGCAGGAGCCACCTACTCGCAAGAGAAGTTTTTGTTGCAAGCAATATGACTAACAAATTTGAATTGAAACAAAGAAGGAGAGTTTACAGGAGAAAGAGAAGAGACGTACCCAACGAAAGCTGAGATTGTCAAGCAGATTCTCTAGAGGCTTTTGATCTGCTTTGCTAAAAACCTACGATGATGTGAGCCAAAAAAGGGAACTTGTTCACCTAACCGCGTATTAGGGCTGATGGGCCATTTTATCGTTCATTAAGAGGTGGCTTAAATTCACAGCTAAAACGTAATACAGCCTACTGCAAAATAGTTTGGCATTTTCGACTTCCTTGGACCAGAACTCTGCCAACGTTTCAGAGAAAGCCATCTTTGACAGCTGCAATTTATCCAAATTGGCTTGTAATGGTTTACGCATTATACGTAAAGCCCCTGGACACAAAACGCCTACAGCACAAGCAAGGCATTAACAAACTCGCACTTTCCCTTGTTGACTGTTCGCTGAGTAAACAATCATTAAGACAACGCATTTATTTTCAGACCCTCTCGTTACCTGATGCATTCTTACAGTCCCAGAAGTCGCTTTACTTATGAATTGAAAGTCCCAAACGGAGCGTGCCGCCAATGCACCCTTTGATTATAATTGCGCGACATGGCGGAACACTACCCTTCAACACAGGAACAATTTCCTTCATGCACGCTCTCATGATAATGCATCATTCAATTAACTGAAAATAGAAAACAGAAAATAATTCTTAGTTCTTTGAAATTAATTATCCTTAAGCTCGCAATCTAAGTTTGGAAAATTATTTTCATCCATTTGTCTCTAACCAAGGACTCCCAAAGAAGTATCGGCGAAGATAATGATTTCAGTTTCAAACTGTTCAGCAAGGGTCCTAATCATCAAATGAATGTTGCGATTGGTAGACGTTAATTCCACACCTTAGCTTTTTATGTAAGGTGTAAAAGCCACACAAATCCCCATGTTCAATCACGACTCGTGAAATACGATACCTGATATGCGAATGTGAATTGCAAATAAAGTGTGAAAAAGTTCAAGGAAGTATGGATCAAGATTTCTTTATTCAGATTTTGTTTTATATGCGAAAAGCATTAATTGTAGACCCTTAGTAATCTTTGTGCAAAGAAAGTTGAAAGAAAAAAGATATTCTAAGGATTTTCATTAAGTCTTGTGCTTCAAACACTGTTGAAAGGTTGACAAATGGCAGCCTCAGCTGCTTGCCAAATGCTGCTGTCAAAATACCATTCTAGAAAAAATCGTTGTTCACCAGTCAATATTTTGCTTCCATGAGATCCCAAAGGCCGCAACAGCCCATAATTAGCTACTTCTGCCTGGTGATAATTTTCTAGAGCGAGAGAAGCTCACCAATACCTAGTATGCAATTTGCAATTTCATCGAGTAGGAACTTTGCCAGAACTGGCCCTGGTCGCAAATGAAATTATCAGTGATTCAATGCAGGTTTATAATCGTATAGACACTCTCATTGGCTATAGCAAGTAGGATTTTCTTCACTGGTCGCAAAGCGGACGTAAAGCATTTGAAGCTGATGCTCGCGTAAAGAGTCCTCGTCATGGAATCCAAAATACAGCTACGCCGACCACAATAAAGCTTAAAATGCATCATTCAAACAACATAATCTAGAAATGTCACTGGATCTAACTGCTATCTAAACACAAATATATAACACGTAGCTTCATAAACACGAAGCTATTTAATAATTGCATTAATGCAGTAATCAAGGTTTCTAGAAAAACATGCCAGCAGAAATTGTAACACTGTAGATATGTAATTTCAATGTCTGAACAGTGTTTTCTAGCCGCTACTGGCTATTTATTGTGCTTTAAATATGCGAAAAAATGATTCAGCTTTTCCTAGCTATTGTGAAATTTTGTACCGCAAAGCACTTGTTCAAACAGAGTAGATGTTATAAAAGTCACCTTGAACTCCGAAAGGCCTGTCGCTCACGTCTGATGTTGGCCGTGTCTGTCTCTTTATCACGCCTGAAGGCATTCTCTCTCTGTATTTATATGTTCCCATTTCCATGCCTATCCCCGTGGGTGCCTTTTATCGCTTGTGTTGCCTCAAATAGAAAGTTGCAGAACAATGGCACTTAGTTTTTGTTCATGCGAAGATTAATGAACAATAAATAAACGGGGCCCAATTTGGCATGCTAGCTTTTTTTTCACTTTTCCTTACATCTTGTATAATCACAAAGTTTTTAGATCTATCGTTGCTTTTTTGTTAGTAATAAGCTTTCTAGCAGATTAGAGTTTAGTTTTATGCCCCCAGGTAATTAAAAACTCCTAAGAGATGTCGCCTCTGGACCTACTTTTCTGGATGCTCAATTCCCTTCTGTACAATTGAAGTTTCCCTATTGTTTGACAAAGAATAGACCTAGACTCCTAACCCCGTTCAGAAGATAAAAAGTAATAGGAATTGTGGAACAATACGCAATAGCACATGCATTGAGTTCCTTCACTTGCTTTACTGACAGCATTTTTGGAGCGCAAAACGGCTATTTTTTCTTTGACGAAGCTTGCCTATTGACGTGACCTCAATGAAACCGGTTGGTAAATATGTTTGAAACAAAAAGAAAAACATGGATTTTCCAGTCATCAGTCCACTTGAAATGTCCCCCATCACTCTCTTTTCCACCGCGTATATTTGGTTTTGACTTTTACCATTACAAAGGTATGTCCTGCTTTCGGATATGATATTTGAAGTTATTGCAACCTCAAGACTGCGTGAATCTGATAAATGTGTCCCTTTCCTTCGCAACACAAATCAAAGTTGTGCGTAATCGTGCCGTTCCTGTGCGACCAATCTGCTTATTCGTTGAAAAGCTGGAACGAAGATGGGACGAAATAGTTGCATTTCCGTGTGAAGGCCCTTATGAACGCCTGAGAGCGCTCTGAGAAAGCCATGAAAAACTTTGGCAAAAGTCACCACTTCAGAATAAGCGTTCTGTAACTGGCGTGCCATCTTTCCACCTCGTGAGGGATGGGGTGGGCTGGATTACTCTAAACATATTTTACCTTGTCAAAGCATAAAGAGAGATAATGAGGAAATTGTAAAACGGAAGTTGTTTACTAAATTTCTACTTGGATGAGAACATTGAATCTGCTTTTTGGAAAAATGCCTTGCCCCTTTCAAACAGGCAATTCTTAGATGTGCCATTTTTTTGACTACGTCCGTTTCTGTATGCATCGATCTAGAATTTTGCAATAATTTTACACTCAGTGCTCAAAGCGCTCGTAATACACAAGACGAAGGTCTTGAGAAAAAGTGCCTTTTAGAGGACTTTGTTTTCCATACTGCCTATTTGCATTTCTACATCACTTACATTGCTTTCTAGACACAAAGCAAGCGTCTTATTTCTAGTCCTTCTTGCTGATGGTCTCTCAACTTTATGTGAGAGAGGCATATCAAAATTTCGAACATATGAATAATCGCTTATTCTAGGTTTCAAGCTAGGCTCTCACAAACTGTTTGCGTCATTTAAACTTCAAGGCATTGTCTATGATTTATCCGTTTATTGCTTGGCAGACTGGATAATACTTTTAAGAATAATTCAATAGACCTAGCTCACAGCTTATCAATTTTGCTCGTTCCTTAATCTTTAATCCTTAATTTAGGTATGAAGAGTCACCTAACTGGATTTGCTGCGCTTTTTCATACAACACAAACACGGCCTTACTATTTGATATGGGGTAATTGAATGATGATCATGTAGCAAAGGCCTTGCACTCTAGTACAACAGAAGATTCATTCGTCTAAATGAATTAGGCATCAATAATTTTTTACAAAAGCCGACAAAAGGAAATGCATAGAAATGGTAGGGCTCCTTTTCTTGGAGGGTGGTCGCGTTATTTGAGGAGAGTAGGAAAAAATCCACTTTTTCGAATCAAATTTATTTTTTAAAAATTCAGATTAACAAGATGCTCTTCTCTGATCCTTTTTCCTGCAAAAAATGAAAGTGAATCACAGGTATATGTAATAATGAAAAAGAGTGAAAGTAATTAAGAAAATTGCACACTACAGCAATGGATTATATTAGCATTTCTTTAATAAGCTTAATAATCATCATCCTACAAGCAAGAAGCATCGACAATTGGAGTCAATAAGGAAGCACGGTGATTAATCGCACTGCGAAAAGATTGACTGGTAAAAATATCAATAACTTCATGGCCCTGGAATCATAGGCCATTCGCAGGGGGTTTAACGACCACACGGCTTCGTAACGCAATGCCAGGCGCCATTTTTGCATTGCAAACGGGGTTTAAACTGGTAACCATTTACTCTTTAGCAACACTCTCCCTTGATGTTCAAAATAAAATTTCAATTTCGATTCACATTACAGCTGAAACTTACAAGCATCAATGTGTTTGCATCCCCCTTCGTACACTCTGACAATGGCCTTCCTGGATCTGCAAGCACTCATAGCCATAACACATGGGTTACTGTGAGTCTCGCCATCTGAGCCACATACGGGCATGAACTCCATCGTGCAGGCAAAGTTGCAAGCTAATTCACTGCAAAAGATAATCAAATGAACACATTGATGATAGTTCCACTATCTTTAGCACAGTGACTATTGTTAGCTTTTAGGAACCTTGTGCTGTCTTTGTGTGATTAAAGAATAACAGAGCAGCCTCTTACATGCAAGTAACGTAGCTAAATCAAGATAATAAACAAGTGCAGTCAAAACTGGTAAGAGTTGCATCCATTGCACTAGTTTAGGTAAAAAATCTTCAATGAATTACAATTGCAATGAACTGTATTTCTTGGAGGATAGAAGATGTATTCCAAAAACTTTTATGTCATCAATGCAACGCAATTCTTCGACAGAACAAGCCGATAAAGTACAGTCAATCGTGCGGATTGCTTTTTGTAGGCCATATAACCAAAGTAAGCAAGAGACTTGTGAAACGCTGTGTTTTGGTTATGTCCCCTTGGTTCCCTGTCCTCTAGCACTTGTAGTTTTGATCCTAAAACTATGCATTACTCGAGGGCCATTTTTGAATCATACCACGTGAGCAGCTTCTTCTTGGCCACAAGACGCAATAGGCTCTGATCAACAGCAAAGCTGTCGGAAAAGTGGCTGCTTCTCTAATCGGCAATGGTTTTTGATACGAAAATTCATGCAGCCAAATGCTTGGGATTAATAAAAAACCAAACCAATTTGATAACCAAAAAATACTTGAATATAAACGTTACAGGAATTATTCGTTTTCCAATGAATTTGATATAGCTATAAACCTAAGTGGATTCTGACATCAGAAGCTCGCTACCATCTGATACAACCTGTCTATGAATGACAGTTATCCACACAAGGTACGTTTGTGCGTCTGAGACTATCTGGCACTTCATCTACTGACAAGCTCATCCCGTTCTTTTGAATAGTAATCCATTTGCAAAACGTCTACTCAATATCATTCATTGTCAAGTGCATTTCTATTTGATTCATTGTGTAATTTATTCTCAGACTGTTTTCAGTGATTTTTTTAATCAAATTTTCAGTGTTTGCTTGGATATTTGATCTTTTTGCTCTGTTGATACAGAATCAAGATAAGCTCGTGACAAGCTACTAATTTCATGTTCAAATGCACGAGACTTCTACAGCATCCTTCGCCTGTGTTTAGAAAGATAAAATGATTTCTTCGATGCATTGGTATGTTGCTACACTGACGTCATTAAAAGATGATCTACACCACTCAGTAATTGTTAAGCACTAAGTTGAGGAAAGGAAACACTCGAGAGTTTGGCCAAAAATCTCGAGATTTTCTTCCCAGAAAACTCTAATTTCCTTTGGAAAAGCATCTCCATCGACAAAAGCTTAAAACCTATTATGAAGGCTCAACGGTAGGATAGAAATATCCAAGGAGCAAGTGGTCTGTTAAAGTTTAGTAGTAAAGTTTCTGGAAAACCAACCTCTCACAATCAGTATGTTCAAAAGCATACTCTCTGACGACAGAGATGGCAGTTCTGGTCTCACAGGCATGCATTCTCAGGGTGCACTTGTTTGGGTACTTTCGTCCATCACTTCCACAAACTGGCATGTACTCCCGCGTGCATCCAAAATCACATTCATTTGCTAAAACGCGAAATTAGGAGAAACAGTGTCAGTGAAGCCAGACACAGATGGAAGTGCTATTCGCGAGCGATCGATAGACATGACTCTACATGCAAAGGGGTGAAGCTTTTTATGGCATGGAATCGTCTACGTAACAAATAATTGATTCCTTACGTAACAAAGTTCATAGTTCATTCTCGATTTTATAATTTGCTTTTAACAATAAATACTTGAAGCAAGACCTGTATCTACAATTTCTATATTTTGTATTAAGAATTCGTTTTCCAAGGTTCATAATTCAGAAATTACAATGAAATCATAGATGGTAAAGAAATAGCAATAATGTAGGCAATTAACATGCTTATCGGGAGAAATTACTGAGAAAAATTAATGCACAGTTTCCTCTCAGGTGATTAGGGATAAAAGTTGACAATAAAATGTAAAACATACGCTTCTTATTGCAGGCACGGTTGTAAACAGCCACAATGGCTTGTCCCTGCTTGCAAATCGCCCACCTCATGGCGCATTCATTAGGGTAGGTCTTGAGGTCATTCCCGCAGACAGGTCGGTAGTCCGCTGTGCAAGGGAAGTTGCAGTCCAGGCTGGCGGAGGCGCCTAAAGACAAGCGATAGTGCAATGGCGTTCATACGTAGCACGAATGAGGCACATTACAAAGATTTTGAGGAGTGAATCTAGAATCGTAGTCTTATTCTCCTCTACGTAGGCCCAGCTTGTACTTTAGATACTGCAAACAATAAATGCAGCAGCCAAAAACCTAAAGATGTTGATTATAATGGGAAACACTTTCAAAACAGTGCTTTTGACCACCATAGAGCCTTGGTTAAGGTGGAGCACGGTCTTGCATTTACAATGGACCTACACTTTAACTAAACTAACTTTAAAGAAAAATTTTAAACTTTAAAAGATTTTTGTCCCTCAAATATATATCGAAACGTTTTTTTAAAACTTTGTCCGAATCTCATCATCTTTTTTACATGTTCTTTAGCCAGATTGCCAAAATCAATTTATCAAATTATTACATTTATTTCAAGTCTTATTTCATATCGCCGTTTACTGTGAGCACAATTTAAAATCCATCAATATGTAAATTCATAGCAGATCTACCTAATTTATCGAATAATGGCATAAAAATCTTCACTTGAATATTGAAGATAAATCTTTGTTTAACTAAAGACTTTGCATGCTAAAAGTTAGCTCTCACCAATGGCGCAGGCAACCACGAATCCAAAAACTGTTATCAAACTCATGTTGTTTTCTTGCTGAAAATGTGATTTCTACAAGCAAATTCAGTTTAGTTAAAGTCAAAAGCTAAAACATTCGTTCTACAAACGATACAGCATTCAGAGAGCAACACTTTTTATGCGAGAGAAGAAGAATAGAAGACGAAAAGAAAAAGACATATTCCAAAGAAATCCATACTCACCAAAAGTATTTCCAAAATGCGCACAGGATTGCCTTGGTGCTGATTCGTGAAATGGCAGCAACTAAAATGATATTTATAGAGGAAATGGGCGCCTCCTTGTTTACGGTAATGGCCAAATATTTATGTGGTCACATTTCAGTTGGACAAACAATGAAGGTGTGAGAGGCCGGCTGCTTCAAACAGAGACGCAAGGGGGCTGGGTAAAGTAAACCTGTAAAGCGAGTCCAAAATGCTTTTGTGGATTTTCAACAACTGGCACGAACTGCAAATGAAAATTACGACACGTGCTAATTTTGCTGTATAAAGGAGTATAAGCTTGCGTCAGCTTTCTGTAAGGAGTAGCTAAGGCAAAATTGCAGTTCTTTTTTTCGTTATTAAAAATTCTCGCAAGGGTGTGTTTGCCATAGCATCAAACCCGATCCCTGCTTGATATACTATCGTTTGATATCACTAGCCAAAAGTCTAATCAATGAACCATACAGACAACAAGATGCTTGACACAGAAACTGCAGCTTAGAACACTTGATCCTAGACCCGCTGTACAAAATGAGTATCGCCTTTGCTGCAAGGAGGTCAATGCCTCATAGATGTTTTAGTGTCTTATATCAAAGCCATGGAAGCTGGGTTTGGCAATAATCTTGTTGTTATGATGAGGCTGTACAGGCCCAAAAACAATCAGACATTCAGTCACATAGCTCAATTTGGCTAACTACCTTGAATAGGATAATTCAATTGAAAAAGGATATCATTAATCAGCTAATGGAAGGCCCAATGCACCCTGTCTTTCCCCCGAACTTCTTAGAGACTGTTATAAATGACGTAGGATATTCCCGTTGGAAACCAAAAAGCATTTTCCGAATGTGACAGATTTTATTGATCGATTATCCGTAATTTTTGCGATCGGTACAAACAGGACTCGTTTTCCAAAACACATTTCCTGGGTCAGGACTTCCAGAAACATTCAATCAACTTCAATTCCAATGCACCTAATAACGCTATTATAAGAAAAAAATACTGTCATTGCCGGTAAGTTGTCCAATTATGAAGAAAATAAATCTATCTGCATCTTAATTGAGTTAGCTAATGGCCTTCAGTCAAAAGTCTTCTACGTTACCAAAGTCTTCACAAAGGTTTTATCATTAGCTGTGCCAAAAGAAAAGATTTCAGGGAAGCAAATCAACAAAGAAATAAATCTTGAAGAAAATGGGCCTAACTTCAGCCATGCTGTTCCTATTGCTTGCTGCCTTATCAGGTTATCTTATTCCTTATTCAGCGACTTGTTTATAGTAAAATACAGCTTATTAAAATCAATGCCTTTAAAAGCGTGTTCAGTAGCTGATACAAGTTTTTCTCGGATATTTGTTCAAGGAAGCACAGTGTGAATATTAATTGCATATTGTTTATTGTTTTATACTGTTAAATTTCATTATAGTGATAGTATATATTGATCTGTTGTTCTCGACATCGTGAATATTTCACCTGTCAGAATGCAACTAAGAATATCAACAATTGTCTTGAGAAGAGAAGTTATATGCTCTTGATAATTGTCCTTAGCTGATGAATACTCATGGGGGAGGGCTTTTGTTAAACAGGCGGTTGAAAGAAGTTAATCAATTTTGATCTTTATTCACAGTTGTGGGTGGCTCTGCTGTTCAAATGACATACCCCGCCTGCATGTTTGCATGCCCCTTTATCCATATGCCGGTGTGTGGAAATGACTTGAAAACGTACCCAAATGAATGTGAAATGCGAAGAGCCGCTTGCAACAGGCGAGGTGCGATTATTGCCGTCTATCAGGGAGATTGCAAAGATGACAGTAAGTACTACAAAGATGACAGTAACTGTTAGTTTTGAAATTTTGTGGCACATTATTTGAAAAGGGTTAGTGGCAAGGATTGAGCAAACACGGTTTTCTCTAGGGCAGTAGCGGCCTTTTACGTCAGGGGGCAAAAAACTGCACGATAATATAATAGAGGTGTGGGGAAGGAAGGGGGCAAGCTATGGGAATTTTGTGTCTTCACCCTCGGAATTTACAGAGAATGCATTAAACGAATTGGCTATCTGACCTTCAAAAAGTGTTGTATGCAAATGAATGAATATATGAATTGTATGACCTTGCAGTATATTTTCTAAAACGACACAAAAAATTTAAAACAAAGGGATTCTTAAAACCTCTTGGCTGTGTCAATGTAAAGAAAATCACTTCATTCATCATTAGTTAAAGTACCAAACTTACACAAAACCCAACATCAAACACACTGAGGGCTACGTATGCTGGTGATGACAAGAAATAAACTAAACCTGCAGACGCACAGAGATTTAACGATATGAAATAACTTTCTTAGATGATGACTATCTCATCCCGCTATCATTCTTTATCGAGATACCTCGCTTTCAGAGCGCTATAGTACTATCTCGTGTTTAAGTTTACCCTAAATTTCCAATCTTATTTAACTTGAAAAACAAGAAGTGGCTTGGACTTTTCGCACCCAGTGCTTGCTCCTTGTCATTCTAGGCCAACTTTGTCGTACTTAGCAGATTGTTACGTTCTGAGTATTCCTTAGAGCTTTCGTTACAGCACTCAACAGGTCCTTTCTTTCATGAAAAACCTGCATGGAACCAAACGTAACAGCACAACCTCACGTCCAAAACTGTGTATCACCATTTAGGATATTGAGTTGAAATAGCGAATTTAGGTCATACCTGGGAGGATTCCCGTTAAAACTGGGGCCCCACAACCCGCATGCCTGTACATCGCAAATTCTGTTTCCAACTACCATTTCCACATCTTCATTGTCATCTTCGTAAAATATACAGACCAATTAAAAAATACAGACACTCCTGCTTTTCTCCTGAAACTTTTTTAATCATTTCTTCAAAAAAATTGACAGTGCAGTGTTTTGGAAATGCAAATATATCGATTGCAATGGAGACGGTAGCTTTGTCCCAGAAATTTCCACGATTCCTACAATAATTTCCAATTTTCCTATGTTCCAAAATTATATAAATTATCTGTATTTACCTTTGATGTAAATACCCTTTAAACCACCGGCCAGGTTTAAAAGCGCGGCGCCATCAGCTGCACCAAAGACAAAACGCTGGTATCACGATTAAACATAAGCAAAGTGAGGAACTGTTTCCTGGAAAACCAGACGATAATCCCACTTTGATTGCACGTTTCATCCATTTAAGAGACAAGACTGTATCCAGAGGCCACGACACAGTCGTACAAGGCTTGTAGTCACTGGCAAATGCTCTGATAGATTGTTCCCCTTTTGAAATGAAAATCTGACATCAACAATTCGCAGAGGATAATTCGGTTAACCTGTATTCTAGAGAACTACTGCGCATTTGCTTGTCCTGAAATCTACGAGCCGATTTGTGGAAGTGATGGAGCAAAGTATTCTAGTGAGTGCCACCTCAGATTGGCAGCCTGCAAGGAAAGAAAAGCAATCAGTATTGTAAGGGATTCTGCATATGCTATCCACAACAAATGCGGCAGGTTGGTTGAGTTCAGTCTGTTTTCCTAAATGATGAGGTGCAAAATTTAGAAAACCTTGTCTTACAGGCATGTGGTAGTTCCTGCCTTTGCATTCAATTATCATCTGAAGGGGTCTGTTATCAAATGGTCATGGCATTAAAATCATATACTTGTGGAAGACATATATCTAGTTGCCTAGACCAACTTCTTGATCATCTATTACGCTGAACAATTTATTTAAAGAGATTTCATGTTTCAATTCAATATTTCCAAAAACCAAGACGCTTATTGCATGTACCTAAGTTTGTTTTTAATGGGGTAGGGCAGAGGTTCTTGAATTTTCGGTCTGTATGGGTGAAATAGAAAAATATAGGTCAAAAAGGCATTGCTCAAAAAGGGATGAAATGAAAGCATGAACTAGATCTCTCTTTAGCGCAATACCAGTTGTTTATGCAGCAAAAACTAAAGAAAGCTTGTTTTCCTTTCAGAAAAGAGACATGTGAAATTCCTTGTCTGCAAAGCGACTTTAAAGCTGTTTGTGGCTCAGATCAGAAGACTTATTCGAACGAATGCATCATGAGAGTTGAGGCATGCCGCCGAAGAGTCGCCCTGATCAAGATTTACGACGGACCATGCAAAGCCCAGAACACAAGTTCATAGAGCTGAGTGGCCTATCGCGCCTCGATGGACGCTGAGCTCTTGAAGCATGTTATGTAATTGTAAAGTAGCGGTAGGAGGGAATTGAGTGAAAGGGAATATTGAACTAAATGATGGAGCTTGCAATCTACCATAAAAGCTGTTTCGAACTTTTTTGAAAGCGTATTCTTGCTTCCTTTGCCTATTGCCTTGTTTTAACCTTTTGCTAACTAACATGTGAGGAAGGATTGCCAAGGGTTTGAAAATTTTCCTACCTGCTTCTTTAAAGCGCGCAAAGGTACCTTGTGTGCACCAGGAAACCTATACCAAAGGTCCACCAAAGAACAACACGCAGATTCTTACACCAAGCCAGGCTTATAGATGAAATAAGGCTAAAGAAATAAATAGCTACTTATCTAAATGGTAACTGGGAGTAATCGAAAGTACATAATTCCCCCTTCATTTATGGTGTCCTTATATTTTTTTGAATAAGGGTGCATATAACCGATTAAAAGAGGTTGTTGCTCAAACATTCAATAGTAGAGATTTATTTGTAATTGCTCTGTAAATGGTACAAGCATTATGCGCCAACCTTGTCCAAGAATATATCGGCACGCAGGAATTGGAGTTATAAGATGAGTTCTTTTCTCAACTGGCTTGATCGAGACCATTGTGCGTATGCGGTTGAAACTTTAGAACAAAAAACAGAAGAAAAGATGTATGCCAGTAAATGTATTTGAAACAATTGTGCCATGAAATGAACGCGAAAGAAGTATAATTGTGAAAAAGAGTTCAACTATCAGTTGTTTGAAGACACTCCTTGAAAGGGGGTCACATGTATGGCACTGAATGTATTGGTGTGCCGTTTCATTTTTGTAGTTTCCTACACAGTTGCTTAAAATCTTCTCTCATCATAATATTTCACCTTGCCAATTTCAGTCACAGTTTCATGAAATGAGTATCATCTTGAAATTCTCACCTCAACATCAACCTATTTCATTGCTGTCACTGAGTTCAATTTCACTTACCCCATGCTGAGAAGGAAGCCTTTAAAACATGACACGTAGGGCTGCCAAATGACAATAGCATTTTGATGCGTGATAGCTGGTTAACTGGAAGAACAAGGGTAAGTTGTCTAACATCCAAGAAATGAAATTTATTGATGGAGGAAGATATTGGCCTAATAATAAATCGTATCACATTGAAGCCAAGAATTAGCAGAATAGTATTAGTAGGTGCCAGCTTTTCAAAAGTGATATATGTGCGATCACTGAAGCTGAATCTGCTTTGTTACCTTTAACTTATTCGTTTGCCATTCTCTGTTTATAGTTACAGTTCAGATATGCATCCTGCGTTGGCATTGCTTGCCTTCGGGCTCCTTTCTGCGACAGGTGAGTTGTAAACTATTTGCTAGTCAACCTAATCATGCGCATGTATTTACTGCTCAATGTACACTGTTTAACCTTGCACACATAAATAAACAGTAGCTTATTAGCAATTAGAAGCTTGTTTACTCCTAGAGCTAGGTATTACAATCTTAGAGTTAGTTCGTTCTTTGACATTCTTGACAAAAAATTCTACTTTCAGAGATCTTAAGAATGGATCTACAAAGTCTTATATACATGACACAGTAGCTCAAGTCTACCATTCAGATCTAGGCCTCATCATTGATAACTAAAAAACACTAAAAATTCGATCGCTCCGATTTCTTTTTCTGCAACAGATTACGTATTTCGCAGCCCTGTGTCCACAACCACAGGTGGTCACTGTGAAATGATTTGCACTGATAGCGAGACAGGCCCCGTCTGTGGAAATAATTGGCAGACGTACGAGAGCGAGTGCGCAATGAGAAGGGAAGCTTGCCGCACAGGCGCACCATTGATCGCTGTTTACCAAGGCAAATGCAGATCGACGCTCGCTGGTAAGCAGAGTACAATTATAAGAAGTCGAAGTATACTACTTATTCTCGGGTCTATGACTGGGCCAAAACGATGGAAAGAGCTGAAGGGGATCTTTTTTTATTCATGATATTGTCATGCAATAGCTGTTTCCATGAGCATCACTGATAATCTTACCAATCTCCTTAAGATTGCAATATAAAAAATCTTTCTTACCTCTTGATCATACCCAAAACGCCAAACAAGTATTAGAATTTTCACCTAGTTACAGTCCCTTTGAAGTACACAAACAACTAATGATCGAAAAATAAACTGAGAAATTTTATTATCAACATTCTCAAATCACTAAATAACTAGAGAGTTGCCATTGTAATGCTTCTAAAATATGATACACCCTTTAAACATAATTTCTTCTTTGGCAATTTCCAAGGCACAATTCGAGAGGATGGCACTGGTGACAGATTTGGATGCCTCGGAATCAAATGCGACTATCGCCACGAGCCTGTTTGCGGCAGTGACCTGCAGAGGTACAGCAACCCATGCCAGCTCACCAAGCGAGCATGCTTCTCAAAATCTCCAATCGTCAAGGTTATGAATATCCCAAAGACCCACGTTGGGGAATGCACTGAGCTCAAGTATGTGCAACGTGATAATTTGCTTGTAGTTTTTATAATGTTTAATAGCTTTTTACTATCAACAGGTCTAAGTCGTTGTTGTTTTCGTCGTCTTTCGGAAGCAAACTAATTCTAGCTAGATTTATTCATCTTTGGTGAAGAGCAGAGATGTAAATCATGTATACAAGTATTTGTTGAATCCATAAAATTGCGTTAGATGTCCAGACATCAAGGAAAGCGAAGTTCAAGACTCTCAACAAATCTTCTGCGTTTCACTAAAAGCCTGGAGTTGATCAAAAAGCAGTAACAAAGTTGCATTGGTTAAGTATAGGGACCAATACTCTTTACATGGCAAAGATCGTGCATTAAGTTTTCCTATGCTCAATGTGTTTAGATCAATCAGGTAAACCACTTATCAAGTGTTGCAAATGTTATAGCTATATAAGTACGTAGTATGTCACAGGCAACTTACATGATTTCTGAAAACCCTTGACCTTCGAGAATGCTTTTATTTTAGGTGTCCTGTTTGCGAGAATCCGATGCCATTGGACCTTTCCTGGTGTGGAAATGATGGAGTGACATATCCAACATTTTGTCACATGATGTCAGCATCCTGTAACAAGAAGACAGCCATTGTTCCATTGTACTCTGGCACATGTGTGGATACAGAAGAATAAATCTGGACACATTACATTTTATACTTGATTTTGAAATTTCATAATCCAATCATTTATACTGCATAAGAAAATACAGTAAAGCAAGCCTGTCAGTGATTTGCCCTCTTTTAGAGAAAGCCCAGAGCCGTTTCAAACTCACATGCATGTTAATTGTTTGGCAATAATTCTAAACGTTTGCGAATAAGAAAATATGCACTATTTGCCGAAACTTTGGACCCTAATTAGTTCAATTTTTGGATTGTTATAGAAGCGCGCACCATCAAAATGAACTGACATGACTAGTGTTCAATTTGCATAATTTCACAAATGGCATTAAATAGAAACATACTTTTGCTGTTATCTCTATGAAAGAAATTGAAATTCAAAGTACCTACACTCTCACGTTTGGATGCAACCGCAACAACTATAACTTCCTTTGGCATGTGGATGTTGTTGTTGTCATCTGCTTCGCTTGAAAACGCGGCTTATGAGCTTCGCACCATATGAATAGCGGTCTCTGTTCAACACAATAAGCACTTCTAAAAATCTAACAAGAATATTTCGAAAGTGGCAAAAAATAACAAACATTTTCGTTCATAATCCTAACAGAGAGATCTGTGACTGTGCATTTTGGCAGATAAAGAAGACAGGGAGTGCTCTGTAGGCATCAAAGGTATAGTGTTTCGTGACATTTTTTCGACACGCATCAGTGGATTCGCTAAAAACATGCTCATGTATGCGTTTAAAGGTATAATCACTCCATGACATGGCCGATAACATCGCCCGTATTTGAATGGAATCAGGCTAAAACAAAAGTCAAGGAAGCAATTGAATTTAAGTATTGCAACGTTGCTCGAAGAGTATCTCATTTCTTTCTATGCGAGCTTGCTGACGAAATAAGAACGCTACGCGAGGAAGAATCGGGAAGAGATAAGAATCTGAGAAGCCCCGGGGGTTCGAAATGTCACCTGCAGGCCTTGTCTATCAAATTGGAGACGGGGGAGTGATCTCGTTAAAGTCAATCAGATGCTTGTTTACTTTCATCCCATAAAGTAACGGGTTGAATATCCCTAAACATTCATAAATGGTTGCTCCCATATAGGTGATGATCCACAGACCATTTTATCACTCATAGATCTGAAAGATAAAAGGAAATACTTTTTAATCAAATTCTGAGAAGATGTAGTTTTAATTCTTGTATTTGACACAGACGAATGCAGCAAATAACATGGAAGTTATTGAGAAAATCTTCATTCAAAAACAGCTGCAAATTCAGAAAATGCATGGACCCCTTTTAAACAATGGCAGCCATGCGATTTGTTGGAGTTGCATCTTTAAATGTAGAACTCAAAAGCAAAAGTCTTGTTGTATTTATAGGCTTTATTGTTTTAGAACTTTGCGTTTGTTAGCGAAAAATAACTTAAAAACAGCAATTGGGTACAACCAACCAACTAAACAGAATATTATAAAATACCAAGACAAAGTAACAAGATTTGGGTGCAGTGAAATTGGGTGATTTATTTGACATAACAGATCGCTTACATAGATACGTCATAGATCCAGTTAAAGGCATTTGAGAGCTGGCTACAACTTCCAATAGACGAATTGTCAACTTTAGTGGATCTGTCTTGTTTTAAGGCCAATTTATTTTCATCACAGCGTTTATTGCGCAATCAATTTCTTTGCTTTGAGTTTTTAACGCCATAAGATACCCATCATACTTTACTTGAAAGGCAAAACCATGGTAGATAAGTAAATGTTATTTACTTCAATTGTAAAATAAAAACATTTTGAAAATAAAAACTGCTTGGTTCGTGATTCTACTGCAACCGTAAATTTTGACTAAAGGGCTGGAGGGGTCACTTTCAAGGTGACTGAAAAATTACCAACTTCATGGATTGGTCATCATGTAGAAGATATATAAAAAATAAACAGTGGTTCAGCCAAACTTATTAAAATTGAAGTTTTGTAAGCCTAACTAGCTGCAATAGGCCTTGTATGAAAGCTTTGTTGTAAACTCACTTTACGCTGGCTGTAATTATCTAAAACACAACACTCACAGATCATTATGGTGCGTTGGCTGTAACACGATGCAATGACACAATGTCTGGTAGTCTAAACTCTTTAGATAATTTTCGTTAATAAAGCTGAAAAACAGTTTTCATAAGGACAGGTTTTCTGAAAATTGTTAGTTCTGAGAGCTGTTTGAGAAGCCTGTTTGTAAAAAATGTACCTTCAAAGCATATTTCTCTTAGTTTAGTTCTAGGATCAATGCTATATTAATCTCACATACGCTTGATATCACTTTCCTTGTCAAAAAAAGACAAAAGGAATAACTGAAATTAGTCCAGGGCAATTTGTAAGCTGGACCGACTTAGGAAATCATTGAGAATACCTCTGAATTTGAAATTAACACTGCTTCAAATCAATCAAAGCAGCTATAACACGTAAACCCCCGGCATTCTACCTGCAGCGATCACATTGTTTGCGATGTCAGAAGATCATCGACGCAGGGACGCCGAATTTTCGACCTCGTAATTTGATTAGCATCGGCGTAAAGTGCTTGCGATATGCCGATATGAGCGTTTGCAAAGCCAGTTTTGGCGTTAAGCTGCAAAAGTATAGTGGAATATGAGGAAGATGAAATGTTTTGTTTTAAAACTTCAATATTTTTGCGAGTTATTTGCTGCTACCTAGCGTTTGCGACGTGCACTAGAAGCCTTCGACCGGGTGAGTATTCAGTGAGTTTATTAAATGCTTGAGTTGTTTCATTGCCTTCTAATTTTTAAATTATCTGAACTAGCCGCACCTAAACTACTTTAAGATTACATTTATTGCCAATTACTGAGCCGTTTATTTATTTCTATGTCCAAGCTTTTCCATACCAAAGTCTCTAAAATGGCCTTTGTGATTATTATGTATTTGCAAATATCATAGCGAAGATCATAAAGAATGTCAGAGAAATTATCGGATCCTAGTACTATCAAAGCTTTCTTCTGAGGATGATCTACCAATTTCTATCTTTCTATTTTGGCAACTATTCTTGAATTGGTGCAATCTGATATTGTACAGTTGAGAATCGAAAAGAGGAGGGCTATGTTGGAAGCCTTAAACTTAAAACTCACATCTTTTTCATTGCCTAGATAGGAAATTTTTTACTTGTTACTTAGTTAAAGCGCCTATACAAAAGCTTTCCTGGAGAGGCCAGGTGTGGTATTAGAATGTGCAAAAATGCCTGTAAACTATTTGTTTTGTTGCATGGTAGTGCATAGAAGAACATACTTTTTCTTCTAAAGAATTTCAACGCGCTAGTAAATATAAGGAATGAATTCTACAAAAAGCAAGTCCAAAATCCTCTTGTCACAAAGAACCCTTAAAACATCCAAGGATCAACAGATGTACTTGCCTTTTTTCTCCAAATGCAGTCTAAGTTATTGATTCCCGAACTTTTTTCCTGTGAGTAAAAATAAATGAAACTTTAACTTGCATATGAGATGTGACATTAGTGATATAATTTGGGTTGATTTAAATGGCCAGAGGGTTGGTTTGATCTTATTCTTGTTCAGAGAAATTCCCCTGCATCTTGCAATGAACTTTCATCTTATCAGAGGAAGTCAATCCAGAACGTACCTTTGATGTTTTTCTGTCACTAGACATGTATGTCACAAGAACATTGGAAATCAACCCAATCAACATCAGTTATACTTCTCAAACAAACAATAGCCTTGTCAAACACGATTTGACCTACGATGGTCACTCTCTTCAACTTTGTCAAAAGTTTGGACTTTTCAGACTTTAATTTAAACTTTTTCTAGCACTATTCTGACGTGACACTTCGCTTCTTACGTCACATATCATACAATAAAGGGTATCACAAGCATCTTTGCCATTAGCAAAAAGCTTGAAATCTAATAAGCTACATAAGCATATTGCTTCTACATAATGCAAGTAGCTGAACGATGAATCGATCATGTTCAATCATCGCATGATATATCAGTTGCTGTTCAAGGATGAATCGATCTAGTTCCAGACGAAATACATGTCTGCAAGCCACTTAAACAAACTCTGAATGAGAATTCGTGGCAATTTGGAAATAAAGAACTTGACCTGGCAATGTTGCCACTTTGCATTTAGCATGGGAACTGCTTCTAAAAACAGGTTTATGCACATCGATCTTGAAAGAGTAACAGAATAATTTTACTAGCTTTTTTAGTTGATAAACAATTCGAGTATTCAACCTCGATACTCTTTTGTGGTCAACCTCAAAGTTATCCGCGAGACGAAATTATCGTTTAACATCCATCAATCGTGCTTAGGTCTTCACCCCTCACATTTTTAGGTCTAGCTCTTACGCTTGTGGCACAGACAAGTTAATATCGAACCTGCAGGCTACATTTATAAAGTATAATCTTGGTCAGGAAGCATTTTCTGTTGGGGCGCTTTGCTTAATTAGATTGGGCTAGCTCAAACTTTTAACATTATAGCATTCGAGCATTCTAAAGAAAGCCAACTTGCCCTTTTAGGGAAAAATTCTAATCCCAGATTTAAGATACTCAAACTAAATAACGAAAGAAATTGCTAATGAATGTAATTACATTACTCTCGCTTTTGTTATTTACATGGAGAAATTGTGAGCAGACAAACTTTTTCTGAACCACTTTCACAAAAATAGCAATGTTCCAATGACATGCATCTCAAGTATAAAAATCGGAATCGGAAATATGAAAAATCGGAAATATCGAAAATCGGAAATATTTGCCTCTTTAATTGCAAGTGACAGACCTCTTGAAATTCTTGCCGTAAGGTATATGGAATATCAAATTTCGACCATTAACTTCTAACTGTTTTAATGATGGACAGGGTTAGATATTTCAGTGGAATGTTTGTGCCTATTCTGTTGGTGTTTTGATTCTACACTTTATGAAGGGTGTAGGTGTGTTGGCTGGATGCCGCATGTTCCTTGTGGGTCACTTGAGTACGGTTGAAGCAATGTCATCAGGAATGCGCCACAAAACGTTAACTTGATGGATACTATTATTTTCGTTTATACCTAAAACATTTGTTTCTTCATAGTGTAAACAAAATTGGCAAAATTAGAGCCAATATGCAACTAAGCAGTAACTCACAAAGTTTTAATTTTTGCTTTGGAAGGAAAAATTAAGGAATAACATTACTTAAATCTTTCGCTGTCTACCTCAAGAGCAATTTGACAATCTTGGCTCTATAACTATATTAACGCATCAAGTCATTACAAAGTTTGTAGCACATATAAATTGACTTAAATAAAAAATCAAGTCAAAACTTTCAATGCTTCATCTTTGACCCAAGTAAAAATGTTCTTGTTCAGCAATTTCATCAAACAGATTTTCATTCTATTGAAAGTTGCGATTGCCGTAGCAATATCTGTGACAAAGGACATGTACGTTTGGCTTCTTGACAGGGGTCAAAGGCTACGTAACATAATTTGCAAGAAATGGAAACAAAATAGTTGCCTGTTCTTTAAGCTCCAACTTGTCCTCAACCGGAAAATTATCTTTAAATACCCACTTGTCAACTCGAAAGCATTATTGCAACTCAGAAAATACTTCAACTGAAATATCTTCCTTTCAGAGGATAACGAAAACAAATGTACCCATGGTGGCATTCTAAATGGAGTTTTTCTTCATGGCGGCATACAGTCTCGGAATGACACGATTTTCTCAAACGTCTCCAACATGGATGAGTGCATTGCAAAGTGCTGCAGGACGAGTAAGTGTGACCTGGCCATGAAGATCGACAAAGTCTGCCACGCCGTGAATTGTCAAGGTGATGCATCCTGCCAGATCTCCCACAAGAGAAAAGGAACGGAGCTCAGGGCGGAAATTTCATTCATCACAAAAGGTATCAATTCTTCTAGTGCAACTTATTCATGGAGATTCGTCTATGGTGTGATTTATGACGTCAATGATCTTAACACTCTGCAAAGCTGATACCTCCATTTGTGCATAAGATTTTTCTGCCATTCAAAGTTCCTGTTTGTTTCGTTTCTTCACAATGAGAAATTCACAATCATACCTAATTTTCTTGTCAATTTGCATTATCTTAACAATAAAAGTGGTAATAGGTTGGCTTAATAACACTCCAGCTCCAGCTGTATCAACTTTGATAAAAATAGATGCGTTAGATAACAATGAATTTATACTGTTGTGCTGAACACCTATCTCAAGCTCGAACGCTAGAAAAGAGATCAACACCAAAGGCTGCCTCCTGAGACATTGTTGCATCAGCGCATGAACTGTGAATTTATTAGAATTTTTTCTTATTCAATATAACGGACTAAATTTTAAGCAAAGAAGGTGAGTGCAGAGTACATTCTGTACTTCACTGAATATAAGACACCATGTAAACACATGGAATATTTTGATTAACAATAGAAGTTTTTCTTGAAATTATACGGGCAAACATCAAGCTAAGAATGTCTGAAAAGTTCCCATTTAGAAGATTTTAAATGGCATTAAACTAAATCATGATCACCATAGAAAATTTACTTTTTTAGTTCAGATGAGTTCAGGTTGGAAAGTCAAAAGTCTATTCAAACTTGTTTCTCCTATTGGAGTATTCTAAACATACCAAAATGCCTTTCTAGGGGAAACGGTTAAGCAAGAGACGGCAAAAACAATTGTCAAACCCTTGCCTCAAAATCGAAAAGAAAGTTTTCAGCAAAGTGTTATAAACAAGAAGCCAACCTCGCCAGTTTTCCAGAGAACAACAAAAACAACCACAAAAGCAACGAAATTCGTTCCCATATTGCAACAAACAAGGCAAGAGATTCATGATCCCGACCAACAAGAGGTGGGATCCGGGTCCGGAACAGGTTCCGGTTCGCTAAATGACGAAAGTGAAAAATCCGGATCAGGACTTGAAACAGACCAAATTAAAAAACTGTCTAAATCTATTTCAAAGACGCAAGCTGCAGTTGAAGAAGCAGATGGAAGTAATCTGGTTGGGTTGGAATCGAGCTTAGATGTGGGAGATGCTTCGCCCGAAGCAATTATTCCAAACAGTAAATTGCCATCTGCCAGTAGATCCGCAATCCCGACTCCCTCAAAGCTTGGACAAAGTCTGGTTCAGTCATTAAAAGGCTACTCGTTTGCGGACAATGTCGACGAAGATGATGACGCGGATGGAATAAACGAAGAATCTCAGACTTTAAATGCGAAGGAAAACAAAGGCAATGATGATGATGATGATAGCATAAAAGCTAAGGCGGACATTGAGTATGGGTCTAGTGGGAAAGCTTCAAGAACTGACTATGACGTGGAACGCAGTCATAAGGTAACGACAGTTAAACAAATAAAAACAACTGAAGCAAAAAGTAACGTTGAAGCGGCGGGGAGCTCAAAGAAGAGTCAATATATAAATCATATCGAGAATGATAATTCAAAACCTGATATAGCGAACTTTGTATTGAGCAATTTGAAAAGCGCTGTTTCTGAGATGGCAAAGCCTACAAAGGCTGTGAGCGGATACAAAAGCATAACAGAGAATAAGGTCCCTTCTCGAAGTGGTTATGACAAGGTGCTTTTAGAAAACAGCGGTGCTACAGCCAGTCACATGGGGTCTCCAAGTGCCAACTCGGCAACAGTCGGTGGGTATGATCAGGGCAGCACTCGAGATGAAGAGGCAGGCTCAGGCGTCAAAGGCAGGGAAAGGGTAAGTGCGCATGCCTCGGACGCTGGGACTATAAGCATCGATAAAAGTGACCAGCCGACGACAAATTCGTTTCCAAACAACACGGCTGCACACGATTACAAGAGCACCACAAGAGGGACGATCAGTGGGCTGCCAGCTAAGACCACTCAGAGAAGTGTGTCGTCAACGAGGCATGCTAGAAGAAAAAGCTTCTCTGGCAAGAAAACAAAAAGCTCAGAGTTGAAAAAGAAACAAAACGTCACACCACTGCAGAAGCAACTGTCGACATTGTTTGCGAAGAACGCAAAGAATCTGATGCCCAGTACGAGGTCATACAAGAAACCCAGCAGGAAAGCTGCATTCGAAAAAGTACGGAGACTACAGCGGCAGAGAGAGCGAATAAGACATCACGACAAAAGCCAGTCGCTATGTAAGTATAACTGTTTTGGGATAACAATCATTGAAACAGCACGGGACTAACTTTTCTGAGCTTTGGCAGTTCACGCTGAAATGCGTCTTTAATCAGGTCCACTAACATGGTTTTGTTTGTATTAATATCTCACCTTCATTGAACTTCTGGGTTGGGTAGGTGGCCACTGTTAGTAATATGTATTGGTGGCCAATCTCCACGGCAAAAGCAAATAGCCTTTCTTCTGTTGCCTAAAATGTGATATTGAATTTTTTATGTTTCGTATGTATACACTTGTACATTTCTCTAACGACGTAGAAGTGAGGATACTTTAACGCATTGTTCTCATCTGCTGCTAATAGTTGCAAAATAATATATTAACCAATATAACTCTAAATACGATGATATAATTGTAACTGAATTGTAACGTACGTAAAAATAACACGATTAAACCCTATTCTAGCACTCTTGTATACAAGGAAGTCTGACAAAGACAAAGTGAAATTTATCATTCACAGATTTAACGACTGGCGTGGCTGGAGGAGAGGTATTAACAGACTAATGATATTCTAACTTTTCTGATTACTAACAGTTTGCAAATACTTCAATGGGCAAATAGAGTGAAGATTTTGAACCCATCCATAACTCTTATTAAAACGAAAGTAAGGTCTAGTTAGACCACCATTGCTCTTCTTGCTAGCCGTATTTTGGTACAACAGAAGCAAAGCACAGCTATATGCTAGAGTTTTCACCTTTTGTGTCTTTCTTCTCATGCAATAACGTGAACCCTCCGTGAAACTAAGTGTCAAATTGTCTATGTTCAATAGCTAAGGATAATTTTAATGTGAACGCCAGGGAACGTTTAGAATCAAGGCAAACGAAATTTTCCAATTTCTAGCCCATCTAGGAAAGTTAAGTAGATTCAGTATACCCCCTTCAAATTAGCCATTTGTGCCCCCAACTTTAATGGTACTAATAAAAAGCAGAAACCATTTGAAATCAACAAAGGCATGCATTAATGTATATGAGTCCAATCTATAATCCTAATGTATTGCCTATTAGAAAAGATATTAGCACACCGAAATAACGAAAGAGGCGCATTGCGTCGTCGTCTAGTATAAACCCTCGTAAAGGATATGTCTCTTGCTTCCTATGCTGCCAGTTTGTTTTCCATTGGGTGCTCATGTTCACCATCTCTGCTTTTCATCTTTTGATTCATATTTTTCTATCTATTTCACGCTAACAATTTTATGGAAATTTTAGAGACAAAATTGATACTTTCTATTGACCTTAATTCTGGCCATATGATTGTATTTGAATGGAAGAGAGTGCCCTGTAGCATCGAATGCCAACCCTTTATAGAAATTAATTTAGTCGTTGCTCAAGTCGATATTGAATGTTTTATACAATCTTCTTGCACACTTCAGATCAGTGGCTGAATGTTCCAAGGGAAAGTGCCAAATGCAAGCGAGGTGTAACTATTCGAGGCGCAACACTGCGTGGCGGTATCCTTGCGGGGGACTTCAAAACCGTTGGCATAGTCAGCAACCAGCACGCATGCGTGAACTCGTGTTGTAAAAACAAACGGTGTGACGTGGCACTGATGCTTGGCAAAGAATGCTTCAATGTCAAATGCTACAGCACCAACCTATGTGGAATTGCACCCGCGGCTGCTATATTCGATGAAGTCACGCCAATAATTACATACGTTCGGGGCCACATAAGAAAAAGATCTACAGGTGATTATGAAGCTCCATGCAGACTTCATTATTTTTTCAGTTTTACAGGGCATTACTGAAACCTAGCGCAAGAGAAAAACTCGCGTGTCGTCAGAAAAACAGCTGCCTACAGTTTCCCTCGTTGCATCTTCGGAGCACTGCGCAGCCTCCCTGTTCTGCCCCAGACCTCTTCACAGATGAGAAATAATTTTTGTAATTTGCTTTCGTTATAAAAAAAGGCGTGTGCATTTACAGATATTAGGGGCCAGATCAGGGGTGGATCGACCGAACGGAGGGTGTAGCTTAGAAAGCGCTTGGTCCGGCCTAGTTGTATCATGTGAAAGGAAGGTCTCTCGTGTCAAAAAGATCAAGCGTTCTGCTTGACACAGCAACCTCTACACTTTTCTCCATTGATCTTCATATCACGAAGTTATCTTGACAAAGATACATAAAAGAAAGGGAAAGATTTCTAACAAGCATATCCGTGGTTGCGGTTTTTCTTTATCAAAGTATCCGATACAATACACAATGTAAAGAGAAGAAGGTTTAGACCTACTTCACAACGTTTCCGGAATCGGCGATGAAAACGAAGACGTGCGTCGTGCAAATGTATGAGCAGTTGAAAAAGTGTCCGTGGCATATTGGCAGAGAAAATGTTTTGAAGCTCATCCTGAATCAGAAGTCTTGTTTTTCGCTGCAATGATGAACAAGAGTAGATTACCAACGGGCACGAGTCAATTTAAAAGTAAAAAAAGTCAACAATAAGTTAGATAAAATACATCTATTAGCAGCGCAGCTTTAATCAAAATGCAAAAGTAGTTGATAGCAAAAAGTAATGCAGGATCTACAACAGCAAAACATTAACGAACAGGGAGTCAAACATTCAACTGTATTTTGCATCAGCACTTGAATTTAACTTTTCTGCAAGGGATGCCAGCTGGCAACAAGCTTGTTTCAAGTTAATGAAGAGAAAGCTTGTGTCAACAAATCAGTTTAATTTTGTCAATAATTAAACGTTGTTAAGAAATGTTATATTAAAAACGTGATTGGAAATATCAATGCTGCAATTCACATTAACGCTATTTTGGTACACTGAGAGATTAAATATTCTAGTGTTCAGTAAGTGGGCTCAAAATAGAGGATTCATGGCTAAGAAATTATTTGCTTCTTTAAAACAGAGTATCAAATCAAGCATACTGTAGTTATATATGACAACGAAGGACTTTCGTGTCCCCTATTGGTGGATAGACAAAATTGAGTTATTGTGGCAATAATTAGGTGTTGTTAAGAAAATTTCCATTAGAAAGGTGACTGGAAATATCAATGCTGCCATTAACACAGAGAGGAGAAAATCTATCATCGACAAGAATAATATTTTGATATAGGTGGCAATTTTTTAGAGTTTAGAATTGGCTGGTAAAATCAAATTACTTTGATTCTCTTCTTCCAGATTCTCAAGAAGAAAGTGATGACATTCCAGAAGAGGTGAGACATTTGAAGTTCATGTCACAAAGACTATAGAACTTATAGTAGTGTTATCACAAATTGTGGACAAAAATGCGATAGCACATTGATGAACCGTCAGTGTGTCAATAAAATATTCAACAAGACAATGTTTGGGGAATAGTCAGCGTTCATTTGCGAAAGCCTGGATTTAGCTTAGGATGACAATAAATGCAGAAAAGAAGACCACTCTGTGCCTCTTGAATTTTTTCAAATACGTCCAAATGTGGGAACCTGATTTGAAAGGGTGTTAAGTGTTGGTTTGGATGCTAACAAGGGGGCGAAAACAGCGAACAGGGGGCTCCGGGTTAGAGAAACCATTTAGTGAGAGTGCCGGCAAAACTAAGTGATACTAGTGATTAAGCGCCAAACTTTCTTGTTAGAAATCAAATTCACGCCATGATCTTAAAAAGTTCAAGACGCTGGCCCCTTCGTATCTGACGTGAAGTCGGTTCCTGGACAAGTGCCAATTTTTGACGTCCCTTCTCTTTGGATTATAGGCTGTAGAAAGTCTCCAGCTACTCAGATGGTTGAAAATATTCATCTAACTGCATTCGATTGTAAGTATACTGCTTCTGCTTTGTCAGCAAATTTCAGATGTGAAAGGGAAAACGTAAAAAGTCGGGACAAAGTCCATTTGTGGGGCTATCAACCTGGCATTGCGTCTGTGAATGCAACTCCCATCGGATCGGTGCTGATTTAGTATCTGGTATATTGTGAGCCCTAATCTAGTGTACTCGGATATGTACCAATTTCATTGCGGACTGAAAGTAGCCCGGTGCGAAATAAATCCGGTTGTTGCGATAGCGGGGCCTTGCCAAAAAGCAAGCATAAAACTGGGGAACAACCGACCTGGATCCGGTCCAGTGTAAACCGGGTAAAAGATAATACAAAAAGTGATGACTGATGACAAATGGAACGGATCCAACTCTTGCGAAGAGTACCTGATTTCTATTTTCTGCAAGGCCTAGACAAAATAACATAGATCACTGGTCAATTTATTGCCCTAGGTGAATCCCACTCATTCATTTAGTGGTGTTCATTTGGTTGCGTGTTTGGTAAACATAATATGGACTCCTTTTTACTTAAACAAGATTATAAGGTTCATTTAAAAGAGCGGAAAAACCACACATGAAAGGACTTTGAACTTTCATAGATAATAATTCTTGCATAAATTATTGAATAACATACAGGGGGTAGGATCTGTCCCAATTGTGGTAAAAGTTTTCAAGTTTTGACCCAGCTCCACTCTGCAGAGCTGCGTTGATCCGACACGATTTTCAAGTATATTAGTGAGCTGTGGTAGGCTGCCCGGCCAGCATGGTTTTCCATTGCTCAGTTGATTCACTGCTATGCACAGTGAGGTATTAACGTTGCTATCACTGTACATGACAGGTAACGAATTTCTAAAGATAGCATCTTTGATGGGCTGATTCTTTTCCGCAATAGACCCCAAATCAAGTTTGTAGAAAAAGCCATTTTGCTTCCTTTAAACTCATGCTCCAATGGGATCGTTTTAGAAGGTTTAAACGGTATTTTAAGGAACGAGAAGGTGGGAATAACAAATTGGTATATTCTTGAATCTTCGACCCATATGTGTTGACCTTTTTTTTATGGCCAATAAAGACCAAATGGACGGATATGCATGTAGCTTCTGTAGAAGGCATAAAATTACTTCTGCTGTTGTAAGAATGCCACTACGTTTCATTTCATAGAAGTGAAAGCCATTATTTGATGTAACTTGCATTTCTTCGACGAAAATGTTGAAAATTGTCATAACCTTGAAAACATGAAAGACTTCCGTTAAAGTCCTGGAAATATTCTGATCGGTTGACATCATCATCACTATTTACGATATTGCAGGGCATGTCTCACTGTTGAATACCTACACACTCTGGATGCATGAAAAGCCAATATGCAAAAGAAGAAAAGACTGTCTGCCAAATTTCGAAGAAGATGATTTGTTAGCAAACGAGGAGAAATTAACTAGCATATCTTCAAGAAAATATTTTTGTCTTAGCCCATTGTCACGCAACGAACCTCCAATGACAAGAAAGGCCACTTGACATAACTTGCTATGCTGAAAAACTGTGACCGAACAGAGGATAAAGGGGCATCATTGTGATGTGAAGCACCAAAGAAACTGTATGGAGCATTGGTATTCTGCCGGTTTCACAGCTTCGCAGCCCGGATATCTAAAGGCTCACAGGCCTCATGGCGCTGCTGTCACTAATTGCCAAAGAAAACTTTTACAGTCTGCTGTTAGCTACCAAATGGCTGTTGGTGGTATGCCTTTGTAGTAAAATAACTAGAATTGCAGGAAGTGTTATGACGTAGAATCAAAAGCATGCTAAGCTGATGACTTGTGACTTCTGTAATCACAGCTCAATTTCAAATGCTGGTATCTCCAAACGACTAAAACATTAATGGGTGCTTGATACAGCACTGGCATACCCAAGGCCATCGTTCTTTAAATTTCCTGCAGATCTGCTTCCCTCTTCCTTTGAAATCAAAGTCAATATTGTAACGGTATCATTCCTACTAGAAAGGACAGTGAATATGCATCAGGGAGGAAGACAGCACGTTCCTTGTTAACAGACTTTCAATTGCCATAGCCACACGAAGAATGTCCCAAACAAATAATCAAAATTGGAGCAATGACAAATATTTGTTTTTGAACTACAAATTTGCTGATATACTTAAGCTTTAAATAGACAGACAAAGAAGCAACTGCTAAAAAATTAAATACAAATATCTGTAATACTGTAAATTGCAAAGCATAAAACAATAAGTCAGTAGAAATAATACAAAATCGTGTAAATTCTGATAAAATATAAACTTTTCAATATGTCATATAAAAGTGGAAGCAGAAAAGCAAGCAAATAATTGATAAGTAAAAAACTTATAATACCAGAATGTTTATTTAGCGACATACTGTTTGTCGATTGAGTGACCAGAGTTCCTATTCCATTCAGACTCATCACCAAGGCTAGCAAAATACACTGTCAGCAACACAAAGGAAACATTGCTACACCTAGAGCATGTCTGGGCCAGCAAACAGCTCCAGGGCACAACAACCATTGCACGAGCATGACAAAAATTGCTTGAATCGCAGGGGGAGGAAAACTTTTAAATTGAACTCCTTTTGCAAATTTTTGGGAACAAAAGAAAACCAGTTGATTGATTGATTGATTGATTGATTGGCGTATGTGATGATTGATTATGATTGATTATGGTCTCAACTTAGTTGATTCAAGTAACTGCTAAGGAAATTGGGCTCTTCTGACTAAACAGCAATGCACCAGAATTTCTAATCATTGGAAGGTTGTCTATCTCACAAGTTTTTTAACAATCCAAGCTGCGTGGATGCCGAAAGAAAATTTTGTTGACATGGCTGGGCATCATGTAATGATAATTGACTTCATCAAAAAAATATGATGCAATCAATAAATACTGTATCTTGTGTTTTTGATATCAATTACCATTCAAACATAAATAGTTAGCATTTTAAGTAAAGGCTCCATATTTTCACCGTCAATGGTTTTGTGATCAGAACTTTGTGTATGTGGCCTCTTCCTTTATTTTCTTGGAGCAGAGTGCTGCTGTGATTAGGTGCAGTAACTGTGGATGTAGACAATAATATTTAGAACAATAATGAAGACATTATTTGCTTTCTAAGAAAAAGGAGTCAAACATCTTGGTAATAGTAAATCTACCCACCTTGAGAAGGGTAAATACATGTTTGGATAGTTTCTAAAACTGTTGCTAATAGTAACTTTAAAGCCATTTAGACTCATTGATTTTTTTCTTCATAAATCAACCAAGTCACATTATTAAATTCCCTAGCAGTATCATCATTGTCACATTTCTTTCAGTATTTTCATTACTTTCATTGCTATCTTTTGCAAATTTTCCATATAGTCATTTGGTGCCCCTTTTCCTTTTTTAGTGTAGTCAGCCAAAATACAAATGAAATATTAATATGAATATTCACTAGCAATTTTAGAACTTGGGATTAAAAATTAAATTTTTTCAAAACTCTAGTAGTTTATTCTACCATTATAGACAAATTTTTCTACGTTTCTGTCCCTTTATACAATCCTTTAATGCCCTTGAAACTTCTACAGAAGGAAAAATTCCCAACTTTTCAGATTTTGAAATGTGTTAAGTTGAAAAGAATGACTTTGATAACTAGACATCAATTAGAATAAATATGTGCAGAGATTGAAGTTGAAAATCTGAAAAAGTTTAAGACATAGACTTACATCAATAAAGATCATAACAAAGGCAATGGAGCCAATGGCAGACATAATTTTCTTAATAAATGAGCTCAGCTTGTGATCGCAACCCTGAAAGAAGAAAGTCAATTGGTGAGTGCCTTGATTAAATAAACAAAACTTGTGGATGAAAATGGCCTTTATGCTTGGTTCTTTCTTTCATCTAGCATTTTCAGCCTTGCATTAGTTAATACCATGTTAACTCATCATTTATTATCAGGAACAATCTTCCTACTGCACAGGAAATCCTTTATGCATTTAAAGTACATTTTTTTAACTCTAAAGGCCATGTTCACAACTCACTGTCTTGTAAATATCCTCTGGTCTATTGTGGCATGGAACAGCAAGCTCTGTTTCACGACAGCAACTTTCAGGCAATTCATTCCCTGTAGACCTGAAGCCTATGCTGTCTCCAGCTGCATTGACTATGTTCTTTACTGTAGTTGTTGTCTTTTTTGTAGTCTGACTCTGTGTTGAAGTTTTTGGTTGTGTGGTAGTAGCTGGTTGACTGGTTGTAGTGGTAGGGGGCTTGGTTGTGGTGGTAGGGGGCTTGGTTGTGGTGGTAGGGGGCTTGGTTGTGGTTGTAAGGGGCTTGGTTGTGGTGGTAGGGGGCTTGGTTGTAGTGATAGGGGGCTTAGTTGTGGTGGTAGGGGGCTTGGTTGTGGTTGTAAGGGGCTTGGTTGTGGTTGTAGGGGGCTTGGTTGTAGTGGTAGGGGGCTTGGTTGTAGCTTGAGATGTAGTAGTTGAATTTGTTGAAGTTTTTTGGCTTTCTGTTGTAGTAACAATAGTTGTAGCATTAGTGCCATGGCTGGTAGTGGTTGTTCCTTTAGTTGTTGTTGTGACAGCAGCTGTAGTGTTTTGCATAAGAGTAGTTGTTCTTCTCTTTTCAGTTGTTGTGGGTGGTGATGTTGTACTTGGATGTGTCCTGTTGCTATATCCATAATCTTTGGGGCCTCTGAGCCCACAGCATTTGAACTAATAAAACATAATACAAACTCATTACTGTTGATGCTCAAATGGTTTAATCTGCTGAAAGACTAGAAGGAAACAATAAAAATGTACACTTTGGCAAATACATGCTGGCTTGAAAGACAGGAAAGACTCTAGACTTAGCAAGGCTAGTCAAAGTCGGTTTGATTAGACCATAACTTTTAACTTAAGTTAAATGAAAGCAAGTTGATTCCAATAAAAGATGTAGCTAAAACTAGCTAGGAAAACAGCATTTTTCACTAAGAGGATTTTCTCTATATTATTCTCTAATTGCAAGATAATTAACATTTTCATTACAGATAGATAAACAGATGTCATCCTAAATAGCACATTAATTATGAATGTGGATAATTAAAAAAGAAAAGCTACTGGCTTTGATCAATCCTTGCAGATTAAGGACTTTGAATCCATATGTGCGTATCCTGTTTTAGAAAACTCCAACTAACATCATGCATTATTCACTTCACATTAATTTTAACTTTCTTATTCTATTTTAGTGCTCCTTCTGAATTTCCAATTACTCAACAGATAAAAAATAAATCTATCAAATTCAACCTTTCCTTGGGCCCAGTCCATGAATTCTTGTGGCTGCCCTGCTACGAAATATCTGTGATAACCACGATCCAAAGCTTTCTCTGTCATCTTGTCAGCCTAAAATAATGAAGCATAAATTACTAAAACCCTGCTAAGATTCATAAGGAACATTATTTTGAAAATGATGCATGGATGAACCATTGAATAACTTTACCATGGATGTACCATTTTCCCAGGGGGCACAGCCCTCCTTGTAACAATTTTTGAAAAAGTCACAGAGCTTAGCCCCTCATTACTTGCGCTTAGAGATGAATGTTAGAATGATGAATGTTTTGACTTATAAGAGGTAATCAAGCCATCTTTCAGCTGTATTCCTTCCTCCTAACTTGCTTATTGCCTGCCACGTTATCATGTACCAAGGTGCAAATATATATAAACTGAATACACAAGTGGTATGTTAAAGTAATAAGAGATACCAAAGTTCCATACTCCGAACTAAAGTTTGAAAGTCTTATTAACCCACCAAAGGCTCAATGATCAATGAGGCCCAAGCCTAATTTTTGTAAAAATATTTTTGTAAAAACATTATTCATGTGTTTATTGTTGAATTTGATTAAAAAGGGCTTGGCATCAGGAATCAGCCCCATTATAATCTCAAACTGCAGTAGGGTTCCCATTGTTAAAGTTTTATGACTACACCCCTGCACTTTACACTTTGCTTGTTACAACACAGTTGAAAATTGGCAGTGTTAAAGGTCAAAAGCTTTACAATATTGTGCTACAACTGTCTTTAAAGAAAAGTTATTCAGAAAAACACTCTTCAAATTTCATTGGCTTTGCTATCTTAAAATTTAATAGCCTCTTACCCTGCTTCTGTATGCAAAGGCAAATCCACCAAGGACAAAGTGAAAGATGAGGAGCACTGCAACAATGATGAGGCAGGAAACCAATGCGCAATAAGACTTCTTCACAATACAGAATATCCCGCATGCTCCAGCTATAATCATCACTATTCCTGATACAATAAACACGGTAACAACATTGACATATCCTTCTCCAATAAACTGAAACTTGTAGTAGTACTTGGTATGGCATACAATGCCCATTATCATGCACACAAGACCCATAACCTAAAAGAGAAAAAAATTCGCTACAAACTATTTATCATGGAAAATTAAACAGCAAAATTATCATTGTTGAGCTAACACTTGCACAATATAAGCTAAAAAATGTATAAATCTTACAAAAATTTAAATTGTCAAAGGTTCTTCAAAAAAGAACAAATCATTGGGACTTTCACACAACTGCACATCCAAAAAGTCTCAATTAATTTGTTTGTCTTCCACCTGCTGTTGCATATATTAAGTCAATGTTTAAATATTCATTTTCAACTTAGATTCCTTTTACCCCTTAAAACTTCTTGGAAAACAGCTTTCCTTTAAAGTTTTTACAATTTATTGTTAGAATGCTGCTGATAAGGTATTAAGTTAACAGTTGCCTGAATTTTAGTACTTAATACTAAGATTGCAATGGAAAACCTAGGTCTGAGCGCAGGTGTCTTAAAGGTCAACATTGTGAGACAGCTCTAATGAGATTGACCAGAAGTCACACATTTTCCTAATTCCATGAAATCTACTTAGCAGGAGAAAGCAGGACAGGTGCACTGCCGTGTAAATTTGTGGTCTGTCTGCCAGAGTGACTGTCAGCCCTACACAGTTCATTATTTATTAACTTATCTTACTAACTACCTATAATATATATCAGCATGTGGAACACTACACATCAGATGCACTAGAAATAGTGGTAGTCATAGACATACTTTGTTTCTCAATCACCTTTGACAGTAGAAACTTGGTTATTAGAGGTAGTTTGTATTAGAATCATGGTAGAATGTTTAAATTTACTACTGCTAAAATCAATCATATTATTATAACAAAAAGTCTAGGAATTACTGCAATCAATAAGAGGGTGAATGTTTATTTAAACAAAGAGCTGATTTTAACTATTTAGAAAGGAAAAAATTAAGTACTATGATGACATTTTGAAGAAAAGGTAATTTGCTATTGCCTTGCCTTTTGAACTAAAACATCAAAGAGAGATAGGTATATACAAGAAACAGTGCAAGCTAGAAGAAAAGCAAAGATTTTTTCAATGGCTTGTTCATAAAGATGCACCGGGTTGTTTTATTCTATTTGTATTATCAAATCCTATTTAGGCTGAATTAATACTAGAAATGAAAGAGAACACTGTTTACCAGTGGAAAAAGAGTTGTATGTTAAGGAGGACTGATTGCCAAAGATTCTAGAGAAGTTATAGAAAAACTCTCAGAGCAAATCAGCAGGTAACATACTTAGGTTAATTTCAATAAAATGTGAATTTTTTGTCTCATGTTGCTAATGTTTACTTTTTTCTATAATTTCGTATTGATAGCTTTTAGTTTTGAAGTTATACTTGGGAAATCAAAATAACTCCTTTCACCAAGAGCCAGTCACTTCAGGCCCAAATCGGCTCTTTTCAAAGATTGAGTCAGAATAGTTTTTCACTTTGCCCTGAAATCATTATGAAGTGAAAAGAGGAGTTTAGATACATTGGATTAGTCTTTTCTACAGCAGATGACATGCTGCTAGCTTTTTGACAGAATGAGACTTAAAAACGTAAAGAATTTACAATTTAAGGACTTTGTTTGTAGCACTTTCCAAAACCTTATTATCTTTTTCAAGATGGGTTGAAAAAGAGTTTGCTAAATTTCAATATCATTTCTAGCTTCGAAAAAAAATGCAAAAAGATGCAATTTATTTTAATTTTATTCAACATATTTCAAGTCATAGTTTAACATATCTTTAAATCATTAAACATAGAAGCTTTACTTTTTCAAACTAACAACTGAGCCATAGAATTAACCTGCAGCTAAATTTAATTTAATTCATTGTTTCTAAGATACCAAGAGGAGCATATCAAAATCCATTACATGTATTTTTACGTAGCTTTGCGTAACTTTAGAAAAATGACTTTCAGTTGTATGATGTTGATGGCTGCCGTTTGTGTAAATTCAAAACTCTGAATGGGTGTAAAGTATTTTGCGGGATTTAAACATGTATGCACGCAAGCGGTGCGGCGAATAACATTCAAAGCTAATGAACGAACAAAACAAACAATTGTGGCGTTCAATTTGGCGCGATAACATGATGGTATGTTTCACACATTTGTAAAAGGTCTGGTAGAGACAAAAGGTAACATTTGCTGACAAGTTAAACAGAAAACAAAGGAAATTATAAACAGTTTTTGGTAAGAATTTGAGATGAAACAGCTGGATAGCTGTGACTTTAAAACAGAAAATAATCACCTACCAGCAGCAGAACGCTGAGAACAACATTGAATAATTTGATGCACTCGCCAGATCTGTCTTCTTTGCTCTCGACAGCCTCTTTGAATTGTGCAAAGCGTATCTTAAGTGTCACCGCTTCGCCTTCTTTTTCTTGAGAGAAGTGGGCTTCTTGATTTTTCTCCATGGCTTCGGTGATCGTCGAACGCTTGCCGAGTGTTATTGGAGTGTGGAATGGAAATGCCGATCCCCTCAAGGTAAGGCCAACCTTGCAGCAATCAACGCTGCCACGCCCCCCGCGAAAATTAATCACAGTCACGTGATCTCAATGCTCGCGGGAAGCAAAATCGTACAGGAAACGGGATCTGTCCTGGGTTGTATCTCAGCACATGATCGCAACCAGGAGAAGACCAGGGGGTTACATGAATATTCCTCTCCAAATATAGGAACTCTTGAAAAATGATACTGTTTTTAAGGAAGACGAGTTTAAACAACTTGTATCAATAAAAATCATATTGGGTTTGGCAGCAAGTATCATTCGCCTTTCAGGAGAAAACATCTCTTTTAGGGAAACAAAAAGAGCAATAAGGTCTACATCCCAAGAAGTTCGGCTTACAAATTCATAAAATTAAAGTCGTCTACCCCAAATAGTCCTGCTGAGGGTAAAAACTCCCGAGAAAACTCCAAAACGTGATTGCGACAAATACGTATAATCCCCCCGGAGAAGAAACCACGAGTGATTCATCTAAAAAATGCCGGTCACACAGCAACGCTGCTGGAGAAGCGCTCTGATTGGCCAGCTATCCTAATGCATATTGAATAAATTAGAATAATTCGTTTCACACGCCCTCTTGCTAAACGAAGGTTTCTTGATCCTCGCAAGACAAGGTGCAGGGAGACCAGGTGTTGGCTCTAATTTAAAAAGAACTTTCGAAGCAGCTGCAAAGCAGAACTCAGACAGACAAGATGGCAATGGAAGGAAAGATGAGCGTGGTCAAGTGGTTGATGTTCATCTTCAATGCAATTTTCTTGGTAAGGTCTTGTTGCTTTGAGGCGTAGGCCAAGTGTGAGTTGAAGAATGTCAAAGCTTGACAAAATGATGCTTCAGTTTTAATGCTGATCATCGATCTGCATTGAAATACCTTTGGGCTTGGAGCTTTGTATCCCTAGGCCTAGCTCAAGGATATTTCTAAGAATTTTTTCAGGGTATTTCTGCAATTTTGCCTGTTGCCTTTTTGAGTTCCACGTACTTCAATTGCCTTACTAAGGAGGATTATAGTTGATGCCAGGGAAGGCCCTGGCTGTCCAATGTTGCGACTTTGAAATTTTTTATTTTGATTACTAGAAAGATTGGAATTGAACAGCGGACGCGTTGCTGAAAGTGCATCTCTATCAGCTTCAGTCACAAGGATAAGCCAAGCCCCAAAAGGGAAATACATAACCTATAAGTTTTAAGTGGTGGGGATATGGCTAAGCCAAAGATATTTATTTCTTTTTGATTCAGTCTTTAAAGCATATTATTTGTTAAATTCTTCTCAAGAACTTCCACCGCCCATGGACCTTGCCACCTATTGACACTGCAATGTCTTTTCCGAACAAAAGCAATCCCGTCGTTGTGGGCGTTAGCACCTTGTGACTCTCCGTCTTGCGTCATGTATAGGCGCTGCCGCCCCTGCCGCCCAGTACATTATGACTACCACTATCGCAATATGCATACAGTGCTTCACAAATTTGCAATGACCTGCGGGGAATAAGATTAGAATGTGCCACTTTCGTAAAATAATATTTGCACATGGTTATGATGTTGCTTTGTTGAGTATGCAAACTTCAAAGATTCAATTAATAAAACCACCCCATTTGTATCTTACAATTTTTGTCAATTGTTCTTCTTTAGGGGGCATGCATCAGATTTTGTCTTTAATTCTTGTTTTTCTATTTTCAGGTCTTTGTAGATTTTGTATTAATCATATTCTTCCCTTTTAACAGCTTACTGGGCTTGCACTCATTGTTATTGGAGCTATTGTGAAGAGCAAGTATGGGACATACCTCTCATTTGCCAGTGAAAACTATGCTGATGCTTCCGTCTTCCTTATCATCATTGGAATAATAGTTACCATTATTGCTTTCCTTGGCTGCTGTGGTGCCATTAAAGAGCATTACTGCATGGTTACCACATTTGCTGTCTTCATGATCATCATTTTCATCCTGGAAGTTGCTGCCGGTGCTCTTGGTTTGGCCTATAAGAAAAAGGTATCAGTATAATGATAGAAATACAACTTGCCTCTGGACTACAGCCAATGTTTATTGTATTGTCATTGTGCTGGTGTCAAATGTTTAAGAATAGCAAATTTTATTGTTACATTTATAATCAGTTGTTATATTTGTATGAATTCAAGAAACTTTCAATAAAGATTCAATTTTGCTATGTATTCATGTCATATTAAACTTGATTGATAAAGCGTTTCAAGATAATACTCCTTAAAATTGTTATTGCCTTTTTATGACCTAAATTTAGTAGTTTTCATATATATATCCTATCTAACTACTAGTCTCTGTGCTTTTTTAATATATATTTTATTATTCAGGTCATTAAAGTTGTTGATAACAGCATGAGTGAGGGAATTAAGAAGTACAATAGTGAAGAAGGGACAAAGATATTCTTTGACTGGCTCCAGAACGAGGTAAGATATACCAACGCCAAGGGGACAAATGATCTTTGCACTACGCTTTTGTTATTTGAAAAACCAATTTAAACACAGCAGTTGCCATACTGTGAAGTTTTGAGTATCTTTAATGTTGTTTATTGCTGCCATGTGGTTGCCTTTTTCAATTTATGAATTTCAGTTTGAAAGCTTCCTGGAAAAGCTAGTCAGTAAACAAATGCTTGTGATGTTTTTAAGAAAAATAATTTTTTTATAGTTCAAGTGCTGTGGAAACAATGGGCCAAGTGACTGGAATAGTACCATCCCATCAAGCTGTTGCAAGTCAAATTCAACATGCACAGAGGCTGATGCTTACCAGAAAGGATGCAAACAAGGCTTTGAAGCATTTGTTAAGGCCAAGTTGGTTATGATTGGTGCTGTTGCTCTTGCTTTTGCCTTTGTACAGATTCTTGGAATCATCTTTGCATTCCTTATGATGAGAGAGATAAGAGGCCAATATGAAGTTGTGTGATCAGGCTCTTCCACACAAACCTTTCGGAACTGTTGGTGGACATTAAATTTATTCAAATCAATGTTTGAATGCAACTAATGATCATGGTTTCTCTTTTGAGATAGCTTTTTAGTATTAAATTGATGTGAATTCTCTTCACCAAAAGTTTTGCAAGGACATAATCACTTGTTTATGTCTTGTAATTTTTTCGCAAATTAAAGCAAGCTTACTGATAAGAGCTTAAAATTCAAAGATGCCGCTGCCTAAGAAGTTTCAAGCAAGCTTTTTGGTACCCAAAGCATTGTCATTGTTGCATTTGTTAACTATGGGGATAAGCATTTTTCTTATTTATTCTGACATGCAGCCTGGTTACACTTCTCCTTACCGCGGAAATGCTGTTCCATTTCTTGACACTAAAACGTTTCATACTCTTAATTTTAAGTAGTCTGGCTTATTTTCTATGAATTTTCTTGATTGTATTTTCTTTGTCTGGTTGCTTCCTCCTTTTCTGTGATTATTACAGATTCTGGCAAAACTGTCATGTGTTAAATAATTGATCAAAGGAAACACAACAATCTGTTGAAGGTTTTTCACTGTTTCCGAAAAATTAATTGAAAATTTCCAAACAAACATGTGAATTGTTGATAGCTTATCTGGAACATTTTGTGTTGTAACATCTTGCACACACATGCAGGCCTCTCTGTTAGTATCTTAGTGGGCGCGTGCTCGCCTCGTCTTGCAAAGGCACGCGTTTTACCAAAAACATATTCACGTAAAGGTAGAAAATTAATTCAAGAGGTGTTTGTTTTAATTTCACAATTACAATTTCCTCGAAAGAGGGCTTGAAAGAAGCGACGGTTTATTTAGATATCAATTAATTTCGGATCCGCAAGGCTCTATGTATAATAATTAACAAGGAGCGCGATTTAGGCTACGTTCACACTGCTCCGTTTCCATTTCTATCCGTTTTTGTAAATAAAAATGCGGTCCGTTCACATTGCTCCGTTTCAAAATGAAAACGGTAGGCGTTCTCATTGCTCTAGCAAAAACGCAGTAACGGCCTCCCTTTCTATGCGGGCCCGCCAAACCGAAACCAACACACGAAGCCAGGCCATTCTTGATTTTGCATCAAGGAATCGATATAAAATTGCATCAAGAAATTGCTTTGAAAATTAAATAAATAGTAAACAAAATGATTGCTATGCAACTCCGAGCAGAAGCCAAAGCAACAAGATTTGAACAACAGTCGTTTTCGCTCCAATGTCAGCTATTTTGAAATACACTGTTATGTGATTATTGGCGCATTCAGGATGGAATCTTGCTGCTGTTGTTAGGTGTTAGCGTTTTCAAATGTCTCCGTTTTTGGTGTTCACATTGAAAACGGACCGTTTTCAAAACGCACCGTTTTCAGATTTATGCGTTTTCGTTAGCGTTTGAAAAAAGCTTCTTTTTCATAGCGGAGCAATGTGAACGGAAGGCCAAAACGGATAAGTTTTGCTCCGTTTTCATATGAAAACATATTAAACCAGGAGCGCGCCCTCGGAGGGGCCTGCACATGGGGTAGGTGTGTTAACGAATACGGGGGAGAGCTGTCGTGTAGGGGTAGGACAGGCTGTTTCATTGAGTGCTACATCTTTTGCTGGTTACTAATAGCTGGTGTTTCTTATACATTGAGTTAGTGATGATCTGGGTTTTTTAATTCTTAGCTTATTAGCAAAACTAAGCACTTCCACATCAATATGGGCCGTAGACAAGAATTTTGCCGTTGCACACATTTTTTTATAAGAAAATCTACTTCTAGAGCCCCAAAAATTTAAGAAACTTAGAGCTAAATCAGTATTTATAAGAAACTCTAAAAAAATATGGCTTTCTGAGCCGCAAAATAATACGTGCTGGATGTCTCGGTAATAATACGAGAATAAAACAACAATTCAAGCACACTGTGCCGGGTGTCTCGATAAATAGTACCCCTGTTTCCATAAGAATAATGAACAAGAGATATGATATCAAATCTTACTGTTGTGTTATAAATTTTAAAACAATTAGTATGCAATGGAAGGCGCACAAAATAGATATTAAATGCTTATCTAAAAATAAGAAACTTTTAGTACTAGGGCCCAAGCTAGATTTCTTGTAAAAAAAATATACTGTAAATTTTGACTGCTTCATCAACATGATCTCGTTAATGACTCTCGTGAGATCCTTGCACGTGCTATCCCCAATGTTTATTACCAGCAATTTTCCTTGAAATATGCCATTATATATAAACTATATAAAGTCAAGATACATATCTACCTACAATCCATATCATTTACCGGAATTAGCCAACTTTCAAAAAGGAGGTGTAACATCCATAACCCCTCCTGCTTGGTGCATCAGGAACGTCTATCACATGATGTAACTATCAACTATGATACCCATGTGACTTATATATATTGTATCGCATCAAACGAGAAGAAGGAATTCAACTTAAGGTTCAAGTTATGTTATGTTCATCAAAACCCCAAAAATGTAACGAGTACGTATTTCTTCGCCTTTCATTTTATGACGAAAACGCCGCTTACACAGGTACGTCCCTGTTGGTTGAGGATTCCTTTTACACTTATGATTACAATCACATTATGTACAGAGGAAATGTTTAGTACTAAAGGCGTATGCTTAACAACAGTTAATTTTGACACCATAAGTTGCCTTACTTGGGTTGCTGACAGGGGCGGACTGGCACCTAAATAGGGGCCCGGGCGATTTCAAAGAAAGGGGCCCGAAGCCGATAAATACCTAGGGTACTCCCCCAGAAAATTTTTGCAGCCAAACATTTCAAATTGGCTTAAAATACTATCAAACATATTTCAAACAGTTTAGACGTTTAATTTTCAGACAGCATTTTATGCTACGACTTCAAGAAATCATACCTCTAGACATCCTTGCAATTTTTTGGGTAATTGCACTATATGTTAATAATTTCTAGCTCCCTGAAATTTGGTAGATTAAACTATGTTCATGAGTGATGTAAAATATTGGATAGATATATCTTGCTCTATGAATATCGAAATATGTGTTAGGCGTCAAGCGTAAAGCTTCGATCGAAATTGTTTAGCGTAATATGATGTCCTTTAATCAAAATGGCATTTCAACTGACCAAATGCAGTAATCGTATGCTTGATATTTCACTTCACGAATAAGAAAAGGCAATTCAAACTAACAGGAGTTCCCACTAAATTCCTAGTACGAACAGTACTGAATAGATTCCTGTGAGCCAAATTCTAGACAAAATCCGAAACACCGAAATATTAGTAAATTCAATTGGTAACAAACTTCTTGGTTTGCGAAATGCCCGAAAAGGGCCAAACACTTGATCAGAACGTAAGGAATATCCTCTCACAGAACAATACTCCCAATCAGGGATGGACTTACCGGGGGGTGTGGGGGTGCGACATCCCCCAATATTTTTGAGCTATCCAGAAAGTTTTGTTTTGATTCGGTAAAAAGTAGCTTTTTTGGTAGTTAGTAGTAATGAAATGACGCCAGTTTCTTCCTATTTTATCTTCTTATCGAGTCAGTTATTGTCTTTCTTTATAGTTAGATTTAAGCAATTATAGTTATAAAGAGAAATTCAAAAATGGGCGTTTCTATTATTTCCCAGGCACCAGAAGGGCGTGACACTAAAATCCGACCATAATCTAATACCCCACCATCGTTGCCATTTAAACCCGCCCCTGCCCCCAATGCATTTCAGCTCTCTCAGGAGTTATAAAAAATAAATTTTTAAACAATCACTGAAGATTCTAAATCCCGCTGCAATAAATGTACAGACATTTGTGTCTTACACCTTTGAAAAATGCGTATTTTTTATCGCGCTTCTTTATAATTTAGTAAAATGTGTAGGCCCTTTTTCAGACATCTTGCAACAGAAGAGTTTTCATTAAGTTGAATTTACCTGTTCCTCAGCAAGGGGTCACAAAGGGCCACTTTCCTTGTAGACATTTTTTTCAAAGTAATTTAACTTGAGATAGTAGTAGCTATTGCAGTGGCGTAACGCACAGTGGGTGCGTTTAGAGCAATTTCTAAGGGCCACAGAGCAGTGGTACTCATTAAATAGTACTACTTCTACTACCCCCAAACTACTACTACTGTTACTGATTTTCACTAATCAGTGCAAATGTGTAGCAGTAGTAATTGTTTGCTGCATAACTTAAGGGGACTCTACCACTTGGAGGGCCCCTAGGAGTTGCTCTAACCTCAACCATTGTACGTTGCACCACTGCACTAGCTACTACTATCTTAAATCATATAATTTTGAAATAATTCTCTACAAGAAAAGGGGCCCTATTTGGTTTTGCTGAGGGGAACCCCAGCCCGGTAGCCCGACCGGCCAGTCCGCCCCTGGTTGTTGCCCCGCCGGATAAAGCGTTCAGCGTATCGGAAGAAGTGTGATTATTTGCAAGGCAATACGATCGGTGTTTAAGAAAGTACGAAAATGCACCACCGTTCGAGAGCCTTGAAACATTGAAAACGAAAAAGGTTTTGCTGAGAGCAGTTTCAGTGCCCCTCTGCCCATTACCGATAGTCCAAGAGTCCCCCGCCGATGACGTGTACTTACTTCTCAATGCAATTCATTCAGGTCTCTGTAGAAAAAGCTTGAAAACAAGATGGCTGACAAAAGCTACGAAGTTGGTTGACGCTCCGACAAAATGTCTGTAATTTTACGCCCAAGGTTATCAATGAAATGGTTTGTTATATGCTGTATGGTAACATTATTTGCTTTTGGTAATATTCTCCTGTTTAGAAATTGGAGCCAGTCAAGTACAAGCCAAACTGAAGTTACGGAGAAAACTAGGGTCCTTCCAGATACAGTGATTAGCGAGTTTGAACTAAGGAAAGGAATTAAAAAGGACAATAACGATGCAAATGATTCTCCACCATATGGTGAAAATAAAAAAAGACAGGCAAAAAATGATATAGAGGTAAAAGGAAATGAAAAAAAAACTATAAATGACGAAAATGTTGTTTCTGATCTTCGTGGTGAAAATCATGTCAGTCCATTAGTGAAGGCATTCCATCATCGAACTGCAATATTAGTTATTGCATGCAACAGACCGAGTGTGCGACAGTGCCTGGATCAAATTTACAAGTATAAGCCCAAACATGTGGATATGCCAGTTATTGTAAGCCAGGACTGTGGGGATGTTAGAACAGAGAATGTCATCAAATCCTATGGAGCAAAACTCGAATTAGTTAAGCAACCTGATCTGTCAGACATAACTGGAGTGCCAAATCATATGATGCATTTTATGGGCTATTACAAGATATCAAGGCATTACAAGTTTGCTTTGAAGCAAGCATTCAAAGACCCTAATATTGACAGCGTCATTATTATAGAAGATGATTTGGACATTGGTGAGTAAATGATATTCTATACACTCTGGCTGATTGATATTGAATGGATTTTATGAAACTACTTGAAGCTACTGGAAAAAATCATTACTTCCCAGAATAGTAATAATCAACAGGCCTCTTAAATTTTGACAAAATATGAACAACAAAGGTAAAATGTCATTTTTGAAAAATTAATAAATAATGTATGCATGAGTGAAATGTTTGAAATTAGGTTTTAGTGATGTTAAAATTTAGTTGTATCCATTGGATATTGATAAAATTTTTAGACAAATCAATCAGTTTAGTACTTTTATATAGTTCTCAACAGTTGCAGTTGTATAACCGAATTTTTAAACAGTTTTCAATGTACCTGGAAAATAATTTTGTAAATGGCTTGTAGGCATTTGTTAAGCTGGCTATTTATTGGCAAACAATCATCTGAAATAGAAATTATTCCTCTAAATAAAGAATTGTTTCATGAATCAAGGTTCAAATGGAGAAGAAATTTCACTTTCACAAGTAAAACAGCTAATACTGATAAAATTTAACAAAATCAAATCAAAGATATGAAGAATTCTTTCTTAAACAAAAAGTTATTTCTGTTTTAAGCAAAAAGAGATATCCTGTGATAGGCAAGTAGAGGCCAAACTGCTGCAGCCAATCTTGATTGAATGAAAAATAATGTCCAGCCAAAAATGTATATATATTTCAGTTCGGAATTCTGTTTAGCATAAAATATGTCTTTTGAAGTTGTAAAACATCTTAACAGGTTTTGTAGTCATTGTTATTATTTACCTTTATCCTCAAGTTAACTATGCATACTTTTTCAAATTTGAAAATCTTTATGAGCAACTACTTGCAGATACCAACTAATTTGCACACATTTTGGTTGTTGTAGTCTACCCAATGATTTTGCCAACAAGGTATGATTAGCTGTGGTCTGCCAATTTATTACTGAACATGTATCATTTAATTTCATTATCTCTCACGGTTAGTATTGAATCAGGTAATTGATTCTCTTTCAATTATGTGTTTTAGCTCCTGATTTCTTTGATTACTTCATGGCAACTAGACCTCTTCTGGACATGGACAAGTCATTGTTCTGTGTTTCTGCTTGGAATGACAATGGAAAAGAGGGGTTTGTTAAAGACAACAAACTCTTGTATCGCACAGATTTTTTCCCAGGTCTTGGATGGATGCTGACAAGGGAGGTTTGGAAAGAATTAGAGCCAAAGTGGCCTCTTGGATTCTGGGATGACTGGATGCGAAATCCAGAGCAAAGAAGAAACAGAGCTTGCATTAGACCTGAAGTTAGTAGAAGCAAGACATTTGGCAGAGTTGGTGTCAGTCAAGGACAGTTTTATGATCAATACTTGAAGTTTATCCAGCTAAACAGTGATTTCTATTCATTCACAAGAGCAGATTTGTCATACCTTATGAAATCAAATTATGACAAAGATTTTATCACAAAAGTATACAAAAAGAGACCAGCCAGTGCCAGTGCTGTAATTGATGGTTCTGTAATTGAGGATGCTGTAAGAATACAATACTATTCAAACAGTGAAATTGAGTCTTTAACCAGACAATTTGGCTTGATGACTGATTTAAAAGCTGGTGTTCCTAGAACTGCCTACAAGGGCATTGTCAGCTTTGTTTACAATGGAAAGAGAATATACCTTGCCCCGCCAGCAGACTGGAACGGCTACACTGAAAGCTGAATGGCAACCCTTTTGATTTATTAACTTAGAAAAATCCTTAAATGACTGTCATTGTGAAATGAGAAATGTCATGTTCTTTAATTTTTGTATCTTGATCATGTCTTGGGAAATTCTTGAACTGGTTATATTATTGAAGCCAGTGTTGAAGGGCATACCTAAAGATTAGCATAATAAAGATGTAGTTTGCCATTGCTCTTTAGATAAGTTTTGTATATTTCTAGATGTAATTAGAGAGGGGTGTCAACATTAAGTATCTTGATTTCATATGCTTTCAAGTGCAATCTGTTTGGTATCCATGTCACATGTAACTTATGCAACAGTTTGATCATTCCTGACAAGAAGTAATTTTTTTGGTTCAAACAGGGTGCTAATGATTTTCAAGAAATTGAAACTAAATTGTTCCTCTTTTGTTTTTTTATTACAAGGGTTTAAAGTAAAGGAAATGTGACAAAGGTTTATCTGTACGTAATTGAAATATAGACCACTGGGGCTTTTATTAAGCAAACAGAATTTGACTTGGAATTATGCCGGCTTATAACATTAGGTATTTTGAGAATAAAAGTTTTTTTGGATTCTAGGAGTCAAGAAGTAAAAATAGCATCCAAGAAGAGATTTCTGAAAATCGCATCTTGGGAACGTTTCAGTGTGTGAATTTTCTGCAATCAATTTTTAATCTAGTCAGTGATCTGGCCTTTAATCAGGTCAAATTCCAATAAACTAACGAGAGTAGGCGAATTGACGTCGATGAAAAACAACGTGAATGATTAGTAACTCACAAATAACGCCTATCTATGCAACCCCCTCCCTTCATAACGATTCTGTGCCAGTAGACCCACTCTAGTTAGCTCTGCCAGCTCTTTGTTTTAACAAACATTCATAGATCTATCTTCTTAACCAATACCATGTTTTTTGGCAGTTGCTCCACATTAGCAGCCCTTCAATGTATTTCCTCAATTGAGTAGGTTGAACCAAATTCACGAAAGGTTAAGACAAATATGCAAGGAGACAAACATTCAAGACAAATAACCATAAAAAGGAACACCCTCTTTCCCACAATATTTTGGCAGGTAACAATAATTTTGAACGCACGAAACGCTGCATTAGTCTACCAATAAGTCGATTGAAGAAAATGCAAACCGTAGAAAACACTTACCGAGTCTCAGCATGGTGACATTAGTAAAGAGTTTGTGGTGCTGCACTTCTCTACACGTGTAGCATAATTTTAGCATCATTTTGCACCTTTTGAAATGTTATTGTTGATTGAAACAATGACATATCAAGCATCAATGAAGAGTTCGTGATGGATAAACCCCAATGGGGTTGAAATATCTCCACAAAGATAAAGTGCCGAATGCCATTTGATCGTTTGATGGGTATTCCCAAGCGAATCGAAATGCTTCTACAAAGTGCTAAATATCTTTTGATGGGTAAGAAACGATGGAAAGTTTATACCAACATAAAGTGAGGAAAAGCTTTTCATTGATAGAAGGGCTCGCATTGTATCCACTAAAAAAAGCATTGAAGCTTGTAACAATGAAGATATATATTCTGAAACTATTCGTCTTGTGAATTAGCGCCCGCCTTATTGCTTGGTAGGCAGAGTAAGGTACTTGGTACTCAAAAGCAATTGCTTTATCGCCAGAATGGGGACAGAAATGACATCATTGGAATAGCCGGGCTCAAAGCATATCCTGAATTCTCAGAAAGACCGCAGCAAAATTAAACAAATTCTACCCGCATTGGAATGTACAGTTTCTGCTACTAACCACATTCTAACAACGTGTCTATAAAATCTTTATCATAATTTTTATGGCAATATCATATTTTTACCAATTCTAATTATTCACAAGAAATCATAATGGGCAAGGTGAAGAAGAAGGAGATGGAGCCGATTAGATCAAACAATGCTGCCAAAAGAGGGATAAGCTTGAAGCACTCCCTGATGCTTCAATCGTAATTCCCTAATAATGTTACTTAAAACTGAATGAAAATCGCACTTATTTCTATATTACACTTATCTATATTATATTACGAGTCTTGGCCAACTAGCTTGATTTAGCCTTCATTAAAATTGATGCATTCATTCAAATTTTCGTCTTCAAGGGATTTCAGTATAGTTAGTTTTACAAATCATACAAGAAGCAGTTGAACATGAAATCTTGTGCTGGCACCCCCATAGTCATTGGGCCAGGTGGGAGACTATTTGTACCCTTTCCCCATAGTTGTGCGATTGACAAAGGACCATAGTCATATTTACAAATCAGCATCGCTAATTTGTTAACAACCAAAAAACAATGCCCTTTTTCTGTACAACCTAAACAAATGTACATTTAAACCAATACAGTTTATATGAAATTCTTTGAATGGACCTCGTTAGAGTTGAACTAATCTGTAAAACGGGGTGACATCACCTTGGACAAGACAGACTCAGTCACTGTCATTTTCGGCAAGCGTGAAAGCAAATACTTGGCTCTGTAGGTCAGCCAGCTTCTCTGTTAAAGTAGAATGTTTCAGTTACAAAATCAATTTACAGTAATATAAAGTAAAGTAATATATAAAGTAATATAAGGAATAAATTGCTATATGTGACATTGCAGTAGGTATGTCTTTAACGAAAGCATATGCCTTCCTTGCACGTGAGAATATCCTCCCATACAAGTGGTAATTTGAAGAGGTATCAAATAATATTTAGGCATGGAATACTTGTTGGAATACTAACTTGAAAATTATCAAAAATTTTATTGGCCGCCAAGGGCTTGAGGATAGCTTCATTCTGATGTTTAATGCCTTAAGAAGTTTTATTAAGCCTTTACACAATAATTTGAAACAGCTCTATAAAGCAAGCGTGTGGAACAAGATTCAAACACAATAAAAGGTACAAAATAACATTAAGCAAATTGCAATGTGCAAAGGAAGCTCTAGTATGTTGTCAATGATATCTTGGTAGGCTAATGAACATTCGGAAACCGATGTTTACAAAGTGTCTCAAATAAGCGCTATGAAGAGAATGTGTTTTTAACTTTTGGAATTAACCTCAAGCTGGACAGCCCATGTACATGAACATGACTACATGAACGAAACAGATTTACGTCACCTAAAGAAGGACTAGTAGCTCTTGCAGGCGTTAGCTTCCTACTTCTTTTAGGCTTCTGCCCCTAAAAGGATCAAGAATGCATAACATATCACAAGGCAGAAATGAGATAGCAATCCCTTAATACCCAATAGTCCCTCAGCATACCTAAACTACCCCAGCACATGACAGAAGGAGCTGCTAAAGGAAATGGTTGCTAGAAGCATCAAGCTTAAAAGAAATAGCTGATGGAAGATTTCGAGGACTGAGTCAAAAAGTCTTGAAGTTGACGGTTGCCTTGACAATTGAAATGGGAAAGGGTGGGCTCCAGGGGGTGGGATAATAATCAATTTCAAAGCGTTGAGGAGCTCAAAGACGCACACAGATGAAAAGGCCTAGGGCTTTGTATACATGTCAAAGTCTCCCGTCAATCAAACAGAGCAGAGCAGTCGATTTCCATGGACAACACGTCGTCCGAACAGACCCATCTGCGAATTCAAGTAACTTACCCCATGAAACCGTTCTCTAAAGCGAATTTGAAAATGGATGGAAATAAAAGGGATTATTGGGAAGGCCCCTTTTCCCCGTCCTAGTGAATCTGGTTGATATCAGTGATTCAAAACATTTTTGAGCATTAACGAACCTCGTAATGCTTTTTTGGCGTGTATATTTTAATAACATCTTCGTCTACTGCTTCTAAAACAGAGATTACATAAAAATTTAATGTTTGACTTGACAATCTGAAAAAGACGACGACAACAAGCTTTGAGATCGAAGTGTATACTGAAAAATCAAAAAGTGCAGGCTGAAATGGTACAGGTATGGGCCACTGTTCTACAAAATGTCAAGAGATTTCGAGTAGCAATAACAAATACACTTCATTTTCTATAACTAGAACCCAATAAAAAAAAACTTGAATTGTGTCTTTTATTTGTTTGCATGTCTAGAAGGATTAACAACTCATTTAAGATAAATTTATCGAGCATGTATAGTTCTTTTAACATAACCTGAGTTGACTTCAATTCTACAAAAAGCTTTTGTATATTCACAATTAGAAGAATATATTTGTTTGTCAGTATCCGAAAATCTCCAGATACAAGGTAGGATAGTGAAACCATAAGCAAATCAACAGCTAAGTTAACTCCTTTAATACATGGAGAAAAATAGTTGGATCCCAGGTTAATGTTTGGTTGAGGGACGCCATCTACCACCAGAATATTTCTAAAATAGTCACTAAGTCTGCATTCATAAGAATCTGCCAAGCTGGTCTATTAGTCAAAAGATAGAACTCTTCTTCAATAGTCACTGCCTATGGGATGGAGAGTGTACATGGATAAGCAGTTGTCGGCTTTTGGAAAATGCCTCTTTGAATTTCTGATACAAAGACACGATAAAAGACCCCGGGTCCGAAGACTTTTCACGCTGAGCTTTCTAAATGATGAGGGGTTAGCAGCAGGTCACTATTGCTAATAGCTTTGATATTTCTAAGTTGGTGGTCTCATACACACAAAGCCAGCATTCCACTCCTAGGCCGTTGCAAAAGGAAAAGAACAGGCTACTGTGAATAACCTGTGAATCATCGTTCTGTGACGGCGCTTCTCATTTAGAGTAGATGGTTTCGATAAAGCACATGAGGAATCGCTCGAAGCTTAATATGACGGCTAATTACCTGTTTGCTTCTTTGACCTCCATGATGATCTTGGCTCTTTATTTCTCTGAAACGAGGATATTCTAAGTTGGCCAAGAGAGGATGGTAGGTTTGGAAATCAATAGTAGCACAAAACTAGCAAAGACCTTGCTAGTGTTCATAAATTGCTTTAAGATTAATGCAATGACAGCCGATGAAAACGGTTATTCAGATAGATCAAGAGTTGAAGTCGTAAAAGACAATTTTGTTCAAAAAGGAGAACTACTACTTGTGGCCATAGGGGAGGGGGTGGACCCTTATTGGCAAAGCATGGCAATTTAAATTTCTTTAACCTCTTTTCTTTCTATCTTTTCGTATCGAAGTATCCCCTTATTTGGTGTGATTGGAGGCCAACAATGCAAACGCGAACAAGTGCTGTGTGGTACAGAACTTCACAAAAGCTAGAAATAGCGGAACTAGTTTTTGCATACTAAATACAAACATAAGTAAAATTATCCCCATTGGGTAAAACAAACTAACTTTGATTGACATGCAAAGTGAGATGAGGTTTGTGTGAATTGACGCATGGCTTAACAATGAAAAAATTGATAATGATGAAGAAATCAACTATTTTTGTTGAGATACCATTTTGACGCTTGGTTCAATTTGACTCCCAGTGTCACTTGAATCTTCCTTCTTTTCATCTGCAACGGTATCCGTGGTTGAACAATCAGCACTTGTTTGCTCTCCCTTGGCCTCTTTCATCCAGTCTGGTAACGAGGCTGCAGGCTCTAACTCAATCTGAGGTATGTCCCCTGTCGACATCCTACCTAGGTTCGAGATAAAATCCTAGTCAGGGCAAGTTGATCGAAGCTTTTAAAACAGTGCTTGCTCTATCCTTCTAATCTTGTAAATCTAGGATAAGAACTAAGATTAAAGTAGGATTCCCAAATAGGACAATTTCATGGTTTTTAACGATTTGGAAAAGGAAATTGCAACACTGTTAGTTGCTTGGCGCCAATAGATTCGTCAATCAAGCACTGACAGGAAATGACACTTTGCAAAAAGAGATCTTGAGAAATGAGATCAGGAGATGTCGATAGTTAAGGATGACCAGGAAAATTCTTGAAAGGTTCATTCAAAAAGAAGCGTATTCACAGCGCCGCTATGGTTTTGAAGCTGCGAGATTGGCCTTCAAGTTTGCCAATGGGTAAATCATCTACATACAACATGCTTTGAAGAACGGATTGCAAAGTATATTTGCTGCAAAGTGAATTGATCCTTATCGAAACTAGCATTAACATGCACTGCACACTCAGTGCAAAAGAATAGACACTTTTCATCAGACGAAAGCGCATTAAGGTACCTAAAATTCTGGTGTAAGCAATTCTATGCGATATTGCACTTGCGAAAAACGCAATGGCTGGAAAACTTAAAAGCAATCTTGTCCATTTAAGCATTATTGATAAAGGCATTTAACTATCAGGTCTTTGAAGCAAAGCAGACTCCGTTATTTCAGTTAATCGTGTTAACGCTAATGAAGTATACACAAATAGCACAAGCAACGAAAAAAAAAATTTGCAAAAAGTGCATACTTTGAGTTGCTAAAAATGATTTCTAGCTCAGCATGCTCAAAAATAATATCTTTCTGTTATTTATGACTAATCCTGCTCTTTAGTACTGTATAAAAGCCAAGTAGAAATACATACCTTTACTATTCAATTCGGATTTGGATGCACCAGAAAACTGCAAAATAAGCAATGTCCGTATATAGCGACTTCTAATAAAGGACTTAGAGGTAAAAGGTAAGAGTGTTCTCTAAAAAGGTAATAGACTCTAATAAGGTGACAGCCCTACCAAACTATGGTCAACAATCGCTCTAGTCAGTGTCTTGTTATGTGCTAGAATGAATGCAGGAGAATGCCTCGCAGAGAAGGTCAAACGGCGCAGTTTAAATTGCCTCAAACGTTTAAGTTATCAAAGTGATAGTCAACACGAGAAATTAGCAAGTTGCGGTCGCATTTCATTTGGTTTTTAATCCTATTTTGGAAAAGATTGAGTCTGTTGGAGCCTTGAAAACACAAGCAACTATGCATAATTGCACTTATAAACAGTGTAAGAAGTTGGGCAAATGCTACGTAGCAGTTGTTGTTGTTGTAATTGCAAAGGCATAAAAAATGGAAAAGCAGTCGCCTTTTTACTTATTGTGACACTGAAAAAGTGCTAAAGAAGAGAGACATTACCTACTAAAAGAGCATATTGTCTCTATGAAAATGCTACCAACATGCCTAATGAGTATATTGGAACAAAAAGAGTACTGTAACAAGATTAGCAAAATGCATGTTTTTAAACAAATACGTTTAGAAGCGGCTAAGCGTTCTCTTCCATCAGTGTAAACTACCAACAAATCAAAGCCAGACTTTAATAATTCATGATGTTTGGCTGTCAAAAATGCTTTCCGTAGCAGATTCAAGAGCTGCTAACTTGTATTTTTCGGTGAGGTTTAAAGAGCAAGGGCCTTTTTAATCTGCTGGATTTAAATGCTGGCGCAAAAGAGCGGCAGATTAAATCTTGTCGATGATGGCTTTGCGATCAAAATCTCCTTCGTAAATGGCACCTTAGGAAACGGTTATTCAATCAAGTTTTGATCTACCGGGAACAGTTGTAGTGAGACTCAGGTGAACAGAAAATCTCTAGAATGGATTTGCAACCAGTGGATTACGGAGGAAAAAAACGGACAAGAAACGCTGTTTTTCCCTTGAAAACATACGAAGCCAAAGATAATTACTAAAGAATCACAGTTGGGTTTTGTGTCGGAACACGCATATATGAGGAAAGACAGGCTCGTCGTCAACAGGTCTCTACCGCATCCTCTTAAAGTGAAAGACAACTGGCCTAGTACCATGACAAGGGATGAACAACAGCAACAGCCTGTAGAGCAATCAAGCTTGGAGAAAATAATGTCCTAACAACCCGCATCTTCGGAGACCTTAGAACGCACCCATCAAAACTTTCATACACCAAAGTCTCGCGTTTGGATTTATCATAAGGATACACAAAGATCTAGCAAGAAATTTGCCAAGCCAGCTGGCGTATCGGAGCACTGACACGCTTTTGCTTCCACTAAAAACTGTGAAATGGACAGGAAAACGTGCATATGAAAAATTCCAGCACTGATGCTTTTGGTTAAAAGGTGATAACAGATGAAACCTAAAAATATGCTCAAGAATTCTGCAAAGAAGCAATTGAAATACATCAAAACATCATTGGTTCTGACCTTGTTGCCAACGCGGTCTCGAAAATAACCCTCTCCTTCACTTTCGATTCCTGTCAAAAAAATATCAAGAAAAAATTTGTAACAGCTCTTAAGTGCAGCTTGCAAAGAAATGAAAAAACTCATAAAAACTGCAAAGTTTTTCCACAAAACTGCTCTTTGCGTACTGCAGTCAGTTTATGCCCGTTAGATTTGAACAATTGCGTTTTTCTAGAGTTCAAAATAGCGACGCATTCACCAAAATTGCGATAAATCCAGCGGTACCGAAACGGCGGCATCTTAGCAACACAGTGGCAACACGTAAACTTTTTTGCTACTTGCAATAAAGAGTTCAGGAATAATGAATGAGTCTTTAGACCTAGTTACCGATCAAAGCTTCTTAACGCTCAGTATGACGTTTACCAAAATACAATCTCTAGACATAGGTTAAAATGCTTCCAGGCCTATTTGCTACTGGGCAGCCTCTTAAAGACAATATCTGTAGTGAAGTGCGATATCGATAATCCGCAGAGAGTTTTTCTAGTGTATTTTGGACCAGTTCATTTCATGTGTTTTGACCTACCCTATAAGGACGCTAGGCTCAACATCAAAACCTCTGACGTCTGATATGTAAGACGGATTTTCACATTTCCATGGATTTCAAGGTTACACTTGAAGTACCATCTTTAGGATTATTTATTTATACATGATGGAGGTCTGATCTTAGAGGACTAACATAAAAATCTCTTATCGAGGGCTTGAGTTGGAATGTTAATTCACCATAAACATCACCAATGCTACCAATATATTGTAAGCTTCTAATTGGTGATCTAGTTCCATACACGAATAGATGTTTCGTAGTACAAAACTTGAGAATAGCACAGCGGGACCATAGCTGTTGCATACGTCCGTGTAACTGTTTGGCCGATTTCCATTGCGATTCGTGTACTCACTTGCCAATTGGTTTTTCCTTGCTGCCCTGTGTGTATAGAGACATGCATCATTTTCACTGCGGCTGCGTAAATACAGCCTTGGAAGTTCGGGGGTCGGTTCAGGAGAGTTGCTGTCAGCGTTTGCACCTGCAGGAGAAGTTAACTAGTAGTGAATCGTTTTAGCAAATCGGGGATAGAAAGTGATCCGCACATCAAAACAAAGTCAAAATACTTCAGTGTATGCGTAAAAAACCTGTTGGTTCCATGCACATGTAAGAATAACGAAGTCGAAACTTGCCTTCAACTATCTAGGAACAGAAAGAATAGAAAGATCGTGTCGTGATTGTTTTGACTGAAAGGAAGTGCAGAAAACATTGAAAAATAGCTCTACAACACTGCAAATCATTACCTTATGCGAAGCAGATTTTAAATGACTGGCACACACTCAGAATTATTTAGCAAGAACTTCGATACGAGAAAAAATTTCAGACTTAATTATAGTAAATGCCGGGTGCGTTCCATAAATTGCAACGAAGCTGATACAACAAATTATTGCCAATACACTTCTTGTATTCACAAGGTACAATAAAATATATCATTGATCGAAGAAGGATGTAGAATAGAAAATTTCATAAGTTCTGTATCACTGATAATAAGTACAATGCACGGATTGATTACCAAACTACTCACCACTGCTCTTTTCAAACAATGCTTCTTCGTGACTTCTAGCAGCTTCTGGCGTGCCTTCAGTCCCTATCTCCTCTTCAGAAAGACGCCGTGGAGAAGTCTTGGATACTTCTGACTCTTCCTTGCCATCCATTTTTTGAAACGCTACAAGAAAGATGCTTTCGCTTATTGTCGACAGCTGCTTAGTCAAAAGTAAATGGCAACACAAACTAAGATCGCCACGTAAATAGTTGTCTCCTTCACAGAGGCTTGAAACAGCAGCTGGAAAAGTGAGTGCTCACAACAATGTGGAAAGTTACATTTGCTCGTTGCTCAATAAGGCATTAAGTTTCGCAGGTTGCCTTAGAAACGCGTAGCGTCTAATAGCAATGGTGACAATCACTTCTTAAAGACTCAGCTCAAAGCGTGCAGCTGATTTTATCATCCTAGCACGGCAGATAGAATAATTTACGTACAGATGACTTGGATTTTGACTTATTCTGTCTTATTCTTCCAATTTTAATAGAAATCAGGGCATTGAAAACAGTTGGCAATCTTAAATTTGTCTGTAGCCATTACCAGGTAAATGGTAAAAGATAATTTTCCCAAAAGAAATTATGTATTTTGATTTGAATTAGTGTATTTTGTGAGCAGGGAGCTTTGGTTTAGAAATTTATCATTCTATACACGTAGAATGGTATACACAACGAAAGTCTTGCCATCTGCATTAAAGAAACTTAACGTTTAAATCAACGAATCCTTCTTAAATTGTTTCTTCAAGCTTAGCTGCTTTCTTGACCGTAGTCAAGGAAATAGCTTAAAGAATCAATTTTACCTGGGGTTACCTTCCTTGAAAGACTTTTACTTCCATTTAGGACAAAGACAAATCTAAGCTATGCTGCGTTATATTAGAAATGTCTGAAAATACCTGCTTTATATTTGATAGTCCTTTGCAGTTGTTTGGGGCTTCCCCTCGGACTCTAAATTGAAAACAACATTTTGAAAATCAACATGAGACTTCGTACAAGAAACGTGGTTTAAGGCCATTCATTTGGGTTAAGGTCATTCATAAAACATTAATATGCGGAGGATATCTGGCTGTTGCCAAATCTGGCACAAAAATTTCTACCAAAAGAATAAACAACACTCTGTCGCTTGTATGAATGATCTTGTGAATCAGTTCCTATCATCTGCTATCTTAATGGAAATATCACTTGAAAGTAATTTGTGTTCTAAGTTATCTACTTGGCCTGAAAGAATACATGTATTCTTAGAGAAAAGTCACTTTGGCAAAGTTTAGTGATGAATCTTTTTGATAAGTGAGCAGATCCCAACTGTTTCTAAAAAATTTTTACAGCCTGTGACAAGGAATCCACCAGGGAGATCATAGAGGAAGAGGTACTTGGATTGTTTGGTGGACTGCATTTATTTGCCGATGAAAAAAGCCGACTTGCTTTCACCATAAAAGCAAAGAAAAATATGCTCATCGATTCTAAATGCTTGACAGCCCAACTATTACAAACAATATCTACCTGCAATATCTTTAACTCAGTCTAAAGCAAAAACATAGTAGAAAATTTTGTTGGAAGGTTCACTGTTTTGCCAATACAAACTAAAAATTGCATCTAATGAAGCAATTTTACTCACAGAGGATAGCTGAGGCAATCCTTGATAGACAAAGTCGTCATCCGTATTAAAATCATTCAGATCTTCCGTATCCTCTTCTTCGACAAAGAGACAGTCGGGTCGGGAAGCAAGGCCTTAAACAAGAGATAAATAACAGTTTCAAAGCGCCTGCATACATGCAATGCTCGAAAATGTACAACTAACATTTGTGGGACAAAATCTAGATAGAACGAAACAACGCAGGACCAGCTAGAATAGGCAGGACAGGACAGGACAGGACAGAAAAGGGCAGAACAGGAAGAACCTGACAGGACAGAACAGGACAGGAAATTACAGGACGAGATAGGACAGGGCATAAAATGACATGACAGGAAAGGACATGATAAAACAGGACAGGAAAGGACGTATACGATGGTATGTGATTTATGTATAATTTGCATAAATAGCTATTATCCCTATGTTTCATTAATTAAATATCCTAGATTACGCTCCATAAATTACCCTGCCACCTTCGCATCTTTCCACCACTAACAGTTTACTTGGACGCGTAAACTACAGCGACACATACGAAACCTTCTGGACAGCAGTTTATGCAATTGCGATGCGTTCAAGATCGTATTTGCATGCATTCTCGGTTTATGTCCCGCTTATCTCGACCTACTTGGATGCTGATTACTATGACAATCCTTGACAGCAACCCGCATTCATTATTAAAGCCTCGACGAAAAGCGCTTCAATTTGAAAAAAACGCCTGCAAGATTATCTAACAATCTGCAAAAATACACGAAATCAACGATTCTTCGCCGAACATACGGAGAAAGGCAAGATCTGATCACTTTGAAGACATTGCATTACTGAATTAGGAAGATTGGCCTGCCAGGGGGATTTTTTTCATACAAATGTATTACACCGGAGTCGTTACCAGGAGATACAGTTCCCACGGCATAAGCAAAAAAAGGGACCTATAGGTCAGAACAAATAGCAAAACTGAACTGTTTCCTTGGCGATGACTGTTTTGTTGGCATGGTGATGACGCCATGTTGATAAATTTTGGGAAACGAAGCAGAAAAATTACGATTTTCCAATTTCAATCAATGCGTACTGATCCTGCTCGTATTCCACATTAGAGATGTTCTAAAGAAAGGGGACGAACTTCTCTCTCAATAGACGAGAAGAAATGAATCTAAACGTGTTTGGTCTTTTCTTACAGGCACAACAGAACGCTGGTTATATAAAGCTGCAGCGCTTTTGACGAACGCAGAGGCTGGCTCAAAAACCACGTGGTTAAAGTAATCTTGAAACTTTTTGAGGCCCATGAACAAAAAGAAACTATTCAGGAACGATTATACTTGAGAACACATTGTGACAACTGGAAAGTCCTGGCGGCTACTGCTATAAACAAGGATAAATCATGACCAAACTTTAACTGTATCAGAACCGTCTTTTAAAAAGAACTTTTTCTTCTGATGATTTCTTTTGCAGTTGTATCTTTTCTTTCCTTGTGCCGGTCACTTTGAAACTGCCTAGCACTTACTGGAGAAATACAGTATTTGAGCAACAGTGGTCTATCTTTTGCAAAGTCCCGGCAAAGAGTATAAATGGTGGACGTTACGAAAAAGGCATAGCATCTTACTGCAATTTCAGAATACTTTTAACAGAAGATCAAATTGTATTTCAGTTTATCAGCTGATTTATCACACGGCTGCAGTTAGCTCAATGTTAATATATGTTGGTAGAAGACGGGCATATCTTCGCTTCCTGTCTTTCAGGGACTTTTGCGAAAATTAATTCTAGTGTGGTGACTCAAAAATGAAACACATGGTCATTAATGCTGATTTTCCACTGCGATCAAAATTATTTCAAGTTCTTTTGCAAGACGTTTTATGAACGAGATCCGACTGATAAATTAAAGCAGCCGTTTATCAGAAAGAGTCGAAGAGGCATTTTGAAATGTACATTATCTACCATTGTTCGTAAACAAAAGGCACTTACAAGCGAAAAAAACAATTAATGGAGGATGCTTGTAATTTTTTACAGCTGGCACTTGAAGAAAATAGTCGTGCTACCACAAAAAGGGCAGGATGATGTCACTTCAATTAATTTCAGCAAAATATGCTTGCTTTTCGCTGTCTCTTTATGTTGATGTTTGAATTTGAGCTACATAAACCATGATCCTTGTCGGTTGCCGAAAATTAGGTATTATTCTATGCAGCAATGAAGCATGATACCGCAACATTTGCGCAACAATTACGCAGCGCGGTACCGCAACATTTGCGCAACAATTACGCAGCGCGGTACCGCAAAACTTGCGCAACAATTACGCAGCGCGATACCGCAACATTTGCGCGACAATTGCGCAGCGCGATACCGCAACACTTGCGAAGCACGGCACCGCAACTGCTATAGATCGCTGTACCAGATTAAAATCTGTGCTTCTGTAACGAAGCGTAGTTGTTTTTCGCTAGCACACATGAAATAAAGCACGAGACCGTAATGCTTGCGCAGAACGACAACGCAACAACTGCGCAGCATTTGCTCAGCACTGTGCATTAGCATAGTTACAATAAAGCATTGTACCGTGAAATTTATTTGGAATGGATACAATAATTCGTATTCCTTTACAAAGATCATGAATAGCGCTAAGTACAAGATTGAGCGTACAATCTTTTGGTGCACTCAGAATTTAAAGCTACGAATTTAAAAGTGGAGGGTTGCTTACAAATCTTGACTGGATTCGAAAGCGGTACTGGTGTCATCCTCCGGTGTCTTTTGTTCGGCTGCAAACAGAAGCATAAGGTATTGAGTTATATTCCTCAGGTGATAGAAATGAAAGGGCAGGTGCTTCTCTCTGACAAGTTAATAGCAAGAAACCCTGCCTACTTTTAACGAATATTGACAGTTTATCTTCACGAGTGCCAATCTTGAAAGGGGAAATTGTCAAAAACACACGCCAATGCAAGACACATACACAGTCAACCAGACAAAATGAGGTAGAACAGGTTTTATAAAGTATACTATCCAGACTATGCTTCGATTCAAATCAACTATAAAAGCAAAAACAAGTTCAACATGACAAGTAGGAAGGAAACCAGGCTTTCTTGAGATTCTTCAAAATATTATCTTCATTAGAGCATGAGCAAAATTTACAAGAACTTTCATCTAGCTGTTGACATTTAGCGGTGTCTTCATGCGAAGCAAAATGATGGAAAATTTTGCTTTATACTCATACCCATCTGTTTTCTTCCTAAACAGGGCTTCAAGAGCGACCACGTGCCCCGGACCGTAACATTATTTGACCTATAGCCGTTTCGGCAGCGGCCCCGGGGGCTATTGTCGAGCTGTTACTTAGCCAAAACATGCAACTCGGGTTTTTTAAATAGTGAACTGTGTTTTGAAAATTTTAAGAAAATTTGATGTAAGCCTTAGAATTACCCGAAAATGAAATAATGGAAAGGTAATATGCTTGTGCGGAATAAAACTTTCCTGTACCTGCCCTGCATTAAAGTGCGAATGCAGCTAGTGGAAGTCGTGATACTTTACCATAGCCAGGGTACTCTAACCAAGAATACGTGTCCCTACTGGTAGACCTGGCCCCCCTCCTAGCAGCATGGCCCATTTCCTGTTCGCCCACAAGCCCAGTCAGCATTCAGAATAAGAGAAGGTATCTTAATTTTCAATAGGAACTCGAAATAAGCTTAGTTATAGAACCAGTTAACGCAAGGTCACCCCCTATTAAGGACTTGAAAACATACTTGAAGTGTAGGTTAGGCAGAAAGGGGTACTCCGTGGCTGTGAAAGATAACTAGATTTTAAACGACGAAAATTCCTAAGCCAGTGCCTGCCTCGCCAAAACACAGCATGAACCATGTCTGCTGCTACCAACTACCTACAGTCCCATGGCCGTAAAATGAGTTATATCAGATTCAAGCCAGATATTTGCGTTGACATCACCAACCTTAACTTCACTCGCTGCCTCGGTGAAGACCTTCCCCTGCGGTGCTACGCCAACATTACTGTCCACCTTACTGCGGCATTCATCGCTCTCAAGACCCCTTTCCTCATTCTGTGTCATCCAGGCGATTTGAACTTTGCTGGTGTTTTGTTTGCTGCCAAACGCGGTGCCTCTGTCCTTGTACTCGAATTCACAAGCAAACGTCTTTTTATCATCAACATCCTTGCACAAGACCTCGTTATTGACGTCAGTTCTTTGCAAATACTGATAGCACCAATCTGGCAACAGTTGCAGCTCCTCCTCGCATTCCGAAGAGCATCCTCCGTAGCCAGAGTCCTTTGTGTCCTTGCGTTGTGACGTCTTCTTTGCTGCCTCGCAGGGGATGGCAACACCTGGCTTCAGGTTTGTATCGCGGGCTGCCTCGCTGAAACTGCTCGCGTCTTGTTCCTCCCTGTCAGGCGCGGAGCCGGACATTTCTCAAGATCTAGGCCGCAAGAACTATCTGAAAGGTGAATAACTCAAGTGAAATGCGTGCATTCAGACGTTTTCCTAACTGGCAAAGTACTTTTGGAGTTCTGAATCGATGCTTTGGAGTAATTCAAAAAGTGATAATTGTCGGTTAAAAAACAACAACGAACGGAGGTATACTAAAAACATTCAATACAAGTCGAATAATGGACCAATTCAATCAGTGCGTCAATAGGCATTGAATTCGTACAGGCGTTGGAGTGGGTTCGTTCATAATTGCGCGAACGCTTCTACGAAATCTCCGATATAAGCTAGGATATTGTTAAAACCAGCGATCCTCTAAATAAAAGAGTTCGAAATTACTTGAAAAGCATAAGAACTTGATGATAAAAACCTCGATCGCATCGTCAAATCAGTAATTACGACTCCGATAAATCTGTTTATCAAGAGTTGAAAATCGTACAACAAAAACTATACAGCAAGCAGCAGACATGGAAAACTGGAGTATTTCTGATAGCGAATTTTCATGAAACGAAAAAGTTTACGAAATAGTCTGATTGCCGACCAAGCTAGTTTTAGTAAGCAAGTTAGAGATTAAAGTTTAATGTTGACGGTCTCCTGTAGCCGAAACATTTAACTCGCTGTAATCAAATATTTGAAGGTGGATACTTTATTAAAAGGAAATGAGATTACACTTCAGGACGACAATGAAAAATCTATAACTCCACAAGATACTTACATTATACGTGATACTCTCTCTGACAGCGACTTCTTTACGGGTGGTTTCCAAAACCGGGCCTAGTAGGCTAGCGAAATACCATCAATTCAACAGATGTCTCATGAAATACCTACAAGGCGAAAACAGAATGTCGCTAGGCCTCCATCTGATAACCGGCGCGTGCACGTGTTGATGCAGCGACAGGGCACAGCTTTGGAGCGCTGGTATCGCCGTTGAGGTGGTCACAAATCAAAATAAGACGACTTCTGATCAATAATTCATTCAGAGCGATTTGCGAGTAAGTGCTTTGTCGAGGAGGTGATATAAATCTAAGAATTTGTATATTTCATTTGTGCTTGCCTCTCTCAAGTTCATAAAGGAGCCTTGAAAGAGTAGGCCATCTGGTATGCCAGGATGCCAGGTGTGTGTGTATGTATGAATCTTAGAGTTTCTGCAGGCCTGCTTTGCGTTGCAGTGCTAACAGAGGACCAGGGGGCTTGCCTTTGTAAGTGTAGTGCATTCGACATAAAAATCTATGATTTGAGAACAGACTACAATTTGCAGGCAGGTCAAGTGGGCAAAGATTCTAAACCCTTTGCAAAGGGAGTCCACATTAACAGGGGGTCTACATGCATTGCAGGGGGGTCTACATGCATTGCAGGGGGGTCTACATGTATCGCAAGGGGGTCTACATGCCTTTCAAGGGGGTCAAATGCATTGCAAGGGGGTCAAATGCATTGCAAGGGGGTCTACATCTAGATCAGCCGACACAAATGGCTGGGATGGAGCAGGGTTTGCCTTGGTCAGGGGAAATCTTAATATAATTTCAGAAGTATACAAAGGTTCTAATTGAGAGACATTAATGGCATTAGACCAAGGCCTAGAAATCTTATAAAGGTGTAACGTGGGCTATTGCAGTCTATGATGTGCGACAAGAAGTGCTTCTTTTCGATAGCAAGTTCAACCCTCTTCGGCATTTATGAAGCACTTTAACAAAGCAAATAGCAATGTCAAGCAATTCGCAAACTATACTTGAAGAACACTAGTTAGACATGGGCTGCATATCAGGTAAACACTGCAGAGATATGTGGTAAGCTGTGAAGGTGGAACTTGTTACGCTCCTCCGTACTCTTCATATCAGACTTGATTTCATATTGCTTCAAAATTTTGCTGAAATTAAGATTTATCACAGCTTTACATTAACCATTGTTGGCGAATGGTCAAATCAACGAACTTCGGTTTATCGCATGTATTAGATCGCAATAAATTTAATTTTTAAAGCGCCTCAATTCTAGTTGGTTTAAATGGGACAGACAGGAGCCGGCATGTAAAAATCAACAGTCGCAAAGAAAACCTGAAGCGGTGAAACGATTCGATTAACTTTGAGCAGCTAGCCACGCCTATTCGAAAACCATCTGTCCTATCTAGTAAATATTCTCTGGGCAAAATCATTGAACTACTTAGCTCAAACGGCTGCCAAAATCGAATTTAAGAGAAGCTAGCGAAGCTTTTCTATTAGGGACTCAATTTTAGCCTAAATAATCCGTAACCTAAATTGGTGCAGCTCGAAGCTTTAAGGAAACCAAAACCTTCATCTCCAATTAAAGTTAGCAGAAATGATTGTCGAAGGGAGGTGTAAAACTTTACGTCATTTGACGCATCAAAAGTAGAACAGGGGAAGGATAGGTAGAATTTGGCTTGTCTATTTATTCTATTTTTATGCTTGTGCGAGGAAGGTACTTGTAAATTAAAAGGATAAAGGAAAGGTTAAAGACTTTCGTACAATGAATGCAGAGAGACTTCTGCAGAATCGGTGCCAAACAAATTTATCAAAATAAGCTACAATCTTAATTCTGGCTACAATCCGTAATCCTTTACCCTCGTTACGTGGATCAAAAAGATCAAGTTTCAATTGTTTACACGAGAGAAACACGTGCAGTTTCAAATGAGTTCAGTTTGCTAGGTGAACTCAAATTAGTTCAGATACATTATCCCAAATTAATGCGCTTAAGCAAGTCTCGTGTAAATGGAAAGTCCTCGAAAACTAAAAATGATGCGGATCATTTCGAAGCCGGTCTCGTGTGAACACAACATTGACTGCAAAGAAAACCATTTTCATGTATGCACTTACCGCATAGAAATTCGACCAGGGATTTCAGCGATTTTGTCTCAACAGACAATCTACGTGGCAAAAAGGAGACATTCTATAAAAACGCTAAAAGAAAAAAGATTATCCTAGACATACTTCATAATTTATACAAAAATTTATATAATTTATTCATAATTTATTCATTCTTCGTAATTTATTCCAGGAACCTAGGAACTTAGAGCTGTAAGGGAAAAACATTTGCTTAGAACAGAACGTTTCACAGCATGGCTCTGCAGTGCGTCAATAAATATTTTGAAGTCACTAAGATGAGCATGTTTATTTTGCCTCTTCAATCAATATTCTGGTAAAAGTTTTCTGCAGTCTGCAGTTTTTTGTTACTTTACTTATCAGATTAATTGCAAAAGAAGACATAGATTATCAAATGTCGATGGCCTATTTCATTTCTTGATTGTCCCAGTCATAGGCGCTTGTAACAATACTTTCCACCTATCTACCAAAAAACACACTATACAAGATGCAATCGACAATACCTTTACCATATTACCCAATATTACTTATTACTCAATGAGGCTGTCAAGCAGTTTTTACTATCTGCCCTTCCCTATCTGTACTTTCCAAAGATGTTCCAGTTGTAATAAGGCCTAAAACATGGCATGACAAGACTCCAGTGAACACTAAGGATTATCAAATCTTTCCTAATATTCCCGTTATACTAAGAATCGGCAACAGCGACCTATTTGTGCAGCTGTTGCTGCCACCAGAAAATGCTTCCGGAGCCTTTGCGAAGAGTAGATGAAAAGATAAATAATAGCCGCCTCCTACAGCTAGAACGCTGTGGTGAAAAAAGTTATTCATTTTCGTAATTAGGCTATTCACAAGACGAATGCTTGAACAGAAACAATTTTGCCAGCACGTCTCAGAAACAATTAGCAGAATGGAAAAGGATTGGCATCTTTCCCACGTCCCTCGGGGCTCAATTTTAGAGTAATTTACTCGTAATTATAATTGCCCTTTGTTGTCATCTTTTTGTCAGAATATGTCTGAATAAGATTTCTTCGTAAAAAACATAGGTTCAACTTCTAAGTTTGGGGCGCAGTCATTTCTCGTATAGCTCATGTATATGTGGCTGCATCTCAGCAGATTGATCTCAGAGTAATCTTATTATCGGTACTAAAATACCTCCGCACCATTCCTCTTATACTCCACTTAATAAAATCATGTGGACATAAAACCCCATTACATTCACGTATTCGAATCCGGCTCTTAAAAGCATCAGGACTTCTCTTTACAGGTGACACGCCTTCCCGTAGTCCTGCGAAATCAGCTACGAAGGAGCACTAGGTTGAAGCCGGATTCGCACCGTCTCGAGAAAACACCAGAAACCAGATCCTTTCGATACGCTATCAAGAAGAGGCTGAATTTTCATGGGATCGAGGCGAATCTTTGTGGAAACAGGCTTAAGTTTACGGGGTACTAAGGCAATTAAAACCATTTCTCGCTTCAAGTTAAAAACTTATACCCCCCCCCTCTTCTCTCCCCCTCAAGGATACTCCCTGCCGCGAAAAGTTGTCAAACTATTGAGAGTCATAGAAAATGCAGCAATGATTACACATTTTTGAGAAATTCAGCCATGAATAGCACAGATAAATATCCGAATCTTTGAAAAGTTCAATACTATTAGCTCCTTATTGTTTATGCTTTGCCCTTCCTTCCAATGGTGCACTGGATATTCCTTTCGCCGAATAAGGCACTGCTTGGTCAGCGTCTTTTAAAAACACAAAAGAACCAGAAAATCGCACAGTCAGTCATTTAAGAAATCCCTCAAAAGTTGTAATTAAATTGCGTCGAAATATTAAATTTTAAACCATCGTGGATGCTCAATGACATGAGGTCGACTGAACTTCAGCGAGAATGAGAATGTTGACTTACTTGATCCAGTCGCCTGGAGATAAATTCACAAACAAGTAAAAGCAACATGCGAAGAACTATCGGATCTTCAGCAGGTTATAGAAGCAGAAAGTCTAAGCGCTTGTTTCTAGGCAACAATCATGGGCAGCTGACCGGCAAAACCTTTCAATGTGTACAGCAGTAATAGCAAGAGGACATTGAAGACATTTAAATTCTCATTTAGATTTGCAAAGCTCACCAAGAAGCACACGCATTTGGCTAATCTTCCAGGGACTCCTAAAAAGTTGATTTAAAGTAAAAACGCACCACAGTGGGAAGGGATATCTTGGGTAGAATCATTCTCACGGTCAAAACACACAAGATAAATATCCCCACAAACGCAAAAAGGAAAAGATAGCTCTGTGCAGCCCAAAAGCCAAACTGCTTTCAATACCTATGAAGACGAATTCAGCTGCCGGCCAGAAATCAGAATGACCTTTTTGAAGAACGAGACGGAAACCTGCTGGAAATGCACGATGACCAACGAATTTGTTATTAAGAGTGGGCATTGCCTGAGAAAAATTAAATTTAAAAGGTACCTTCAGTAGATAAAAAATAAAAATCTGCATAAATCTAGGGTTGTCTGGAAATTGCTTTCTTCTGTCCTAGGTTCTTGCTTACTTCCAAACACTGCGCAAAACCCGTCAATGTTCCATTCCCTTCAGTTCAACTCAAAGGTCTTTCAAAATTTTATTGATAAACATAGCCAGACTTGATTTGAAATGGTCTTCACAATGTATCTATAGTAACAATGTAAAAAAAGGAAATAATCTTTTTCATTTGATTTTTAAATCTAAAGCATCAATTGATCTTGCAGGTAAAAGTAAAAGAAAAGCCTGCAGCTTTGGAAAGAAACTCCAGCAGTGTAATGTAAAGAACCCTCTCTTTATCAATTTTTCTCACACTTTTTGATGCAGGAATATCATAAATAACATCGCAATGTCTAATACACTATTTATTACTTATTATGAAATAAATATCATGAAAGAAATAAAGCATGTTGGCTTACCCGAAATCTCCGATTGGCTGCCAGGCGAACTTCGCACTTAAAATGGCGTCCGTCCGGTTGGCCGGTCAAGATCTGTTCCAGGGTTTTCCGAATAAGGATTCCTGAAATATGATAAGCAGATTCTAAAGACGGATGCGTGTGCGAAGGCTACTGTGATCGAAGTTGGATTAGCATTCTGATGACGTCAGCGAAGATTGTTCCGGACACCGCGAACAACATGTGCTGATGATGGCTTTCCGTGGCTTAATATTGGTGATTGCTCTGGCGTATGACGCAATGCTCGCAGCAAGCTTTCCACAAATGAAATATGGCAGCAATTCAACTGAACAACATCCAAAAGCAATTGCTGCAGGAATGAACGTGAGGGCTCGATGAAATGAAAAATACAAGCCCGCTCGCTCCTATCGGGTTCCGATAAGCATCTGCTCGAATCGGATGTTGGCGAGGTGTCTCGAATTCTCTTGTGAGAACCACGTGAACAATACACATGCTCATCACATTATGGTGCTCCGGTAATGCTACAACTAATTAAGCTTCTTAACAAGCTTGCAATAAATAAATCCTTAATTATGAAATAATAAACTGGCATGAATTATTCACAACCGTGGCATATCATTAATAATCAGAAAATAAACTTCAAAGTTCCCGTAGCAAGAAATCAGTACATTGAAAGATTGATTCGACAAACTCACCTGTTGCAGAGTTGGTATTCCCTTTTCAATATGAAATACGTTAACAGTTTGAAAGATTTTGTTATTTTCTGTAGAGAAATGGCTTTCCGAGCAGGTCCTGGGGCAAAGGAAACAGAGCAAGGAAGACAACCCCGGCTGCGCATCGTTTGACTCAAACAAGGCTTGTGCATCCAAAATTAGCGATTTCTCGTTTTCTGTTAAACTAAACATTGCCACCAGAAGCTTTTTGGAGCAGAATCTGTTGTTTATATTTGGAGAGAAAATGATTTCAATCAAACACAATCAATCACTACATACAAAATTGGCAACATCTGAGACAAAAAGGAGTAATGTTGAATCCTCTACTCCTCATACCAGGGCAAGAAACAAGAAAGCAGTCATGTGCCGCAATGGCAACCAATCAGGTGTCATTATCACGTTGGCGCCACTACTCGTCTAACGAATTCATCTCGAGGTAATTCCAAGAACCAAGTATTATTCCAGGAAAACCATCGTGATCTTATTTTAATCTTCATCCAAGTCCACAAATCTCGAGCTCTAACACACGTGTCTGACTAGCAGGGAGATCACGTGATCAATGGCCTAGGGAAAGCCATTGATGAAACCCAGACCGACGCCGAAGCTCTTAGGCCAAATTTAATTTGCTTCGAAATGGGGATCCCATGCCCTTTCGCACATCAAAATGCTACCGTGTTTGCGTAGCCTTCATGATTACGTCTGGCCTTCTATGCCGCCTGGTCATTTCCAGATGAAGAATGTAGGCGTGAACTTCGATCATTTTCATTGGTATGAAATAAGTAAACAATGTAAAAGTTTCATGAAGAAATGGAAAAGCTATTAAAGCAGAACGTGTGCTTTCAGTATTTCAATATTTGGGTATTTTAGTTAATGAGCAAACACGCGCCTGCTGGTAGATTGAGTCGGTTAATCATACATCAGCTTTGAATCCGTGAGAAGAGAATTCGATACAGTACTGGATATTCCGCAAATCTACCACAGTAACTCCGCCATAAATATGCTTTTTCAAAATAGTATACTTGAGCTAAGAAAAGAAGTGGTTCCTAGCCACGCTGGTCAATTTGCAAACTAATAAAATCAAAAACAAAGAGAGCGATGAAAAATTTTGCGCCCTCAGTTTTGACGGTGCGCTATCACTGGGGAATGAGCGAAAACTGAAGCAATGACGTAGATGGTAGGAATCATCGCGGCTGTTTGCTAAAGAAATTCCCGTTTCCTCAGGCTGAACTGTTCAGTGTCAGATCCTACATCAACTGCCGCTTTGGCTGACTGCTTCGATCTTGATTGGACTGCACTGACAACTTAATGACCGGAGAGTGAAAAACCTTGTTCATAGGACAGCTGGTTTTCAAGGAGGGAATGTCAGAATGACGCATTTTTCTCAACAAGACTAAAGAAACAGAGGCTGCTAATGAATATTAAAAATTTGTGTATTCCATGTTGAAATTTGGAACAGACCGTGTAGTTGCTTTGCGAAAGCAAGCTTTCATTCAATCTCGTTAGCTGAAACTTTAAATGACTTTGAATGACGTTGTACATGGAAAGACAACGGTATAGCAACGGGTTGGCTGAAGAAACTGATGCAGCTGGATAAAATTGATGCAACTGAGATGTTCGAGGCACACGTGTAGTCTTTGTGTAAAAACAAATTATAATTATCCAAAATAAAGGTATACAGGACTATCCGAACTTAAGTCAATTGGATACAGTGTATCCAAAAACTGTGGGAAAACCTGTTTTCTAAACACTTTCTAGATTAATCAACAAAATTAAAACCTCTAACAAAGACCGAAATAAAAAAACGTTAAGTAGGTTCATTTTTTAATAAATAAGCAAAATTAGGAAGTTTATGCTGCAATGTAAGGTTGCTTAGTCGATGTATCATAACACTAGGCCAACTGGTAGAGCAGAAGTTTAGGCCCTTTTTAAGAAAAATAACACGAGCATAACTTCTGTTCACAGTTAAATATAAAGTTAAAGAAATATTTACCGGCTATCATCGATTGCTAAAATATTTGAGGTTTTACAGATTGTGCTTTAGTAATGCAGCAAGGAAAACGTTAATCACATCCCATTTTTCTTCCTGTACAAAAACGATGTCGTAAGCATCTTTGTAAGCTTCTAGAAGTTCGGCAGCCTAAGTAAAAAAGTACCATGAAACATTTGAAATGAGAAAGATATGCATGCAAAACAAAGTTGTATCGGAAATTGCAATAGGGTTTGGCTTGTGTGGGGGTGTAGCAGCGGGAAAGGGTTGAACGTGGAAGGGGTTAACAATGGAAAGAGTTGAAGAGCAAAATCGTTGCCGGATCACATTTAACATTGTCAACAGGATGCCATTTATAGCAATGTTTGGGGTACTTGAAGGAATTCAGAACCTATTCAACGGAAATGTTATTAGTTAGCTAGTGTCACTGAATCATTTCACCTATTGTAACGCTGCTTTGCATACAAAAGCTTCTGTTGTCCCGTCAATAGATATAAACCAAAAAAGAAAAGTTTAGGTTCTGCCGAATCGTTTTTAATTTTTAATTTTTATTTCAATTGACTATCAACAGAGAAGAAGAGCTTTCATAAGTAACCTGCAAGAGCCACGATGTCTGGAATGAGGTACAATAAGACTGTTTGTTGAAGACCAATCAGTTGGCTCAAGTAATTTGACCCCCGTGTCACCATTACATGCTACATTAAGCTGCGTTCATAGAAAGGCATGAGGACGGGGCTCTCTTTGTGATCTAGGTTGCTTAAATCCCTCATATCCCAATGGCTATCTTTCAGCGTAGACCTCATTTGAGTATAGGGAATAGATACATGATAAGATCGGCAATCAAGAACTTGCTGTCGCGTAAAGCCCCGTAAATAGTGCACAAAACAGCGAATCCGATAAGCAAAAGCAAGGCTTTTAAATCACTTACATCTTATGACTTCATGCTCAATATTCAAAAAGCTACATTTACTAATGATCTCGCATTCCTACTCTTTTTCCATGGCAACTACTGACACCACATAGAATTTAGTGGATTTGTACTGCCTACGGCCGAAAATCATTCTTTAGAGTTGCAATGGAAACTGCGAACTTGCTGTGTCAACGTCTCAAAACAAACTTGTTTCCACAACGATAAGCACCTCCCGACTAATTAGGTGCTCGCAAATTTACAATAGAAGATCATGCAGAATCAAATGTCAGGCCCTGAAAATCAAGGATACACAACAGAGTATTTTGTTTCAACTACAAAACCTGTTTGTTGAAACATGCACCAAGAGAGAATTAGAGAGCGCTCCAAATGCAAAATTCATCTATACGCTTCTATTATTGAAGTTGCTTAAAATGTTAGGAAGGCATTGCTGTGATGTAGCACTTATATAGGTTATTTAATTCAATCTGCATTGCTATTGTTTGACGAGTGCAGGATCATTGACGGTTGGCCACCTCTTTGACGTTAATAACTACCTCTTCTGACAGGTTTTAAAATTGTTAACAAGCTTTTATAATATATAATTTGCTGATTTGGTAAAGGGGATCAAAACCTTTGCATTCTGACGCCGTACTATTCAGCCTTCTTAAACTTGTTGGCTGGCGAGATCGCAAAAGACCTTGTAATTCCATACCACCTCACCTTGTAATTCAAAAACCCGACTTTCAGTTCGTTTGTGACATGCACCATACCATCTGCCATTGAAGGGTCCCCAAGCGTGTCTCCAAATAGAATGAGATTATGGCGACTCTGCAAAGAGATTCGATCAAAATCAAAAATAACTCGCACTTTCAATTGGAAACTAGTTGAGTGATCTGATGAGATTCAGTAGCAGTGTCATACGGGCAAAACACTGAGTTCTACAAGAAAAGAAAAAATTTTAACAAAACGGTAAATAGAATTCACCAGTGAAAGGGAGAGCAAGACTGATACGCTTAGGCAGAATAGCTTTTTAGCACGATGCCAGCTTCCTTTATGGTTTTCTTATTGTTAAGAGGTTGCAATAACAAAATTCCGAAACACTGTTTGAAATCATTAGCACGATGCCAGCTTCCTTTATGGTTTTCTTATTGTTAAGAGGTTGCAATAACAAAATTCTGAAACACTGTTTGAAATCATTAGCACGATGCCAGCTTCCTTTATGGTTTTCTTATTGTTAAGAGGTTGCAACAACAAAATTCTGAAACACTGTTTGAAATCCTTAGACATTTGACTTTGCTTGAATTAGGACCTTGATTGTTTCGAAGCCGGGGAACGATAAAGTAAAAAGTAGTGGGGATATTATAACGAAATTAACGACAAAGGCCTCCTGTTGGTTTATGATTCCCCTTCTAGCAAACACCCTTCTCGGTGAGCAATGTTTTAAAAATCAGCTTGACTAGTGGCAAATGCTTCTTGCTGTGTAAATACCGCTTTAAGTATTTGCTTTAAGTTTTTTTCTTTTTATTCGTGTTGTCATCGTGAAATAGTTAATTTCTACAATCCTTATTGCACAAAGAGACTGAGTGTCATATATTCTCTCTTGTTAACAATTACCTTTCTGATGACCAACAGAAATTAAATTATTTTTATACTATGCATACTCATCCATTCACTTTTGCATAAGGAAAGCGATAATTTATCGCATTAGGAACAATACTCTTTTATGTAAATTCTCCACCAATTAAAAATTTCCAAAACACCACTTGTTTCGATAATTTATAACTTCAGAACCATAGCCTCGGTTGAATACCACAAGCAATAGCATAGAAACAAACTTCCGATCTGAGGCTTTATTTTTGGATTAATTCGTCTCAGTAGCCTTGGCTTAAAATTGCTATGTACTACACTTCTTCAGCATTCTGCCATATGCATCGAAGAATTGATCGCCTGTATATGAAAACAAAAGTCTGTAGATGCCATCATTAACTAATCAATCTAGAAACTTTAAGTAAATGAAGATCAGAAGGCTGATTGGTACCTTCGTATGACGAACAAAGCCCCTGATGTGGTCCAAGACTTCGTGTTTGTTGTAGGAATGAATTAAATCTCCTTTAAAACCAGAAAGCATACCCTGGAAATAAAAAGTATGTACCAGATAGAGCAAAATGTAAAGAAAACTGTGGTAATAATGCACAGAAGCGAAAGAAAGGTATCATCTCAAAACTGTTTAAACGTGGTGTTTTATGAAAAAGTCTGTGTTGAATTTTCGAGACACAATGTTTTCTGAAAAGGATTTGGTGTATAAAAGCTTTCCGTGTTTTTTGGGGAAACATTCGCAGTATTAATTAGGTTCAAATCATATTGGCAAGGGAAAAGTGAACTTGTCTTCACTTTCCACGTGAAAACCAGTTCTCCTAAAAAATGCTTAACCTTTTAAGATCACTTTTGCCGACATGAAAAAACCACTTGAAAAAATGGTCATGTTTAGTTTCATTATCGATGTGACAGGAAACCTAGTTTGTTATAAATTGCTGAAAGAGGATCGCAAAAATTATCATCGACTGACATCGCAATCAGTTTTGCACTGACCATAATGATAAGCTTTTCTAAGCATGTAGTGGGCTGCAGTGCCTCAAGGCGGGAGGACAGACGGTCCTTTTTAATAATTGAGCATCGACGTTTACTTGCACGTAACTGAGAGAAGTTTTCTCACTACCCATAGAATATTAAGGAAACTGGTCTCGCAAATAAACGCAGCTTCCATAGTTTCTATGAATATTGTAAACACAGAGACAGTTTTCGAGTGGAATTTCGACAAAATCTGGCGCCATTTACTAACACGATTCCTTGTTTTTACGTAGATGTACCTGCGAGCTTCACATCATCAGTGGAAAGGTGATTTGTAATATCATAGAAGGAAACATTCTTCTTTTTCTAACCTAGTTAGAGTACAAAGTACCGTGAAAGCTCTATTAAACCCCCTCTCTAGTAAGCCCCCTCTTTATTAAGCCCTCCTCTCTAACAAGCCCCTCTTTTTAAACAGAAATTGAAATAAGTCCCCCCCTCCTAAATCTTCATACAAGAATAACAACAGAGAAAAGTGCAATGATTTAGTGATAGCTAATGATGAATTTCATCGTAATATTGGAAATCATCATAGACTTAGACTTCAAACTCTATTGAATTCCACGATTTAACAATTGGTTTTTGGGTTTTTCCCAATTCCTCATGTTTTCCTACACGAAAAATCTACGTAAATCACTGCAGCGAACGACCAAAGAGAGACCGCATACAAATCTTAATGAAAATGCGCGAAGAATATAAATGTGACCGCTAAAAACTTCTAAATCAATGTTTTTTATTCATAACTTCGCAAAGTTTTAAATCCCTTCTATATTTCACCTCTTCCGATCCTACTCAGTCCACTAAAGTCACAAAATTATCAAGTATGCATTCTTTGTTTCTATAAGAGCCTTACACAATATTCATCTTCATTCTCCATCTTACCCCCAAACTAATCAGAGTTTTGTCTGCCTTCGATCCAAATCATTCAAGTATCGTCGTTCGCTGTTACTCGAAACCTTATATGTATTTTCAGGGATAAGAGAACGGAACTATTCTATCAAACTGAAGCTTTCTTGCCGGGCGGTTGACCCAATCTTCTCAAGACATATCTTGTTATTCTCTACGCCTAGCATGATACCAATCATTTTGTTAGATCTAATGATCAGTTGGCCTCAGGAAATAAGAAAGTACGTATTGAAAGCCAGCTTATGAATTTTTCATATGGGCTGTTTTAAAATCCACAGTTCCCTTTAAAAAGCAGTGCGCATTCTAATAGCTGGTGCCATTCCTCAGTAGGGGGCTTCAGATCAATGAAGACACCAAAAAATGATTTTTGCGCTTATGTTCTAAAACGTGTGGCAAATAGGGTTGCACCCTCTGGAAACCTTCTGATTCCACTTTCGCAGTTGGGAAGATTTTGAAGCTCCAATAACAATATGTTAAAATTACGCCTAAAAATACATAACATCTAAATTGTCAATTTTCTTATAAAAAAGACGTTTTCACGTGTTAACTAGAACATATCATACCTCTTCGTTGAACTCCATTAAGTTGGCAATGATCCTTGCGTTCTTAAATAGCGTACTTTGTTTCTGTATCACTTCTTCAATGATATCTAAAACAAAGATTTGTAAAAACATTATCAACTCAAAGCAGAGAATAATAATGTTTCGGTGGTAATTGTAACTTAAACGCGATCCAAGCAAGCCTTTACATAAAGCACCCTAGTAGTCCATTTTTTACATATTTCTTTGCTAGTATTATTTTTCAGTAACTTCATTTAAATTCTTCCGTTCTGGTTCCCCCCTCCCCCTCCCTGCATGAACAATAGAAGAAAAACAGAATTAACTGAGAATAATGTGAATTAGTCACCTCCTATTCCAGCTGATACAATATACAAGGGCACATCCACTTCATCAAGGATTTGGAAAAAAACGTCAGCCCCATCTCTGGAAATAATAAAGATTGTCAACTCAACTATAATTGATCAAAAATTAAAATCAGTCAGTAATTCATTTGATAAACACATTATTGATAAAACTGGCACTTAAATACTCCTGAGCTGGTAAATTCGTGAAAGCGGAGACGACTCAGGTACAAAAAACATGCATCATAAGCAAACCTTATACTAACAAACCATATCTAATAGCTTAAAATTGGAGAACCTGGATAAGCTCTCTTTGCATTAGATTTCATACTGTTTTACGTTGAACATTTCAGCAAATTAGGTAATATGACTAGGAATAGTTTCAAAGCAACATTTTGAAAGTGCGAGATTAACTTGATACTTTTGGATTACCCTAAAATCTAAAAAGTGGCAATCATTTTGCGATCGAAAAATTGCAAGCTTTTAGAGTTATTTGCCTTTTCTAAGCGCATTATTTGTACGAAATTGTAGCAGTTTCTCTTCACATTATCAAGTCACCAAGTAAGAAGAGCTAATCGTCGTTCAAATGATTGCAGAAAATCATCAGCAAAAATTTGTTCGTTTATATAAAAAAAATTTGTTCGTTTATACGAAACAAGTTCTAAATGCAATCTGGGATACCCTAATGTCGAATGAAGTATTGTTTTAACCTAATGTCGAATGCAGTATTGTTTTTTTGAAAGGGAATAGACTTTCCATAGAAGAAAAGAATTTCAGTTTTATCAAGGTTATGTTGAAACGATGGATCATGGTGGGGTCAGGCATTCTCCAGAACGGATCTATTAAAAGCGGCTTGCGTCGAGAACTCTTTACTTATAAATAATTAACAAAGAAGACCCAATTGATTACGCAGTAAGCTGTTATCGTTATGACGTATTTAATATTTGATATTACATTAATATTTCAAATGGCCAAAATGAATCAATCACTAACAATACAACATCATAATTAATCGGCAAATTTGATCGTCGTACTATAGCATCTGTTTTAATAATGGTCATCTCCATTCGTTGTTTCTTGCAATAGATTAAGTGTATTAGACTAAATAGGCCTCCAAGACATGAATAGACAATCTGGGTCATCTACTTTCAAAATGGTAGACAATGTCAAAACGAAGAGTTGTCAATTCTCTTAAACTTTGACTCAGAAAGCAACTTTGGAAATCAATATTCTTTTGTCAACTAGTAGAATTTCTAATGCTTTTGTCAGATTCTGGTTTCAACTTCTCGATTTTGAAAACATTACAAACATGCTAAAATTCCTGATTTCATGCAACTCTGGAAATACATAACATTAGCTTAGGCTAAAAAGAGCATATCTAATTGCTTCAATATGTTGGATGCTTTATCCTATTTTAGCCTCTTCACAAGGTGAAGGAAATTCAACATTTTGCATGAAACTTGAGAAAAATGGGCCCCATATTTAGGGTGGGTGATTGTAAACCCTTTCTTCCCTAAACAATTTTTACTAGTCGTGGAAAAGAATTTTTTTGAATACCTTAGAATGATGCTGCATTCGGAAACGATACCAGGTATCCATATTCGCTTGAATCCATCGTTAATCATCAACTCGTGGATTGTCTCCCACCTAATTGAAATCAATATCAATGTGATTGAACATTTGATTGTTGGAAGGTTATCTTAAATTTGTTGCTGTTGTTCGAGAAAGAAGATGATGGCTAAGAGTCTTAAGTAAGTGGAGGTAAAATGCAAATAAGGTTCCTAGATTGGATAAAGCTACTTAAAAATGTGCAGTAATATTCTTTGCAACGTCCATGGCTTGTGATTATATAGTAATTCCTTTAAGTTTATCATGAATAACAACTATCTAATTCGTATTGCACTGTTAAACAGAAGTTGCAATCTCAAGTCCTTTGTAAGCTTCTTCTCCAAAGTTATTCTTTCATACTAGGGTACTAGCGTAGAAAATTTGCTAAAATCTGTCTGCATTTGAACCAAGAGCGGCATGTTACTGTATTTCTTATGACGAATTGAATAGTCCTTCAACTTTTTGGCTCTAACACCATGCCAAGAGAAATGATTGAAAAATGTCACGAGAGCCTGATAGTTAATTAGGTTTTTGAGGACAACGGGCAGCTATTGCAGCTATTGCTATCGAGCAAGAGATCCATTGATTTCATTAAGTCTTGACAAAGGACACAACTTAATGGATACGAAGGCAGAAGAAAAAGTCATCGTTAACGAAGCACAAGCAAAAGTCAATCATTTGGACATCAGATACGTGGTTTAACTTAAATATGTTAGATTTAATGTCATTTAGAACAATTTTTTTGCAAAAAGATCAAAACCTTGTCTTGAAAACTTCTTCCTCTATGGCATAATCATTTCCATTATCAAAAGCGTATAGGAAAACCGAATCATTAAATAAAATTAAACAAGGTAACACTCACCACTCAGTCATAATTTTTGCCTTCTCTTCAAATGTGTGATCACTTAAAAGAACGATAATTCAATATCATTTCAGAACAATCAACTAGTGCTTTTTCAGTAGCAGAAACGAGAAACATTTTAAAAATCACCTTGAATTGTTACAGCCAATTTTAAAGCTTTACTTACATAGAGTGCTCCAAAGGATAGAATTTTCTTTTAGTCGCTGATGCCTGTGCAACAATGAGAGATTTCATTGAAAGAAAATCGATCATTAAAAACTCTTACACAACAACCCTTTTTAGGAAAATTTGAAAAATTCAGCAATATATCAACCTCTGGCAACAGATGGTAAGTAGCTGTGCAAACACTTTATACATCATTAGAAACAAACAAATGTAGAGGACATATGAAAAAGGGTGTGATCTGCTTTAACAGTTAATTTGTCCAATTTTGTGGATCAAAGACTAATGCTGGTCAATTAGGATATAGAATAAATCAGGAATGTAAAATGTCATCATTTTTGTTCACATCAAAGGCTAGTTGCAATCTCTAGAATTTTTATAAGTGTTTTTAAAAGATCATCACTCAATTATTACACAAAAGTCCCTCTAAAACAAAAATAGTAGTTTTTAGGTCATAAGTAAAAGAAATGAATGAAATTTAGGGTCAAATCTTCAACAAAACAAAACATGGACCTTGGCAAAAAATTTAGAAAGGTCACTTGCTTGGAAAGCACAAAATAAATACATATACAAGCATTTTTGTATTGTAAAAAAAAGATACCTGCACTCTGAACTCTTCTGACATGCAAGAAGCTTTTTCAATGGAGCCTTGATAGAGATAAAAACATTTATGACACAGAAGGCCATTACAAAAACAAACTGATCATTTCATTGCACTGCTGTTGTAATCATTAAAAATGAAAACTAATAATAATCATGGCTACGATCAGTAATGCAGGTGCAAGGATGGCTCAGTTATGAGAGGTGTGACTATTGATCCAAGGGTCTATGTGGAGTCCCTGGCATAACCAAACTTCCACCCAGAGTAAGGAGAGTCGCCAGCTCTCTGTAATTCCGGGTATAAGGAATTATGAGGTGTGGTCACATCAAGAAGAAGGATCAGGACACTGCCTGATAAATTTAGTCTTCTCTGTGTCCTTAAAACAACCTGCAGATGCTAGGTAGAAACAAGTACTTTCCTAATTATTCTGCAATTATGAAAAAAGATTAGAATCACAAAGCTGATTGTGTTGATGATTTTGCCAGAATAAATCATGATAATCATGATTATGATTGTTATCATGAAGATTTTATGATTTATGCCAAAAATAATCAGTATGGTGAAAGTCTGATACACGTCTTGTCTAAAAAATCATTTAGAGCATCTATCAATACCAATCTCTGTGATCCCTGTATGGAATAGATTGATAGTGCAAGATAATGGACTTTAATTTTGGAAAAGATGAAAAACTATGGATGGCTCTAGAGTTAACATTAGAGCAGTTTAACATTTTTACTCTACTATAAACCAGGGGTCTCTAAACTTTGGCCCACAAGCCAACTGCAGCAAATTCTGAATGTATGAAAATGTGATTATTTTATTTTTCCGCATTGGGACATAGACAGCTTCTTTTAGCCCATCATCTATTTAAGACTTTTGCGACTTTGCCTAAGAAATCATTTGAACTCTGCTTTAAGTTCAGGCCAGAGAATACTTGCAGGAATTTAGCACAAATACTGAGAGGCCATTTGGCTTTATATCTATAGGCTCTAACAAACATATTAAAATTAAATTGCAAGTTCATTCAAGTTCAAAATTTCAAACTTTCTTACCATGAGATGTGTCTCCTAATCTCTCTTCCACCTGGTACCTTGTGAGGGTCATGTCAAAATCACTTATTACCTATCAAAAAAAGGATAGCATTCTAAAACTTGCTGTCAAAATGCAGCCAGGAATTTACTTTGATTACTACCTAAATTGAAGGAAATCGGCTGCAGAAGAGCGTATCTAAATTCCTGCACATTCCAGCACATGTATATGTTTCAAATATTTGTGAAACTTCAAACTTATTCAGCACAATTTAAATAAATCAACTACTAGAAATTATTGTGCTGGCACCTGTAAAGATTCTGGTCCTCCTTCTAGCAGCATTCTGATCTTTTCTCTGACAGTAGCAGAATCTTTTATGTAAACATTTGATTGATCAAAGACTGAAATCTAGAAAGAAACAAAGCTTAATTCAAACCACATATTGCCTTGAATTAAAAAGAACTCAGCACCAAAGCTCCAAAAGCAATTTAAAAAACCTACACAGCTGTTACTTTGATAAAAAAATAAAAATGGGACAATGCCACTTTTTCATGAGCATTGCTAGTGCCTGCATGCATTGCTGAAAGTCAATGGGCATATCTTTTTAAATGATGTGGGCTCAAAGCATTAAATTCAAACAGGATTCTTTAGTACTTTTTTAGATATCATGATTGCACCAAATAATACAGAGTGGTTGATATGCCTTCAGTTCTTGATTTAATCAATCATTTTGAACAACTTCATTTCTTTCCAAATTAATGGTTGAGATTTAATAGCTGTTCTTTATGTTGCAAGACAATACTCATAATATATAACCTATAATCTATTACAAATAACTATATAATTAGTTATGGTTACAATTTACTTTAAGCAGAGCTTTCAAAGACTATCTTGGAACTTTTGGTGAGTTCTCTGCTTGGCATTAAAAGCAAAGTTTTGGATAATCTGCCTCTTCAAAAAAAACTGAGCTATAAAAGCACATTTAGATATACAATGTCAGATTATCAAGGATTCTACAGAATTGCTTAAGGTCACATCAGTTCTTGTTCATAATCTGTAAAAAGATTTCTCAAGACACTACATAGGGATTTTTTAATGTATTTAATTCACTCATTAGGACTCTTTTTCAGGATTATAGAGGATCATACAAATCTTTTATAGGGTCCTATTGCATTTTAATGGGATTCAGAGAACCTTTCACTTGAGGACACCACAGGGCTTTGTATAGGTTCTTGACAAAAAAAACTTTAAACCACCTTTCCTGCGGTAACTGAACAGATTATACAATACACTTTACTGTGGTCATGTAAAAATTGACTGTTTGAAATCAATCAGAATAAATTTCACAAAATATTTAAGCAGTGTCTTATTGCACAGCAGCTCAAATATGAAATTATTACCTAAATTTTAAGGCTGTTGGAAACATCTTTTTTAAATCGGTGACTCGTCCCTTGTGTACCTGAGAAATTATCCACAACTTAAGAATGCTCTTGCAATTGTTCAATTACTTTCATCACCCTTTTGATGTATCTACTGGTACAAAGCAACTTTAACCCTGGATGCTACAAGTCGTGAGTTCACATTTCAATAAATGCATCCAGTTAAATTATACATTATATCTTATCAATGTTAAATGTTTTATTTCCGATGCTACTATTAGCGTATTTCCAAAACTACCCATACTATTAGCACATACATTTTAAAGCATTATTGCTAACGTATTATTGGTGTGTAAGATGGACATAAACAAAAACTTCTTTGGTGAAGCAAATCTACATGTAGAAGTCGAGATGCCTGTTGATCGCCTTTTTGTCTCAGTACGTTATGTTAGTCTAAATAAACTTATGTGTTATGCACGAAGCTAGAATAGCCATTCAAATATAGATTATGAAAAGCACCGTCTCTATGCACAACAATCTCAGGTCTGCCATGCCCCAGCCATGCATAAGAATGAAATTTGCTTACCAGTTGATCAACTTTCGCCTTAGCTTTGGTTCTGTTTTTTCGCGAGCTCCACAAGTGATAAACTCCAACACCAGCAAATGCAGTCACAGTTAGGCAAAGGGCTACCTTCCCTTTTACGGTATGCATTATTACAGCTCAGGCTTCAAGCCCTCAGTTTGCAGCAACCGGGCTTCGACTAGGCCTTACCAAGAAATCGCAAAGCATTATGGTCTATTGCGTCATGCACGCGCTGAGGTCAGAGTACCAATCCGACCGATGCAAAATTTTAAAGCGTGTTACCTCGACCCTCGCCATTTTGCGGCCTGCAATATGCGTAAACGTTCAATTAAAGCTGTTCGTATTTGTCTATGACAAGATGCGTAATAAATACATGTTGGATAAATGCATGGTGGTGGTATTTTCAATAGAATATTAAGGACTTTTGCTCTGAAAAAGCTTAGAACGAAAATGCGATTAGCTTTCACGTCTCTCTAGTCGGTTCTAAACACAATGCCATTCTGCATTTAATCATAATTTACAGTCTGAGGTCTTTTTGAAAGGTATTTTTGCCCAAAAGTTTCTGTAGACCACAAATGCCATTTTTATGAGTTATTCACGAGGATTCATGTTCTGATTTTGAAAATGCAAAGCTAAAATATATTCTTAAAAGACAATGATTGACAGCTGAAAACCAGAAAAAGTCTTATTGCCAAAAGGCAATAAAAAGCAAACTTTTTCAAAAATAATACGAATAAGAGGGGAGACACAAACTGCGACCAATTTTCAAAATCATAGGATAATAAAAGAAACATTTCCGCAAATAAATCGTAGATAAATATGACGTATTACAAAATACAATGAACTTCCGAATTCGACAAATAAACACAAACAGGAATTAGAAAATAATTTAACTACCTTCTAATAAGTATGATGACCTTCATGGCTACATTAAAAATACTGGCGCCCATATCATCGAGCTTTGTAGATTCAAAAAATGTGTTGCATTTCACTTTATTGCACCAATTGTTAAAACATGAAAGGGAATCTTCTTTACGTGGCCCCTATAGGACACCTTTTTCGCAAAGATTTGGTTTTCTAAACTTTGTGTGTTGTCTTAACGTCAAAAGAATTACTTAATAACGACTACGCCATCATTAATCCGAGGTTCATCCTTAAATTTATATTTGTACTTTGATGACATAAGAGGTTTTAGTCAGTTAGAGGATAATTTTTGACACAAAAGCAGGGAATAAAACTCAAAACAGCTTAACACAAACTATTAAAGCAAACAAACAATCATAAACGATTCTCAAACACGACAGCTTTTGTAAATAAAAATCCTTTCAAATTACTTGAAAATTTTACCTATACACTTTAATAAAAATTAGATTCAAAAAGAATCTTAAAATCCTTTATAATTGGCTATTTAACTTCATTCACTAGATAAGAATTCTGAGACTGAGAAAAACTGCACTTTACTGCTGCCTCATTTACATCTGCTCATATGAATTGTCAGAAAGCAATATTCTTCTAGTTATGTCACTACTCCGTGACACTATGAGGATTTTTGGAAGTGACGTCACATTTCTAGTTTTGAAAATGGTTGCTGAATTATTAGGGATATCAGTCAGTTCCCAACAACATCTTGCAAATGCATATGTTATTGACCAAATTCAGAAATGCTCTTCTTCTTTGACCATTTGGTGACAGAAAGACTAAAAACATCCTTTACGACAACCGATCATTTCAGGTAGAATCATGGTACTATACAACATCCTCCAAAAATCGATGGGCATGTTTTAACCTATAACTGCTTCATATGCAACTTAAGTCACAAAACTTGCCTTGCCTACTCCTATTGACGTAAATAAATAAATTGACACTCGATTGAAAATTATGCGAAGGAAACACAAGAAGTGGGGTGGACTCAGTCGTCTGAAGAGCGCCGTTCACTTTCACAAGTTATCTTATATCCACATTGCTTTTTCAGACACAAATACTTAAGCAATGTTGGAGATTTTATAAATTAGAACATAGAGGCCACTTGATGTTATCAAAATACAAATTATGAATATGGCAGTGTATTTCCAGTTGATATACATATTTCTTGAAATATTTATCTAGCAAACGCATTGTTTAATTTAAATATACTTCTTCTACTTAGAAATACCAGTAGGTAAACCAGTATTACTATGCACAACATGGTCTATTTTAATTAACTTTCTTCTACGGCACAAAGCCCTTTGTCGGGCATTACCACAGTTGCATTGGTGATGCGAGACAGGTAACGACGTGCCATCATGGGAACAGCGCACAATCATGCTAATAGTGCATACCACTGAATTGAAGCATCAATGGACTGTGATTACCAGCTAGTTGAACATACCGAAGACAGCCTCTGTTTCGGCACAGCTTCTTGTGTTACATTTTGAATTTCATATTTGATTTAGGTGAATTGCAACATGCTTTAGCCAGCCGTGTCGTTACCTCGTTTCCGGCTGGATCTGAATGCACAGCATCCCAAGCCGCGAGTCGCACGAAAACTGCTCCTCGTTCATCGCTGGCATGTAGCTTGAAATGGACGAGCCGATGCCTTTCAGGTACGGCATCGATCGCCACCAGCTGCGGCAGTGGTGTGACCCGGAATGTGTCACGCCATCCGCGTGTGACCCATGCCATATTGCTTTGGTTTTCCTGAAATTTTGAAGATTCACAGGGTAAGCCTCTTTGCCGGCACCTGGTATTTCAAGATTTGGAGTCTGGGCCCAACGTAGCCTGGACCATAGACCATTGTAATTGAATTCTAAAGTGACTAGTCACAAAAATCTATTTTTTGAAATTAGATATTTGGAAGTATTTCACAGTGACCTTTTATGTAATGTGGTTAAAATCCAAAATTTTTTAAAATAGACTTTTGGTGACGTTACACTTGACTTAAATAACTTATATTAGATGACTCAATAGCTTATCTCGCTTCATTCGCTTCGTGCGTTTCGTGCGCTTGGTCTCTTGCACCTTCTACATTTCACATGTATAGTTTCCTTTGAAAATATGTTACAATTATAGTTGACGATTCATTGTCCCTCTTTCTGCACTTCAAATTATGGTAAATTTTTATTTGGTTTGTTGAATTCAGTCTAAGTAGATAACTTTATATGCATATACACTGATGAAAATAAAAACAAACAACAGATCATACTGTCATGCATAGGTGTCTTGGATCAGCAATCAAAACAGCATTATCCTTTGAAAAGCACATTTCAGACACCCAATAACTATCACTTCGACTAAAGCAAAACAGGATAAAGGACTAATTTTGCCCTTACCAAGTAGGATCTGTCCTAATGTCTTTTCCATCAAAGGAGTAGATGGGAATGTTTGGATTGAAAGCAGCATATGTGGATGAGTTGAATGGATCACTCCACGATGAAAATAGCTGCATTCCCTGGTGAAGATAGTCAAAGTATGCATTATGGTGGTTGTCAAAGCGCGAGGACTGGAAGAAATGCTCTTAGAACCGAAGGGAGTAGAAGGTTTTAAAGTGAAATAAATGTGAAATGGGATATTTATTGTGGGTTTAAAGGGCAGTACAAATAAGGAGGGACCACTGCCATGTTTGAAGGAAGTTTAGGTTATTTGAAATATATATTTCGGTAAGTGACGAAATAAGGGCATAAGACATCAACGTTATCATAAGTATCTGAATACAAATGGTGAAACTTGAAGGAATAAACAATTGCTTTAGAGTTTCCTATTCTCAACTTCAAGGTGTTAGTACTGTGAACGCTTGAAAGAAAATCGAGAACTATTTTGAAAATGAATATCTACGATTTTCTAACGAAAAGAGACAAATTCATTAACCAATAAATATATTCAAAATCAGCAATCAACAAGGGAGGGTAAAATTAGCACTAAATGCACAATTGCTACAGTTTCAACTGCCCCACGGTAACTAACACCAGTAGGCCAACATTGCGGGAACTGCCCACATAAACGCATTCACGTACCTTCGAGTTCACTACTGGTAAGTTGAAATACTTTTTCGGAACCAGGTTCTTGACGTTCTGCATTTTATCGGAAATGAAAGCACGGTAAACGCCTTTTGCTCCTGCCTTAAATGACTGTTCATAGCACCGGTAGTCCCCGCCGGAAACACCTCCGATGTCGCCACTGACTGGTCGATTAAGGGCCACGAGCCTAAGCTGCAGAGCGAAAGAATGTTTCATCAAGAAAAGAAGAACATGTGAGGCTGTAGAGATGGGTTACAGTGCTTGTTAACATACGCAGAATTGTGGCCCTAACGCAGCAAACATAGCACATGATCTATGTTGTAAGTCACAATAGAGTTACCATCAATAACAGCTCGGTGTAAACTGGATATTAAGCGATGTCGTACTAATCTTTCGCTTGGCTTTCGCTTCGCTAGGCAATGCTATACACGTGGCTATACATTATCAACATAATAATAAGGGACCTACAGCATGGTACCTCCTTCTCTTCACAGAGAAAGTCACATGAAAATCTCGCAACAGATTTCCACAAGTTAATTCCACAGTTTGATATTTCTAGAACTTACGTAAGGTTTCTTTGGGAACTTCCCAGGTACTGGTAGCATGATATTGTTTACAATTGTAGGCGTTGTCTGGCAAAAGAAGAATAGTTTACCATCTAAGCTACAACAAGGCAACAGTGCCATTAATAAAAGAGGAGTTAAAGTGATTTATTCATTTCAAACATTTCGAAGTTGATTCTCTATGAATAGTTTTTCTTCTATATATTCTTACCATGACATTCTACTGAACTATGCATATTTATACAATACTTTATATAATAATTTTACAAAAATAAAGGACTATGGAGTGCGAAAGATAGTGACCACCCTATGGCTTTGTACAGTATGCATTTACAGGAAGCCCAGAAGGTTGGAGGAGGTATCATAGCCTAGGCCATACTGATACCATTAGATGGTAGGGATAATGAGATAAGAAGAAATACATAAACACGAAATGGACAAGGTATCTTCACGAGAGAATATCGAAGTTTGCTCATACCACTTTGGGGGCATTTGTTGTTCTAGGTTCGATCTCAGCTTTCTGAAATCTCAGGTGAGCGACTGGTCCACCGATTGCTGGTCCTGTGATCTAAAAATCGAAAACAAAACCAACTTAAGGTCGCACTATCACGACATCACCACGATGAAGAAGATTGACGTAAATCAAGCGACTTTCATTACCTCTCTAGGTAACGTAGAATCGTTTGAATAGTAGAAAATTAAAAGTTTAAAGTTTAATTGACAGTTTAAAACATCAGAATTTCACATGAAGTCACTTTCAATAATCGCGGAACAGGATATAACTCCGATTAACTATAATGCTTTATATTCAAACTTTTCATAGCAGATCCAACCAAAATTATTTTTAGGATAGGATAAAAATCCTTGATGAATAAAATCTAATGTATGGTCAGACCCACCATGTCGGCATCAATGCTATTTTTGCCTCATTCAAACTTGTAGAAAAAGATCTCTAATTGGTCTTACCAGTCTCCATTTGCTCCTAGTGCGAATGTAAACATCATCAGAAGAAGCAAGGATTGCCATCTGTCCAACTTCGAACAAGTCGAACATCGACAGCAAATCCTCTTCGCTTGCCAACGTCACAACCTATAAGAAAAATCCTTCGCCCTATAGTAACCACACAAGATAGCGTATATGCATTATCAAAAACTATGATGATGGCTACACGATATATTTGTAAGGGTACAATTCTATGAATATATATATATAAACGGGAATCTAAACTGATTTATATAAGTTGAAGGGCTTTATCTGTTATTATCGTAGCCCGAAGCAAGAGTGATTTGCAAAATTACATGACAGGAAAGTTTTTATGAGTATCAATGAAAAATTAAGAATCCGCAAGCACGTACTGCATCTCTAGCTTTGCCTGGTTGTCCTGGGGACCCTGATTTCCCTTTGGTGCCTTTTGGACCTTGGCTTCCCTTTGTTCCCTTCACACCCTTTCTGGGAGGAGGCGTTGGCATTACTACTGTCTCCCCTTTCTCTCCTTTGCTTCCAGGGTAGCCCTTTTCCCCTTTGACCGCCAGACCGTTTTCACCACGACTGCCCTTGGCACCATTCCGTCCGGGTCGACCCATCATTGCTTTCATCTGAGCATTGCAGAGAAAGAAACTTCAAAAGCACGCTTTAGACAGATTTTAACATGTAAACATTAACAGGTTAAACGAAAGAATTTTTCCAATTTAGAACAGATTACAAAGAACGGGGATTGAAATCACTAAAAATAATAAAAACAGTGCATTAAAATTTTCAAAGCTAAAAAAGTGTAAACATACCGGTGGGAGAGTTGGCACTGGTCCTGGTGGTCCAGGAGGTCCAGCTGGACCAATGGGACCAGCCCGGCCAGTCGGTCCTTTGGGTCCCCTTGGTCCAATTACACCTTCTAAAAATGTCACATTACCAGGAGAGCCTGGTTCACCCTGAGAAAGAACGTAAATAAAATACAATCAATACACCTGTTCAAAATGAGGAGCTATTTAGAGATCTAAGGAACAGTTTCTGCAGATCTTTCTATGTATTCAATGGTGTCTATATCGTACAAATACTCACGATTAAGACTCCCCGAAATCTACTCATTTCACCAGCACCGTTTTCGATGTTGTATTGAAACAAATGATGAAGTATCGGGCATGTCATATTTTTGAGAAAGGTAAGATTTGCTCTATATAGTCGAGATATATATAACGGGTGTATCAAATACATTGCGGTTGAGTCGGAAAAAAGTCAATGTTTCCTACCTTTAGTCCTCTGGGGCCTAGCAATCCAGAAGATCCTTTTACTCCCTAAAAGTCGATAGATATAAACAGATTTGAATGATATTCAGAAAGACAATGATAATAATAATACAAGGACAAGCCTTTTCAGTACATGCAAAATACTGCTTATTAATAAGGGTCCTGTTGGCACCAACGTCACTTCCGAAATACTGAAATCCGTCTGTTCAAAGATTTTGTTCAAAGCATGTCAAAAGGAAGACGTGTACAAGAATAATCAAATGCTGAGCAACCTTTTGAAAAACTTGCGAACTCCACTCATCAGAAAGCTTAGAAAATACACTCATTACTAATACGAAAAGCTCCCTAAAATCTCAACAGTGAGCGGAATTTATACTAACCTTTAACCCTTGTGGTCCAACAGGTCCTCGAAAGCCAGTTGTTCCGTTATCTCCCTACGATCACAAAAGGGGGAATTACCACAATAGCCCAAAAATTTGATACATATCAAAATTGCATTTCAACTACTAAAGGGGAAAAGAATTGCGAAGAAATATGTTAACTAACACGAAGCATATTTTGTGAGGGGGGGCATAATATTCGGGGACAATGTTTCTCGAACCCCAAATTCCATCAACTTCTTTCCTACCTCGTCCTATACCCCATTATCCCCTTACTGTCCCCCGAATAAACTGGAAACCCCCACCCAGCCCAAATGTTTACCGCTTTTGCTAATAGTGCTGCAATTGCACTTAATGGGATGATGATTAATCCCCTACCTTGGCCCCCTTGCGCCCCCTTTCTCCTTTCGTGCCGTTGAACCCACGTTGACCACGAGCGCCCTACAACAGTAAAATGGCTGTGAAAAACCACAGACGCAAAACTCGATGGCAAGAGGAAGCAAAAGGGCTGACTACATTCTTTCATTTGCGAAAAATGACGTACATATCGATTATCAATACCGTTGTCATATTACAAAGGAAACCCGTCGAACTAATAGATTTCACAATTGCTAGAAAAAGCGGAACTATTTTTCGCATACTTAAAAGTACTTTTTTCGTCCGACACTCCTCAGAGTATGCAAACGTCGGACGATAACCAAAAACTGACCGTCTTTTCCCTTGGGCTCTTCTAAAGTGAGGTGTTAAGTAACGCAGATTGGTCAATTATAACCAATCACGCGCTCTGCTTATCACCCTCTAGTGTTTTCGATCCGCATCTGGCTATTTATTCGGGCAGTTTTTGGTAATCTTCCGACGTTTGCATACTCTGAGGAGTGTCGGACGAAAAAAGTACTTTTAAGTATGCGAAAAATAGTTCCGCTTTTTCTAGCAATTGTGAAGTTTTGTACCACAAAGCACTTGTTAACTAATAGATTTTAATACAATGTTGAGTTGACTTCACCGTAGCAGTTAACTGTGGTCGACTGCTTAAATCAAAGACGAAAAAAACAAAAAACCTGGAAAAATGATACTTTCAAACGGTACTTTATATACACGAGATATAATGATATCAATCTCGTTGTCATCATGCCTTTCATTAAACTTAAAGGCACTTTTGCAAATTTAGTGGAACATGCGTCTTGTTCCAAGATTTTTCTCTAACCAACGATCAATTCATTTACAATGGTACGGTCTTTTCTTTTCAGAGATAACAGAAGCATGAGAAGTAAACAACCCACCATACTCCCTTTGAGCCCTGTGGGTCCGATTGGCCCAGGCGGCCCAGCAACTGCGCTTTCTTTTACATTGGCCATTCCGGACGGACCAGGAGGTCCAGCGGGACCCATTTCTCCTTTCTGACCCTTGTGCCCATCAGAGCCTTTTCCCCCCGTCTTTCCACGAGCGCCATCTATGCCCGGTAGGCCTGGTCTGCCTGGCTGCCCCGGAGCTCCCGAATGTCCTCGTTGGCCTTTGATGCCCTTCAAACAAAGCAGACAACGATTCCAATTCTGGTTTTTGAGAACGTGAACTTTCAAGTGTACTGAAAACTACATCAAAAAAATTCAAATTCGAATGCAAATTCAAAGTTTTTTACAAGCTTTGAATAGCAGAGGAATTTTTAATATTTCTAAAATCTTGAAAAAATCAAAAAGTAGAATAGAGCGTAGCCGCTTAATTATGGAGTACTTCAATGACAGCAAGCACGTGTGTTTTTTAATGTCTTGAAGGAAAAACAATATTGGTTTGAAGCAGCATGTTTGCTCTAGCTTACCGTCAAACCAGGCAGGCCTATGGAACCACTTTGTCCCTGTAACGAAAATCATCAAATTACTTCCATAGTTTTCCTGCAAAAACGTTAGTAACAAAATTCACCAAACCAGCCAATTTGTGGTCAAAAAGGACCTACAACGTTTGCCAGCTTTTGAGCAAATACCATGTACAAGGTTATAAACACAATTCCATTTGGAGAGGGGATCATTCTTTCCAAAAACAGTTTGTTTTAGGATGAGCTAAACGTATTCCAAACTTTTCAGTATCTAAGCAAAGACATTTAGAATCTATCGAACTTGTATCATAGCAACAAACAGGAACTACTTATAGGAGTGACACTATGTGCACCTATATCTACAACCACGATTGACAAAGCTTCGTGGCGATGCAGAAAACACATCAGAACCTTAAAACGCACCTTTATACTTTCTCCTCGTTCTCCTCTCTGTCCCGGCCTACCAACATGTCCCATTCTGCCTCGGTCACCTTTTTCCCCTTTATAACCATTCCTTCCCGGAGGTCCGATTGGGCCCGGGAAGTACGTATCTTTACGCGTCTGGTTTCTATTTGCGGACTGTATGCCACATACAGCCAACTACGGAAGACGATTTCTTATTAGGCAGTGATTTTGAAAAGGTCAACAATATTGATACAGTTTCTTAAGCTTGCAGAAAAGAGTAAATGCAAGAGGGGCACTACTACGAAAGAGACTTGATGGCGACTTTCAAGTAAAATAAATGCACGAAAGGAAACTAAAGCCTATACTGCAGCTTCAGGTATTCCAATTTCTCCTGTTTGTGATTCCATCTATGGACGCTAGAATATTACTTAAAATGAAAAACCAAGTACGCTATCTTGTCTAAGAGAGCGTCAGCGCAAGATGTAAATGAAATGTTTTAAAACGCAAGGCAGCTTACTTTGCCCTCCAATTCAGGCTGCAAAAAAAAGCAAAAAATCGTTAGCGAAAAGCAAGAATAACGTGACAAATAATCAAAACTAAGAGGAACATCTTGTTGCACAGCAATTAAAATTTTCAATAAAACAGATTCCTAGAGTTGGCTAAGAAAAATAGGAGACACAAACAGCAATCCTTAGCCTACGATTGAAATGCGCGAAATTGAAAGTTGGATGTGTAACGTATACCAAAACAAGAGCCGATTAGTTGGCTGCCCAATTATGGAAAAATGCCATCGCGTAAAATCATTCTATGGCTGCTATGCTTCTACAACCAAACGCATTGCAGGATGTTTAAATAAAAAGCTTGTTTAGCAACTGGGTATGAAATAACTACTCACCCTCACCCTATCCATAAGCTGGAAAAAAAATTTGAAATACTCATAAAGAGAGACAACACCAGTCGAAAAAAGAAAAAACCATTAACGCCCTTAGTAACGAGTTTTCAGCAAGAGATTCAATTGAGGCCAAAATGATACGTTTCATTGTGAATTATTTCGGAATTTTTCCTTAATAGCAGACGACGAACATATGACCAGAAATCGATATACTTCCACACGAGATGGAATATTTCAGATTCATAGGCTCCGCGAAATATCCTCCCTTAAAGATTATTTTTGGTCAATTTTTTAGTCCTTCGAAATAACTGGTTTTTGGGCCAGAGAAGATAACATTCTTGGAACCAAGTTGGCAAAGTTTAAAAATAGGTGTTATATTATATTATATTATGTTATATTAGAGGTAGATAGCCTTAAGAATGATGTAGGAAAGTCTAGAGCAGGATAACATCAACCGAAACCTCTGGGCTGATCTTACCATATGAAGTCCTGGCGGCCCCCTTCGTTGTCTCTGTAATTAAAAGACAATACGTTACAGTAGGCACTGACAAATCAAACATGAAGAAAGGATTCTATTTCACTTCTTTCCACTCTATCTTTGTTCTACTTTTGAGTGCTGTTGGAAAGTGCAACTTTGTCACGCCATTTTCTCATAATTTTCTAATAAGGGCCTTTGCGGGTTTGTTGTATCATCATATCGTGGCAAGCAACTCACAAACTATGGGTCCAAGAAAGACAAGAATGTGACAAGAGGGCAAAGAATTCTTGCAGTAAACTCACCATATGCAAACCAGGCGGCCCAGTACCCAACTGTTGATGCAAAATTGAACATAAGTTACACAGCATACATGTTCAAAATACATAATAATTAGAAAAAAACTGAATACATAATAATTAGAAAAAAACATTTCTAAAGAAACTTAGTTAAAGAATGAATGTCTATCTTGAATGATCTCCTTGATGAATTGGTCAAAATTTCTCAAATCTCGGAGAGGGATATTGTTTATATAGATGATACAAAAACCCGGTTTCTGTTGAGGCTCCGTAGAACAGTGTAAAAATTCTTTGTCATTTAAATGGAACAAAAACAATGGACAGAAAGAGATAAACATCGCATATACATATACAAATCAAACATTGAGTAAGGATTCTATTTCACTTCTTTCCATTCTATCTTTGTTCTACTTTTGAGTGCTGTTGGAAAGTGCAACTTTGTCACGCCATTTTCTCATAATTTTCTAATAAGGGCCTTTGCGGGTTTGTTGTATCATCATATCGTGGCAAGCAACTCGCAAACTAAGGGTCCAAGAAAGACAAGAATGTGACAAGAGGGCAAAGAGTTCTTGCAGTAAACTCACCATATGCAAACCAGGCGGCCCAGTACCCAACTGTTGATGCAAAATTGAACATAAGTTACACATGTTCAAAATACATAATAATTAGAAAAAAACGTTAAACGAAGAGCAATTAATTACAGATAGAATGACAAGAGATTAATATTTCTAAAGAAACTTAGTTAAAGAATGAATGTCTATCTTGAATGATCTCCTTGTTGAATTGGTCAAAATTTCTCAAATCTCGGAGAGGGATATTGTTGATATAGATGGCACAAAAACGCGGTTTCTGTTGAGGCTCCGTAGAACAGTGTAAAAATTCTTTGTCATTTAAATGGAACAAAAACAATGGACAGAAAGAGATAAACATCGCATATACATGTCACCTATTATCGCAATTCTTGGTATAGATATTAAAACACTGAAACACATACTTCCGCTGCAGGATTCATCCTGTCGATTCTGGAGCATCCTCCGACTTGATTGGATATCACCTGCCCAAAGAAGTATCGTGATCAAAAATTGAATTTCACATGAATTTCACAAACTGCTTAATCGTTCCAAAGAAAAACGTTTCTGCATTGCTACAGAAAAAATCAGAGATGGTGCCCTAGTTATGTTGAAGAATGTTTTGAGGTTAAAGGACATTAACTCCCTGACAATATAAAAATCCTGTTTACTGTACTCACATCAATAACAACATCTGCGATCTCCTTCCGGGACATGCTGTCCCCTTTCACACCCTTGGGGCCCTGTGTAAGAAGCAAAAAAGTTAAGATAACCAGCTTATTGTGCCAAAGGCATTGGCAAAAAGTTCACTTTTTTATAGCTCTACAGACACGATAACGTATTCAACTGTTTTGTAAATAGAGACATCTTTATCCTTGACTTTCATGTCTCGCCACACTAAGAAGCAAAGAAAATAAATAGCATGGCATTTTATGAATGAAAATGAGAAAACATCACTTACAGAGATAAGTTTATGCGAACCTGGCATTCCTCGTTCCCCCTGCAAACAAGGATCACATGAGAGAAAACAGCAGATCATAAGCCTAGCAAATTACAAGGATCCTCCTAGGTGTTACTTTTTCGAGAGCACATTAAAAGGATTGCTAAACATCAATGCTTGAACTCTGTCAAGAAAAAACACAACTTTTAATTGTCACCACGTAGCCAATTGTTACTTACAACCCTTGGCAGCCCATAAAACGCGGAACGCCCGATAGTCAAATAAACCTTTGACGTATCTTTCTGTTGAATAAATACAAGGTTGGCGACGAATGATGAGCAGGGCTTTATGATTGGGCAAAAATGTTCTCAAGCTTCGGTGTGATTAGGCGCATGGTGTTCGTTTATTGATCAAAAAGTCATGTCCCTTTAGTCGCCTCCCAGAAACGGCTACCTTTGTTTTTGAATGGATGTGTTTTGAAAGAGCGAAATTTGCGAAATCATTTAATTGCAGCAGAACCTGTTTATATTTGTTTCTATAAATTTCCTCACTATTATGGATTTCTCAAGAAGATCATAATCCATGCAAGGCTTACCTTGAGACCAATTGGACCAGGTAAACCACTGGAGCCATTCCTTCCTGATTCTCCCTTCGAGCCCTGCAGCAAGAAATTAAAAGTAATGAACTTATTTTTAAAACAAAAGCACTTTTGCTGCATTGCACACCAGATACAATTCAGCGCGAAACGAGTTTTACAAAAAAGTAACATTTACCAAAGCAACGGAGAGAGCATAGATTATTGCAGGGGCCAAGGTGGAAGAAAACGAGGGAGGTCAAAGATCCTAAATTTTGCATGTTGGGGTCCGAAAAGAAATCAATCAAAATCTTTAAAAATATACCAGATTTTTTAAAAAATAGTCTTAAAAATATCTTAGTGCACACCCCTTACCACTTGCTCAGATTCGAGAGTCTGAATTTTTTTAAGTGAAAGTTAGATGGGGTGTGAAACTAAACAGCGTGCTACCGTGCATATATTGCTTGCGTGTATTTTCAAATGCTTCTACCCTTCTTTTTTGTTAAAACTGACAGTCCCAGAAAGGAAAAAGATAAATAAGGCTTATAGGCTAAACATGAAGCCGATCCATCCATAACCTATGATGCATGTAAAAAGTCCCAGAGCCAACAATGGGTACAAGGGTACAATATTACGCCAGTAACGTCAAGGGCAAAGTGGCAAAGTTTTAAACAAAGTGATTACAATGCCAAAGTTACTAGCTTTGAACTTAAGACCTCCTTTAGCAAATGTTATACGATATGTGAGTGCTTAAAGTGAAAGGCTGTCTTAGACATTATCTTGTAATGTTCAAAGACAAGTAAACGCCCAACGATTAAAAATATGAACTAATCACCTTGACTCCGGAGAGGCCTCTAACTCCAGGCATGCCCTAGAAATTCGATAGCCAAGAGTGAGACGAAAAGTAATTTCTGTTAAAATTTGAGAGATTAGGGCTCAGCTTTGTGTTATTAACATATAATACGCCTAGTTGTGTGTGGCTTTACTTGAAAGTCTTGCTAACCGGACCAGACTTACAACCAAAAACATCAATCCTCAATGAGTAACATTTCTCGGCATACATGTTATTATTAACACAGTCGTACAACAGAGAGGTTGTAGGAGATAAGAAAGGCATAACAATTTAGATATATGAGAATCTGGTCTCTGAAAGGCGAAGACCTGTTGGCTTCCAACAAACCTTTTCTCCTGTAACTCCTTTTGGTCCACGAAGCCCTGGAAACCCAACTGGTCCGGGTATTCCCACCAGGCCTTCGTCTCCTTTCTTTCCTTTCATACCCTGAAATCCCTTTTCACCCTAATTTCCGAAAGGAAGAAAACATTAGAGACGCGTTGCGTTCTCTAAAAGAAAGGAAATATAGATACAGGGTCCGGAAAGGATTCGAAAGTAACCTAAGCCTAACACTAATATTCGCATAAAAAGTTTCATTAGTTCAACGGCAGCAAACACAGCCGCCTTTGTAGTTCGTAACTAAATTTGGAAGTTTCGCAGGATTAGCTACTGGCGATATTGCATCGTTTGTGGGGAAAGGCTGGATCGCACACTGAGGACTTGACAAGCAAAAACGTCGGGGGTACAAAAGCTTTATGATGGAAAGCAATGTGAGGAGGAAGCGAATCGGAATGACAGCGAGCCAATCTTAGAAGCCTTCTCTCGTATACATTTCGCCCCAGTGTAGCCCAATCCGGGAATATTACTAATAATACTAAAATTGAGGCGATAAGAATAGAAAGATGTGCAGCGGCTAAACGAATTTCCATGTAGGCTGCGGAGGAACAACATTCCCGAAGGCACTAGAGGCAATTAGTGTACAACACCATATTACAAGTCGAACGATCTTGACCGATATGAAAAAATCATTAGTGGTTGTCTGAATTATAATTATAGTGTTAACTGGAACAGAACAGACTTTCTTTATCAGAAAAACATGCTAAAAGATTATCTAGAGCTTTTGAAAGACTGTCATATTATTATGGCTCTTATAACAAACTTAAAAGATAATAAATGCGATCTCCCAACAACGTGATAAAATTTGCTAACTGCTTGGTGGATAAAAAATTATCGAAGAACGATCCAGATTACATGATCACCTTTTACAAAACAGGTATAAAAAGAGAAGCAGGTGATTTCTTTCGCAAATACAAACAACCTGGTTGTATTTTGTGAATGCCATGAATCTGGGTGTGTCTCGCGAGTCACACCACAGAGGATGGTAAGCCAAAATACGTTTACTGTGATCTATCTACCAAATGTTTTCTAAGAAGCTTAAAGGCAGTATTCTACATTAAAGAAAACGACAGCAACAGCAATGCTGTGAAGTTTTAAAATGCAAATCGACAGCAACGTTTTATTGACACTGGTAATCGCAACACTTTAACACGTCGGCAACAAGAAGAGAATTCAAGGTTACAAAAGGAAACACGTAAATTTCTAACTGCGTGTATATTTGTATCAATGTATATAAGTACCTTTGGTCCAGACGGGCCCCTTACGCCTTCGGGTCCAACGTCACCCTAGAAAAAATTCCATCACCTTTAGAAAAAGCAAAGCCACAAAACGTGGTAAAAGACATTGTACATAAAATACGATTGCACTTCTAGATCGCTGTAAAAACCTTAAGTTTATTAAGGCTGTCAATAAAATGATCCCAAAAAATGACGGTACTATATCGAAAGTGATTCAAAAATCCAACCAAATGCTGATTCAAGAGTCGTACTCTAAAAGAAGGGTGTTCGTAAACTGAGTTGCGGGGCTTGGGACAAAGTGTGGATCGACCACTTTGAAAGTCTTAGAAACACTTGGTTTGCGGTCCCAGCGCCTCAAGTGAAATGTAACAGTAGACACTGTGCGTCCAAAATGGCAGTCGATCCGTGATGCCTTCGCATGCCACTACAACCTTGCTTGTCCTCGCCGGGTCCCAAGACTGGCTGCCACTATGAAAAGCATACCTTTGCCAAGCAGAGCCTGTGAAGAACCAGGCATACGAGCAATGCATAGCTCACAGTCATCAGGATACAGGGCAACTGTTCTGCCACTGGCTACAGTATTGCCAAAAGGCACCTTCACCGCCGATGCACCTCGGTTGAACAAGTGTTCACCATACAACAATGCTCCAGCATATCAACCACACGAGGTAATCAAACTAGGTTGAACTGTGTTCCTGGCGTTCTGATCACACTCTGGTGAGCTGCGTCTAATCTTAATAAAAATGTAAACCCGCTCGCAACTGACAGTGTAAAAACCTCCGGATGGGATTAACTCGAATATATTTTGTGAAATCGCAGTACATCAAATTCCGTGTTGTCTGCCTGCCTTTCTCCAGTATCATAATATTATTAATGGCCCAAAGGCTTCAGTAAGTCAATGTACATTCCATCGGCAAAGCAACGCATGTGTTGGGATAGAATTCCCCGTGTAACACAACACCGGTCATCAGAATTAAGGAAACAAAGTTCACATTTCATTCAGACTTAATTGGATCAACAGTATCATTCGCGCCAGCAGGAATGCTGCGTTCGAGGAGCAGAGATCGGACTCTTAAGTAACCACACAAGTGAAATGTTAAACATACACTTAATATCATAGAGCAATGGAAACTGGCCAACTATGCCAAAAGCATGACAACCGACTTTGAAAAGACAGAAAAACCCTTTGAGGATTCGCCCTTAAGTGTTTCCTTAACCATGATTGTTTGCGGTACAGATTTTTCCTCCGAACAAAATAAAGATGGCAGTCGCGCCACAAACGTGACACATTAACTAATGCAATGCGAAAAACGGCATCCTTTTCCCCATTTGGTAAGCTTCAATTTGAAATAAATCTGTTGTGCTCTGATAGTATATTTGAAAGCCATATCCAATGTTTTCAGCTTCCTGGATAGTACTAAGTTAAGCAGAAGGACATTTCAAACACGGGTCCTTTTTCAACTCTAAACCAAACAAGAGTTTGGGTGGAAAAATTCGGCTCACAAAGCCCCCGTTCTTTTAATATGAAAAGACACCTAAAACGTATTTACTCTCATGTTAGCACTGCGCAAACCCTCTCTAAAAACAAACATACCAACACGCCCTTCAATTAAAATTCATATGACATCATCAGAAGAAAACCCTTTCTATGTCGTTGGGCAAACAAAACAAAGAACTAACCTTCATCCCTTTTTCGTTGCCACATAAAGAGGCCTTCGGAGAAGTAGTCATCTTGTCTGTCGAGGCCTAGAAATGAAAAAGGACGGTGTCAAATCTTCAAATCACAGACTTGGTTAGAAGTAGCACAGGTAGTTAAGACTTTACGTGACTGGTTCCGCAACCCTTAAAAGTCCCATGAAGACGTCTTTCACCTTCTTGTCTGTTTGTGGGCGTCAACTGACGAGGGTACGAATACAGCATATATCAAAGAAACACAAACCATTTACAAACGAACGAAGGACGGATAGCCTTGAAAATGAAAAATGTATAAGAGCATATATCGGGTACGATGCAATCCTAATGAATAACTCTGGTTTCTGTCTAGTGGAAACCATATTAAGTACTCGCCACAATGCAGGCTAAGTGGTAACGTGTGTGGTATGTCGCATTAAAGCAAATAACGCAGAACATCTGCTTAGATCCATCCAGTTCAATACACCGCGAGAATGACATAATACAAAGAAATGGAGATAATCTAGGCCATTTGACTGGAAACCACATGCACAGACTTAGAAAAGAGCGTGATTGACCTTGGGATCGACTTTCAACTGGCAGCCCTTAATGGTGGATCCTGTAGGGTCAACGATAACGCCAGGGTCGCCTTTCTGTCCATTTCTGGCACTGATTGGTCCTGGTTGTGACTGCAAAATCAAGTGGTACATGTCAATCGATAAACATTAGAAGCGATGAAGATGCGATTTGGATACCACGTACTATTCAAATCAAACTATCTGGCACATATGTAACCGTTTGCTGCATGAGTGCAAAGAAAAGTGTGCAAAAGGCTTCCAAGGCTTCAAAGTTACCTGGTGGGAAAAGGAGGACACCATAATTGTCATACAACTAGGTTGCCCTGTTTATCAATAGGCTAAATTAGAACTGCAGTTCTTGCTAAAGAATGCTCCCAATACAATCCTTTGCAAAGAAAGGGACCTTTATTCTTAAGGTAATCGAGTGCTTTTAAGAAACGCCAAAAGTGGTTCAAAAACTGGATTCAACATCCAGCACTGACCTAGTGGTGAGGGTCCTAGTATAAGAATCACAGTGTATAAGGACATTTTTATCACACCACTTTTTTCGTTTCCTTAATATTAGGCCGGCACTGAACTCATGAAAGAAGAAGTCACACAACTTCTCAAAAATAGTACAAAGGAATTGAGAAATTGCACGGTCGCTCGTAAAATATATTGAAATGATACGAATTCCAGTATAAAATATTGAGGGCACAGTGGATTCCAAATTTCATAAGTGCATAAATTTCGATAGTTAGTAAGTGTAACTTCATTCATATGCATACCTCAAAGACATAGAGCACCATTTTCTCGTGGAAATGCAAAATAATAATGTTTATATACTCTATTTGAAGAAAGTCATTTCTACGTATAGAGCATAAAAAGAATTCAGTTTGATTAAAATGACCGCGTTCAAGGAGGCCAGGAGCAAGAATGAAGAGACACAAATCAGATAGCAAATACAACCAACCGTTGTTGTTGCCAAAGTATTTGAAGGCACTCTCGTTTTAGTCGTTGGCTTTATGACTGGTCTCGAAAGGGGACCACTATGTGGCGCCACCGTCGACTTCATGCCAGCCTGAGCCTTCTCTCCTGTACTCGGCTTCGTCTTGGTTGCACGACGCGTCGACGGCAGAGGCGTCACTGAAGCGCCCTTGAGAGCATCTTCAGCTGTAGTACTCGCAACGGACTCTGACGTCATCAGCTTTGCGGCCCCAGTAGTAAACAACGTGGAATCAGGGGCTTTTGTGTAGTAATTCGTTGTAAATTCAGCATCAAAATCGGTTGTGGTTGAATACTCGGGAAAATCTGTCGTATGAACAGTACTATCAGTATAGCCGTGCGTTAAATCCTCAGTGAATGTAGAAAACCCTTCAGTGTTAGGAAGTACAGTGGTACTGACAGATTCAAAACTCAACGAGTCAGTTGCAAGTTCGTTGGTAATAGGGGCCTCTGTGACAGAAAAATCCAGGGTTTTTCGACCATTAGAAAATGCGCTTCCAGTCAGTACATCTGTTGCATGTGAACCAATAGTTGGCACTTCAGTTGTAACAGCTTTCGTATACATTCTCTCAGTCACAACCGCCTCTGTTTTCGGGGCTTCAGTTGTTACTGCATCAGTGGTAACAACTGCACCAATTACTTCTTCGGTGGCAGCAGCCCTGGTGATCATTGCCTCAGTCGTAACGGCCACTGTTGTAGGAGCTTCAGTTGTTACTGCATCAGTTACTTCTTCGGTGGCAGCAGCCTTGGTGGTCATTGCCTCAGTCGCAACTGCCTCTGTTGTCGGGGCTTCAGTTGTTACTGCATCAGTTACTTCTTCGGTGGCAGCAGCCTTTGTGGTAACTGCCTCAGCCGCAACTGACTTTGTTGTTGGGGCTTCAGTTAATACTGCATCAGTTACTTCTTCGGTGGCAGCAGCCTTTGTGGTAACTGCCTCAGTCGCAACTGCATCAGTTACTTCTACGGTGGCAGCAGCCTTTGTGGTAACTGCCTCGGTCGCAACAGCCTCTGTTGTTGGGGCTTCAGTTGGTACTGCATCAGTTACTTCTTCGGTGGCAGCAGCCTTTGTGGTAACTGCCTCGGTCGCAACTGCCTCTGTTGTCGGGGCTTCAGTTGTTATTGCATCAGTTACTTCTTCGGTGGCAGCAGCCTTTGTGGTCATTGCCTCAGTCGCAACAGCCTCTGTTGTCGGGGCTTCAGTTGTTACTGCATCAGTTACTTCTTCGGTGGCAGCAGCCTTTGTGGTAACTGCCTCAGTCGCAACTGCCTCTGTTGTCGGGGCTTCAGTTGTTACTGCATCAGTTACTTCTTTCGTAGCAGCAGCCTTTGTGGTAACTGCCTCAGTCGTAACGGTCTCTGTTGTCGGGGCTTCAGTTGTTACTGCATCAGTTACTTCTTCCGTAGCAGCAGCTTTGGTGGTAACTGCCTCAGTCGTAACGGCCTCTGTTGTTGGGGCTTCAGTTGTTACTGCATCAGTTACTTCTTCGGTGGCAGCAACCTTGGTGGTCATTGCCTCAGTCGCAACAGCCTCTGTTGTCGGGGCTTCAGTTGTTACTGCATCAGTTACTTCTTCGGTGGCAGCAGCGTTGGTGGTCATTGCCTCAGTCGCAACAGCCTCTGTTGTCGGGGCTTCAGTTGTTACTGCATCAGTTACTTCTTCTCTGGCAGCAGCCTTGGTGGTCATTGCCTCAGTCGCAACTGACTGTGTTGTTGGGGCTTCAGTTGTTACTGCATCAGTTACTTCTTCGGTGGCAGCAGCCTTGGTGGTCATTGCCTCAGTCGTAACGGCCTCTGTTGTTGGGGCTTCAGTTGTTACTGCATCAGTTACTTCTTCTCTGGCAGCAGCCTTGGTGGTCATTGCCTCAGTCGCAACAGCCTCTGTTGTCGGGGCTTCAGTTGTTGCTGCATCAGTTACTTCTTCGGTGGCAGCAGCCTTGGTCGTCATTGCCTCAGTCGCAACAGCCGCTGTCGTTGGGGCTTTGGTTGTTACTGCATTAGTTACTTCTTCTCTGGCAGCAGCCTTGGTGGTAACTGCCTCTGTTATTGGGGCTTCAGTTGTTACTGCATCAGTTACTTCTTCGGTGGCAGCAGCCTTGGTGGTAAGTCCCTCGGTCGCAACTGCCTCTGTTGTCGGGGCTTCAGTTGTTACTGCATCAGTTACTTCTTCAGTGGCAGCAGCCTTTGTAGTAAGTACCTCGGTCGCAACTGCCTCTGTTGTAGGAGCTTCGGTTGTACCTGCATCAGTTATTTCTTTAATAGCAGCCGCCTTTGTGGTAATTGCCTCGGTCGCAAATGCCTCTGTTGTCGGAGCTTTGGTTGTTACTGCATCAGTTACTTCTTCGGTGGCAGCAGCCTTGGTGGTCATTGCCTCAGTCGTAACGGCCTCTGTTATTGGAGCTTCAGTTGTTACTGCATCAGTTAATTCTTCAGTTGCAGCAGCCTTTGTTGTAACTGCCTCGGTCGCAACTGCCTCTGTTATTGGGGCTTCAGTTGTTACTGCATCAGTTACTTCTTCTCTGGCAGCAGCCTTTGTGGTAACTGCCTCAGTCGTAACTGCCTCTGTCGTTGGGGCTTTGGTTGTTACTGCATCAGTTACTTCTTCTCTGGCAGCAGCCTTTGTGGTAACTGCCTCAGTCGTAACTGCCTCTGTTATTGGGGCTTCAGTTGTTACTGCATCAGTTACTTCTTCTCTGGCAGCAGCCTTGGCGGTAACTGCCTCTGTTATTGGGGCTTCAGTTGTTACTGCATCAGTTACTTCTTCTCTGGCAGCAGCCTTGGTGGTAACTGCCTCTGTTATTGGGGCTTCAGTTGTTACTGCATCAGTTACTTCTTCGGTGGCAGCAGCAATGGTGGTAACCGCCTCAGTCGTAACGGCCTCTGTTGTTGGGGATCCAGTTGTTACTGCATCAGTTACTTCTTCAGTTGCAGCAGCCTTTGTGGTAACTGCCTCGGTCGCAACTGCCTCTGTTGTTGGGGCTTCAGTTGTTACTGCATCAGTTACTTCTTCGGTGGCAGCAGCCTTGGTGGTAACTGCCTCAGTCGTAACGGCCTCTGTTGTTGGGGCTTCAGTTGTTACTGCATCAGTTACTTCTTCGGTGGCAGCAGCCTTTGTGGTCATTGCCTCAGTCGCAACAGCCTCTGTTGGCGGGGCTTCAGTTGTTACTGCATGAGTTACTTCTTCGGTGCAGCAGCCTTGGTGGTCATTGCCTCAGTCGCAACAGCCTCTGTTGTCGGGGCTTCAGTTGTTACTGCATCAGTTACTTCTTCGGTGGCAGCAGCCTTGGTGGTCATTGCCTCAGTCGCAACAGCCTCTGTTGTCGGGGCTTCAGTTGTTACTGCATCAGTTACTTCTTCGGTGGCAGCAGCCTTGGTGGTCATTGCCTCAGTCGTAACGGCCACTGTTGTAGGAGCTTCAGTTGTTATTGCATCAGTTACTTCTTCCGTAGCAGCAGCCTTTGTGGTAACTGCCTCAGTCGCAACTGCCTCTGTTGTCGGGGCTTCAGTTGTTACTGCATCAGTTACTTCTTCGGTGGCAGCAGCCTTGGTGGTCATTGCCTCAGTCGCAACAGCCTCTGTTGTCGGGGCTTCAGTTGTTACTGCATCAGTTACTTCTTCGGTGGCAGCAGCCTTGGTGGTCATTGCCTCAGTCGTAACGGCCACTGTTGTAGGAGCTTCAGTTGTTACTGCATCAGTTACTTCTTCGGTGGCAGCAGCCTTGGTGGTCATTGCCTCAGTCGTAACGGCCACTGTTGTAGGAGCTTCAGTTGTTATTGCATCAGTTACTTCTTCCGTAGCAGCAGCCTTTGTGGTAACTGCCTCAGTCGCAACTGCCTCTGTTGTCGGGCTTCAGTTGTTACTGCATCAGTTACTTCTTCGGTGGCAGCAGCCTTGGTGGTCATTGCCTCAGTCGTAACGGCCTCTGTTGTCGGGGCTTCAGTTGTTACTGCATCAGTTACTTCTTCGGTGGCAGCAGCCTTGGTGGTCATTGCCTCAGTCGCAACAGCCTCTGTTGTCGGGGCTTCAGTTGTTACTGCATCAGTTACTTCTTCCGTAGCAGCAGCCTTGGTGGTAACTGCCTCAGTCGTAACGGTCTTGGTAGTCTTTGAAAAAGTAGTCTTCCTTGCGGATATAGTTTGTTGTCTTGAAACTGGATTAGGTGGAACATAATCGCTTGTGACCATTTTTGTAGATTTAATGATAGACATAGTTGGCGTTTTAGCAGTTGTTGGCGCCGGTTTGGTTTTGTTGCGAATTTGCCCATTTGGTCGGACTTTTCTAACCCTTTTTCCCCAAACAATAAACACTCCACTTTGTACTGTACCAGACGAGATACTTGAGAATCTCTTCCACGAGCTTTTTGCAGTATTGAGAATAGTCGGTTTAACCGTAGTTGTCAACAGCAATTCTTCTTTTCTTGGACTATTTGTGGTCAACCTTGTTGTTGGTTCCACTGCTGTGTCTTTTCTTGACGATACTGTTGTCTGCACCTCTTTCTCTTTTGTTGCAGCTTCATCTTCCTTGACACCCTGCGATGCTTTAGTTATATCCGTGCTTACTTTTATTTCCGTTGTGCTACCTGAAGTTAGCGGTACATTACTTTTTTCTCTAGTTTTCTCCTCTGTGATTGACCTAGGTGTAGTGATGAGTAATTCTGTCGACTGCTCTGTAGTCTCCAGAACACCCTTGGAGGTGCTTCGGGTCCCCTGCCAACCCCGTGGCGAAGTTGTCTCCGTTCTGGCAGTAGTCCTGACCGCATTAGGTGTCTGTGAAGATTTCCTGGTGGATACCAAAGTACCAGTCACGTTGCTCGGTGCCAATGGGTTGCCTGTAGCCTGCGGGTCAGAGCTGGCACTCCGGTTGGAAAGCTCTGCTGACTTGAACACACTTCCGGTTGTCCCACTTGTTCGTTTCTTGGTTGGCTTGTCAACCTTATTAAGGGGGACACCTGGCTTTTCTGTCGCTCTTAGGGCCGACGCTCCTTCCCGTATCTAAAATGCAACACGCATCAGTATAACACGGAACAAAACTGATAATCATCAGACTTTGTAGTCCTTAGTGTCAAGCAGAGCCATAACTTCAATTTAATCAAAGGATAGAAAAAGGAACTAATCAGGGAACATTTCTACGACAACAATGATTGTAAACTGTTCCAATTTCACGCTTTCCAAAATCATCACCCTAGCATTATGTATCTGATTAAGTCACAACTCTCGTTAGAACTGAGATACTTGAACGTTTGCAACAACGATGAGCAGGCACAATCCAAAAAGCAAAATAATCATAAAATTAATAATCATGATGACAGAAAAAGACGATGACGATGCCCATGTTTTGTTGTTGTTGTTGTTGATGCTGATGATGACGAAGTTGATAACGACGATGATTCTAATAACTATAATATTGACGAAACCTGAAGATCTGTCCATTATGCACCAGAAAAGAATCAATGTTCTGCCTAAAACGGGCCTTCTTGTATGGGCATTATCAATGGGGTCAGAAGAGAAGTTTTCGGACCAATGTACCGCTATCATAGCAGTTACTATTGAGTATCGTCGGATCAATGCGATAAATACTTTTAAATGGCGGATTGCTTTCTAACGTTTTGTCGGAAATAATTTTACTGTTTTCAGTTACCGTTGGCCTGGACAAAAGGTCGTGGGAGAGGGCAGCATATAGAATCATTTATGTGTGGCACAATTAAAAGAGTCCACGGATTATTTAAACCCAGATTTATATCCCATTATGATTCCCCGAACTCTTATTTTACTCCCGTTTAGAAGAAACAGAGAGTAATTGGTGGAAACAAAAACTTTTATACTGAATCCTTAATGCTCTTTGGGTTAAAGTGGGAAATACCAGTGATCCCTTTAATAACAAATTAACCTATTAATCAGAAATAAGCTCGTTTAAGAAAGAATAATTGGCCGTGGTATTACAACAAAGAACAGCGTTATCCACTAATTTCAAAGTATACAGGGGAAATTTCCAAGTCCACCATAACTCCAAACCTTTTGGTAATACTGATGAAAGTTTTCCAAAGTTTCCCATCTTGTGTTAAGTCATTTAGTGTGGGGGATTTTACAGTTACTGTTATAGATTGTGATCTACAACATTTGATAAATATGATTTAGTAAACGTTGTTTAGCCTTGAACAATACTCAGGTTTCGCAGGACTGCCATTAGCCCGTTGCAAATTTTGAACAACGGACATGATTCCAGAAGATATATATATATATATCAATTGACTAAAATTCAAAGTGCAATGCCAATCCATAAATCAAATCGGAGAGCAGTAATGGGGATTATTGAAGAGGTTCTTTTGGTTTCCGCTTTTCAAATCCATGGCTTTCCTCGGTTTCAAGATTAATAAAATGGAACAGATGATTTGCATCAGAGGAAATTGTCAACATTGGACAATTTACTGGTACTTCCTTAAAGTTTTCAGTGATTTCGTGCATTTTCAAAATGGGCTAAATATGCTTTATCCTGGCACTCTTATTGCTCTTCTGCCTGTTTTACCAAACACCCACGACAAAGCATTTCTAGGAGATGAAGACTAGCTACAAAGAACATAGTACTTGTCTTGGGACTTCGGTTTTGACGGAAGAATTGGCCAAGGCGTCCAGAGATTTCCATAATAAAGGCGGTGCGGTTTTCGCGTGATATCTAACTTCGGATACAGAGCCTAACCTAATTATTACAACTCAATCTAAAAATCAGATTACTGTTGGAAATCGCATCTGTAAAGTGGTTTCGTCAAAATACCAGAAGATACCGTTCGCACTTTGACACAAAATCCTCTTCAAATGTATTTAACACAGATGTTAACTCGCTTCATTGGATTTTGAAAATAGACAGCATTGTCTTATATTCGCAATTATGGGGCATCTTGGTTGCTAAAAACATTAACCATGTCGAATTCGGATGGGTTGATTCAGATGGGCCGTATATAATCCTTTGTTACCTCTACCTCACAATAACATCATTTCGGAATGTCTGTCGCCTTCTCAAAATGCAGTCAAATGGCTTCTGGAGACAGATCAAATTTGCAATTTTACACCAGGAATTCAAAGTCTCGCAGCAAAATATTCAAATTTTCTACCAATCCTAACCACCATGGTATTAGGATTACAAATAAGTATTAGGACTGGTAACACTCAATATTTCACTATGCCACAACTCGGCAAAGCAGCGTAAATGTGCCTAATTAACAAAATGCATGGGGGATCCGTTTTCAATTTGGCTCATGAAAAAACAAGTAGTCGTACGCAGTGTACACAATTGGTTTAAGATATTCATTCTGGATGATCCATGATTGTTTTCTTTAACAAGAGTAAGACAAAAGATTATTGCAAGGAGTGCTCGTGTTTTCATGCACCGCAAACACTGTGAAATCGTGGCACTCAAAATACCTAGGGTCGGTTTTGGAATCAATAACTAGAGGCGTATTGCGAAAGATTATGGAAAAAGGAGCTTTTACACCTTAAAAGTACACTTTGAACTTTTTGTTAGCTGGCATGACATCTATAATACGCCACTCCCCATTTCTCGGCTTCTATTTAATGATTATAAAAACTACAAAACGTCTGGAATACGACAAAGGTTTCGATTTTCATACAAAAAATCCAGAAAAACTTGTGGATTAGCGATAATTCGGGGAAACCATTTTAGGAGTTCTTTGTGTCTATGCAGTGGGGTTTGATTGTAGCATAGGGTCTAAATCGTGAACGATATCAACCGAGTCGAACGAAGGATGCGGGACTGCAAACACACGCGTGTGCAAACATAGCGAGTCACCAATTTGAGTTTGAGCGGGCGTCAAAGCAAATTCGAGAATCATTCAAATACAAACCACTACACATTAGATAAATTAGGACCTTCGGCTAGAGGACAATAGCAGAGGTTACCCAACAACAGTAATAATGAAAAAGATTGACTACTCACAAAATTGTCTCCCATGCATCGTGGAACAGCCCGGCTCGGATCAGATAAAATCTCTAAGTCGAAGATAACGCCCTGAAACAAAAAGAAGCGAAGTAATATGACGGAGAACACGGTTTTGGGTGCCATTACTGCAACAGCATTGGTGCAAGCAGTCTTGGACGAGACAGGCGAACGAGTGATGGAAAGCTTCAAGGACGGCGCGGGTCCTGCCGACGTATTAGCAGTGCGCTTCAAATGTGGTCAATGTGACGTATTGTTTGCGGAAGAATGCGCTGTGACAAGTGAGAGACAATGCCATGCATCATCATTCAGCAAGCTTTCACACAGGTACACGCCCTCAATCGTCCCTTCCCCTTGCGACTACTGGCGCTTCCTATCCCATCTAGAACTTCCTGCCCGGTTTAATTCAACAAGGTCTCTTTTCAACAATGGACTGACTGAATCCTGAGGTGCTTTACCAAACAAAAGGCCGAACAAACTTGTCCTTGCTCTTCTGGTCTTTGAACCCAATTCACAATTTTTAAGCAGAGGGGCGTATACTGAATGTTTGACAACTATCAAGTATATGGCGAATGACTTTGAAATATGATATTTAAAATGATAAAACGTTGTAGCGGAGAAAAACAGAGAGCGAATATAAGATGATAATTAGAGAAGTTCATTTATAGACCGTGAAATGGTTTTGATCATTGGCAATTTCCTGTCAACCCTGCTTAGAACAAAGCCAGTTGAAAGAAAACAGGACGCCAAAGTCACGCTGTTAAGACTTTTTGTCTAGGGCAAAGAGAAAAATTTTGGCTACGTTTGAGAACCTTTAAATTTTTTTTCAAGAGCTACTTGGAACTTTGTAGCTCTGTTGCCTTGATTTCTTTGACGGGTGGTTACTCGAAAAATACATAAGTAATACTAGAAAGTGGGGGGAGAGGGTGGAAATTGGCAAATTTCTCACGAACACCCTTTAGAGGAAGGTTTAAGAAGTTATAGAAAATGCATGCAACATACGGGGGCACTTAATTTTCCAAAAGGACCAGTTGAAAACAACAAAACAGCTGGCCCTTGCGTTTAGCGACTCCCATTCGTGTTCTTTTTAAAATACCCTTTCATAGGCTCTTGAGTGAATCATTCATAAAGGATGTAGAAAAGTAATTTAAAACACAGACAAAAGTTCACGGGATGGAGGGCTTGTGTTGCGGGTCGTTTTGTTGTCATAAGGGGCCTATTTTTCATCCGTTTGCGATGAATGATTGTCCGAGTAGTTGTCTGCTTGCAAAACAACTTTACTGATCTTAACATGAATATTCCTATTAGCAAGGCGTTTTACAAAACTAAGATACATCCATTTTGATCTAAGTAAGAGCCATATTTTGAAATTTGGCAGCTTTGAAAAGATTTCGTGGTGCCAATTTCCAGACTGGCATATTTTTGTCACTTTTCTCGTGACAACACCGAGCTAAATACTATTAATCTTACACACCCTAATATTTTTATTCCAACGGGAAACTTTATTTTCTTTCCAAGAAACGATTCATTGGAAGTATTTAGTTAGTCAAAATCTACTTGTTCAATGAAAGCTTTAACCCTATTTTCTAAATCCATTCGAAGTTCTCTCCACTGTTTTCAACGGTTTTTTCCAATAAGAATTGCAATGAAATTCACGACAGTGGCTAACCTAATTGCCGAAGGACAGGATAAGGTGTGGACGGACAGGTCTGGATGTGTTATCTGTAAGTCTATTGCCCTCTTGTTCACCAATTTATGACATCACAGGCGCCAAGTAATGGGATCGCTTCCTAAAAAACTAGTACAATTGTGTGTTCGTGAAAAAGCAGATTGCCACAAGTTAGGCGTAAAGGGGCAGGCTATCGCTATCATAGACATCCAGGGCCGGAGATTCTAATTCCATCGATTATTATAGTGGGGGGGGGGCGATTATTTTGCATTTACCAGCTCTTAGTGTTTTGAATGAAAAAATTAACTTTTTTAAGTGAAAGTATTGGAATATAAGAAGCTAACGTCGAATAATATCTGTGAACAGGGGGAGATTTGACCCCTGGAGATTTGGCCCCTATGCCCTTATAAAGGGCTAAACGCAAGTGCTCTGGTGACAAAGATCGAGGGGAAAGGCAGAGGAAAAACACCACAGCCATTGATTCAAAATCGAATTTTTCAAATCGCAAAATTCATTTAAAAAGCAAAATTTAGCGAATTCGATCCAATTTAATATTGAAATTTTCGTTTGTTTGATTTTGAAACTATTGTTGCACAAGGCTATAGATATTGTTTCGCCAGTTTCTGGTCTTTTTGTTTCCATCAGTTCAATTGGATATATGAAATCGCTAAAACCGGGTAAATCTTCGCCAATGAGAGTTCACAGTTTTCAATTGGTGTCAATTAGGCTGTGGTTCAGGAATCAAGTAAGCTGACCTTTTATCAGTAAAATTCCTGGACTCAAATCTGAAGTAGAATGAGACCCGATGCAAGAAAGCAAGAACTTCTGTCTTAATAGTGCACTACATAGTGTTTTCTACTTGTCTTCTTACGATTTAAGGACAAAGCCATTATGACTGCGAAAATAAAGCACAATGTTTGATTACTCTTCTTCGACATCCTATATAGCATTGTATTCAAAAAGCTGTTTAGTCAGAAGCATATTCATCAAGATAAGTGCCACACTGAGAAGGGTTATTGTTTCTGTGACCTGTAGAACTGTTACTTAGTAGGTTAATTATTCACTAGAGGTGATAACGTCACTTCTACAATGCACCACCTCAGTTTCAAAGGCCTTAGGAAAGCTTTGAAAGGTCAAGCCACTTTGAAAATACTGCACATAGTTAAATGAGTTTGCTAATCTGAAGAGCTGTCAGGTGATCGCTTGTGCTTTCAAGAACTTAGAACAAATGATTTTGTTCAATATCAATAGAAGCCTTCAAAGCTTTTAGGCAAAGCCGGGCAAAGTAGCATAATAGCTTCGAAAAAAATGTTAAACGTCAACAGAAAGGTTCAGTACTTAGTAGGTTTATTTATGTTTGGTGCAGTTCATATATGTGCCATGTCTCACGAAAGTCGAACCTGTTACGAAATGAAAAGCGAGCCTGGAACATGGATAAACTCTTTGAAAGTCGTGCTTTGTTGTGAAGCTAGAATTATTAAACGAGAACCCTGCCAATGGTCCGCGGAATGTCCTGCAAACAATGTGTCTCTTTGTAAATTGATATCCTATGTGCGAAACCACAAAGATACAGTACCGATTCTCCATCTGTTGCTGTATCTCACCTACACATTATGTCAATTTGGACACTGGTACCTCAAAGTGGGGAGGAGATGGGGGTAATCAGATAGGATTGGGGGTACGAAGACCCCTCCTATCAGTGGCATAGTATGTAATGCTTTTAGAGTAGAGAGGTACATGTGCTCTTGGACTTAAAAATGCAACTTTTCTAACTAGAGTTTCTGTCAAGAATTGAATGAACAAGGTGTATTTTATCTGCCAACAATTTTTGTTATGTAAATCTTAATTAAAGGATATTTAATTATTTTAGGCGTAATTTTTTCTAAGTGGGGAGGGGTGCACATATTTTGAACGGTACTTTGGACAGGAATCTCAAACTTCAAAGTTTCAGCAGCAGCTTTTATAAGAGCCTTAAGTGGTTGTGAACGACAGGGAAGATGTCAGGCCAATGAACAATCGAAGTAACACCAGACCTTTAAATAGGCCAAAAAAGTTTTCTTGTACGTTATTGGTACTTCACAGACCGTCCTAGTTACGGATGCATCTGGCCACTATGCTTTGGGGTTTGCTGGCAAAATTGGCAGTCCTAATGACTGGACCTTTAAAAGAAGGGAACAGATTCTGACATCTTATGATAAATAAATTAAAATTGACTAGAAATGACCCTAAATTTCATGAAAGTTTACTCCTTTTCCCTTGCAGCCCGTAAACTTCAGGTTGTGGTTTACTGCTTTTCATTGGTCATTTCAATAGGATCTGATTCCCTATACAGTCTTCAAGATTATTGCAAACCACAAAAGGCTCAATTGTGAACAAAGTACTACAACTACGTAGGAGTCATGCAAAGCTTTTTCGTGGGTAGGGCAGTTCGAGGATTAGATGTTGGGCATTGTCGAGCTATGTGGCCCTTTCATTTGAAGGAGGTGTAGAATGGTCGGTCAGTTCTAAATGCGTATGGTAGGCCTCGGCATCAAGAAACTAAAGGCTTCTAAGCTCAGATAGCCTCGTGTTTACTTCATATGGTGTATTGCTGAAAGTACAACAATTCTATCTAAGTAAAAAATCAAATCAGTAACGTTCAGCTCGAATCTGTAAAAGATTTCCCTTATAACAAATCTTTGACAGCATTATTTTGAATTTCACGTACTTTAGTTCTGACCTTTTAAGGTTTAAAACCAGGGGGATTCTTCCACAAATGAAAAAAATATGCATATCTAACTCTCGCTCTTTTTGTTTCACTGCAATGCAGTGGTAATATGGGTATGCGATTTTCAAAGAGAAGAGGCATCCCTCGCCTCTAAGGCATAAGCCTCCCATACCTTGACTTAACCGACTGGACAAATATTTTAAAAATGAAATGTAAATATTTTCCTTAATTTTGATAGGAACAGCACCTTCTACCAGCAATTTGTTGCGAAAGGAAGACACTGATTTAATGCAAACTACAATATTTTTCAAATCTTTTGTGATTTTATTGAACTTTTCCGTGACTTGCGTTAATACTATCAGAGAACGACTTTTGCGAAAAAGTATCAAAACCTAGCTGTAAATCATTCTCAATATACAGTTGGGCTTTGTTAACAGCTGGAATGGAGCATTATCTGATTTCCTTTGTTCACGCTTTTCGGTACACGCTTTTTTATGAGAAACCTACCTCAAGGCCTAGTTCAAAAAGTTCCTTACTTGTAGACTTCAAATCATCAGATTTAAGTACCAAAAGTTCCTTAAAAGTTCCTTAAGTTCTCACTGTCGGTGTTTTGACTACAATAAGCCTTAACACTTAATAGAGAGGGGGGCGAGACAGCATATGTGGAAACTACTCAATAAAGCACTTGACACGCGAATAGCAAACAAACTATGCGAGTGTTGGCTGCAAATGAATGGAACCGGCTTTTTAGTTCTTGATGCTTGCAGTTATAAAAAAATTTCAAATCGAAAAGTTTCTAAGGGATTTCGTTTTAGGTTGCATAAGTTCTTCAAATATTTCGGCCTTCTACATGTAGGTTCCTTATAAAGTGGTTCCTTATAAAAAAGCGTGTAATATGTCCATTTATACCCTTTTTCAAATGGTAAACGATCCTTCCTCCAGGATTAATACAAGTTGAGTTAATACAAGATTAGTACGTGATTCGGAGGATCTGCTAGAAGTTCTTTTCAAAGAAACGGTGTCCATATTTCTGAGAGACGTAAATCTTTTCGCAAATGTCTCACTCCCGAAACAACTGACATGGCTTGTATCAAATGCAATAAATGTTGTGTTTGGGTTGAATTTGAGAACAAATTGAATTGGCATAAATTCATGTCCACTCTGGGGCATTTCGAAGAAAAAATAAACTTTCAAGAGTTGTAAACCTCATATAAACCCAGATAAGTCGAACAATTTTGCGTTTCCCTTGGCTCTTTGACCAATCGGAGCTCAACTGCAGATTCGGCACCAGACTATCTTGGTCACGTGTGGGTGTTATTAAGGCCTAAGTCAAATTTCATCGAATTCAGTGCAATGCTAATCAATGATTGCTGCCAATATGTTTGCGTGCTGAGAAACCATGTTTCATCCGGTTGTTTCTGCTTGAAATAAAGACTAAAGTAATTGTATTCACAAAGCCTTTGTTTTTTAGATTGTGTTCCATTAAGTGTCGGAAGGCTACAGGAAAACCAAGAGGAAGACTTGCTACTAATGAATAAAAAAATGTCGACGATTTATCCAGCAACGTAAAGGAAAACGAAGGAGCATGAGCCTGGTATATGTTGAAACAAAAACTTCTTTTAACAAATTATCTTAATTAATATTATGGGGGCATGCGAAAACAAAATAGGGGGTAGGTTGCCACTGTTTCTGACTCTCTTCTTCCGAGATGCTTGATAAATACCTCAGAAATCACTTCCCAACACCCAGAATGACGTTTTTCGACATGATGGATAGTCTAGCACCTGCTAGTATATTTGCAAACATTAGATTAACAATTACCCCCCCCCCCCCCCTGGTACTGACATTCGTAACGAAACTGAGGCTATTTAAAGAAGGCAACAGTGTACTTATCCGGGCATAAGTGGTTATCAGTTTCTTTGAATTAGGAACAGAAGAAATATATACAGCATCGCTGGTTAGTTATGATGGAATGTGCTGGCTTTACTGGAGTGCCATGAAGTAACAATAACACAAGAGCCGAGGTGGTCAATTTGCTGCAAGCCTCTCAGTAGCAAAGATTTGATGGACGGAGGGACACAACAATGTGTATAACTTCCACTTTGACAATCAGAACAAATTCATTATAAAACCTTGTTTGGTTAATATGAGCTGGATCAGGGAAGCACTCCTCTTCATTCTGTGATGGAAAATTTACACAGACCGACGTAAAAGTTGTCTGGGACACAAACATGGGTAAGTCGATTTGTTGAGTGGAAATTGCACTATTTTAATCTTGCCGGAAAAGGAGTAAACTTAATGCTCGAAAATTTTGTATCAAATGGCTACGCTTCCTGGTTGTAATACATGAATCCAAATCGGCTTGGCCAATTTCGAAGGAGATTTTGCGAAAAGCCCTTCCGAAAACAATTTGGAAACCAATAAATGTGCGGCTACATGCTTCGACACAATTCTAGCAATGACCTCACTTCGAACCTCTTTTAGGTGATTGAGGCGTTTTCCAACAAGTGGGTGAATGGGCCGAATGTCTACGCACCATTGAGAACAGACCGCGTTGAGCATCAATGACGAAGAGAGGAAGGGGCCTAGCGAGACACCAGTCAAGGGGTCAAGAGGTCAAAGGGTCAAGGGGTCAAGGTACATTCTGGTACGGCACTTTCTGGTGCAAAAAACCATGTTTGTTGTGGAACATGTCCTGTCGCACCAATTTTGTCTTTACATTTTCTATTACTCTGAAAAATTGTTAAAATGTCCTGGTTGTGGGAGTCTGTTTGATTTATGAAATCTTTGCAGACACCCCGAAATCTTTTGGGATAAGCATGCCAGTTAACTCGAATTCCTCAGCAATGTGTTAAAGCCTTCTTTAATACCATCATCAGCAAGCTGCGACAACCTCGCCTCGAAGTGGAAGAGAGGCTACTTTAATTACAGATACTGGCTTCTTAATAGTGGTAGGTAACGCGTGGCATCAGGGATACGACGAAGGCGCTTGCGATAATATGAAAACATGCTTTTAAACATGATGACCCCATCGAAGCTGTCATGGTACGATTTATGATGGCCGATAATAGCCGTAAGGGATACCCCTAGGGGTATTGGCCTCTTAAATGTGAGACTGGTTAATGAAAAAGGAAAGCATTGCATACCAGACACCATTAACTGACGGAAAGTTTTAATTTGAATATATAAAATTTCCGTTGGCAATATATTGAAATGTCAGGCTCATTTCTGCCTTAAGGTTATCATGCGCCTCCACACAACACATTCTTGGAAAGCCGCCACGCATAAGATTTTACGTTGAGGTTCAATGCAGTGAATTTCCTCCGGAACTTGCTTTTGATTGGCCGACGCGATTTTTCTGAGTTACGTGGTAGCAACGTGCGTAAACAATATTCCTGTAGGCATTCTGACTGAATTTTACTGTCAAGCACCGAATTTATCTGGATTATTCGCTCAATAAATCGTATTTCGTATCTGCATTTAAATTTTGCATTTATTGTATGATCAATAAGACGCAAGTCAAGTACGAAATCAGAATTGCACTTTAGTTCACCTTTGCCAATAACGTTCGGGTTCTCCTTGAAGAAACTTACCAATGCTAAAAGTGAAATAACTTCTTTTGTCATCTCTTAAGCGATCAACTCAGTAGGCCTAGTCTTCGTCTCGTACAGATAATTCTTCGCGAAGAAAATGTCAGGAAAACAAATCAAGTCGGTGAATACTTCGTAAGTAAGAGCAAAGACGACGAATGTAACAAAAACAGATCCAAAATGCGATTTATTTTGCGTATAATCCAAACTAATTTGGTGTCGGAAGGTAAATTCCAAGTCAGAATGCCTACAAGAGTATTAACTGACTGAACAGTAACTGAGTTAAATCCAAAATGCCTACAAGAACAGTAACTGAGTTAAATCATATCAACCAATCAAAAGCGACCTCCGGTGTAGCGGCATACCACAGTCACTGGCCATTCAAATGCCCGTTATCCCTCTCTGCTTGAATGATGCTTGTTAAATGCCATTGGCATTCTGATAGCGCTGGCTCTCTTTCCGTGGCAGTTCTGTGGCAGTAAGCTGCTAGGCTTGTATTCCAAAGAAAACGGATTTTGGATAATCGTAATGAATTTTACTGACTCGTAATGAATAAACTGTTCGAATCGAATCGATTTTAATTAGTATTATGCACCATAATGAGACATGATTCTTATCTCATTTTGCTTATAGCATGACGGCATTGACAGATATGATCATTGCACAATTAGATCATTGCACAATCGTGGTCATTCCCCGGGCTTACCTTAACATTTGTTATGAACGACGGTGTAAGAAGTTCATTGTTCCTGTTATTAAAGGGTAATTACGACGCATCACACAATGAAAGCTGCCACTATTAAATTGCTTTTAGGTAAATCAAATTGATGGAGAAAACATCCCTGGCAACTGGTTTATAGAATTTTGAAAAAAATGATTGGAAGCGTTGCTTTATCTCTCATTTCTGCATTTGTCACTTTTTCGGTATCCTGGAGCGACCAGCACACCGAGTTCAAGCGTCAAAGGTGGTAGCAGAGGAACTGACATCTTGTGCTACCCTTCTTCTAATCATTCATTGCTATAGAAAGTACCCTTCTTTGGTAGAAGTGGAAAGCACCCTTGTTTAGTGAAAGTGGAGAGCAATCAATACTGACAAAAACGTATCAGAACAGACCACAATAGTTGTTCTTCGAGGATCAATTCTAGGTCCATTACTTTTGGGCAACAATAACAATGGCATCAACACAATCTGGCCTCACACAGGTATTCATATTTAGTGCGAGGATGGCTCAGTGGTTAGAAGCGCTGATTTAAGGGTCAGTGGCTCATGCCCTGGTATGACCAAACTTGCACACAGAGTGAGGAGTGTCGCTAGCTCTCTGTAATTCCAGGCATAAGCAATCAGGAGGTGTGGTCACATCGAGAGGAAAGACCAGGACACTGCTCGATAAGCACAAAGATTCTCAGTGTCCTAAAAGCTATAAATACAAATTCTAACTCAACAGCGATTTTGAGTAAAAACAGCCAAATCATCAGGAAGTTGTAGCGATTTCGTCGTACCTACCGAATTAAAAACTATTGGCTTCCCCGCTTCCCTAACAGCAATGATGAGCACCACCAAACCTGGATCTCAACAAATGCACTCCAAAGTAAAAATATATTTGGTGACCCAATCCCGATTATTTTATCATCCAGTAGTCTTTGTAAATTTGCCAGCAATGCAGTCACAACATCTATGACATATCATAATTGTTGCAAAAATAGTCAGTTTTGCTCAACTTTTGATCAGAAGCCAGCTTGCTATTTATACCTGCAATACCTTTCGCCAGTAAGCAATACCTACCTTACAATATATCTAACCACCAAAAATACCTTATTCCCTTAGCTGACATACCTAGGAATATTCGAAACTACCATACATAAACTTAATCTTAGCATTTAGGGGAGAGACACCACTACATCATCTATCCTCGTTGGACCCACATGACATTTTTGAGTTTGGCTTATGTGAAACTGGTCCAGCGTATTCGAGTTATCTTCAGGCCTTTTATAACAGCAGAATATCTTGACTTTCTAACAGCTCTAAGAAAGGTGTGCAAGCAAGCTATAAGCATTACAACAGTCACTTAACATCAGATTCAACACATTGCCGTTTCACTTTCAGTACAGCTGAACACAGATTGAAAGTGTCAGAGTTCAAAGCACTCGTAATAAATTTCTCAAAGGCGATCGAATCTTCCACCCAAAAGCCCCTAGCAAACAACACAAATACGACGATTATCCTTTGCACCCAAGTGAGCCTTATTCTGCGGCAAGTAATATATTTGTCGGCCTCTAGGATCTTGAAAAAAACCAAGGCATTAAATAATCACCAGATTGAACTCCCTTTCGTTCAATAATTTCCAACACAATCGGCAACTTATTGCTAATAGCAATTAGTTGACAAGAATCGAATAGAGGACTTCTGAATAAGAAGAGGCGACATTAGTGAAGCCATGTTCATATGAAACTTCTTTCTTGTATGTGGTAGATCATTTTATTTTCTGAAACATTTCAATACGCTGCACAGTTGATTGCGGTATGCAAAGCATTGTGGTCTTGACAAGATATTCCAATTGAAGACATCTATATTAGCGCAGATATGGGTGGCTTTATAAGGATTTCGTGCTAGAGGAATCTGGACTTATTAACTTACAGCACTAGATGACCTTAAAGGCTAGATAGTTGTAATTCTCAAAATTGTCTTGCTCTCACAATAACAAAGCTATTCAACTATAAAAGCTGCGGTTGCTGCGTAGCCAGGGTGCCTGCGCAGCGCATTTGAATGCTTGGGTGCTAGTGGGGCAAATGGTGCATGCGTCAAGGGTGTGAACAGAGACCAATGGCCCCAATTCCCCTTCTCAAGTCTGCCTCCTCCAAAGACATGGCTACTGTTCGATTCGGGGTAAAACGAGAATAAAGTAATTTGACTAAAAATAAACAAATATCATTGGAGTTCACACTTAACCCAACGAACATTCAAGAACATCGGCAAAAAAGCATTTCAGAACTATTTTTTTGTCAAATAATTTGGCTTTTTTAACAGTTGAGTATCAAGATTAAAGAGATCATGAGTTGAAGTAGAATAAATTATGGGTTTGCCATATTGCAATAGAAGAACATTTCATTTACTTTTTAGTTCGAAAAATGAAAGGGAAAAATGAGATCGTCCGTTCTGTACCAATTCTGCATAGAAAGAAAGAGAGGTTATAGTTGAGCATAAGAAAATCCGTGTGAAAATATCTGTGCTTTTTTCGATGCTTGAAGCGGGCAACATAGTACCAAGAGGATTTGTGTGCCAAAAAACTGGCCTTTGTAAAGAACAAAGCCGGGTTTGATGAGCCCCAGAAAAGATGACCTAAAACCCAAACAATCATAGACCTCCCAGCTTTAAACTCATTCGATTATTTAAGCAGAAAGAGATTAAAGCCTTCACGTCCCAGGATAACATAAAATTTTCATGAAAATGGAAGTGCCAATGACTTAAAGAGGGCCGGGCAAGTAACACAAATTGGCTGCTGAGATGTCAGATTCACGGGAGCTAAGTTTCTTATCTATCACGCCTAGTTTTGTAATCTTATTTACCATGATCAATACCTTTAAATTTTAGAAAGGCGCAGATTATTACTTAAATACATCCCAGGTTACTTTTGGTCATTCCAATCACTTGAAGAGCACAATAGGAAATTCTACGGGACACTGACCTCAACAGACTTCAAAACAAGGATCTCCAAAGCGTTTGAAGATAGAACTTATATAACATTGATACAATACGTATGAGTTATAATCTGCTTAAATTTGGAATTGGTGATATTTATCAAAACTGTGAATAAAATCTATCGATGGTGGTCAATTAGTTTTTGGCCTTTTCCAAAGCTGAGTCTGGAATGTCTTTCGAAAACGACGGTATGCGTAAGGTTGAGTCTTGTGAAAACCACAATGCAAAAGCCCAAACTGCTATTAGAGTGTTGTAACCTGGACTCTTCTTTGCTCGGGAGCTCTTTATCATCCGAGAAGACATCATTAAATGTTATTGTATCATCTGCTGTATCATTAAATAGCAAGGGGTATCGGGCCAGATTTTTCCAATTTGAAAACGCAATTGCCTGATTCAAGGATTCTGTGAAAGTGTCTCAGTAACTTGAAGATAACATCAAAATGATCCATGTCTTCTCTTCAGATGAACCCGAATGACTTGATTTATCTTTTCTGGATTTATAATGTCAGACAATATTAACCTTGATCCAAGAGCCCGAGGGATTGTATGGCACGGACTACAGAACCTCCTTACATGTCTCGTACATAGGTGTTGCAAATTGTTGCTGGAACAAATTAATTTCTTCTTTGTCAGTGCTCTAAGGTTTTTTCCAATCCAGTCCAACCAAATACAAATTCCTGAGTAAACCACGTAAAAGCACATGGTGATTTCAACTCAATAACATTGTGGCTGAATAGTGTGGCTAAAATCAAGGGATCACAATTGAATTAATCACTGATTTCTGCACCAAGAGATGTGTCCGCAAGGCAAAAGTTGTGTCCGCACGGCAAAAGATGTGTCCATATGGCAAAAGATGTGTCCGCACGGCAAAAGATGTGTCCATATGGCAAAAGATGTGTCCGCACGGCAAAAGATGTGTCCGCAAGGCAAAAATTATGTCCGCACAAAATGCCAATGACGGGCAAATAACGGATATTGGAAGAGCGAAATAACGCAAGGAGTGCTGCATAAATGCATGGCCTGAGATAGGCTCTGAAAAGGTCAATGGTTAAAACTTCGAGGCACACCCTCGTTTGTCAAGGTGTCTCTCTACTAATATTACAACACACTGATTTATAAGAATATTCTAATTTTTCAGAGTCCCATAAGTCTTGAGACTTTTCTACTACTTGCCCAAATTTTTTGGGCCTTTTCGCACTATTCTAATCGCACTATTTCAAAGAAAATGTCTCCTTTGGAAAAACTGAAGATGCTAGTGGAATTTATCGTTGGAGGGCAAGGCAACCGTGCCTAAGTAAACTTCAAGGCTTTCACATTCTTTTTGTAGTCATAAAAGCAGCTTAAAACACTATGTTAATAAAGCACAAAGGTTAGACTAGTGACTAGGGCACTCAAAAAAGAGGCAAAGATTTTTAAAGCTACTCCAAAATCTCGCCAAATAAATTCACAAAAACGCGTCGTCTGTATACTTTTATTTATTACTGCAACGAATGTTTGGCAGCATCTCCCGAATGAAAGTTGGCTTAAAAGGGCTTATCTCACCCCTAAAGCACCCTTCCCCCTGCAGCCGGCGTCCTTCAATATTACGCATTTGCCATGGCCACCAACTATATTTGGAACAGACCACCATCGACCTCTATAATTACCTCTATGGCAAGATTGCATGTCGGTCATGGGGCCCCCGAAGCATACCGGCCAGTACCTAGTTTGGGGCATCCAAATAGACGCTATGAAGTTTCACCCCATGCTTCCGCAAGTGGTGGCGCACGCGAAACATCGCCGTTGGTTTTGTTGTTGTTGTTGTTGTTTCTGTACGCTACATTGCTAAGAAATTGCGAACCAAAATTGGCAGACGCATTTCGAGCACTAACGGACATTTATATCAAAGAACGCGATCGCACGTGATAGGGTATACTTGGGTCTATGGGTGCTTCCAGCCTGCTTTACGAGGAATGGACAATGGTCAAGTGCAGGCACACCGCAAATCTGCGAGTCAACCTCTTAGATCTAAGTCCATTATATACCAGCGAAGTCGTGTCGGTTTCAGGCTTGCTTTCCGATTTCTCAATGCTGTATCTGACTACATGGAACGCTCAATTCGTCATTTTAAGGAATTGTGAAGTGCAGTCCTCATAGTGCATTACGTATTCAAAGTGCATTACGTCTTGAAGAACATCATGCATTTACACGTCCAACCTTTTGACATATAAATAATTAAAAAGAAATGAAGAATGTCGAATCTCGCTGTTTATATCTGTAAAACACTTCTCCAGATTTGGTACGATTTGAATGAGATGAATATTAAGAAACTTTTAGGGAGTAAGAAATGTTGGAAATCGTTTGTAGGAACATCTTCCACAATCAGGCCACATGTTATGTAAAACCTTTCGAGAAATTAAAGCAACGTTAACCTTCAACTTAGAGACTCCCAGGGCATTATGGACATCTAACAAATTCAGCTGAAACTAAGAACACCCAATGTAATAAATATCTGAAAAGAACCAACTCGACATCATGGAATACGAAAATAGAGGATAGAAGCTACAAAGCACTATACTATTGCAATATTTTTTCAACCAATCTATATTGTGTATTCTCTGATAATGTATGTTATATTTCTAGCTTTGGTCATGGAAGGGCACAGTTGAGGCACGTTGATGCATGTCGTCCTCGGTAAATGAGACTTAAACGTCACTTTGGCTGTCAATATCGCAAACTATATCCCTCTCCGTAGCGATGTGCCTATCACGTCTGGGCTTTGATAGCCATCCTGGATTTACAAAAGTTGATTTGGCATTTGCTTTATTTGTATTCGTCTTTGGGCATTCCGACAACGCAACTAAGACTTCTCAAATCAGATATCAACTGAAGGGAGCAATCAGGTTTCGTGTAATATGAACTTTGTCACTTAAGTCATCAACAGGTTAAGTCATTCTTTGGCCTACAACTGTCGTGCTGTCAGTTTTCTTGATGACGTCTAGGTAAGACCGGTGACGGTTGTGAATATTGAAACTCGTTGTTTGGTTGAGAAGAGTCTTCGGAAAGACTGAATCGATTAACTTTACAAACAAATGTAGGCACACCAACCCAACCCTCTATTATAAAAATTCATAATAAATCAATTCTAAACTTCTTTTCTTAAACATGTTTTCTCACGAAGATAGAAAATAAAGTCATTTGGTTTAGCAATAGACCGTGGACAAATACAACTCAATGCCACAAACAAATTGCCCCCTTTGATTGGGCCCGAAGGATGACTTTCAGAGATCGCGATGGCACCTCAAATAATTGCTAAATTTTCTCACGAACAAAATGACCCGTATGCGTTTTAGTGGGCGAAAAGTAACGAGACCAGACCATGGTCAAAATCTTTTTTCACATCGATCTGACTGTTAGGGGTGGTCGAGTGTTTGCTGCCAGGGGAATCCCGTTATTTTTGTATACGTGAATACGCGTCTAGTGGTGTTCTTGGCACGAAAATGCCAGATTTGCTGTTTCCCAAAAACCGACAAGAAGGTATCCCTCCAATAATTGATGGAATTCAAACATTCCTTGCGAATAATGCCCAATTGCTTATTAACCCGCGTCAAGAAGGTAGCAGACTTGGAAATTCAAAAGTGCAAGAAAAATACCCTGATTTGATGCCCCAGTTAAGTACATCAAGATGATAAGCCTATAGTGTGCGTTAACGCTTCTGCATTGAGGAGCTTGTGCGGACGAAGAAGAGGCGAGGTATCTGGCGAAACCCCCTTTGATGATCTCGTATTTTTGCACATTTCATTGGTAAAAGTATAAAAACTCGCCCTAACTCGTGCCAATTTGGTAACGCTGTGACGTCACAATATTCATTTGCGATTCATCGTTACCAGACAGCAGGGAAGGCCAAAGATAATGTTCCTGGAGATTGGAGAGTTAATGAGAGGAGGCAGAATATTACGGCGATACGCTTTGATTCTTCGCTTCAGTGACACCAAAGCAATAACTTCCGTTCACGTTATTGAGTTCAATGTGCGTAAAGCCAGCACTTAAAGACTGGAATCTTAAGCTTTGATAACTAATCAAATCACGTATTAACAATGTCAGGATTGGCTCGAGCTTACGGGCTAACGAAAATTTATCAAGCAAAGGAGCCAAGGCAATATCATTTTCTGAATAGGATAGTAACCCCAGAGCCTTGTGGGGCCGAACCGGTAAGTTGGAAACAAAATGTTTGCACTGAGCCTGTAGAAAACTGACTAACAATCCCTACAAGAGGTGCAGACATTAAGCTATGAGAAGCGCACCTACTCGAAATCGCCCCCTGAAGTTCATATTATTAGAGAGCAGACTAGCCCCAAAAAACCGGCTTTACCCCTTCTTTCGAAAGGGAATCACCCCTTTAAAAACTACCACATAAACAAATTAGGCTCGCAAAACATGTAGGGAAGTGGCTCCCCCGTCCTAGCGATTGTCACAGGAGTGCGAGTGATGCACGCGAAAAGTGGCAAGTTATTTCTTTAATTCGTTTTGTCGACAACGTTCGTTTCAAGTGTCCGGTGACTGGTTGTGTGACGTCATTTTCGCTCTCGATGCGAGGCTCTTGTCTCACCGAGGCTAATCGGCCTAATTTGTTTATGGGGTAGATTTTAAAGGGGCAATCCTCTTTCTAAAGAAGGTGTAAAGCACGCGTAGCGGGGTTTTGGGGGCTGTTTTAGCAAAACATGTTTATCCATGGTGAAAGTTGTTTTCAAAGTTTTACTGGAATAACATCCTTACTTTTAATTCGGTTCGACTGACATCCACCCTCGCAAATGGACTCTGGGCACTACCGTGCAACAAAACAATGGTCGAAGTAGCATTTCTGTCGCAGCACAACAACACCACAACACTAAAATGTCGGCGTGATTCCCTTGCACCAAGGGCTTCTAGCATTTAAGTACATATGCAACTCTTAAGTAAAACTGTGCGACTTAGAAACTTGCAGTTCGAAGGAAGAGACTCACATAGCGCAATAGCGTATAGGCATCATGGTTAGATCGAACCCTGCTTGATCGGCATGTTAAACAGTTTCTGGCAACCCTGAAATAAACCTGTATTTGCATGGCAATGTCCAGTGCATGGCCAGTACGTCTCTAGCGGACTTGATGAGCTGCCCTTAGATTTCGGCTGTTTCGCTACCATTAGAAGGGATCACACTGCACCTATTGCCAGTTTGCAGGTCAGATACAAAATCTAACGGCGACAAGGAACTGCGCGCAATTAATCACAATCCTCCTATTTCGAACACAAATCGCAAAGAATTAAGTCGAATGGAGAAATAACAACATTTTGAAGCCATTAATGCCGCATTTACTAGAGGCATTTGAAAACAAGATCATGCTCCTAAGTGCTGATAAAAAAGGTCCAAATAAGGCAAGCAAACAGATATACCGCTGCTTGTTTTGCGTGGAAGAACCTTTTGAAAACAAGTTGGTCCACTCGGAAGGGCTTTTTGGACAGAGACAAGACGGCCTGGCCGCTGTTTACTTGCTACTTATAACAGCGGTAGATCTGTTACATAAGCTGAAATCCAATGACATTCGCAGTAATAGGCTGCGACAGACGACTCCATAGATTCAGGGCCTTTTGTGTAACCAAATGAAAGGGACTAGCTTATTAAGCGCCAGAAAGCTCACTAACGGTACAAAAGCTTACTGAATGCACCAATTAGTCAAGGAAGACACAAAAAGCCATTGATGCCACCAAAGTTTGCGGAGAGCACAACAGGTCAAAAAGGGCACCAGAGGTCAACCAAGGCATCAAAGCTTCCTGAAGGCACCAATGTTTATCAGGGCATGAAAGAGAGGTGGTTATGCAGAGCGAGATAGGGAATAATGCTCCTTAGAGCCAGCCAGTTGGCAATGTCCACATGTTATCAACGATTGCTTCTAACCAATGAAGCAGCAGTACCCTGAACGCTGCCAGTTCCCAATGCTCTGTCCTTTTCCAGCCCTTTTTAGACTGACTATAGACAAAATGGCTGTTATTGAAGCCTTGACCAATCTCCGAACAATGAAAAATGGGTCCAAACCACATTCAAACTAGCTCCATAATGCAAAAGCTTTGCAAACATCCCAAACATATTCTGGTTCTTTTTACCTCCTAGAAAATGTTACAAAAATATTGCGAATCGACTCCTTACAGCTTAGAATTCCTGCCCTACAGCCTACCCCTATGCTGTATGCCTTGAATTGCAAAATACTGAAAGGCGGCTCTTTGCAGGATTTGAATGCTTAAAAATGCTCTTTATTGCCCCCTTTTCTTTTAAAAATCTTACATACATTCTCTGTTGTCTTAAAATCGTGTTGGCCACGAGTTGACGTGCCTGTACCAACCTAAAGGCACCAGAGTTCCAGCAGAGATGGTACAAGTGTAAATCCATGTTAATAGAGACAATTTGCACCCTAGTGGCAAGGGGAGGACACTATTGGATTAAGAGGGATTAGTCAAATACAGGTCACCGCGAAATGATCTAAGGACATCCATAGACATAAATGTTTTTAAGGAACAAATGTTCGAACCTACCCTCTAAACAGCCTGGTGCTTCTTTGTAGTTATATAGCTCTATTTGTTCACTCGATTGACCATCATAACTCAGATCAAACAACATTACATCGCAGCTGAGGCGTTTCTTTCTATTTTTAGACACTTACTAATGGCTTTTTCAAATCAATGACTGTCTAAGAAAGCTCTTTGATGTATCCATTTTTAACTGTGAGCAATAAACTCAGCTTTTTTGATAAAATGTCGATTTACAATTTGTCATCCAGGAGATTACGGGGCAGGACATTTCTTTCGGATATTAAGCAATAAACAAGAAAAAAAATTTAGACAGATTAGCTTGCATGGGCGTTGTGTAAATACATACGTATGAGTTTTCATTTACATAGAAACAGCCGTTTTAGGGAGGTTCCGTGAACAATGACAAAGAATATGATTATCCAGATAAAAGTCAAAAAGCACATAAAGTTTTGGAAATGATCAAACCTTATTTCTAAAGGACGATCTGATCAATGCTAAGAAAGGGATTAATCGAATAAAGCGACTCCCTTCGGGGCTGCGACCACAAGAAATGGCCGTGACACAGAACCAGCCAACTACTAGGACGGTCGTTAGCTATGGAGAGCCTTCTTGGAATGCATCAATCGAAACATACTGGGGACAATTGGCGTTCAATTATGGCAGAAGGGGGTGGGGATCCTCCATTCCGATTTCAAAACATAACTTTTCCAGTTGGCGGATTATCGACTCTCGATAGCAGGGGTTTAACTATGCTCTTATTTTTGAGAGGGTTTTGTTTCAGTGACTTTGGAGTTCCCACAACGATTACGGTCGACGGGGTTGTTTGATTATAATTATAATTATAAATCCTTTGCCCCCCTTTCTCCTATTCACATGATTTAAGTCATATTTCCAATACACAGTTATTACTACTGTTTATCGAGCTCCTGTCCAAAAATTATCGACTCCCCCAGTGGCTGATTTGGCTCAAATGAATGCTTCGGGATATGGAAAAGGCGGAGGCGTTTCCCTATAGACATAAATGGACACGAGACTAGAAAAAGAGTAAAGATTTTGTTGATCTATGACTCGTGCTCACCACAAAGCTGCTCTAGAAGGCTTTTTAGACAAATGTGATTTACACTGCCTAACGATTCACCGCCCTGTTAACCTCAATTGTTGAGCTAGGGCAATCGGTGTATTTTTCTAAATGACATTTGCCTCGATTTTTACGAGTCCCAACGGCCCGATCATTCAAGCTGCCTTGGATTCCAAGTGTAAACCTTGGCTTTTAAAAGGCAATCTGGAGGGGACTTCCTTCGAATCCTCTTTCCAAATACTCTGATAATTACCTGATTATACAGTATCACGTTCTTGACAACCAAACCAAAAGCCCGCAAGGGCTACAGGAGCTAGCAATGAGTTAAACCCGGACCAGCAACAACTGACAGACAACACAGATATCAAATGAACAGGCTTCTGCTTGGTTAAAAAATATTTTCGCGCATTGTTCTAGTGTAGCTCTTGTTTTCAAATTAAAATTCGCCGAAGAAAGCCATTGACATAAGGCATTGCTATTCCACAAAAATGCCCGCAAAGTTTTGTTTTCACGTGGACTTTGAAAGGCCAGAATCGCTATGCGACCAGAGTTTTAAATGAGGCGTTTTAAATTACCTGTCCTCGAATCTTATAAGGATTTCCATGCAAATATTTATCTTCTAGCAGGGAGCACGACGCCCCTTCCGTTATCTCTGCACCTGTTGCTCCCCTAATGGTAATAATCATCGATAGAAATTTAAAGAAGTGTGAACGTACTTACAAAGAAAGGCCTTTTGTTCGAATACCAGCCTGCTCGCCCTACATAGACCACTGCATCCTCTTTTATGTCCATGGCATTCAGTCTCCGTTTAAAGGCATGGCCCTGCACGATCTGACATCCGTTCATGAACAACCATGCGGTTGAGCCTCGCACAGCGATCGAAAATATCGTCCATTTTCCATAAAAATTAGGCACGTCGAATTCCACGGTGTATATCTCTGAGGGATTCGAGTTTCGATACGTTATCTCTATCGTTTGATTTTGCGAGTTTTTCTTGCGAATCTCCAATACTAGAAAATCCTTTAGCTGGTCTTTGGAGACGATGCTAAACAAAACACCACCACTTGCCCTATATGAGAGAACTGTTGCCTTGATCCCAAACTCTGCTTGAAATGGCAAGTGTAAAATATCTCTAGCATAACGTCCAATGTAGCTGCTAGCTGTAAACTGGAATGCAGGTCGGCCACGAATCCCAAAGGGGCCAACCATGGGCCTGACATTCTCTGGAACGGGCGATCCGACAGCCAGTAGCAAGTTCACGTCCGTTTTATTTTCTACGGCAAAAACAAAATTGAACAGCAACAAGAACAGAATCTCTTGAAACATACTGATACTAGTATTGATTAATCAACGTGACAATCGACTTCACGAAATCCTCAGCGAATTCTCCATTCTCTCGTATAATATTGTAGAATGATTTCCACACAAATACAGCCATGGATATTTGAGAAATATCACCAACTGATCCGGCTTGATGGGAAATGAATTTACATATTTGAATATTAATTAATGCAACTTGAACCAAAATCCTTCCTCTAGAAGCACTTTCCACCAACTTCGCGTCAACCGTATTGCTCTACAGAAATAACAAATACTAATGTCCCCATAGAATCGTAAATTGGGGATTCCCTTGGTCTGCTGTATGAGATCCTTCAGTGATCTTACAACCGGCATTCGTTCGCCGCCACTGCAAATACAAATATGGGCCTGATTGTGGCGCTCCAACAAGTCGTGCGTGCCAGTGTACAAACTACAGATACTTTTATCAGAGCATGAATTAACAACGATGAGAAAATGAATATCTCATTTCCTCTGCCGGTTTAACCACTGAATTACTCGAACAGGAGTGCCGGATTCGCTGTAGAAACATTTCGTGTGGCTAGGGCCTTGTTAAGCCTTCCCCTTTCTCAAATAAAACGATTTGTCCATAGCTTCGGCTTTCGAGTTTCAGATAGCTATATATTAGGGAGTATTATCAGATGCAATCGTGATCAGCAGCAAAGGAGGTTTAAGAAGAGGCACGACAATGGTTTGGCCCAATGAGCACGGATGCATAGCAGAGGAGACAAGGTGGTTGAGGGGCGTCGTTCGTTAGAATAATTGGCTGGATTGACGAAAAAACAAAACTATGGCCAACGCATGACCCCGTTTCTTTATTAGAGAACTGAGAATAAAGGAAAATTCTAAAAAACTAGCGGTCAAAAGGCAAGTGGCGAAGAAAACAATGGACGGATTTTAAGCTTATTTGGGCCAAAGCGGGAAAACCTATCATTGTTAATAATGAATTTTAAGGCCAAAATAAATCAAAGCAGAACAACGTTCAGAATTTTTGAGGCAATATCCGTGCCATTCTAACATGACAAGTTTCAATGTTTGCAAATTAATACATCCATTTCTGGGAAATTATTAGAGAAATATAAATAGTTTCTGTAGTATGTAGACTCAAATGAAAATTGAAGACACGTGAATCCGAGAAAGTGAGAGACGCACGATCCGTCATGTCTAATGTATGAAAGGAAATAAAAGTAACAAAAAATGATTGCTTTCCAGTTTTATTTCGCATCTATAAAATTTTAATATACGTGTTGGAACCGCTGTATTTATTGACAAAGGTATTCTCTATCAGAAGTCTTTGAATGCTAAATAAAAAAATCTTGAATTACGAGCTAAACAAAGAAAAGTGGAAATTGGAGAGACATGTCAATCGAACCATTTTCCATAATGTCATCATCACATGTTTCATTTTTTCTCTTAATATAGAAATATTTAGTAACATTTTTCAAATCCTTATGTTTTCAGACGCAGACTTCTTTGGAACAGAACTTTGGCCGATAAAATATATTGTAAGGCGTCATTCACAATTTATCTTTCCCAATTAGATAAAATAATCAGTAATTGATATAGCGAACAAAGATCGATGGGAATATACCTTTGGCTTGTAATTCATCAGCTGATAGGCACAGCAACGAACCCAAACAAGAAACACTGGGAACGGTTCTTTTTTTACTTCTGGCTTGTGGTGTAACTGATAGGCAATGTGCCAGCTGAGTATGCATTTTTATGTACAATTTGAGTTCAAGAAAAATTGATTTTTTGCAATGGCGTGATCGTGAACTGTGCAGAAACAGCTTCGAAATAGCAATGGATTTAGGGAATCTCGTGTTCATAAAATAATTGAGAAAATTTATCCGAAAAGCATTACTTCCTTTTTTAAATAGAGAACCAGCAATTAGTCATGTTTACTTCTTTCTGCAATCGCAGGGCCATTGCGTCAAATTTAAAGACTAATTTAAAGAAATATGCAAAAATAAAACTGAGAAATTAACATTCGTGGAGCTAAACGTTCACTGTGAAACTATACAGAAGCAATTCTGCAAAAGTGCAACCCTGAATGTTACGTACACGTAAGCGGAAGTAAATATTGACCACAGAGTCCGAAATTCTTAGAAAACCCATTTGGGCGTTGCTGTAACCAAATAAGGGGAGCTTGGGAAATGTCTTTTGAAGATGAGATGAAAAATGCAATGCGTTGGCATAAGCTCTATTTAAAGCCTTGGCAATTGGAATTGGAGCGTAGCTTAGCTTTCACTCTTCAGTCATTTTTCTGAACTCAAAACATTGGTGAGCAAAGAGCCATCGAAGCACCCGAAAAATACGATCACAAACATTAATAAATCGGATTCAGTGTCAGATATCGCGAAAACTTTTAATGTGAGCAATAAATGAGTCTGGTACCCAGGGTAATAGTTTCTAAGTCTATGCCTTTGTTGCGATTCTGGCTGTGGTCCTTTAAGCAGTATTAGCTAAGACAAGATAAACACGCTTTTTTTATAAGGAACCACTTTATAAGGAACCTACATGTAGAAGGCCGCAATATTTAAAGAACTTATACTACTAAAAACGAAATCCCTAAGGAACTTCTCGGTTTGAAAATTTTTTATAACTGCAAGCATCAAGAACTAAAAAGCCGGTTCCATTCATTTGCAGCCAATACTTGCATAGTTTGTTTGCTATTCATGTGTCAAGTGCTTCGTGGAATAGTTTCCGCATATGCTGTCTCGCCCCTCTCTCTATTAAGTGTTAAGGCTTATTGATGTGCAGTGAAAATTAAGGAACTTTTAAGGAACTTTTAGTAATTTGATGATTTGAGGTCTACGAATAAGGAACTTTTGGAACTAGGCCCTGAGGTTGGTTCCTTATAAAAAACACGTGTATTGCTTTGAAACTCATTTGCTCTACATAACCTCCTTATGTAATTTTTAACGTTATCTGATTGGAGGCTCACTTTAAAGGGAAGTAGTCCGCACACCATTAGCGTCTAATCGCTCTGCTTACATTTAGCTTACTGAGTACTTCTTCATCCAGGTACTGTGCCACTCAGTTATCAGGACAAACAGGCGCAGAATTTAACCCGCGTAAAGGAGACCTCATAATAAACACGAGTCTTTTCAAAGGGATAGTAGGGGATGCCGCAAGTATACAAGAATGAAGCAAATACAAATCAAACTGGACCACGGAGATGCACCTTCTTAAGATTGGACGGCCTTTGTGCTCAAAGTAATCTAAATAGCTCAATTTCTTAAATTAGCAATGAATGGAAATTTGTACAGGCATTTGTAGGCATAATAGGGACGTTTAGACATTTATTAAAGCCAGCTTTGTGAAAATGACGATTGCCTAGTGCTTCATTTCGTGCGTTGGGGTCGTTTTAAGGCAAAACTTTAGTACAGGCAAAATTTGATGTGTCTAGTATCACGTAGGATAAACCTATATGTCATTCCATGTGCTGTGTGTCAATGCCTGACTGACCCAACATCACAAGATCCGTCGGCATACAAAACCAATAGAGAATTTTTGGTAGATTAGCCAATACTTTAAGGTGCCTTCAGGAAGGGCTGTGGAATGACCCCAAGAAGGCGTGGTCGAATCCTTGCCAATTGACTCATAGTGGCCCCTACACTTGGAATGCGGTTGCCTTGAAGGGCGGTTGAAGCACTATTATGGTCATCCTTGGTCATCGCCATATTAAACTGAATAACAAACCGCAAGGCAGTTCTGGAAGAGTTGCAAATTATTTCTAGCTATTAAGGCGAGCTATAACAGGTTAATTAAGGGTGATATTGAAAGTATCGAAATTGCATTTTGTCTCAACAATTTTGTCCGGGATTGTGGGTCTTTTTGTGGTCCCCTTCAACAGCAAAAGGTATAATTGGCCTTCTTTCAAAATGTTCCCCACGGACAAATATGAGACTTCTCCTCCAAAGGCACATTAAAAAGTTGAGCAATCACATAAACATAAGGTAAAATGTCGAAATTGAAAAATTTCATCCTTATAAACTTTACGTATATTATTTGCTAATTAGTATCCTGCCTTTTACTAGTAAACACAAATCAAAAGCCTTTGCCCAGCAGATTTTTAGTCTTTGATCTCAATACACAGCCCTCAATCCCTGCAAATAGGCTTGCCAATAAACTATCACCTTCCTAACTCTCTCTAAATGCAATGGATCTATGATGGTAGGAGATTAATCCAAACGAAAATTAATTTCATATGAAATATGTAGCCAGTTAGACTGAAACAAAGAAATGTTTATGGAATCATTTACGAGCCCATTCAGTTAAAATTCCAAAAAATGTTCAGAAAAACCATAGGGTAATGCTTGAGCAAACAGGATCTTCTGGACAAAAGTCAGTTCTAGAGAAACTTAATTTTAGTGAAAGAAAATTTTATCAGATTGTTTCTTTTGATATCCAATACTGAAATCTAAGGCCCCATTTACAAGGGAATGGATCCGCACAGATCCGTACCCAAACTGGCTACGATAGGCCTTGCGTTTACACGGGCACGGTAGTATCTTTTCTTGGAGAGATCCGTACCTTTTTGGGTACGATTAGAGAGCGAATCCATTTGGATCCGTTCCTTTATTGGCGCCGTATAAACGGGTGGATACGGATCCGCAAAGGCGCGGTACATCGTACCCATATCGTACCTAAAAGGTCCGGATCTTTTGGATCCGTTTCTTTTCTCTCGTGTAAACGGGGCTTAAGAATTTAATTTCAAATCTGAAGCATACCATTTTATGTTTTTACCATGTGATATCCTTCTACAAATTTCCTAAACATTCCTAGCACGATGAGGCGTGTGTCAATATTTTTGGTGACTTTGATGACTTTGGTGATTGGAGACGCAATAGGTGACTGGACGTCTGTGCCAGACAGGACAATCAGGGACATTCATCTTTCAGATCAGCAGGTAACTAAACTTAGGCAGTACCAAGTAAGCTACAATGATGAGGGAGACATTCTATACAAACATTTTGGCTAGCTTTTAAAATACCACCAAATCGTATAAGGGGCCTTATCCTCTTGGCTTGTTTCGAGATTAACTTTTATCAATACCTCTCAAGAAATCTCAACACATTAATCATCGTAATAAGCATTGAGGCCCTAGCGAACAGATCCTTCCGTACCGGTATATGAGACAAACGTTAACGGCTTATTATGGCACCAAAAAGCCTGCTTGCTGGTAGCCTTGGGGGGAAACAATAATTGTGCATTAGTGAATCTGTTTTGTCAAGATCTTCTTAACTACCTTGAAAATGAACCAACACATATTCAGGCTCACCTCAATCCAATACGCGAGATAGAGATACTAGCTAAATCTTTGTAGCGACTGAAATTAACCGCTAATACCATAGTCAATGGTCTGTGCAACATTCGCCGTCACAAAGCGTCCTGCAAAACCCAGAGGATCAATTTGTTCTAATAACTCTTCTTATATAATACATCTGTCTATGAATAATTTGTCAATGTCTGAAAATATGCACTCCCTTCTTTGAAATGCAACTTTTTTGGTCTACGATATTAAGACACAGCTATTTCGATTCGGTCCAATTTGGTCATTAAGTGAAGTGCAAATTCAACAAGCTTTGGATTAAGTCGACTTCTTTTAACTGCATTTGCAGGGCTAAATCGTCAAGTAGGCCAACTCTTGTTACTGTCCCACCTAATACAACCTTAAAAAACGTTTCCATAATTCAGTCTATCGTTAAACATAGTCACCTCTTCGTTAGAAATATGTGCTAGTTGCCTTGATAACAAGAATATGAAATATCATATAGCCGAGTTATTAGAACAAATTAGAAATTAGTTAAACAAAGATATTATCAGTTTCTGACGTCAAAGACAGTAACAAAAAGGCTGAAATTAGGAAATCTTATCAATGCCCTGTTGTATATCCGGGCCTCGCTTCCAAATGGAGAAACTTTGGAAGCCGGCCAATCAGGCCAGTTTGCCAATTAGCTTATAAAATGGCGTTGGCTATTGGATCCAGAATGTAGCTGAAAGTTACGAAAAGACGTTTGGATATAGCCCAAGAAAATTGTGAATTCGCCAAACTTTGGTGGGTTTCGACGTGCAATGCCCACAATTGCTCATTGGTGATTTGGCTAGCTAAATTGTCAATTCCATTTAGAACTGTTCCATTTGTTGGATGGAACCTGATTTTCCAGCGACCCCTGCAACTTCTGTCAGTTGCCGTAGGACGGCGCCTTCCCTGAAGTCCAATTGGAGCTTGGTGCCAAGTAGCGTAATCTTGTTTGCCATGAACTTAATCTTACGTGTAAACCCATCTGAAACGCAGACGGCTAACAACAAATGAAGCGATCATTGTTACATTAGTCTTCTTAGCACGTCTTACGTAGTTTTCAAATTAGAATCACCGCTTATACCCTTCATGATGTTCTAAATAGGCAGTCACCTCTTCTCCTGATATCTTAGAAAATATATTGATGGCGGATGGGGTGGGGTATGGTCCCTTGCCCTAACAAACTTATTTGTGTTGCTGCCAAGGTATTCTCCCTACTCTGTCACACCCAGTTCGCTCTGTATCCGTTTCTTTGAAATTTGGATAAAAGTCCCTAAACTTGCCATCGACATGAATGGGTTTTAACGCCTCTCCCCCTTCCCCCTCCCTCAAAAGCGCTTCCAACAGTTTGCAAAGAAACAGTTGCCACTCTTTTGAATAAGGGATCCTCCGTGTTATAAAGACCAGTAGAAAAGCTTCTTGCTTATCGTGGTTTGCAGGGCTGACAGTGGGACACAGTTGTTTAAACCATTGAAGAGAGATACGGTTAACGTTTACGACAGCTCAGCTTTAGAGCAACAAACATCAAGCGTTTGCTCAAGGAGTTAAAGTAAGGTGAGTGGAAAGTTTGTATTGTGGGTGGCTGTGAGAAAGGGGCTGACTTGGAATTTCGATTCCATGGTGTGTTTGGATGATATTGAGACAACAACTTGAAAGGCCATCGCAGCTCCTGCCTTCCTGGAACGTGTTTTCGTTAGAATTGCGAGTTTGGTTGACATTATTAGCTTGCATTATTATCTTGCACAATTCTTTTTCCTACCCTCGTAGCTTCAGAAAACCCCCTTCCCTTTTCAGCCACGCCTTTCAAATATTGAATTAATTTTTCTCTATTTCAAGCTTACTTCCTGGCTCAAGATTCCACGTGCAATATTCTCCCTCTTTTTAAAAGCATATATTACTTTTATTGCAGGTTATGGGCTTACTGGATTTTCCTTGAAGCCATTGCACGCTACCAATATCTTCCCTGCTTTCCTTGGCACTTTCAATGCGGATAATAACGGCTAAGAGTCATTTGAAAATCATTAATATCAATATAATAGTCTAAATCAAAGAATACAACCAAGCTAAAATGGTTTAAAGATGAATAATGAGCTTATTATCTCAAAAATCTATAGAAATCGACGACAACATAAAACGATCGGGCGAGAATTTGGGATTTAATAGAGGCACACCCTTAAAAGTGGGGGATGAGACGGCTGGGGCATTCATGCCGAGAATCATTAGTCTGTAGTGAAAATTCGGAGGTATCCCCTTTGCTTTGAGAAGATACCATGTACGGAATGTGATTAAAAGAGCATTAATGCAGTTGAGAATTACAAGCCAAGCAGCCGAAACATGTTTAAGCATATGTTTTGGCTTATATTAAGCCAAGTGTCTGAGTCTAAACACGACCTTCTTTCTCACATGCATACACTTGGAGAATTCATTCTTCTCTAAAGCACTGGAGAAACTCTACTGCATTGACAATATCGAGAGGAAATGCAGAAGTAGTTTTGTTTAGTTATGTGGCATATCCAACAGTAGGCCACTGATAAACAGTATGCATTGAAAAGCAGAAAATGGTTCAAACTCACAGCCTGCAGCCTACGGAAATCCCATTAAAATCGCATCTAAAGATAAGTCGAAAATAGCGACGGTGTTGGAAACACTTCCCAGGAAAGACGACTAGACATAAATTCTAAGGATTTGTCTTAGAAGGGTCTTTAAAAATACCCTCCAGACATTTAGCCTGAGAGAGTGGTAGTTCCTATAGGCCCTGTTCAGCTATTCAATATTTATAGTGGATCCCTTAAAACTGGATTAAGCAGTAAATAACAAAAAATATCTACCAAGGAAGGAAAGCTTTCGTGATTCGCAAAGTTGAAATGAACTTATTGGAAGAACTATTAAGGCTGATACGAATACTGCAATGTTTGCCCAAAATTATTTTGAAAAATTTCCAACATTACTTGTACCAATATTTTTGTCAATATTTGTGCCATTATTAGTGCATTGGGAAAATCCTTGCCTGCCAATGTTCAGCAAAATGATAGCATGTTCTTCTCAGGACAAAGCTGGCGAAGCCCTCATCTAGTTAAGGTAACATGGCAAAACTATGCCAAAACAAGTGAAACAAATATTATCAAATTTCAAAATTATCGTCGATCTTAAATTCATGATTAATAAAACGAAATAAGGCTGAAAAGGCTGTTTGGAGCGATAGGCTTGGGTAAAGAACACTGCATTGAGAACAATCTTTTGTATTTTCAAATAGCATCACTAACATTACCGAAAAACATACCCTATTATTGACAAGAAGCATAACATTTTCTTAATTTCCGTCAATCGAGTTGTTCTTATTCTCTTGAAGTAGGGCCCTTAACATTGGTATTCTTGGTATTCTTAGAGATCATACATAGTTCAGTGTCCTTTTTTAATCTTCAGCGACATGTGGTTGAATCAACACTGATTTTGAATGTTCGTCTATGGTGGTATACTGAAGGCTGAGATTAGATTATTTTTGCTTGTGATAAGGCAAAGACGCCGTTGTCAAGAAACAATTTTCGTAAAAAATAGGCCACTAAGCGGACCCATTATGTACTGTTGCTCAAGTTACAGGAAAACAGAATTAGAGAGGATCGCACGCAGAGCACCCAAGTAAACCAATTTCAACAATCAAAAGGCCTAGTTCTAACATATGTTCTAACATATGCTCTAACATAACACAACCATAAGAAGACAAGATGTTTGTAGCTTCCAGTGCCTAGCAAAATGTGCAGCTAAGAAAAGGTGAACGTGCAGTTCCATGGATAGGGCCGTGCAATAAAACTGAAAGTTCAGAGAAAAAGAGATTGGAAAACATTGTAAACTTTGGAAGTAGTAGAGAAACAATGTGAAGTAAAGGAACATTGGAACATGGATGAGTGTCTCATTAGAAGATAGGAGCCCAATACCGCCACGCAGTAAAGTGAATTAAATTGATTCAACGCTGAAAATTTTTACGACAGCGTATTGTGTTTCGCAGTTTAACATCTCCATTCAATTCAAAATTAACTTTAACCTTTTAAATAATAGAACACCACATCCTTTCCAAGTCACCGGCTCGACATATGATCTTCTGTGCGATTTTCCTTTGCCCTTTGAATGTGGGGCAATGGTCAGATCGTGACTGGCTTGTAAATAAAAAACCGATAGTACATCTGCCCTTTGGTCAAGCTAGGACTGAGGTCAAGCTTACATTTGAGCTACAATAGTTAAACCTACCCAGTGATAACGGCTACGTCTTTAATTACCTTGAATATACACTACCTAAGCTTGCACGCAATGATTTTGTTATACGTTTTTCGTGCAGGGATGGAAAACACAGATAGTAATTAGGCGTATTGAATTATTGTAAATCATATTGCTTTTGGCGAAAAAGCGTGGTAAAATGTCGACAATGTGTTTTACAAATTTGACTTTGAATGTTATCACTTTGTCAGACGAAGTTTTTTGAGAGTCTGTTCATGACCAATAATCACTTCCCTCCCCTGATGAACACTGCCCACCTTATTCCTAATTAATATGCACAGGGCCTAACTGAATCGATGCAAAAGCTGAGAATTAAAGGTAGGTTTTACACATGACTTCAACTGCCGGTAAATTGCGATAACAGAATCCTTGAAACCCTAAATAACGAAGGCGAAACAGCCGAAGAGTGGCTGCAATTTGGAGGAGAGGCCAGCTTAAAATGGTTGCGGCTTTTCCCTGAAAATATCCTTTTAACAGTTTACGGGATTAAATTTTCAGTTCATATATTTATTAGCAGGACGTCAGTATTTGCGAAAGTAATCTTCGACGATGAAGAAACCTTACAAAACCTATACCACAGCTTCTAGAACTCCCGAAGAACCGTAGAATCAGACTGTCAAAAGCCTTTAATAGTTGCGGGTTGTAAGTAATATAACTGATCCCTCTTGATTGTAAGGAATTTCATCCTTACAATTCAAAATTATTTTCATGAGTGACACTAAATGTTCGGCTGCGTCAAACACAGGACACGATGTTAAATCTTTATCATTTATTTTGATTTCATAAAGTTGTCAAGATAGCACACCCTTGTAGGAAGAGAGAAAATGGGCCTTTTGTTCAGACCATACGAGCCAGTGTACGGTAAAGATGGATAGTACGGATATGTATTATGTACCAAAGGAACATATAATCAACCCCACACGCATTGCAAACAGTTTACAAGTTATGAGTACCATTGACTTAGTCGGTGTGTTAATAATGTTGAAGGTTAAAAAATTCAGCGGCAGAAAGCATGAGCGTAGGGTAAGTGTCGCTTGCAAATAAAAGCATATGTTGGCTACATTTACGCCGCACCTTTTCACAACCATGTTTTCAGCTTATCCTGATGACGCCTAGGGCGATTAAACAGCCAGAAATTTAAGACAGGCGCGAGAGTAATTCCTACAAAAACAGAAATGTGTAGTGGACCTGCACATTTAAAGAAAAGTAATTAATTTGCTCAGTTACCACCCCCAGCCCCCCCCCCCCCTCCCCCCCCCCCCCCCCCGCCCCCCCCCCCCCCCCCCCCCCCCCCCCCCCCCCCAATAAAAGGTAAAGTAATGGATATTTTCACTTTGGATACTTACTTCTTCTGCAAGTGAGCACCATTGTTCTGGATCTCCGGAAGTTGATACCTCTGATGTTACAGTGTCGGTTATCCTGGAGGTATCTTGGCAGAGGCTTGATAGATCCATCTGCAAAAAAGAAACGACTGACTGTTAACACAATTTTCATCTAACGGCTTATTAAAAGTGGATTTTCTAAAACGTCTTCTTGAATCTGTATTAATTACCCAACATACATAACAAAACCTTCAGCAGCATATGTTGGTGTAACTCGTAGAAATTGTAGCTGTTTCTCAAATAAACAGACTTAAGAGTGTCTATTTTGTCGATTTATTGCACTGTAAGCGTATCCTAAATTCAACGACTTTACTATGGTTAAATGTAAAAGCTCTCAACAATTTCTTTAATCTTTGAGGCTTTGAACTAATTTGAACCATACTGCAAAAATATTATATCTTTGATTGACAACGAGCTTTTGGGCTTGGTAAAAAATACACTTGCTTTCGTCAGAGCTTGCTTGAATAATCTACCATTGCCAAGTTAATAAAGCCACAGCTTTGAAGCAAAGATAACGCTACCTTGTCTATAATCTTTTTCACAACCGTTCGGTTTAGATTCTAATTAAATTTGCCTCAAAAGGAAAATTTTTTAACACCAATGTCTTCGTACTCTTTTCTCTAATAATCGATCTTTGCTTAAAACATCACCCGTCAGTCAGAAACCTCTAAGAAAGGTTCGTCAAAAACTTTCATTAAATGCTGTATGAACTTTTGCTAAGATAGTGGCCATTGATTGACAGTATCTCGAATGGATGACAAGCAAACTCTCTTTCTTGCAAACAATAACTTTTGATGCACACCTTTAACACTGCATTCATTGTGCTTCGAAATGTTTGTGTTTATTTTTCCACATTTTGATAAACTTTGCGCACATCACAATTAGTTTTTTACGAAGATATTTCTTAGGGGAATCTCTTTTACAGAAATGCATTTTAGCCTTTAGCTATACGTACGACTTTTCTAGCATAATTTCCATTCCTTTATAAAGCAGGACAGCAATAATTCTGGCGCAGATTTTCCTTCAAAGGGATCAATATCAACTTTGGTAGCTTATTTGATAACAAAAGATCACACATTGAAACTTAGGCCTATTACCAAAGTGCCGATAAAAACAGTTGAAAGTGGCATAACCGCAACATTGGTCGGTACGATGTTTGCATGGAGCGGCAGATGAAAGATCAAGCAATGCTTTACTTTTTGAACTGAGCTCAAGGCCATCCGTCAATGTGTGTTACACCGTGAATCTTTGCAGAAACTGAGCTTCAGCATACAAGAAGGGCAAATATTTTCCCTTACAACTAATTCAGCATGCAACTGCCACAAACATCAGTTGATCGATCCAGACTAAGCACATCAGTTCTAATTGACTTTGGGACGGTCTATACTCGGCTGACTTCCCGATTAATAATAACAAATAATGTATAATTAGTAGTACGACAAACTGTTTATTTGTGATTGGCTCATAGGCAACAGGATTTTTTGTATTTGGGATTGTTTCGAAAACTTTCATAAAGATGCCTGATTGCCCGAGAAAAGCCACGTGCAATGTGCGCAAATTGATTTCTGGTAGCAGAATGGATTTTCATCTTTGGCAAAGCAAACGTATTTCGAACAATTAAATTTTTTTTATTTAGCAAGGGATCAATAGGCCTAAATTACTAGTGCAAATCGTATCTCTAAAATCGTGTGAATCGCATGCCAATTGTAATTCTGAGTTCTTCTCTATGCACTCACTAATGACTGTTTCTCAACTGCAGCATGTTCATCGCCAAGGAAAATTCCCGCCATCATCTCGTGACCAGATCCCTAAGGCACTAAAACATTATTTGTGCAAAGAGAAAAACATCCAAGCAGACTGTAGCATTCCTATTTCCAAAGTTTTGAATTTTGCCCTCTAAATTCCCACGACCGTCTGGACGCATTTGAAAAAAGAATTTACAGAGAGCAAAAGGAATGAATTTCGTTAATATTGAAGCAGTCGATTACAATTGTGTCTTGCACAAACTTTTCTGACCACCCAGACAGCGTTAATTTTTAATAGCTCCTACTGTGGCTGTGCGCGGAATATCGAACTATTAATAAAAGAGCTACAACAGCTGTGCGATCTCGCCAATCTTTTTCTTATCTTTGATGTGATGATGTAGCGGAACATGTGTTAGGTTAGACAATGGCCACTCCTTTTCCTCGCGACCTTCATCGTCTGCTCACACTCTTCCCTCTCTCCTATAGCGCAGGGTCTTAACAAAAGTTAATTGATTTCATATCGTGATTCCTTTTCCCCTTAAAAAAACCTTCGACGGCCATCACTTAAAACTTTCAAATTTCAGTTCATTGTAGACTGTTATGCGCTTGTTTTATGCACAAATTTCCCACTTCTTTTTTACTTTATCCACCAGTGTTATTGTTAGGGTGGTAGAACTATTGTGACTAAAAGCAGGTTATCAGTCCTCAAATTCTCGTCCGTTCTTCGACGTTAAACCTTTCCAAGCTAGTGTCCATTGGAACACCTGTATTTGCTACACTCAGTACAAGGAGTATTTTTTATTACAAGATAGTCAGCTAGAGAAATCTAATTGGTATTAACCAGAAGGCACTTGAGGAACCTCAGATAGGCCGTATATAAACAAGGTATATCGACCCAAAGCCATTTATCTGAGTGGAAGAATAATTGCTTAGTGAAAGAATAATTGTACCTTGTGTTTAAGGACAAGTCTCTTTGATGCACTCACTGCATCGAAGCAATGAGTATCCTCTATTCTTGAAAACAAAAAACAATTGAGCACTGACTCTTTAATATCTTCAAACAGTTTCTTGTTTTTTGTTTGTATACAACCCCATCCTTCTTTAATCATGGTGGCATAACCCCACCTGATGAATGATAAATGCCATCTTTATTAAGTATAATAGTTTATTAACATTAGCAATAATCCTGTGGAAATGAGTAATTATAAGAATCCTTATTAATGAATGAGACAATCTAATTAAAAAGGCACGCCTGAAAGCAACGGAAACGGCAATGGAAAACAAATTCAACTTTTAAATTCGAATTCTTGAAAATGCAATCCAATTATGGTCTTAATCAGACCAAAGGTATTTTCAAATCGGGACTTGATATGGTTTATTAAAATTTTGTTTTTAATGAAATTTTCAAAATCGTAAGCTATACGGTGAAAAGATTGAATCCACAATGCTTTAAATGGCATTACCAATATTCCAAAGAAAAAAATCTCTAGTTGCTGACTTGAGAACTTAGAACGGGAAAAAGGGGAGACTGCCTTATATTTTGCCAGTCTAAACTCAATTTCCTTTGCTTTATATCTGTTACTATTTCAAAACTGACGATACATTTATTCAGGCATCCGTAAGGTCACTTTCTCTTTAGAACTCTAATATGACCCCTGTGTGGCAAAACTCGATTTCTTTTCATATCTAGGCAGCGGTTCTCATCTCACTAAAAACAACTGCACTAAAAGCAGCATGGGCATCTGGTAATAGATTATAACAACGATAACGTCTTTTCCAAGTTGATATTCTGTTGATTGAGATTTTCAGTACTAATTTCAAAATTAAAGTATATATATATATATATATGTAATCAGAAATTCAATAGCCATCTGGACTTTCAAAGAATCTATGGGACTTTATTAAACTATAACAAAAAAACATCTACACCAGATATTGATCCAATTTTGTCAGCTGGTTGGCATTTTGTGCAGACTTTCTCAAACCTAGAATCAGGTGCCGATTTAGGTCCCCTTCTAAGTGGCCCTTTGCACCGAAAACATTAAAATCATGTGGAAAAGTAGTTACATGCATAATGAAAGGTTTTGGACCCAAAACTCGGCAAATGCTTCCTCATAACGTCTACCCAGAAGTGAACGAAAAGTGCTGGGAAAATTATGAATGAATTGGCTAGTTGAAGAGTCCAAGAAAGAACGAACTCCAAAGAAAGAACGGTCTTGATTATGTTAATTATGCACATCGACGTATATTACGTAACATCTATCAGTTATCGACCGTGCTGCACTATGTTGCGGGTTGGAGGGCCCTGGTTCCCCGCCTTCCTCTTCCTGTAGATTTGATAGCCTTCGAATGCGGAATGAATTAACTGACTGAATATGAAAAATTATTGCTCCTTTCAATTAGGCAATTTGGTAATTCTATATAAATGTGTCAGCTCTGCACTCAAGCATGATTAGAGTCCAAGAAAAGTTCGCTTTCCTCTGGCTGCAATTTTTACAATTCAAACCTTCCTCGCCACCAATTCAAAACAAATTTTTTATAATTACTTACACCGTTAAATAAAATTACTTAAAAACCTTCCTCAAATACCGTAAATTCTCAATTAAGCCCCATCTCTTACTAGCCCCCTCTTTTAGAAGGAAAAATGAAATAAGCCCCCTCTCAATTTAGCCCCCCCCAAAAAAAAGTCTCCAAATTTTCCAAATTTACAGGCTGTTGGTAAGCAGAGGAATGAAGTCGAAGAGGAATCTTTGACTTCAGAAGACGACATGGCCAACAAGAAATTATAGAGTTAAAAATCGACCAGATTACGATGGTGATGATGATGACAATATTATTGACACAGAAGCCTCATTTGATACTATATGATATTAATAATTGATGAAGATGATGATGAGAATATTATCAATGTAGAAGCCTGGTTTGATGTTTCTCTTATTTTGCAAATACAAAACTTGGTATATCACAGAGAATGGTTTTTATTACAAAATATTAATTAAGCCCCCCCTCCCTTGAAGTGCTGAGAAACAATAAACCCCCCAGGGGGCTAAAAAGAGAATTTACGGTATGACAGGCAAAACTCTCGTAAATTTTTCTGGACCCTGATTATGTTTTCATCTTGTTCATTTTCCTAATACATCCCGGTTTTTTTACACTTTGAACAATTTTTGTATTTTTACAGGGCGGGTTGACTAGAGTTACATTAGAGCAATAAAACATAATACGGCAAATGCTGTCAGCACGTTTTGACACAAGCATGATTTTAAAGGACATTGCCATGGCACTGGACACACTCAGTCGTCGCTTTCTGTAGCATTACATAATGCCTGTTACATAGTGCCTGCTTCAATATGCCTGCTATTCGAGACATAGCCTTTTACATGTAGAAAGAACATTTTAGATTGGATCGTGATGCATAAAATCTAAGAAGGTGGATATAATTTTTCAAGAAATGATTTCTTTTGTATTTCATCATTTGCACCATTTCTTAATTCTTATCTTTTATGAACAAATGAGTTTGGTTCAGTTTTTCGACTAAAAGAAGAAATTTTGATGTTTAAAAAATCACGAGAAAGCGGAAACAGAAATGCTGAAGAAAAATTCTTTAAACATTCCTTAGAGTATACATGTCGGATCGTGGGTTTTATGGAGTGGAAAATTCAAACAAGTAAGACCTTTTCAGGATTAATTTACACCTAAAGCGTCATCAATTTTCAGCAAGGAGACCAGAAAAAGCCTGTACGTAGAAATGACGTTTCTGTAAAATCTATTTTATCTGAAGTATAGATCTACACAATACTGTGCCGTCAAACTCGCAAGGGTAACTCGTAACCATTGAGAAACCGCCTTGAAAAGTGGTGCAAATGCAGTCTTCTTTAGCGGAATATCAACGAAAGCAAAGCAATCGAAAAATAGTAACAAACGACCGCAAAGAAAACCATCAACGACATAAGTAAAAACCAAGTAATCAAAAAGCGAAAGACAGAGCATCGTCACTATCAAGTCCAACCATAAGTATATCAGTGCAAACATCAAAAAAAGAAACAAAGAAGCAGAAGAAAGATAGCAGAAGAAACGTCGCTTTTTAGTCTTTAATTCAGCGGTATTTTTAGTCTCATTAGGATGATATGAATGGCAATGAAAGAAGCGAGCTTTGATCGTCATTGCTCGAAACATCAAACAATATGTCAGAGAAGTTTCAACATACTGTTAATGATTTTTTTCTATGTGCGAAAATTTTGGATTTCATTTGGCCTGAAGTAGATAATAACGGACAATCAAAATAAGTTGGATTTTAGTTTAGTTGATTGAATATGTTAGTTTGGAAAGTGGGAAAAATTTTGTTATTTGTGGGAAACATTTTGCTGTTTGTTTATTATGTTCTTCTAAAGCACTTTACCACCTCGTATTCCAGTCGCTTTTATCATTATAATTCCAGTCGCCATTAAAGCCATAATTCCATTTACGTTTATCGCTGATTGAGACTCTTTAGAAATGCAGTAAGTTTTTCAACTTTACTTTTGCACTGACTATCTCTTGAGTCAATATTGAATTACAAAGCCAGCAAGATGAACCCTCCAAGATTTATCATAATAACTTTATTCAGATCATGCAGGATAACAAAAATTAAAACATGTTGAAAATTCCAAGAACAGGATGACATTTGGAACAATTTTGTCTTCGTTTTGTTTTCATACCTTAGACCCTAGATGAACAGCGACGGAATACAAAAATCTCCCGTCTGGTTTCTCTTGACACAAAATGTTCCAACAGTACATCCCTAGTCTTCTACCTGCAGGCAGTTTGAGATATTGACCTCTGCTCCAAAATGTCACTAACACCACTTCTAAGAATGAGCCCCAGGCCTTCTTTTGGTTTATCCAACTTTGATGATGACGATTTTGAATAACAAATGTCAATTTTCATCAAATCTCGGCGGGCATTTGCATAACTTGGTTGATTATTTTGAAAGTTAAGGGTCAAAACGAATAAACACCTCAAGCAGGAAATCCTTCAAAAGGAAGTATTTGCAGCTTAAAAGTTAGGAATTGTTTATTTGGAGAAAGTTTCAGAAAAAACAATCGTGCTGTGAATTTTTCAATATCTAATGGGATCGACGTGTACCACCTATACGTTTCCTGGAGTCCCTAAGATGGCAGTTATTTCCGTCTTAAGATTCCACACATGGGGTATCCATGATCATTTTTAGATCTATCACAATGTTGCGGATTTGGAGTACTTTGTTCAGCGTACGTCCGTCTTCTACAGCTGAGATAGCTGCTTTCTAAAGACAAGCACTTAAGCACGAAGGCACGTGCTGCAAGAGAGCTGGACCTTTAAAAGTATAAAGAAGTTATGAAGGTTTTTCTTGCCCTTGCACACAGGTTTGCCCCTCTCCTCTGACACTCTTTGCACATGTGATACACTAATTCGAACCATTGCTAAACCATCATTTAGATCGTCATCTAACACTTAATCTCCAAGTGTCACTGACAGTAGAGGTGTGATATTTAACAGTTCTACTCACCGCTGTCAAAGGGACGCCTTTCCATCATTGAAAGTGGCAACTGGCACATCGTTGAAGATATGAAGGCAAGAATCCAAATAGACCAGCACTGAATGATGAAGCATCTGAAAGGGAACCAGTTTGATGTCATTTCCAGTAGATAGTACACAGCTTCTTACATAGGTTGTCTGTACCCAGCTTATGATGGGCAAAGGTGTTTTTCCAGAGAGAGAAATGATCCTTTCTCCTCTTGTCTGTGCCAAAAAATCGACCTATAGTCTCGCCACGTTAGTTTGAAGGGCCTATAAGCAACGTATAGAAATACTGTTCTACCTGAGATCTTGGTACAGACAGACTTAGATCTAAACCACCACAACCAGAACAATGGGTGGTCTATCCGTGTCAGGAACTTTGCGTAAAAACAATGATAAAACATACCCATGTATGTATATACACGAAATTAAAGAAGTCTTTCCAGATAGGGCTAATCTTGCTTCGAGACAAACATATAGAGTTAATCGTGATATTGCTTGCCACAAAACACTTACGGGATTCAAGAGTAGAAAAAAGGTCATCATGATTGCAATTACAAATGATAACCAGAATGACACGACATAAACATGACATAAAATCTACTGACGAAAAAGCAAAGGAACATGAAATAAACAAAAGCACATGGATCTAATTTCTAACACAATTTTAATTCCTGGGCATTTCAAAGAAGCATATTCTGTTTTAAATGATACTAAGAATGACCAGTTCTAGAATGACTTGCACCTTTCAACTTCTGCAATAAAAGAACTACTATGAGAGATTTCTCACAAAACAGAAGCATCTCTTGTTGAGCGATGTTAATTGGGGTCCCCCTTGTTTGATGCAATTTGGCATGCAATCAATCATAATCATGTACGCCTTGGTCAGCCAATTGTCTGCCTTATCAGAGAGAGATTAATTTATGATGATTTGTAAGTCACTTGTTGTTTGAAATCTACCCTGCCAATCAATTACGAAAAGGTGAAAGATAAAAATAAGACCTAGATAAGATGGCCCGAGGAGAACTCTTCAGACGGCTTTGCCATTCTCGTTAAGCAAATATGTTATGTAAAATCTTGATGATCAACCGAAATTCCAGAGCAGACAAAGTTACTTAGAAAAAGAGGATTGTCGTTCCCAAAGAGCTTGTAAAAATGTGGTGGTTCTAATAGGCATTAACAACCTGCCACAAATTGATACTTTAGAAGATGAAGCATAATTTTAGCAATGAAACAGTAGAAGCTTAATTTTTGCACACTTTAGCAAACTCCTCAGAGTATGCAAACGTTGTATAATGATGCTAGCAGCAATCATCATTGCTCGATGTCTTTGTTTAATTGATTATGAACTCTGAAACATGTTTGACTGAAAAGAAATCTAGTTGATCTTCACCCATCGATCTGGGGGGGGGGGGTTGGTGATGGGTGGGGTCGGTCTGGTTGCAAGGTACTTCTACACTCAATGAACGTTCACACCACACCCTCGCCATCTGCTGAAAAGTCTGCCCAATGCCCCAGCTCGTTTCTTTTTCCATTTAAACGTTTAGGCCGTATTGACATTACTCTTTCTGTTGTTGCTGTTGACCTAAAGCCCAGTCTCCACGTAGCAAAGTAACTGGGGAGCACCCTAACCTCAATGAAATACGATAAGCCCCTCTTAACTTGTCGATACGCAGAATATGCTAAGTATGTTTGATTGAATGCTTAGAGGGACAATATAAACATATACATGCATTGTATAGACAGGAGAGTGTGGTCCGACTCAACTACTTAGTTGCATCTATGCTATTACTATGGCATAATGGTTGAAAAGAATCAATTATGCAAGCGGAGCCCATTAACAGGCAAACGATATGTCCCTCTGTATTGCCATACGTGTGGTGCTCCTTTCATAGTCTTATCACATTATGCCACTTTACCCTCAACCAACGCATTCATGGATGGATCAGTTCCAACAAAAGCCAACTCGTTAAACAAGGAAAGACAATCTCTGTGTCTGAACTTCACCTGCACTTTTTGCAAGAGCATCAATGATGCTTGTTAATGTTGATGCCAGAACAGTTAACTTATCGATATAGCTTAATCTAGTCTTCAGTGGCTGCAAACTTAAATGGAGTTGAAACTTAATAGAAAAATTATTGCCCATTTCACAAGCTTTGAAGAAATGCACATTATTGTTGGCGCCTTACTCTAAATTATTTAGAGGAAAGGAAACAGTAATGATATGAAGAACTTCTTAATGACGTCAGAGTAGTCCAAAGGGTTCCAATGGGCATGGCACAAATCAGCACCAGGTACATGCTTGAAGATCTTTTCGCAGGAGCCTGGCATTTGGATTGTCGAATTAGGGACAGTCTAATCTGCTAAATCTTACCCAGTAATCAGGTAAGGAAAAAAGGACCGGCTTGAACTACCAGATTGCTTTGAAATAAAAAGCTATTGAGGAACAACAGTGATTAGTTTCAATAGCTGCCGCAAAGCTGGTGAAATTTTGAACCATGTTGAACATAGGGATGCAATTATAAAGTAAAAACCATATTCTACATATTGGTAGTTTGCAGCTAAGGCACATTCTGATTCATATCAGCTTTCCAGGCTTTCGTGGTACAGCTGTAAAAAGCTTAATAAACATATCGCGTATTTGTTTGCCATAAACCTTTTAGGGGAATGGCTTACATATAAATCATTCGCCACGAAGGCATCCCGGGCGTTTAAATTGGCATACCACTGGGCATTTTTCGAATTTGAAGAGCCGCTAAATCCATGACAAGATCAATCCATAAATTCATTCCAAATACTTGGGACATCGAATGGATGAAACAGTGGACTATTGTTTGCTGAGCAGATTAAGAAGTTTCAAACGCAGTATTTGATCAGCAATGCCCTTAACTGATGTCCTTCACTCAAGGTTATGTTTGCGAGCCATGGCCAGTCAAGATATAATAGGTGTCTGTTCTCCTAGTCATAAGTCAGTCAAAATGAAGTTCCACAGTAGCGTATTTTTTATTCTGAACAAGAACTGTATTAAAAAAGTGATTCATGACATGGTACCACTCTGGCCAAGCCATCGGAAAAACCTCTCTACCTTCTTTGAAAACGGCACACGCTTGCGTATCCGTAGAAAAATAAAACTTGCGTATCGGTAAAGTTAAAAAATTCTTCTATCGGATTATAAATGATCCAATGTTATGTGGATGCGGCGTAGAACTACACTTTCTGAAAGGAGAGTCCGGGAGTAGAGAGACCTTTCATGTTTTGTGATTGATGATCATGACAATAATCTATGAAGAAAACATAGAAACTATGCAAAGGAACATCTCTGACCCTGATCTCACAACTGTAGCATTCGTATTCTAAACTGCTAATGCAATTACATGTTTCCAAAATACGTTAATCCAGTTTGGTAAAGCCGCGAGTGCAGCACGGGGCCTAAGTTATCAGAGAGACAGAGACGTATGTGACCTGATCCCTAGCACACAGCACTGACAAAAGGATTGAAGGGCGCGAGTCTAATCGGGCCACTGGAAACGCCCGAAGACACTTGCTTATCCTGGATTTGAGATTCTGGAGTCCATTTGAAAAGCATGTAAGATGAAAGGGACACAGGATGTAGGGTATAATCCTGTAAGGCAAAGATATTTGGCGCACTAAGGAGAACAGCTATTGAGGCTTTGGTGCATGCAGACCAAATACCATTCGACTGTTCCTGTGTTTCGTATCATGGGGAAGACAGCGGCCAAACCAGGCTACAAGGGGTAGACTATAATTGGTTTTGCGAACAGTGACTGGTTAAATTTGATGGATATACAAAACGGTCTAAAAAACTTATTTTGTTCACTGTATCTTTCCTTCCTGATAGAATGATGTTTAAGATCTTGTTAGCTCACGAAAAATTGGTGTTGCATCAAATTTGTGGCGAGAGGGAAGAGTGGACATAAAATTGAATGAATATTATCTTCGCGACTAAATTCTTCTACTCGCAATCACGATATCCGAAAACCAAATATTTTCTGTAGCTCTGATACTTTCTCTGACCCGGTAAAGTTCTGCCTGGCTGAAGCATACCAAACAGTTCATGATTGCTGTTTGTGCATTATAATTACCTTGACATCAAATAAGTAGTTAATTATACTTTCTTTGCATAGGAAGCACCACGACCACATAGATACTGAATTTACAGGTTGGAACCACAAACCCTGTTCCTAAACTTGAAATCACGCGAGCTTAATGGCTAGCAGCCTAAGTTACTCGGCAAACGTTTACACTTTACCACAAAAACGAGGTCACCGCTGCCTTACCACCAGAAAAATTTATCGCCTTATAGTAAACAATTTTGTCGAGCATCGATTTTGCCAGTACACGCTTTTTTATAAGGAACCTACCTCAAGGCCTAGTTCCAAAAGTTCCTTATTTGTAGACCGCAAATCATCAGATTTTAGTACCAAAAGTTTCTTAAAAGTTCCTTAAGTTCTCACTTTTGGTGTTTTGACTATAATAAGCCTTAACACTTAATAGAGAGAGGGGTGAGACAGCGTATGCGGAAACTACTAAATGAAGCACTTGACACACGAATAGCAAACAATATATGCGAGTATTGGCTGCAAATGAATGGAAAGGGCTTTATAGCTCTTGATGCTTGCAGTTATAAAAAAATTTCAAATGGAAAAGTTCCTTAGAGATTTCGTTTTAAGTAGTATAAGTTCTTTAAATATTTCAGCCTTCTACATGTAGGTTCTTTATAAAGTGGTTCCTCATAAAAAGCGTGCACTTGGTAGAGCGAGCGATCATTTTTGAAGGGCGTTGCTTCTTGCATCATGTGCCTAAATGGAAGAAATGGCCCGTGTAGCAGACACGTTCCAAGAGATTAAAACTGCCTTAAGACCCGTTGTCGCGTCTAAGTTGCTTTAGGAAGTTTGCTCAATCCGAATTACACTTTTTGTTTGGGTGCGGGCCTATTTCTTGCGATATACGCAGCAAACTGTTTAATCCTAAATGCTTGTGGATCAATGAGATGGAGTCATTTTGGCTATGTCGATAGTTGTTGCTGTTCACCAAAAAAACAGGAAACAACAATGCTAATGCCAGCGAAACCAAAATAATCAACAAAGCGCGTAAAAAATAAAGGCCTGGTAATGAGTTGAAAGTCTGGAGTCTGGGCCGGTGTTTGGAACTGAGCTGTCAATCACAAAGAATTGATGGTGAGAAATGTCTCATAGCGAGGCCACTACTTAAAACGAGGCCGTAAATTCAATGAACCTCTTCTTTACTTTTGAATGTAAACATGTACAGAATCAAAATGCGCAAACTGATAGTGAATGGGCATATTCATCACCATAAGGAAACGAGCTTTCGTAGCGGAAATTCCACCGCATGTTGGTTTGCTATCAATGGTTGTTCATATTTCCACGCTGATTATCGTGTGTCGAAGAATTTCTGCATTCCCAATAACTCCATGCACACGATCTAAGTGAACAGTGCACGGATTCGACACAAGCCTGTTTATCGTCCTACTGATACAGTAATTTATCAGCTCAGGGTATATAGGAAGAAATCGCACACTCGTGTGAAATGAAATCGGATTAGATGGCCGGTGAATCTTCTGTGCGAAACAGAAGCATTCGCCGCAGTCAAACAAAGGGATATCCGATATTGTGATCAATGTTGGATAACAACATTTCTTCTTTACTTGGCCATTACTGTCTCTTATAATTATTAAGGTCTCTTAGGGAATCTCCAATTAAGGAATATAAATCACCGTCGTGCGATGAAAAGGTCTTTTGATGGTGCCCAAGTCTGATGTGAGCTTGCCCACACTGATCTAGATCGAAGTGCCAACCCCTCGCATGACCTTGAACATCGCCACTTGAAGTGTCTTTGGAGAAAGTGTTTTTGGTTCAGTAGTCAACCCATTGAAATCTCTTGTCAGGTTGAAGAAATTCATATGTCTGTCCACAAATTAAAACACGACACGACGACATTGGGTTGCCATTAGTGGCTCGCTGTCAGGGGCCTATAGACCCATCTGAATAGCAGCGCAAACAGAAAAAAAAGAGCTAAATTGTTTGTTTGTGATATTTGCTTGTAATATATAACCAACGTATATAGGAAGGGGCGCGCGAATTGACTTGGCCATCCCAGGGAAATCATAGTCATCCCGCCACACGTTGTATCGAAATCGTTGCGTATACGAAAACATCGAGGCAACAACTTCATTGTCTGCTGGGCCATGCCCCTAGATCTTGAGGAAAGAATGATCGGCTTGAGAAGATCGTGACCATTTCTTGCAGTGTTCTTTAACAAGGTGATTACCGACCGTCCCAATACCCTTTACACGGGGTACAGTTTAATTTGAAAGCAGATTTTGGTCAATTTAGAAACAGACAGATTGGTGGCCCGACATTACGTAGTGATGAATATTATTGAATTAATTTAATAGGTTTTTGTGTATTCAAAAGCCAAACGGTAGCAGCGGGAATTACGATACAGATTCAATTTAAAATTACGAGACATACAATTGCTAGCATGTTCTCCCAGCAACAACCAGGATTCTATGTTTAGATAGGAAGCTTATGTCATTAAGATATCTTTAGTTTTGCATGCCTTTAGTTTGGTTTCTTTAATTTAAGTCTTGTGTTTTTTATTCAAAGTACCACCCTGTTGCCCGTATATTTTTAGTTGTTCATTTGGTTACGCGATTGAAACTCCGAGATTTCTAACAATTTATTTTAAAAACACAATAATTCGTTTGTTAAAACCACGCTCACAAGATGATAAACATTCGTTGTAGCTTTATTGTACCGATTAAGGAGATCAGCGTAGCAATGATTGAGAAAAATTTGAAACGTCGTCCACTTTTCTCCGAGTTCCCTGCATTTGACTTGCTTTTCCAAACTACAATCATTTTTGTTGTCCGATGGTGAAACCAATGGCAAAGCCGATTATGACGTAGGCGTCAAAACCTACACCATAGTACAACCTCTATGGAAAGGGCCCTTTATCAGCTACATGTGTATAAAGGAAAGCATTGTGATCCTATTCAGAATGATGTTAATTCCTTTCATCAGAGATCTACAAATCTTGAGTGTGGCCACCCTAGACCAGCCAGTTTACGGGTCACGCGAAACATGGAAGATAATCACAAGTAACAATGTTTTGCAAGAAAACCTGCTCTGAGAACCGAATTCTGGGTAAGAAATATCTAGTTCTCAGGCAAAAACTTCACAAACAAAGGAAAGTTGTCAAAATTTGCCAGATTATTTAACGATGCAAATAGTGTTACGCAAATAGTTGTAAATGCATTCGAATAGAAGCCTGATTTCTTGAAAAGTTTGAGAAGAGAAGAAAAATTGGCGAATTTCATTGTTTGCCAAATTACTGTCATTGCAACCAGAAGATCCAAATTACTTTCATTGCAACTTTGCGTATTTGCACGTTCAGAGCTGCCAAACTCCTCAAACCGCTACTTGTCCCATTTTTGTATCACCCTCCCTCATGCACCCCATATTCCATAGGCTTTATCACGACTTTCAGTACCAATACGATGCGACATTTACAGTGATTATAACTTTGTTCCTTATAATTCCTCTTAGAATCTATTGTAACCAGGTTTAATCCAGAATTTAGAAGCACCGAATGCTGTTTTTCAACAAGTTTTAGAAAAAGTTGCTCGTGGTTTCCTGAGCAACAAGGTCTTGCAACCAAAAGGACTTTTGGCGAAATCTCGGATATCTTCAGGAAACTAACAAACTCTTGGCAAAACTCGTTTCGTTAATTAATTTTAACCGGATCTGACGGAACGACGATAATTTCGTCATAAAAAGGCGGCCAGCTTTGACCTCATTGAAAATTCAAGAATCAAATTTGATCTCAATCTTGTGTGTTGCAACAGCGAGGGCATCTAAATCACAGCTAAGCATCGACTGATTTCAGATTTCATGCTGAAATAATCTTACCTGTCTGATAAAAATGTTGTCAGACGTAGTGTGTCAAAGCATAATCAATCTACCTATCTTTCGCTACTTGAATTTATTTACAAGCTTTGTGAATTATCTTAATGAGAAGATAAAGATATTCCCCGACAGAAAGATAAAAGGAAATCGCATACCGTAACACTGCCATCATCGTCCCAGAGCAGCCGTTTAAATATCCTCACTGAAGGCTAAAACACTGTCGTTCGACTTGGTTTTCTCTTGCAAGACTTCTTCTGACCAACGATAACATGCACCTTCCACGAAATTTGTATTTACCTCCAACCAATGGTCAGTAAAAATGACCCTCTTTACTCCGAATTTCTGTATACACGCCCGCCGAGTAAACAAACCCACTTTATTCCGGGAGAGTGTTTCGCGAAAATGCTAACGTTTACTTTCTCCTATGTTATCTTGGGGAGGTGCAGCCAAACAATCCTTTTCTCCGTGGTCGTTTCACAGCACATTCCGGAAATCTCTGTCAGTTCGCAAAGCCCTGCCTCCTGGAATGTATTGATTTCTCGTTTAGTGAATGCACAGTCGCCGGGGGTTACTCACATCCGCGATATTGTTGCTGACGAAACCGTTGCTTGCTCTCAAGTACTGCTCTCTAAACAGCGTTATAGCTCCCTAAACCGGGGTTTTTCTGTCACACCTAATTAATGAAATCTCACGAAAGAATGCTTTCTGTGTAACGCCCTGGTTTCACAGAGCGATTTCAGTTCACAAGGCTCTGCACTTTTGTCGTTGACGCTCTCGATCTATAATGAGATGTCCACGCTAAGTTGCTGGGGATTTCTATTCATGCTAAAGCACTTTGGAGATGATCTCCTTTGCGTTTCCTGTGAAGCTACAGGTTTACTCATCCTCAGCATTAGGTGCAGGGAGAATTCCTTTTCCCGATTTTACAATGCAACAGCAACACTAGCAAATTGCTGAAATGCTCAGCCCTTGTTGGAACAAAAGGAAAGGCAAGCATGGCAAGGTGTGTTTCAACATGATTTTTCAGAAACTTTTATATTCCGTATTTCGAACAAACTGTTTTCAATAAATTCTATCAGTATTGCATATTTCTATTCAGTAATAGTTCTATTCTATTCTGCAAATATGCACCATGTTGGAGAACACCTAAGCTTGAATAGGTGGGGTACATCTACTCAAAAAAGTGCATATCAAACTTCATTTCTGGCACCGATTCATGTACAAGTAAGGGATGTTCCGCTTTTCGCTTTTTTAGGGAAAATTTCTAAAAACGACTTGCGCGTGAGAAAGTGCAACATTGCCAGATGCAAGAAAAGCAAAATATAGAACTTAATTTGAGGATACCATTTGCCCCGGTTTAACCCCAGTTTGGTTTTCATGCCGTGATCAAGCCCTTCCTTTCTTTTGTTATCATCTTTTAACAAAATCCCAATTAATCGGTGCCGGCTATTTAAAACACGCAGTTAATATGATCGTCAAGATTGATTTTAATGTGGCTACACCCTTTGGGTTGTAGCATTTCTCAAAGGGCGTTGAAGATTATAAATCACAGTATCATAAAAAAGCAGCGGGCGTTACTTTGAAGGCTATGTGTAGAGAAAGTGTCCTTCAATTCAATTAAAAAGGGTGGGGACAAACGATAATTATGGCTAGGATGCTTAATTTTGTAGAGATAAGTTGTTCCTAATGGGAAAATATTAGAGTTAGTGACGAAGAGGTTGTTGAATCGTCTGCGAGTGCATTTACGTAGGGCCCTTCATCATGACTTCGAATGAAGGCAATAAATAGCCTATAATGCATCGTTAAGGTGTTCTGACGTAGCGTGATGGCTTCAAGCTACTTCAATACGGAGGGCATCGTATCAGAACAGTCTAATCAGTTCTTTTTATCAAATGTTCTTCAAGTTCAGACCGTCTCTCTTTCCTAAGAACCATGTGTTTCAATTAATCTGCACGTGTTTAAGACCTTTCTCAGACGTTCTTTCGTCTGGAATTACATTTAAGTCAAAAAGAATTCATCCTGATTGGCACTCGCATAAATATCATATAATTTATTACATATAATTTAACTTAATATCCTTTTCTAAATTTTTGGGGGTGCTAAGCAAGCTTCGCATGTAAACCTTTTGAAAACGTCTGCTGATACTACGTCATTTAATTTATTTGCTCGTTTATCATTGTCAAGTAAATTTTCTACAATTAACCTCATCATCATTTGATCGGACTGACCAAATATGTACCAAAATAAAGTTGAAGAAACGCCATCTTTACCAAGCCTTGCAACCAAAAACAGCACCAAAGAAGAAAAGCAAGGGCAACATGGAGCAAACGTTAGGCAAAGGCCCTGTCTAAGGCTAAGTCAAGTCTTGAGATGCAACGAAGTTATAATAGCTTCTCAGTCACCTAAAACGACAGAGGGTCGTGGTCTATTACACAGACATTGCTGTAATCATGGTATAGTTGCAAAACACATACTCCATCTATCAAAACATATATTAGTAAGTCAATCCAAGTTTTTTAACTTATTGCAAAATTTTCACGTAATGAAACAGGAAAATAATATGACGACTGACAAGGAGTCTGTTATCAAGCTACCGTCAATAATGCCTATTCACCTTTCGCTTTTCAATACTACAAATTCCCCTGGCTTTCAATAAATATCAATCGTGAAGTCCTACTTCTCAGTAAAAAATTGTATTCCTTTTATATTGCCCCATATTATCCGATAGAGGCTTTTTAGTATTGTTTAATGGCCAAAACATCATTTTTTTATTATAAATGTTATCAGTTATTGATATTAACATTATCGTTCATTGGCTAGATGGTGGGTGGGTATGAATCCCCCGGAGAGAAAGTTGATATTTTCAGTTTATGTCAATATAGAGAATTCAGGTTGACATGAGCAAAGAAATACTGTTTTTCAATCCGATTGAATGATTCAGATTGTAAATTTGATCCGGGTCGAGGCTAGCTAAACATTTAAACAGACAATTGTCGTTGAATATCATAGTTTCTTTGTCAAAAATCTTACTATCCTCTTCAAATTACTTTTAACGTCTAAATTATCTCTTAAGTCCTGTCATATTGAACATGCACAACCCCTAACTCCAATGCTAATTGGCTTTTAAAGTGGTTCAACTTTAAAAAGTTCCCAAAAATTTCAATTTTGTTTGTCAGGCTGATAGCCTTCTGGATTGCATTTAATTACCATATTTTTTTAAAAACTTAACTGTTCAAAGTTGGAATGATTTCACACGTCTCCCGGAATAACCCTCCCTACTGCAACCCCGCCCCATAACTGTCGCGCCCCTTTTTCTGAGCAGTCTTCCTGGTCAGACGAAAAAGCTTCATCCCGCAGTAAATAGACATCGGCTTTAGATTTCCTCTTCTTGAGGGCGAAAATCTGTTCTTTTCATGAAGTAGATTAGCAAAACATTCGGAGTCTTACAAAACTTTGTGTCAAATGTGGCTTCGAACATGCCTCGCGTTCACACGGAGCGTGTTAAATGTGGACCAACTTTCAGACAGCGAGTAATCAAAATGTCCATTGGCTTGTCTTGTTCCAATTGGGGCAATTCAATTAATTAGCTCAAATTGATGGGAACTACAACAGCCTGACTTGATTGCTTTTGCCAGAGACCTTGATTCATCCCTAGTAGGAATCATGTCAATTATGACAATTTTCTGCATGCCTGGGTACTTCTATTGTGGCTTTACATATGGGACCATCAACCTAAAGAGTGGGTTCGTATAACATTGCATACAAGCTTAAGATTTTGTAAAAACGAATAATAGCCCGAGCTTTTGCGGGTAACTCGACACACGATCCTCTAGCTATCTGCAGGCAACAAAATTAACAGTTGAGCGAGTAAGTAATAGTAAAAAGGTTGTGGAATACGAATAGAAGGCAATACGGATGGAGCTTAGAATACCAAGACCAAAAAAGGGAATTGTTTTTTCAGCCAAGCTAACCTATCCCCACCAACGCCATGTGCTGCACATGTCCATTCCATGACATATACATTGCCCTTTTGTATCATAATATGGGGTATTCACGTTCAGATCCATTACACCTTTTGGTGCAACCTTATCAGTTCATCAACTCAATGGGCCTTTACCAAGCCTGCTTTCAATAAATTATCATCTTGTTAGTAGCCAACGATCGTAAACAAGAGAAGTAGAAGTGATAAAAATTTGTTTATACATAGAAAAATAAACGGAAGGAATTGCTAAAGCAAAGACAGTTTCAAAGTTGCATTGTCCTGACAATAGACTTGTATTGGCGGCTTCTTTTACAGGAGAACGCTTAACCTGATTATGTCGCAAACTAGAAAGTATTCCATGTCCTAACAAGATGTACTATAAGAAATTATTAGAAAAACCAGTTGAGAAAACTTTGACCATAGTCACTCTCATTGATCAATTTTATCAAACTGAATCTCCACTTGACCCCATTTACCATTAACGTCTACCCGTATTTCGATGGCGTACCAACAAACGCTTCTGGGCAAGTGGCCGAGTCATGGCGCTGTAGGAAAACTCTTTAAGCGTTGCGAGAATTGGAATTATGCAAACAAATGATTTACCCTTGGTCAGGACGAGCTACTTCAGTTTGCGAGTTGTACGGGCGTTACCCGAAAACCACAGAAGGGCTGCTCTGTGACTAAATCTCTAAGTAGGTTTTAGAAAACCTACACTTTTTAATTTTTGTTGATTATGACCAAGTCTCTATTTTATTGACAACATCGACGTACTCCAACTTCTTGCTGAAGAGCATCACCATGACCCGCGTTACAGAACCAAAGAATTCCACAAACATTCAACACGGTAGGTAGGTAGGTTCCTTATAAAAAAAGCGTGTACTATTTGGTGTGCTCTTGAAGGGCCTATATGCAGTGACTGGCACAGGTATTATAGGAAGCAATGAACACAAAGGGAACGTGCCCCCAATGTATTGGCATCTGTGACATAAAAGCCTATTCACAGCCAACGAATGGGTCCTTCTCTCAGGCACGTCGGAACTAACAATTTTCCAACTGCATTATGCTTTCTTAAAAAGGGTACTGAGGGAGAAGGAATACAATGGGCAGCTCCTCTAATATGAATTTCTTTCTGACGTCACTGTCTTCTCATGAATACGAGTTATAACCTTCTCCTGCTGCAATTCCTATGATTCAAACCTTTCTAATTACCAACTGACTTTCATTGTTTATAACCAAAACTACTAACCAACCTTTCTCAAAGATGACGTCATCAGGAAAAGTCTTCTTCCAGCTTCACTCCGGACTCTGTTCTTTGATCATTAGCATCATTCTGCAGTTTGCACCACCCACAAAGAAGCTCTGCAATGGGACAAAGAATGAGCTATTACGTGGAATCATTCCACATATCAAGGGACTTCTTGTGACCCTTTTTTCTGAATATTCTAACAAAACACCGACTAGTGTTGGAAAGAAGAGTTCTCCACTGCAGAAATCTTCATTAATTTTTCCCTTCTCTCGACTTTGTATCTTAAAGCCGCCCCAACTATCAATCTATAAAATTTTAACTCATCTATAAGAGGAATAGTTTTTGACTCACGATATTGGTTGTAGTCGGAGGAAAATGTAGTTTGACTTTTTAACCACCATATATGCTGCACTGACTAGCATACAGCGCGAGGTGTAAATTAATCAAATATAAATCCAGACATGCATTTGTTCTTTGTCAAAAAGTATGTACCACCCTTATTTGAATCCTTAAGAACTCTTTACTACCATCAAGCCACTTGTTATGCTCAGATTTGGCCAACTGGCTTTTAACTTACTTTAAATTTGGATGGGATCTGAAAGAAAGAATGCACATAATTTACTATGCAGAGTTACATCCTTTTCAGGAAATCTCACTTTTCCAATGTTCGTTTACTTATGATTGTGTTCCTAATCGCTTCATTGGGCGCCATTTGGGCACAATTGGGGTACTATTAGGGTGCCAATGGGGGATAGAATATAAGATGCCACCAGTGAGCTTTTTCTTAGGAGTCGATGTCACTCAGTGATATATCCAAATTACGAGTCAAATGAGAACAAACAATTTTGTTTCTCAATTTTTCATGCCCAATCGCAAGAAGCTATAGTCGTAAACATTTGTGGGGGAGCTAGCTCTACTTCTCCTGCTGACTCCGGCAGCTTTTGTCGATCAGCTGTACCATTTCAAACTTGCTAAGGCCTTGCAGCATTAACTGTCGTCAAGGTAGGGCCTAATCGTATCAGCTGGGAGTTAATTACCCATAATTCTCAACTCGAGCGATCAGCTGTGTAGCGTCAACAAATGGATTTCCTCCCGAGCCACCTCCCTTACGGCAAAATCTCACAAACGATTTGAGATTAAGTAGTTCTTTTGCCCATCTCTTGTAAAGATGCGGCTTTCAATTTAATTATATATACTTATAACTGTTTGAAGTCAGCATGAATCTTGTAAATCTGTGGCCAATGTTGTGACAAATCAGAGAAAGTTGAAACAATGTGGCTAATTGCAGGTACATACAGGAGAAGGGTGAACTACTTCAGAGGCAATTGCTCTGGTGTACAATAAAATAATGCAATACGGTGAGTTTATGGACAGCATTATCAAACGGGAGATTGCAATGAATCTTTACCAAATGCATATTTAGCATGTCCTTAACTACTACTTAACTTACTAGAAAATGCAACGTAACATTCCAAATGTGAAGAGAACGTTCTTTCACCAGCAAACCCCTCATAGTTGCTACTCACGAGTCTCCATTGACTAACGGCCAGACCAAGAAAGATTACTTTAAAATGCACAATATCCCGTGTTAGAAAAGGAAAATTAGTATTTCAGAGAAACCGACCTTCTTTAATTACATTGTTAAGCTCACTTGGATGTCATGACGTCATACAGAAAGGCGATGATTATAAAGCAAATTTTAGCTCATATTCCAGTAGCATCAAGTCAGGGTTAAGAGAGCAAAAAGAACTTTATTTTCAACTTTAAGGATGAACAGACTTGTCTGTGGATTCGCAATTTGTTAGATTTTGTATTTTGGATGAATGCAGTTTCATGTTTTTTGTCAACGATTTTCGACAGGGACGGAGGAAATATTCGAAAACTGTCTTCGTCTTTCTAGAATTCACCAGATATGAGAACTTCGAGGGTCTCTACCAGTGCAGTCGCCTTGATCTCTTCACCTCAATTCAAAGTAATGAAGAAATTGTATGCTGATTTCAATGACAGGCATCTGCAAAGGAACCAGCATTGGCACGTGGAGGATGCCTCTAAGAATGAGAGAGACGGGGCAATGGGGTACACCTCTCAGAACCGTTTTTGTGACAAAGCCTCTCAGATTAACCAAGGCAACGTGCTCTTTTCATCTCCTTGAACCTCAGGGGGCTCAAATTAGGCAGCTTTTTACCAGTTGTTCTCAAAGCCTAGCAAGAAGGAACAATGCCACATAGATTTTGTTGAGATTCTGTAAATCAATTTGATTTTACGTGGCCTCTTTTCTTTGCTGTATAATTCCGAAGAGACTTAAGATAAATCAGGACAGAAGTACAGAGTCTTAAGGAAGTTATGTGATCATGGAAAACCCCTATTGAAAAACCAGTCAGTTGGTGAAAAGAATTTTCCATTGCATGAAGACTATGACAAGCCTACAATGGGGCCTGTGTCTTCTTTATTGGACCGTTTATTCCTAGGTCCAGATCGATTAAGATTTGATGAGTTTTTGATAGGAAAATTATGTGATAACGCACGGTAAAAAAGTGAATACAGCCTTCATTTTGCATAAACGCTTGGAAGCCTATAAGGCAATTTCTGCAAAGCAATAAAAATGTCTGGCCTTGGTTGTTCATTACCACTTTCAATTAGCTAGAAAATAACGAGTCGATTAGATCCCCAATGAAATACTCGCCTTCCTGGCCGACCAATTTGAGGTTTTTTCAAATACAATTTTTTGGACAATACAAAATCACTACTGAAAATTGCTTCTTGGGTTTATATTTCGCGACTGTAGGATAGCAGTTGTTCAGTGAGTTTCAATAGGTGTGAAATAATAGCCTTATCCCTATTTGCATGTAGAAATTTCATCGACGAAGGAGCACTTTAACCAAATAGGCCTGGGTTCTAAGCAATGGTCATTTTCAACTATTAGAGAATTGTCCCCTTTGTTTGAACCATTTGACCCAGCCACTACACACCCTATTTTCCACAGTTACCAAGATCCCTGTATAAATACACTATTTTATGCAGTCTCTATAGATGGCACTCTTTCTGTTAAACTTAGATTGTCTTTCGAAAATTATAAATGGTGAAAAGCATACAGGAAATCGTTATTGTTAACTGAAGTCTTGTCGGAAAGTTTAAGATTTGTGATCTTATTCAAGTCATTGTAATTTTTACAAGTCCATCTTGCGGTTAAGGTGAATGTCAACAACTTCTAGAGGAATCGACACACTTCGAATTTCATCTTGGCAGGGTCGTGGCAGCCATTGAAAGGTTCTCTTATAATGGATATATCGTCAAGACAAACTCTGATTCACCAATCTTCGTGAATTTTATACTTGTAGCTTTTGTTGTTTTAGGTTTTGATTTAGATTAGTTTTAGAGCGCTGATGTTTTGAAGCTGCACCTTAAGGTTGAGTGAAGGATTACTGATAGTGGAAGTCTACTGTTTTAAAATTTATTCCATCAACGTTTTAAAATTTATTCCATCAACCTTTCAATGACCACTGAAAACAAGAGGTATCAGTTTGTGTAACATGTGGGGCTTAGTGCAAAATGAATAATAATTCTCTTTAGAAGTTAGTGACAGGCATGTATAAGATAAACTTTAATGCTATTTAGGCGTTTGCTTTGGGATGAACTCTAAAGCCAGGCTCAGCTATAACGGTTTTCTTATCACTTTTTCAAGCCAACAAAATTCCTGCCAAATAGTAACATTTCCAGTAATGCTGTTTGTGTTATAAACCTATGCTGGCTTGCAGCTTTTGCTTTGCAGCATTTAATGGAATAACAAACTTTTCGGGGTAGAAATGACTTTGCAACATGGTTAGGAAGTTTGATACTTTTCTTAATCATATCTAGCGCTGGATAAACATTTGCAATTTTAAATTAGTAAAAAGTAGAAATTTTGATACTTACAGCCTGCATGATAAGTCTTTTCTTGCCTCTTTTCGTTACACTGAGCAAGTAAAACATTGGCCTAAGTCACAAGCATGAGAAACAGAGAGTGGGATAGACCACGTGATCTCTCAAGGGAGTATGCGGTGCACAACAGCATATACCAAAACATGGTTCTGATTCAAATACATTGTTAGAAACAGTGCGATCGTAGCAATTAAATTTGTTCTAATTTCAGAAAATTATCCCAAAATAAACATTCTCACGAAAAAGTGCGTCACTTGAATCTTCAATTTGAGTGCACGATTCTGCTACTTTAGCTTTCTCAAGTTACCTTCAAACAGAAATGTCTGCTGCCTCAAGAAAGCAGCAAGAAACTCAGAACGAAAACCAAAAACATTTTGCTCGTAGCTTGCAACGGGCTTGCCCTTTTATTTGTGACTTGACAAAAACGCATCAGAACAGACGGTTTTAATGCTACAAGATTCGAATGTGAGAATTTTCACAAACGAAATTAGAAAATTAACCCAGCACTGGGTGATTTCAACAAAAATAACAGGCCATCTTTCGGCAAAACCCATATGACGACACAGGGGTCCACATCAGTTGCCTCAAAGTGCGGAGGTCAGGCAAGTTCTCCAGAAAAGTGTGTGTTAAGACCCTCTATCTTTTGTTCCTCTATATTGGATTATCCCAGTTCTTTGCACCAATCCCTATGGCTCATGCTCCCCCTTTTCGTGAAATTAATCGAAAATTGCAAATCAATGCTTTCTCAGAAAAGACTGGACAACAAAGTCGGTAGTTGATCCTGCAATCAATTTGAGATTTTCGGCAGACTTGTACATGGACTATTGAAAGACAAGACTATTGAGCTGGTTTGGAATCCTCACGAAGTTATAAACACGAAAGATTTCCGAAAAGTAACAAGATAGCTTTGCCAGTGACCCAGCCGTAAATGATCAAGTGCATTTGGATTCCCGTCATGGTTCATGGTGGACAAAAGAACCGAGATGTGACAAACAGGCGTCCGCCCCAACAGAAATATTAGATAAAAAATATTCTGCGTTGAATTCGGTGTTCAATTGTTCATTGTAAATTATAGTTCGCAGAAATTTTTAAAAAAGAGAATATTTTCTGGTCTTAATAAGATTCAGAAATTTTAAAACCAGAGAATCTTGGAGGCCGTACCCGATAAATTGGCTACTACTTATATTTCTTGTTGACCAGATGCATAAATTTGAGAAAGAACTAAAAATAAATTATTATGAAAATACGAGTAAATCCAATTTCCAATTTGAAAATGATTCTTGGACGTATTTTTCATGGAACAATAACTTGACAATGGCCAAACAAATACAAAAACCTGTTATTTACAAACGCAAACATTAACATAACATCGTTAAACCAATAATTGTGTGCGGCACTCATCCAGATAACTTGGTAATGATAAACAAGATGAAAAATGGGACTTCCATCACAGCCTCATTATTTACAACAGTAAACCGACCTCTAAAGTGACAGAAAATCAACTAAACCGAACTGCTAACTTCTGTTAGCCTGGAGACACTGCTCGGAACTTTACTGGCTACTGATAAAATTGATTTTTGCAAAGATCCAAATTCGAAATCTGTGTGTCTATAGTTGGTGTCTAGGAAAATACAGGACTTCTCTATTCAATGTCATGTTGCACCAACTAGCCTGCAAATTCGAATAGCCCCAAAACACTGAAGCGTCAATCACTTCAATGTCACTTCGCCATCGCCTCTAAAGAAGAGACAATAATAATCCAGATGACACAGAGTCCAGGTGAATCCCCGTCTAACTTCATCTTGTGACGACAAAACAAAATAACAAGAAGGCCAGAAGTTGAAGAAAGTAATTTGTCTTGCGGAATTAACAACGGACAACAAACGGTAGGGCACAAGAACATAAATGTTGTATCCTGTTTTAGCCTTCTATAAGATTCAATCCTTTTTGTTCACCAAACTTTTAATTTAGAATAGCCTAGAGTATTTATTTGGAGAGGCTGTCTCCAAAATCAGACTCTCTGGCTCATAACTCTCCAAAACCAGGCCCCTCTATGACCCCATTCATAATGACCCAACTCTTCAAAACCCGACTCTTTTGTAACGATGGCTTAGGACTCGCAGGATTAAAGACAACGCTCTGTACTGCAGATATGCGCACCAAATATAATGCATTAAGACAAGTCATTACTATCTGTGTATAATCTAAATTAGAAAACACTCTCTGTAATTATATAAGCCACGTCCATTGGGTGAAGCAGACTAGGCACCTACATTTTTTTAGAAAAAGACGGAAAGATATTAAAATCCACTTCACCCTGAACCCGCCGAGTTAGCAATTGCGTCAAACCAGCCGTCGGCTGCGGCTTACTGGAAGGCTATAACCGAACAGAATGGCATTTTCTTTAAAAGAGACGTAATGGTAATAACAAAATTTACAAGTAGTTTCTTTAAACGAGCGTGTCCGTGATTTTACTAGGTACGAAATACCAAGACCAAAAAAGGGTAGAAGGGCCTTCAGTTTCCCGAGTTTGGAATAGTGATTTAAGTCAGAAACTAAAAGCGTCTAGAGAAAATTGATTCTAATTTCGAGAGCTTAATTTACGACAGCTTAACTCATTGCAAAATAATACTCAAGCGGCTCCATTGGTAAAAAATTTGCATCCCGCTCATTGCTTTAGGTCGTTATGTGAACTTTGAAAATCTACAACCCCACGAGTGAGGCCCAGATTCCTTAAGAGGTTTCTTGAGTATGGCCTTGATTCGAATAGACATACAATATCACTGTAATATCACTGGCAACTTAAGATGATGGTCATTCAGTTCACCTCGACACAAGTCCGTGTATTTGTCTCTAAAAAAAAATCAGCGTCCAAAAAGTGCAGTTTTATACCAAGAAGGCAATGCCTCGCTTTCACTGAAAGAAGCCTCTCGCTTTGCAGCTCGAAAAAACGTCATCGCAAGCTAGTAGCCCCGATAGTTTGACGACTGTCCGGAATAGCTTCCGTAGCTGCTCGGCTGGTTGCCGTATCCCTGGCTCCAGCCTCCACCGCGCGGCGCACTACTGCCGCGGTTCGATCCGCTGTAGCTGCTTGACTGCGAGCCTCTTCCTCTACCGCTGCCGCCGCCGTAACTGCTGCCGCTGCCGTAACTGCTGCCGCTGCCGTAACTGCTGCCGCTGCCGTAACTGCTGCTGTTGCCGTAACTACTACCGCCATAGCCACCACTGCCTTGTCGGTATCTGTCCCGGTTATCACTACTGCCGCCCTGTCGATAACCGCCGCGCTGTGAAGACTGGCCTCCGTAAGAACTACCGTACGATCCATCTGCAATGACGTAACAAATGAATCAGTGGCTCACAAAAACTCTCTGACAACAACAGCTGCACTATAACCGACAGAAACAGTGTAGCAACTGGGTCAAAATATATGGAGAAAGTTGGCAACTGCGTCAAAATATTATCTTACATTTATAAAACTTTCTCACAGCAACAAATTTAAGATTCCCCAAAAATTTATATTGAAAACAGTTGATTCTTTACAAAAACTTTCAAAACAATGAATAAGTCATTGGATGAAAAACTACAAGTGGCACTGTACATACATGGGTTTATATTTGCCTTTACCTAATTCCAGGGCCTCCCAGCACAGAAGGCTGCCCCCCACTATCAAGTAAAATTACCTTGCTCCTATCTTTAGTGCCAATTAAACACCGCTCAAGATCTTTTGTGCGCCCGGTTCGATAAAACGACCGGCATGAATGAGAAATACCCGGTAGGCCTTATCAAATCACATCGAAAAAACAACGCCAAAATTGTGAAGTTTTGAACTTACTATTGTAACTACCCCCGTTGTAACTACGTTGCCCGTAGGAGCCACTGCCATAGGAGCCACCCCCGTAAGAGCCACTGTTATATCCACCGCCGTACGAGCCGCCGCCATAGCCCCCGCTTCTCTGGCCATACGAGCCTCCACTGTTATAGCCGCCGTAGCCACCACTTTGAGACCGGGCTCCATATCCACCGTAATTGCCGTAGCCACCGCCGCCGTAACCGCCGCCGTAGCCTCCGCCATATCCACCGCCGCCATAACCACCGCCGTAGCCACCGCCATATGAACCACCACCACCGCCGCCACCATAGCCGCCACCGTAGCTGCCCTGGTAACCGCCACGACGTTCCCTGCTGTTTCTCCTTCTATCGTCATATTGGCCTTCTATTGTGAAGAAACAATTTTTCAGGATAAGGAAACGACGTTAAGAGAACTTATCAAGCCGCTAACACCAAATTACACGAAACTGACCTAGTTTAATTGAACACAGCTTATGACAACATTGATGCTGATTACCTGAGAAAGATACTTCCTACGTTGTAAGCAGTGTTTATTTTACAAGCAGCGATGGCAAGAGGGTTCGTTCATCAGATATAAAATATCTACAACTTGTATTTCAGACGGCAATTCCTATCAAAGAAGTTAACTCATCATTTGAACGAACGGTTGCCAACAAGCACCTACTAAACGCACCTATTTTTGAGAACAATGAAATATGACGTGGAGGAAAAACGAAATGAAAGAGATAGAAGTTCAAAAATGAAACTTTAAATTCAGAGTTTTTAATGAAATATGGAGTAAAAAATATGTTTGTATTTCCTAGAATGTTTGTATGGAGAGATCTTTGAAAAATAACAGGTTATAAACTAAGACCAGGACCAGTAGCGTGGAAGTGTTGTGTTGGTACTGACATTTCTTTCTGTCGAGTGAAACCGAATTTTCTCATTTGGATCTGATTAACGTCAAAGAACGCTTTGTTTTGCCTCATTCCCTGGACTTACGCAGCTAGAATCCCAAAATGATCTTACACTTTCTGGGACGAACAAACAACTCTTGGTTTGAAGAAAAGCTGCCTTCACGCAACAACAAAACTGCGGGAGTACAATCTGATTGATAGGAGTCGTGAAAGAGAAAGCAGTCAGCTGAGCTACTCCCCAGGCCGGTCATTGGGTTTGCTACTAAGCCGCCACGCAGCACGGCCTATGCGCAGTAGACTGACCTGAGCTGCCATCATATCTTCGTTTGTCGGAGTAGTGGCCTCTTCTGTGAGAATCTACAAAGCAAATCATACTCCACTGCAATCTTGGACATGACTTCGGGCTAGCAGCAGCCGCATGTGGCTCTAGCAGCAAGCGCCTTCAAATTTCCAAGTCGCAGGGGACATCGACAGTTCTGCATTTTGTTTTCTAGGCATCACGTTTTTGGTTTCGTCAAGGTTGGACTCTTGTCTATGTGGCGTTTGTTTTATTGTTTCCGAAGTCAGAGTGATTTACACTTGATAATAGTTAGTCGTGTAACAGAAAACAAACGAAAACAGAGTGCCTACACAAGTTGCAATTCAGTTGGAATGTGTGGATACAGTTTTCCACTGGCGTGTGCAAAGAAAGGCTGAACCTTTTATATTTGAGCACTTAAGTGTATCAAGTGCTCTATAAACGAAAAAATTAATGTCTGGTATAAATATAACGCTTGGAATCGAAATACGTCATAACAATGTACACAGTATCGAATAAATGTTTTGTTGGATGGTACAATGATGGAAAATGTACAAGAATGATTAGCACCATTTAGTCAGTAGAACAGCTAAATGTCTAACAGTGAACAACACTTCTCTCCTTAACGACAACAACAACAACACAGGTCATAACTCATCATGAAGAAGACCAGACGCAGGCATACTGCACAATAAACAGAAACAGAGATAGCATACCGTATCTGCCGCCGTCCCTTCTTTCTCCGTACCGCTGCCCATCACGCCTGTCGTCGTATCTCTGTCTCTTGTGCTGTGGCTCCTCGCCCCTGTCCCGGTTTCTCTTCCCTTCACGGTGATAGCTTTCAATAGTCCTCTTTGCCTCTTCCTCCTCTTGCTCAACATATACCACTTCCTCGAAGAGATCTCCTTGCTCAGGGATGTGGAAGAAGTCTGCAAACGCAAAAAACTGTTTCAGAATGATGCAAAAATGATGCATGCAAACGTTTACTGGGTAAAACATTCGTCGAATTAGAGAGTGACTACAAAGGATTAAGAGTGACCAGGGTCTCAAAAACGAGTTTCTTTTCAAACAAGTAAGATGTCGATGACTTGCAATATTAACGATGTCTGGCCTACCACTTCAGCGTAAATATACAATCGCATGAATTACCATAAAGCCGTAAGCCAAGCATATTTGAATCCAGGTTGTGGGTTTACAAACATTAAATCGATTTTCACGAACCCTTGCTGTGACAAACCAGCAAATTTGAAGGGTAATTCTCACCATTTTTCAAAGAACCAAACTACAAGCAACTACTCTGTACTGCAAGACTTCAAAATAGCAGGGAACAGTTGAATCATACTTTTTTCCCCACTTAATTATATACTTTTTCGTGCGACACTTACAAAGAGTATGCAAACACCGGAAAATGATCAAAAAAATGTGTATATGATGGGTCTAAGTGTTACAAAACGTATCGAATTAAGAACAAGTAAAAGGATACACAGAAAAGAAAGCCACGTGCTTACATTTCATGTTGGCAAGGGCCATGAATGGGACATCATGTCCGTCATACTGCCTCTTGTCCCCGGACCTCTTCCTGAGATTCTCGTAAGTCGGCACGACTACCCTGCACTTCCTTTGGAATTCATTAAACGCCTCCATTTTCATTTGCTGGGCTTTTGCAACAACGTTTGTCTGTAGAAAGAAGCGTACTGGTACATCAAGTAAGAGCAATTTAAAAGCAATCTAGACACGTACATTGCATGCCATTTACATATGCATTATGTGCCCATATTCATAAACTACAAATAAGAATTAACAGAAATGAACTTTGTTTTTTAGCATGTTTGAAATTTTACAGAAGATGTTTCTCGTACATCAGCATATTGATAAACCCTGAGTTTATTAAAAAAAAGACCAAATCAAAACAGAGAACCATCCATAAGAATTGCGACGTAGTCTTAAAAACAATACCTGGTCCAAAATGTAATTCCTCTTTCTTGATGTTGCGAGTGCAAAGAACTTGGCTAGAATCTTTCCAGAAGCTTCTAATAAACGATGATATGACTCGCTACTCCTTTTTCTTGGATGACCCTGGAGCTTTAAGACAAACCAATGAATAAGAATAATTTATGAATAAGACATAATATATCAAGAAAAAAGAGGAACCAGTTTTTGCTTACTTAAAGTACTTTTTCGTCCGACACTCCTCAGAGTATACAAACGTCGGAAAATAACCAAAAGCTGACCGAATAAATAGCCAGATCGAAAACACTAGAGGGTGATAAAAAGAGCGCATGATTGGTTATTGTTGACCAATCAATGCTACTTAACACCTAACTTTAGAAGAGCCCAAGGACAAAGACGAACTCTTTCTGTCTACAACGAATGGGGTTTTCCATTGAAATATAGACAGACCCCAAAACACCTAGATGAAAAATAAGTCCTAGCTTGCCCAGTTATATGAAAATTGTCGTCACTATATGTTTGGGGGAATCTGAGGAGTGCCAGACGAAAAAGTACTTTGTATTTTGTATTTGTTACTACCTAGCTTCCGAAGGTACTTTTTTGGGACACTGAGAAGCTTAGGCTTATCGAGCAGTGTCTTGGTCCTTCCATGCGACCACACCTTGTGATTCCTTATACCTGGAATTACAGAGAGCTAGCGACTCCCTCACTCTGTGTGCAAGTTTGGTCATACCAGGGCTTGAGCCACAACCCTTGAGACCGCAGTCAGTGCCTCTAACACAAGTTTTCATCATTCCTCCAAGTAATTTATAATTAAAACATTTATTAGGTTAAGGCATCTCCTTTCACCAAAGTATGTGTTGCAATTCAACATGATTGAAATACATCAAGATAATGGTTTTCACACCTTCATTCGATCCATGATCATTTCCCTTCCAAGGATAGTAAAGTTTTTATCTGGATTCTCCCTGCAATGATTTTGTGCCCAACATGTCTTGCCAGTAGAAGGTAAGCCAACCATCATAATTGCCTAAAAAAACGACTGTCTTTCTTCACAAGGCCTCTTCAAAATACTATGGAAAAACTAGAGATGTCTCATATTTGTTCATAGCAGTTTTAAATCCCTTGCCCAAATTATGATTTTAAGCAGCATTAGCAGCAGGTATTCTGGTTATGTATATAAAGAAGATTTAATGCCAAGAGGCTTAAAGTACAATGAAATATAAATAACTTTATCAGAAACAACAATGCATTCATTACCTCACATTCAGATTTCTCTGTAGGTGGGGTTGGTCCTTTCCTTAAATTCTCTTCCTGGCATTCTTGGATGAATGTGTAACCTTCCAGCTTCTCATGCCATGGTTCTTCCTATACATTAAAATTCATTCATCACTCACTGTTGTCCATAATAAATTGCTTATTAGTTATATAATAGGTCTACACAAATCAACCTTTACCAATGCCCTTATGTAACTTTTTAAAAGTATGAAATGATACTAGTCTATATTGTTAGCATTGCAAAGAACTTTCAAGATTGGACTACAAAGTCAAAAGCTACTTGGTAAAACTTGCAGTTGGAAAAAAATCTCAAATATTGAGAATACTTCAAAGACAGAGCGATGCTAGCAAATTGGAAAATGAAATGCATACCATCGAGCCAAAATTAACTTCAACTTCCATGTTCTTTATAAATATATGTGGAAACAATGCTGCATCATCAAGGTTGACAGAAAGCGACATTGCGATACCCAAGTCAGATCCATTCTTAGTGTATTTCAAAGTTTTGACATCACTTTCCAAATCCTGAAAAGAAAGACATGATCAAACTATGGATGCAGTGTACCTATTTCTGTGAAGCAGGGAAGTAATTAATCAACAGATACCAATGTTACTTACTAAACACTATATTGAGCCAATTGGTAAAGTAAATATTCAATTCTGCTTTATTCTAAATCAAGGATGCTTACAGAAAGGAGAAGCAGGTCAGATTGACAGGCCTTCTCTAGGCTACCCAGGAGCAACAGGCAAGCGGTAAGAATGAAAAGACGTGGCTGAAAGGGCAGTGGGTCCCCACTGGGACTTTTACCTGGATTAAGTTTACAAGGATTTTCAGTCACATACTCCAAAATGTGAAGCATCAAATAAAGGATGAGCTTATAGGGAACAATTCTGCAACCACTGTTCATTTGGTTGCCTCTGCAGAACAAGATAACAGTCTGAACAGGATTTCATAAAATCAAAGGCACAGTACCACACTGTATTCTGCAAGATACACAATGCATTCAGCCTGAGTGTACCCTTAGGTTATAGTGTGTATAAAAGTTATACATATACCAATTGAAAAAATATTATTAGTTTATACAAGAACAAAATTTCTCACCAGATATGCACCAATGATGTCTCCTTCACCAAACGGGTCTGCATAGTCAGCAAAATTTGAGGAAGCACAGATCTTTCCAGAGCTTTCATACCCATAAGATAAGCTGGCTTCACCTGGAATTTTACAATTATCATAAAGTTTGATAGCTTCAGAAAATCCTTAAAAATGAAATCACTCACATATCAATAGAATTATCTAAAAAACTGTAACCATAGATCATGAGAGAAAAAACTTTTCTAAGTCATCACTGGAGGCAACACCAAGGTAGGGAAAGAGAAAGCAGTAAGCTAACATACCTAGCTGAAGACCAGAACTAGCTGCGGACCAGCCGATTCTTATTCCATGTTTTGGTTGCTCACTATCTGGAAGTTCCACATCTAACTTCTTTACAATCTAAAATATTGATGAGTCATTTTATCAGCCCCTAACAAGTCTCATAATAAAAGAAATTGTATTCACGCAAACACGCAAATTGTCCAAGACGTGCTAATTATCACACGCGCAAAACAAAGAATTTGCAACAAAATTTTTAAAAATTGCTTATGTTTCGAAGATTTTCAAAGCAGTAGTAACTCAAAGTCCCCAAATTAGGTCTCCTTAAAAGCTGCACCCAGTTCTTGACAACAGGTATGAGAAACAACCGATAAAAAGTGGATCGCATGGCCTCTATCACACATGCAAAGTAATCAAGGCGTGTGAAATGCCGCACATAGCCTATTTTCATATTACAAAGACTGCCAATCTTGAACAATTAATATGCAAAATGAACTAACCTTGCATTCGTAACACACTTTGCAAGACTTCACTCCATAGTTAGCCTTCACACCACACCATAAGAAGCTAAAGTCATTCTTAGTAAGATTCCTTCCAGTAAGACCATCAGATGAACGAACAAAATGCAAATCAGCATTATCTGGGAATAGAAACACAATGTTAAAAACCAAGAAAATATTCAGCTTTGATTGTATTCAGAAGATTGTATTCAATTGTAATTAAAATCAATTTGTTGAAACTGTATGCAATTAAAGCGTTTCCTATAGAATTTAGAAAAACCAACTTTGAAACATACAGGCATCAAGAACAATCTTAGTGTCATCAAATGAAACTTCCTCTTCTTGTTCACCATCTTCCACTTCCAACTCAACTTCTGGAGCACTAAAAAAGTTATGCAGAAAGCATATATATATTTATTGCCAAATATAAAGATGGCATTTCAAGAGAATCCTATCCAATTGAAACATACCCATTCAAAAAGAATTCAAGAGAATACTTGCTGTTACTTACCAAAAAGCATATTCCAAAATACCAAAGGCTTGATTTTTGGAATTCTCAAATGAATCAATGTCTTACACAAACAGGCCAAAATATAAAAACTGTGTTCAATTCCAGGAAAAACTAACTCTGCTTAGTGAACTTACAGGACAATTTTCTCTTCTTCAGCCTTCTTTTCTTCCATTTTCCTCTTCTCTTCCTTTTCTTTGGCCTCTTTTGCTTCCTGTTCTTCTTTTGCCTTTCTCTCTGCTTCTTCTGCTGCCCTTGCAGCCTCCTCTGCTTCTGCTGCAGCTTTTTCTGCAGCAAGTTCCTCCTCTGTCTTTTGCACCTCTTCTTCTTCCTTTGCATCTGTTTCTACTTCCTCCTTTGCATCTGTTTCTACTTCTTCCTTTGCATCTGTTTCTGCTTCTTCCTTTGCATCTGTTTCTGCTTCTTCTTTTCCATCAGCAGCTTCCACAGCACCAGTCATTTCATCATCAGCAACTTCATTGGCAACTTCATCAACGACTTCATCAACAACGTCTTCACCAACTTCATCAACAACTTCTTGTTTTTCATCAGAGTTAACTTCTTCAATTTCATGCTCTTCTGTTATTTCTTTATCTGCCATATCTTCAACTAAAAGAATTATAGGCATTAATTTGGAAATATTTCTAAATTCATTTAGGGACAGATACATATTTTCATTGAATGTTCCTAATTCAACAAAGTCTTGAAAAACTAGAAAGCAATTGCAACACCGTATTCATAACAAACACCTAAAAAATTGACCACACATGTACAAAGACAAGGATGGGGCAATAATGGTATACGATTCAAGGCCATACGATGGTGCAATACTTTATCACTCCAATAAAATTGCAGAAAGCCTGAGCTATTGTTTGCTTTGCAAGAGGTCATATATCTTGGAGGCGATTCTCAACTCAGCAGCAATCTTTTCTTCTCAATTTGTGAGGTTGTCATCTCTTCCAGTGAACAAGTTGTGAACATGCTGTGTGAATGAGTTGCACAGAGCGCAATTTGAACCCATTTCTCAATATCTATAGTACAAATGTCACAGTAAGATTATAATTCCATTGTTCAATTCATTCATTCTCATAGAGCAGAAGTGAGGAGACAAATAGCAAAAAAATGAACCATTCCAAGTGGAACTGCTTTCAATTCATTCAGAATAAAATCTGACTAAAACCCCTCGTCCAGAAAATTCCGAACACAGAAAGAAAATTTTTGAATTACCATTAAGATAAGGTGATATTTCTGGTATGGCATCTTCACCACAAGTGAATCAAACCCTGTCAAGAAATTTTTCATCAACATTTAACAAAAAAAATTGCAAAAGCTAAGCACTACTTACAAAAGAATGTCCACTATCAAAGCATACAGATGAACAGAAACTAACTAATGTCCTTTTAAGCATTAATTGGAAAACTTCGCATGACTTCAATTTCCATCTGGGGATTGACAGTTTTTCATAACTTCCAAGATCTGTGATCTTCTACTGTCAGCAATTGGAGGTTTGTATCAATTTGGCTGTTTGCATAAGCTTCCATGTGTAGTAAATGTCTTTTGTGTCACATCACATATCTACATGCATGCATCTCATGTCAATTACATCAGCTACAAGCGTTGGTAAGTAACACATCATGTTCTCTTTAAAACTTCAATAAATATAAAAGTAATTGCTGCTTCAAGATAATTTCTTTTCAAAGACTTCCTACAGACTTAGAGATTATTTTCAACACCAAGCACATACTTACTAAAATACAAACAGTCTTTATGATCATATCTATACTTACCACTATACCATAGAAACCTGAATAATTTGACCTTATATCTGGAATAAAAGAAGAGTCTCTGCCTAAGGCAGACCTACCAAAACATGTTTTAATAAAAAAACTTTTGTTTGAAACATGTACACCTTAAATAAACAACTAGAACTACCAGCAGAGTCTTGAGCAGCCAATTTGCTTTAGAAATTATAAAAAGATTTGTTCACAACCACTTTGACAGAACCAATTCAACTTTGTTCGCCTTCTTCAAATGTACATATCTGCTGTTAATAGCCGCCATAACTGTCTCCTCTTGACCCTGCTTATTCCTCTTCTATATAAGTTAATGGATGATGAATAGTTTTAAACCAGATAAAAAAAGCTATGAGTGTATTGCCGTTAGTTTCTGGACTTAAGGAGCTTTCATGACTTCCAGGTCATCCAAATAACTGGTGCAAATCCTTTTGTTTCCTCCAGTACTACACAAACATACAATCAGCAAATGTATTTCATACAAAACAATCTTTCCACATCACATATCATTCTGCAGGTAACCACAAAAGCATCTGCATCTGTTCTGGGAACATTTTGATTCCTCCACAACAAGATTTTCATCACTTTGTTAATCAAAGGTCAACTTTCTCCTTTTCTCTGCATTCCTCCAGCTAAACATGTACAAACAAAGGTTTCCATCACTTTTGAATGTAGTTCTGACTCGTAGCATTGATAACTAAAGTCTCCTCTAAATACAAAGTTCTTGTCGCATCAGAATTTCCACTTAATATGCCATAGTCTTTTGCATGGTAAACGTATGCTTGTAATTTTTCTTCAATAATTTGCTGGATCATTTATGGCACACAATTTCCAATAAAAAAGAAACTTATTATCTCCATAACCACCTTGTTTGTATTATTCTTGATTGTGCAAATAAGAGCCTGAATCAATTTGTCTGCTCAGGTTTAATTTTGTCCACTTTGTTTTAATCAAACATACAAAAACAATCACAGAAAGCTGCAGGTTACTCTTTAGTTTTTTTATGCAGTTTACTCGCGTGTTGAGTGATTTCATTTCATTTCTTCTGGCAATCTCTACATGGAATTCATTCTTGCATGGTATCCACGGTAGCTCCCATTTGAACATATTGGAAATCAGGCAGCAGTACACAGAATATGTGTGTCTTTATATCATCCTTATACCATGTAACATTGTTTTTATGTAACACAGATTTTATGAAATAATGAAATAAAAATACTCACTTCGAACATCCATGGTAAAACTTTTATCTGCTGGAAAGGCTAATGCAAAAAAACCTTTCTAAAAATAGGTTTTAATGCTTCGTTAAGTTATTTTGTCTATCATAGAACATTGCAACAAAGTATGTGTTCTTGGGGTCAACAAAAATCATGTTACACATAAAGGAAAGGGGGTAGACATTGCAACAGTTTGTTGTGCTACAGACAGCCATGTTTTGAGAAATGGCCTTTATCTAGTACAGTACCCATAAATGGGTCCCAGCCAGGATGTCTTAGTATCAAGTTTGACACTGATAGGATACAAATTATTGTCACTTGGCCAAACTAGCATCAATTGATTACTGTCACTTGCTGTTCTTCTCTTAAATTCTTGTCTACAGCTGAAATTCACCTTTTTACATATCTCAACTCATTGTAACAGTTCATTGCTTATTCAAATTAAAATTGAGGTATACTGACAAGGGATTATGAGGGGGGCAAATACACATACAAATCTGTGTTATAACATGCTTTAGGGCCAATCACATTATCTTGCAAATTCCTTCTAAAAGCTGTAAATAAAGGCGAAAGAATGTCAACCTTTGAGTGGTTGATTCTATAAAAGTAGTTCCAACCAACACCCAAAAGCGAACCGTACCACATGCACGTATAAATATAGTGATGACTTCTTTTCAGATTGCAACTTCACCTCACATGCATTCAAAAGCTTAACTTGACATTATCCAAAAATAAAAAAATTTCGGTTAAATGGTGTAGAGCCTGTCAAAACGAATTGTGATCAGAACTTTAAATGTGATTTAGGAATCCTCCACAGCCCATTTACTTATCGATGTTCAACAACACTTCTTTGTCAATGGCCTGAATGTCTTTAATTGCACGTGCGGACGAAAAGCAAGCAACAACGTTATAATGAAAATGGTTGAATAAATTCTTGAAGGGGTTCCAACAAGCAGATATTTGCATCAATGGGGATCGAAACAAAGTTTACCTCCACTCTGTATTACTGCAGGCATATCTGCTTCTTCTGTTGCAATCTCGTCTTCGGCCTGCTTGCCAGCTTCGCTGACTTCCCCGTCGTCTGGCATTTCGGAATCGTCAGTTTGTGGAGCTTCAACTTCTTGAGTTGAATCCTCAGCACCGTTTAAACTCTGAGCTGTTTCTTCGTCTGCAGCAGCTGGCTCTTCAGAGTCGACAGCTTCAGATTCGCCTGTGTTGTTCTCATCGTCAACGGTTCTATTTAGGCCCTCAATGGCATCCAAGAGCCTACTTGCAAGTTCATCTTTTTTGCCTTTTGTAGAAAGCCCTCTTTTCGACAGCTCTGTCTTGAGTTCTGCAACTTTGAATTTCTTTACTTCTCCAGCCGATAACTCGCTCATATTTACGATTAAATTTGAAATAAATTTAAAAATCTGCAACTGTCACCCAACTTCCCGAGCAGAGAACAACGCGTGGTGACAATGAAAAGTCCCGGATCAGAAAACAGGTCCATCGTGCAGTGCGAGCACCACTTTCATTGTTAGCCATCATCATCATAATCATAATAGCTCTCTGAACAAGACGGAAATAGTTCGAATCCGTTACATTACTTTTAATACCCATGTAATTCTATTTAATCGGTTATGAAGAACCGAAAAGGAATGGGGTCAGGGCCAGCGAATCTTTGTCACCTTGCAGCCAATAAAACAGGAACTTTGAAAGAAGTATGACTCGTTGTTAATGCCTACACTTAATTTTTTGAAATGGAACATATTTCTTAGACTCTGTTATCCCCTTGCCAGCCTTGCCGCCTTTTGGAACAAGGCAAGGACCTGTGGCAGGGACAACGATTCTGCTCCGTGCGAAGTTTCATGTATGCGAAGGAGCATTGCCACAGAATCAGTCCTTCGCCATAACAACGCCTCTATGACATGGCACATCAATTTTGTTAATAATTTTGTACTTTAATCTATGGTCTTGTCGATCTACTGATGGCCGTCACATAAAAACTCTTGAATTCAGAAGGACCTTTCAACATAAAGAAGAATAAATGGAACATCAGTTTTGCTGAAGTTATCGGATTGATTCCACTTTATCCCATCTTGGGAGGCGCCAAGCTTGTTAACTTGAAAACATCCCTATCACATTTGGCCCGCATCGTTCGCGTTGAGAAAGACTGTTGTTCAAATAACGTTCCCTAGTCATTCTAACGCCATGCAAGACCGAAGCAAGCAGATGCTTCTGGACCCAGTTACATCTTTCCGACATACCGATAAAGAAACGTACCGAAATAGACGGAACTCGAGATTGCACCTATCCAGAAAGACATGCTTCTTCGTCTTCCTTTCCTGCTGCCTCGTGACAGTTGTCTATTTAGTGCTGGCAAGGCCTGGTTCAAGCTTTAATACCTTTAGTATTTTCAAAGTGACTCAAAATGTATATGTAGAGAGAGAAGATAATTTCTCAACTGGTGAACTGGAAAAGATCAGAGACGACCATTATTGTGTGGTATTTGATGCTGGCAGTACAGGCACAAGAATTCATATTTTCCACTTCGAAAAGTCAAGGGGTAAAATTTTAAGCTATGACTCAATTCAAATACTTCATTTCCTAATTTGATTTCAAAATAGCTTAACATTTTGAAGTCCTCTACCTACATTTTATTCAAATTAACTTTTTCAAATTTACTTCCTCTTTCAATAAGCAGTTGAGGTTATTCTAATTTTGTATACAGATCGAGATACTACATGTTTGTGTCCAATGAAGACTGCTTATATAAATTACAGTACCCCAGCTTGTATAAGTTACAGCATTGAAGACCCCAGCCACCCAATAAATTCCATTGGCATGGCTTCTAATACCAAAGTATAAACTCTCACATTATCTCAAAACAGTTGTATATTATTGCTTTTGAACAAGCACTGATTTTCTCAGATTGTGTAATACTAATTTTGAAGCCACTTTTTTGCTTATATTATTTTATCATTCTTTTGTGGTATGTTGAAAATGATGGTCTAAGCTACTTCCCCAAGTCTTACACAATTCAAGATATACAGCAAATGTTTACTGCTCTACTCACAAAACATCATGTTGATTTTTGACATGCAGCAAAAGTGATCTAAATTTATCTTATCTAGATGGAAACTTGAAACTGATAAAGGATATTTTCAAAAAAGTGAAACCTGGTCTGTCCTCCTATGCTGATAATCCAAATAAGGTGGGAGTCTGATGTTTCTATTTACAATGAAGCCTCACATAAATTTGGGAAATGTTGTGATGATGAAAAAATCATGTATTGCAAAGTGCAAGTATCTTTGACATTACAGAAGTATTTTGTAAAGTTCCTCTCACACCCTATTACAAATTCAAAATTCAGTTTTGATTTAAATGTGTTTTCAGCCCTGTACTTGATATTTGGTAAGCACAAGCAATTACATTTAGAAATTTCCATTTGCCATTTCTGAAAAATTTCCTTTCCCTCTTTTTTTCTTTCTTTTTCATGCTGATTCAGAGGCTGGTGCTAAAAAGATATAAAACTTCTCAAAATTCACTTAAGAAAACATTTGCTGAATCATACTACCATCATTTGCTCATTTTAGGCTGTTGAAAGTGTGAAAAGTCTTCTGGCTATTGCAAAAGATTACATTCCAAAGCAGAAATGGTACCAAACACCACTTGTGCTGAGGGCAACTGCTGGTTTGAGGCTGATTCCCAGCAAAAAAGCAGATGAAATCTTAGATGGGGTAACTATTGCTCGTTTAAATAGTATTTTGTTTATACTCTCCCTCATTTTTTTCATGGCTCTAGTATCCGCCCAAATTTCTGCATTATTTTTAGTTAAAAGGACACAAAAATGGCCTGTTTATCTGAATAAATGAATAATCTTTCAAATTTTTCCTTTCTAGATAAAGAGATTGTTTGTGGGAAATATATTTCAAAAAATAGGTGATGACTTTGTCTCTATAATGGATGGTGACAGTGAAGGTTAGATTTTTATATATTGATTTCCTTCAATTTGTAGAACTCATCAAATTTATTTTGTCAAATGAATAAAAAGCTGCCTCTTCATTGTTGAGTTTTTATGCATAATATTTTTCCTTTTAGGAATATATGGATGGCTAACAGTTAATTATCTTACTGGTAAGTCAGTCTGATTAGTCTTTTTATTAATGTAACTAGCAGTCTTCATCATAAGGAAATCACATGCATTATTTCTTTCATGCATGCAATTTACACTCTTGCATATCTGGCTATTTCAGACCCTGTTTACACTGTCCCCTTTAAAAACGGTACAGAGACAATACACAATAGCAGATAGCAGTTTCCGGATAGCTGAGGGCAAAAATTTGTTGCTTCTCCTGCAAATTTTCTTCACCTTTTAGATTCAGTGATGCTTTATGAAAGTGACAAAAGGCCCTAAAGATTTTTTGCCTGAATTTTAGACTTCTTGCCACTGTTGATCTGCGATAAAATTTACTAGACAAAGAAAATTTTTCATCAGTGTTTCATCAGAAATAAAGCAAAGTTGAAAATAAGAATGGGTTTTTTAAAAGACTGCTTCGATCTATGAAGACCCAATTTTTCAGAAAACAAAAAACAGGCTAATGGATAAAATAATAAAGAAACCTTATACTGTGAAAGTTTAGTGTAATAGGTCTTTGCAAGTGTCTTGAATGATTTCTATTCGAAGAAAATCTTTATATTCATCATTAATTAACCTGAAAGGGAAGGCAGAAATTTGAACAAAAGCTGACAACCAATATGTTTTTTGGGGAATTCGAACATAGCAAAGCGATTAGCCTATTTAAATAAAACAATTTTGGCAACTCGACCAACACATCATATCACAATAGAAAGACACAATAGGCAGTATAAAAAGAATTTGCCCATGTTGCTCAGGTAATAAAAAACAAAATTTCCAGCTTTTTGTTAAAGAAAACAATTTTATGAAGGTAAAAAGCAACATTCAAGTCAAATACTTATTGCATAGGTAGGATAAATCGCTCGCGTTATTGGCACCATGCCTGTAAACTAGATTTGAATCATCTGTTGACATGATGATAAAGTGGTACTTGTGATAAATGATTTAAAGCCATGCTGTTGTTAACTCTGATATATTTTCATTGGTTCCATTCATGCTTTGTTTCATTCAGTTTGCAGGTTTTACTTGACTTGTGTTTATTTTCAGAAAAACTTAAGCCATTGGAAATAAGCAAAATGTACGGTGCTTTGGATCTTGGTGGCGGATCTGTACAAATCACCTTGCCTTTGAATGACAAGGTAGTTTTCAATTGCTTTCTTTGGCTTTGTTGAAACTGTGACCAAACTCTTTTTCTCCTAGGTTTGCTATGGTGTGCCAAATTTAGCATATTTCTGCAATACCTAAGCTCTCTGCAATGCAGCATTCAAATAAAGTCACTGCAATGCATGGCCTATGTTATTGAAGAGCCAGGATTGCACCTCATATTTAGCACATATAATGCATGCGCTACTTTGATAAACATGCTCAAATGCTATACAAATAGTGAATGGCCCAAATTGTGCTTCTAATTTAGTTGGCTGAAGACCAGTTATTTTATGAAATTTATTTTTCCTTTAGGAAATTGAAGAAAATCAGATTCCTTCAAACTTTATAAAGTCAATTGATATTTCTTTGAATTCATATACACTGTACACTCACAGGTGAGGATGTTTTGTCAGCATAAATTGTGTAACTTACAATTGGTAATTGATTTTTTGATAGCAGCTCTCATAAAGATTATATAAACCATGCAAAAATATTTGTGTTTAGAAAAAAAAATTTGACCTTATTTGCCTTGCATTGATAATTTTATTAGAGAATTCGCTTTTAGCTAGGGTTGTAATTAATTATAGTTTGCCATCATTGGTTAGGTAAATTACCATCGGTTAATTCAAACATTTTTTGTAGTTACCTTGGTCTTGGTTTAATGTCTGCTCGAGCTGCCATTCTCAATGCATCAGCTGTTCACCAAGAAGGTAATTAGAATATGTGCAACAAAGTACAAGAAGGTTCTTTTTCATGACAGTTATTTAAGATATGAATCTGCTGCTGTTATTGCACATATTAATTTCTAGTTATGCTAAAGTCAAAGTTTTACTGTATTGAATATGGATGGATGCTACTAACATGTCAGTTTTATCAAATCAATCAAAAATGAATCCCTTTTGCTGCATGGCAATTAATGATCAGTTTGCTCTGAAGGCATCCTGCAAGGATGCATACAGGTGCTTCACTTTAAATTTTCACTCAAAGAACCCCAGTCTTTTTTAAACAAAATGAAGCCATAACATATTTGAAGAAAAATTGAACAGGGACTATAGTTCATCTGTTGTTTTTGAATCTTTTGAAAAGTCTTTTGGATTTTGTATGTTATGGTACCTTGGGACTTATCTGTCGTATATGTATTGTGTAAAATATAACATAAAACTAAAGGAGTAATAGATCTTCAGGCGAATTGGGCAAAGTTCAATTAACATGACAAATAAAGTCAATGTAATGATTTACGAGTCATTGATGTTGTTAGTGATATTTACTTTGCAATTTTACTTTAAAAAACATTAGCAGTTTTGCAGGGTTTCAACTTGCAGATCTTAGTTGCCAGAATTTTTATTTTCTACTTTTATTGTCACTTTTATATTTCAGATTCAAAGAAAGTAATTTCAGTATCAAGTTCTTGCTTTCCTAGCAGTTACAAGGATGTTTGGAAATTTGCAGGCCATACTTTTGAAATTCGGTGGGTAGTTTAAAATACTCAATTCCAGTTCATCATGTCTATATTTTAAATGGATGAGTAATATAAGATGCAAATATTGCATACATGATACTGATAGTGTCAAGAGTATTAGCAAGAAGATTAAATTAACGACAAAATTAATGGGTCTCTTTAAAGAAAGAAAATGAGTTATAAATTTAGCAAATTTGTAATATGGAATGCATCTTGTCACTTGGTCTTAACAAAAATGGATTTTTGTCGTGCTTTTGAAATTCTTGGTGCCTCGGATGAGAAAGTAAAAATATATATTTGGCCATTTTCTGACATTTGCATACACTCTAGGTAATGTCCGTCTGAAAAGTGCTTTGAGAATAGGAATATTACAGTTCTGCTGCTCTGTGCTACTTTGAAGTTTTTTATATGTAGAATTGTTTACCTAAAAATTTTGTATATCTTGATAATACCATAATTGTTTGGAAACTGATTTATTGCTATAATTCTAAACACTGGTATTCTAAATTCTAAATATCGCAAGAGGGTTCTTATCTCTGGCCTCCTCTTTGATAAGTTATATGCTAACTATTTATATATGGCCCCTGTGCCATTATTGTTTGATGTTTGTGTATGCTTACTCAGAATATTCAAATTTGGTTTCTCAAATAGTTCCTAGAGCCGTTTTTGTACTTTGTATCTTAATTACTAGATTTTATGCCTCTTTGTTTTTCAACTGGCATTATCTGGCTTAGTATGTTGAATCTGATATTTGCTGCAGGGGAACTGATCAGTGTAGTTTTGAAAACTGCCAAGACTTTGCAAAGAGTGTTGTTGCAGCAAAAGGAATCAACCATGCTGGTAACAAATTATTTTTTACCTTGACCTTCAAATTTTCCAGCAAAAGAAGCATCCAATTGATGACATCAGTGTGTTTCTACAATCTGTCCTTCTAGACCTCAAATGTTCAAAGAACAAAATGTACTTCTACTGATACAAAATTGACCAAAAATGATCAAATGCTTTATGACTTGATTTGTGTAAATCAAGTTCATTTCAATCCATGCAAATTTATTGTCATAGATTTAGCCCCAAAATTTACAACAACATTGCAAAAATGTTCATGTCGAAATGTTTTAGAAGCTGAATTTATTCCAGTTTGATGTTTTTCCCTTTATATATGTGTGTATGAAATTTTTTCAAATGAATCTCCTTTTTATTCACAGCAGTTTTTACAAAACTAACTAAATGTTTTGTAGGGAGTCTATGGTCCCTGTTTTCATTAAATTAAAACCTAGCACATACTAATCTATTCTTTTCAGAGTTGCATTGATCAATGTAATTATTGATCTGCTGTTTTCAATACAGCTCCCATCAATTCAACTATTTTGTCTGTTAGAACTTAAAATCAATACCACTGATTATATCAGCCTGCATCCACAGGTAACTTAATAAGATACTTTAAGATGTCAAATCTCCACCTGTAGTTTCCAACTTTTACCAGACAGAATGTGTTTCTGTTTTTATTTTCAATTCTGGTTCATTTGGCAAAATTATGTTTATCTTCTCTTCATTGTGCTTCTTAAATTAAGTTAATTTGCTTACATTATTTACTTCAATGCTACAATACCTCACTTTACTATTTGATTTGCAGCCAATGCCAACAGTGCCAATATTTTTGCATTCTCATATTTCTTCGACAGAGCAACTGAACTCAGTTTGATAGGTATTTACAAACTTTAATTTTGTTGATTGATGTAATCAGTCAGCTTTATCTTATTATTAATTAGCGATTGAGAATCCTTATTGTGTTTGAAATGTTTGTTGACAAAGTGTTTAAAGTATTGTGTCTCTGCGACCAGCTTCAACTACCGTGAACTAATTTCTAATGCATAGACAATTCCGTAGCAAACATCTCAGTGGTCTTAATTGTCTCAAAGTGTAGTTTGGTAAAAAGTCTTTGGATTTTTCCGGTTAGTTTCTGATGAAAAATTCAATTTCTTAATAAATGGTAAAGTTATTTTGTCTGAGAAAAATTTTTTATAATCCCATCAGAATCGTTTTTTGAAAATTGACCCTGAATTTCGAAAAGCTAGATTCAAGTCTGATGGACTGTTTAAAAAGGTGAATTGAATTTCGCTACATCTTGTCGCCATTTTAATAAGCATACAGCTAGAAAATTTAATTTGTCTATTCAATGCTTTTCATTATATGCACTTTAACAACGTCAAAAAAGATTTTTGTCTGAGGCTTTCAACAATCAATTGATAATAGTGGCTGAAACATGTATGCCAAGAGGCTAATCGAAATGAACCAATGCTGAGTTGAAATATCTGAATGCCTCAGTATATCAAATTTATTGACACTTTGAGTGCACTGTAGAAGGAGTCAAGTCTAAAACCGACGAAAGGAGTGGCCCTAGTATCATGTCCAACTCACAAAATTAAATTAAATCAGACCATAATTGAAAGGCTTTTTAAGCTCCTGTTACCAGCATCGAATGCATTAATATGATCGTATCCCCGTAATGTCGTGACCAATTATACTGTATGTCTCTGAAGATCCAGTTTTAGGAGGTAAATGCCAACAAAATTAAACTGCCTCCAATGAGGAACATACGTTGTGAAAGGAAGTCAGAAAATTATCTGTTTAAGAAACCTTGTTGTAATCAATAACACAACGGATCAAGCTGCTGGAGGGTACTTTTTGTCCTGATGTTCTCCTTTATGCCATGTCCTAGTTCATCAACACCCTTATACCCACCGCTAAGGCTTCAAACTTTGGTAAGGGGTAGAGCTGTTGCGTTATATACACAAAATCTGTCAAAAGTGACACATCATGACTGCGAACGTCATTTGCTAATCTCGTGTATTGTGTGCCAATTACTGACTATTCTTTTGTATATCAATGATCGTGTGTTGTAGATGAAAGTTCTGGTGGCGAGATCATGGTTCAAAATTATGTCGATGCTGCTCAAACAGGTATATACTCGCATTTTCTGTCCCAATCACGCGCGTGCCTTTGTCCACCGTCCGTGTTTCCAGTTAGTATCGTAGCTAGAACCATTTCATGTTCAAAACATACCTTAGCCAGGTGGTTTCCATTCGTTACCACTTCGTCTGCTCTTATCGACACGCGCCTGGTTAACTGTGCATGTTACCCGCCAAGAATCGTTAGAGCTACTTGTAGCCAAAGTTTCTTTTGAAATGATTAGGAGTTATGTTGCTTGATTCGCAAAGTGAAGAGCTGATGTTGATTAGTCGTTACTATCTATGCAAGTTTCAGCTCACTGGTCGGATTTTTTGTGATATCGCATTTAGAGGCTCTATACAGCATTCTGAAAACATAGGCACGCCATATAGATTCTGGTTTGGTTTTCCGGTTTATCATAGTTTTTGCAATTATAATTGTTTTGTTTCCAAACCAATGCGACATGGCTGCCCTTCTTATTAGATATTCAGATAATTTGATCAACATGCATCGGTTTTTATGTTTTAGCAGAGTAGCCCTTGACATTGTTTTTAATTTTCCTATGAGGTACTTTGAAAACGGGCGAAACCTTGATCTGGTCTAATTTTGCTGGATTATGATTTTGGTGGGTCTGCACTGTGAAAACAATTGATATGTGCTAGACGATTAGCGAAAGATTTCTGGGCATGTGTTTTTACCAATCCACCAAAAGCAAAGTTTTACCCGGCAGAAATCTATTTGTTTTATTCGAGGCGTGCCAGGATTTAAAAGTAGAGGTGAAAATCCGAAGAAAACAAATAGGATTAGGTCGCTGTGACCCTCTAGTGTTACTCTGTCTGGCTTTTTGGTCTTAATTTAACAGCATGAGTTAGTAAGGTTATGTGTATATGTGTTAAACTTAACTATGGTGTCCGTAGTTTGACATGAGCCTACCTAGCGTAGAGTGTTTGCTGGTTCAAAAAGCTTTCGTTTCCTGCAAGATGCATTCAAGTTGGAAGCAAAGTGATGCCTTTTGCTATCATTTGGTGGCTCATTTTCCCAAAACTATTAACTGTGATTGGTGCCTCCTTTTTAGCATATTTCATTCTGCTGCAAAAATTGTGCATTCAAATTTCCATACGGATAATTTTATTAACAGAATTGTGAAACATAAAGTATCTAATTAACGTTGTAAGGCGTGCCTATCCACCTCGTCAGATTAGCTTATTACCTGAAAATACATTTCATTCCAGCTAATTCAATCGATTTACTTGATAGAAGTACAATCAATTTTCCGTCCATGTCATCATATCCATTATCTGTTAAGATTATTAAACTTGTTCAGTGTGATCCACCTTTTTGGTTTAGTTAATTTTTATCGTTCAGGCTTACCTATCGAAAATTCGGTTTAAGTATTTGTCCCTTCGAATTGGATTCATTTATTACAATAAGCTTATAGCACGAAACCAGCTTGTATAGGCTTTCTGTTGTATTTTGCAATCAATAAGCCTGTGGAATGATATCGATGAATTGCACTAACCGTTTCATCATTTATGGGCTCCGCTTCTTCTGTTCACACATAATGACAGTTTTGAGGAGAAGACCCTTTTATGAATAAGGCACCCACTCCTACCACAACTTCGTTCATCAACTAATAATTATTCAATTTACCCGACAAGAATGCCTGGGTTTATTGTAAATAGAAGTTTGGAGATACAATCAAGTTTCAAGACCTTCCGAGAATAATACAAAAGGGCGTGGAAGTTTTTTGATGATATTGAACTCAATTTTGGGGTCCCTGTCTGTCAAATCGTCTAATTTTAATTGCCTTACCGTACAGTGTTTTCGTGATAAAATTTTATGATGCTGCCTTCACACTAGACTGCCTATGTCTTAATAACAAAATACACCAGTCGTGTTGTCAAGAGTGCGATTGGGGGTAAAGCTAAATTTTTGTTGACGATTTCTTTTAACACCATGACAACATCTACGTCATGCTTTTGGTAGAATGAGACTTCTATTCGTCTTCTTATGGTGCCTTAAGCCTCACCTTGCAGCTCTTTGTAAGTTTAACTAAATTGCACAGAGGCCGGGACCTGCTTGAGCTAGTACAGGGAAATAGGGTTTTAGACCTACCGCTAGATATTTAAATGATATGTCAATGGGTTTCTAAAAGCATTTTGAAATTTCATTTGTTGATTAATGTCGTGGTTTCATTTCATTGGCAACGATTATCCTGACCCTAGCATTGCACTGACTAATGAATTATTGTAAATTTTCAGTTTGTCAAAGGGGCAGCGTAGCTGAGAAGCCATTTTTGTGCTTGGATACGACATACATAAGCACTTTGTTAACAGACGGGTTTGGTCTGGGTCTCCATCAAAAGCTATTGGTAAGTGTTGTGTGAGGTTCCAATAAAGGAAATAGAAAGGGAGAAAAACATTAAAAGAGAGCAGAGAAAGGGTGGGTGAATATCGAATAGATGAATATCGTAAAATGGAAATGAAGAGAAACGAATAAGTGAACAAGTGGTTTGTGGTACAAAAAACTAATAGAGGGAGAGTAAAAAATGGTAAAAGGGATCGCAAGGCAGCAAGAGACGAAGAAAGCAAATCAATGAAAGTAAGGACTTAGCTTAGGGGGTCATATTTGAATTTGTCGCAACTGTTTCTCTTTAAATTTGGGTAAAGTTAAAATGCATATTGAAAAAGTGGGGTAGATGTTGATTCAATAAATGCAACATAAATGCAGATGACGCCCAAATTTTCTGTTCATTTGACAAATATGTACCTTTTTGCTTATCAATTTATTCTGATACTTTGTGTTGACTTCTAGCTTGTTTTGTTATTTTAGCTGAAGCGAAATATAAATGAGTTTGACGTGAGTTGGGCGGTTGGCGCCGCCTTGGACCTCTACGAACAAGCCAGGAAAATATCCCACTCTTGAACTGTTTCACTGATTCATGTTTAGTTTATATTTTACAGAGTCTTACTCTGCCGGTGACCGTTTTAATTAAGAAACTAATGTTAGCCTAACTCGTTTGTCTCTTTGACCGAAACTGATATTCGCAATGCACCCTGGGCATTCCGCTATTCCGCTTTGCCTTCTTTTTACCCCTGTGTACACGTAGCTTGTTTCTCGCGAGGATGCTCTTCTTTCGACAACTACCAAGCTGTTTTGAGTTGCTGTGTTGTTCCAACTTGCTTAATTGATGTCTATTTCCTGTAATGATGCCAAGTTAGTGTGAATTCAACCTGGTTTACCCAGACTCTTGGTTTCATTTTAAGTCTCGTCTTGCTTTACTGTATTTTTCTAGACAAAAACAGAGGATAAGATGCTTTTTCAATCTTTAAGGTAGCGCTCAATTAAAGTCTAATTTATCAAGATTTATTTGCCCAGAACACGATAAAACAGAAGCAATGACCAACAGTCTTAACTGCAGTTTTTAAGTGTCTATTTCTTTGAAGGACAATTGAACCAAAACGCTACACAATCAAATCTTGCTTCATTGTTTTGTTTATCGTGATTTTTTAGTTCATGAACTCAATGCAATCAGAAAATGGTTTGAACTTAATTGAAAATTGACCATAAGGCGAGATACTGTTCTTGTAGACATCAATAAGCCAGGGATACTAGACATTGCCACGTTAAAGCCAAATCTACACTTAAGTGGCAACACGCCATATTAGTCATTCACCAACTTTAATTTATCCCCTTTTGGCATAACCATGAATCCTTTGCTCTTGCTGAAAGAAATTTAACATGAAAGAAGGTCTAAAGTGATTTAAAGTAATTGTTCTTAACTGTGTTAAAGTTCTGCAAAATTCTCAATACAGGCTCAGGATAATGCTGTGTTATAGTCGAAGACAGTTTGCTTGGATGGAAACTTTTCACACATTCAATCTCTAGAACTCTTGGAAGACTATTTTACATCAAGATGAGCTTATTGCAATCAACTACCCTAGCTCTCTGAATTATTAAAATGCATGTATTCGATTATTCATGATTTCGTGATACAGTTTTCAAACCATTGTCGTGGGATAGGCTTCATGACCTGCAGACCTGCAAACACTAATGCGGATATTGTATTTTGTTTCCTATTTGATATTCGTCACGCCGAAAAGCAATGATAGGTACAATTAAGACCTGACAACATTTCTTCAGGCACGCGATGTCTGTAATCCTGTAACTAGTGTTATCACGTTCTACTTCGCCTACTACCTCCTACTGCCATCCAGTCCTCAAGATAAATTGATTGCATATAGCACTCACTCCTTTAGCAAGACTCTCAAAGACATTGAAAAAATCAATTAACACACAAGAAAGACTGACAGTCTTAACAAATTGTTACATGTCTTTAGATTTTAGAAGTAGATCAGTGTTATTCTGATACCCTCTATGCGTCCAGTATTAAAGAAAAGCTGCTACTTTGCTGCTTATAGAACAAAAATTCCCTTAAGGTGGGAAGGAGCTAAATCCTTAGAGTAAGAGCAGAGTTTAGAGTTGCCATTTCAGGTCACGTGATTATTGATATTGACCTGCAATCTTAGCAGCAAGATGAATTAGTTTGTTTCTTTGAAATTATTCGTACTTCCTTTTTGCCTTGAATAAAGCACTTAGATTCTTTTTCACTTAAATAAACTTATTGTATTCCAACTTATAAAGCAACATTTTTCCTACATTAAGGCTCTTTCTTTTTATTATATGGTTGCACTAGTCCACCGATCGCCGGATAACGATCAATAATCCTTTAGGCGTGCTAGTATATTTGTAAGAAGCCCATTTTGTGCAAGATACCTTTGCGAAAAGTTTTCTTCCCTCTAAATTTGTATCTATTTGCAAGGTTTCATGACGTTGTTTCTTGTGGTCTTGTGCTGAAATACAACTTTTGCTTCAGTTTCCGGTACAGAAGTCCTTTTATTTGAGTCACACTTTAAACCTTTATTGGTCGAGAAGGCATTCTAGTTCCAGAAGCTTTTCATTTTCCCCAACGCATGTGCTCCAACTAAGAAATTGGCAAAGGCACATGCGCCCATATAAATGGGTATCAACATTAATAACAGGTTATAAACATAGGCCTACTCGGATTCTTTTTGCAGTTTGCTGCTGGGCCTTTTACCTCTGTGAATGAAGGCGTCTTCTCTGAACAAAGCTTTTTTCTAATTTCCACGTTATCGAAATACTCTGGTCTGCAACAATCTTTGTAGTTCCGTCACTGCGTCTGTGATTCCATCAAGCGTCAGAAAGCTACTGAATCCCTAGTTTTGGTTTCTTCCTCCCTTAACAAAGTAACTATGATTTATATTATACAAATGATTTCTAAACTTATAGAATTCTCCAGAAAGGAATTCTCGAAGAAGATATCAAAAGGACCCTTGACTAAAACTCTTTTCTAGAAAGTTGCACCACCTAGAAGCACTTTGAGTAGAATGGGAAAGATGATAAGCACAAAGTGTAGAGCGGTAATGTAGGAGGATTGGCAGTTTGGTGCGGCTAATGTCATACGCTTTTAGGCAGCCATTCTTTTAAGACACATAAGATGTATCACCTTTTCCGAAAACTAAAGATCTTTTTGAACTGCACTACTTGTTCTACAGTTCTTATAATATAAATATGTGAATATTATGGACTTCTTTATACTTCTCTCTATATGGCCTTGAAGATTATTGTTCCCTACAAAAAAGGAGGCCACGGCCCTGCTCTAAAGCAGCATGTCAATTGAAAGTTTGATATACCCTTTTAACAGACGGTGAAAGGCTGAAATGTTTCGAGCTACTCCACGATTGAAATTTCGTAATCATTTTAAGTTGGACTTGAAATTTGAGTTAGACTCTATTTATCACGCCCAAGACAAATGATCGTCGATCTGCAAATAAAGACACATGGCTATCTACACAAACAGCGAACGGATATATTTTTGTTGCAGCACTCACAAGTTGCATCAAGTTTACATAACAAAATCTTATCTTTTGGCCACCTGTTTCATTTACTAGGTTTTAGAACGTGTTTGTTTGAACTCATGAACGTCAAAATACAGTATCAAGCATGTCAATAGATAATTTCGTTTGAAGGTCAGAATGTTGAAGATTACGGGAAGGTTTATAAACGCCAAACAGCGTTAATGTATTCAACCGTAAAGCATAAAATTTTAAGCTACGATGCTTGAGTTTAGATTGAGCTTAATGATATGATTTTCAATAGGACGGATCAAGTCAAAGGACGGTAGCCATCCGTAACTCTTCCTTGAAGATCTATATTTCAAAGCCAAATTCAAAAAAATTACGAGGTGACATTTCCTTAGCCAGGCATACATAAATCAATCGTATACACACTGAGCTAGAATAAGGAACGAATAGCATGTTGATGAAGAAGGGCATCCATTTTAATTCACCTAATTTACTTACTAACGTTCGTCACATAACTACCCAAATGAAGACAAAATCTCTACCATGCCACCAGAAGTTTAAAATAGCTTAAAATACTGTAACAACAAAATTTTATGTTAAAAACCTTTTCATTCCTTTCAATATTTAGCTAGTATCAAAGCACAACCCACATATGTGATCATGCATTAAATTTCCCTAGGTTGTGCCAGCTCTTTGCTATTCAGTGCATCTATTATTTATCTTCATTGACGTCGTGACGTTTTATGAGTTCAAAAATGTCCTGATCAGTGTCCATTAAATATAAATACCAATTGGTGATTCTTCATGGTAATCGTTCTTCTGAATAGAGGCTCTTCGTTTCTTCTTCGCCTCTTTGTTTATTCAGGCTCAATCTGATTAGTGATGTGCATTAATTTATTTCCGCACCCTTTTTCATATCTTTAAGAAACCATAAAAAGCTACACTATGAAGTTAAAGCATTTGCAGGTCAACTTATTTGAAGTCTATTGTGAAGATGTTGCTCAAGTAGAAATGTAGTAGAAAGTCGATCGGTTTGATTTCGGTTGCTTTTTGCGTGAAACAAGACCTCTACTTATGTTGTGTAGATATTTTTTTAAGAAAATCAGGCTACAGTACTGCTGCTGGAATGAGTGGTCTTAATACACGATATTCGTTGGATGTTTAGCGACTTGGATTTGAAATTGAATAACTTGAAGCTGCAGATACTCTTTTATTTACCAAAACAATTTGCTCAAGTCGATTCAAATAAAAAGGAATGTCAAATTTTAAGCTTTGAATTTTAATGTACAGAATGGGACGAAAGTCACGGAGAGAAAAAACAGCTCAGGAAGAATAGGAAGGTCTCGTCTAAAACAAGTCCAAGTGCAAATTCTGCTTTAACGCGTATCAAAGTGCTAAAAGCAACACAATGTTGTGATGTAAAAATCAGCTTACAGTGACTGAAGCTTGCTTCCGTTCTGCAATACGTATCCAAATTTTCGAAAACCATTTATTAAATAAAATTTGACGCATTGTTCTGGCAGCATCAACAGAAGATGTTGCCCAGTTTGGCAACAAAGATTCGACGACAAAGAAATCAACAAAATGTCGAGCAACATTCTCGGGAAACAATGTTGCCCTGTTGGGACAAGGCTTAATCCAACAAAAGGTGTTGCTTTTTGATGCTTTTATAACCTTATAAAAATGGAAGTTAATTATGTCTTCTGAAAGAATTGGTCGGTCCGCATTCTATTTAACGCTGTTGTGATTTCAGATAGGCATCTCTTTTTATCAACGCCCACAGTTGACACGCGCAAAATTTAGCGATTCGCTGCGATTCTCGAACACACCTTTTAACATCACAGATAACAAGCCTTGAAGTTTCACAAAATTTCCTCCACGAGCAAAGAATGGGGTCCAATCACGCTGGCAATGGCTATCTCATCTGCTTAGAGTTCGGCATTTGAAAGCGAAACTTTAGATGTTCATCTGAACTAAGTGTTGTCACATACGACGTCGTCTGGTCGATCTCTAAAGACAGCACAACACCTCTCCGACCCTTACTTGCTGCTTGTTCATACAACCGTTTGCTCTCTGCGGTTGGGAAATCCATTGGTCTGCAACACGAGCACAACGGAACTCTTAATTCGATATCCTTCTTCTCCCTCGGCTCAAAACTGATGCTTTTTTCGATGCCACAGGACACCGCGGTCTTCAGTTCCCGTGGCTTGATCTCAAACTCCAAGGTCCGTTTTCCATCCTGCAACTTGCATTTGTTGACTGATGGTTTGTGCAGGTGAATCGTTTGACTCATCGTCTGCCAGGAAAATGCCAGCTACCAAAATCCAGAAGTACAACAAAAAATTTCCAGCGAGACTGCTTTGAATATATTTCAAACCATGAATCAGAATCCCAGTGTTGTTGCTTGGATCTGAGGTTTCAGAACAAAACGTGATGTGTTTAAGGTAACAATGATAGAAGGAACACAACCCAACTTCAAAAGCAGTGTATGCACTTCACACCATGCAGCCTAAACTACCTCGTATTCTGTAGCCGACGTCCCTTATAAAGAACGATGTCACAATACAGTCCAAATGCTTTCTCCACTGAAAGAAGTTCAACTTCTTGATTTGCTGGAGTATAACTGCTCATTCAACTTTCTTTGACACGCGGCGAGGTCAATCAGTATATTCACGTGTTTATCGAAACATGTTTCTTGACTTATCGTTGGTCAGCCAATGCCTTGCTGGGGCTAGCCAGTAGATTAAAGCCTACTATCTGCGCATGTGCAGACAGACTCCTGCCTAATCTCTTGTCTGCAGTTATCTTTGTTCAATCGTAAACCCGTTTTGGTTGAGAAGAGGCTAACAAAACCAAATGACTACACCAGGAATGGCTTGCAATCACAGTTGAATTAATCTCCTCTCTCGTGCTTTCGTAAAAGTTTATTTATAAAGCTTCTGCTTTGATGTATGTTTCAAGCATGAAGCATTAATGAGGCAGTTAACCTTCATTGTAACGTCGGGTAATGCACTGCAGCAACTCTTGAGACCAAGATACGAAACAATCCAACAACCATTCATTTAAATTTTGTTTGTCACTTTACGTAGCAGAACTCATTCATTTTTAATACTGACCATGAATGTAATAACAGCTTCTTATACCTTGCGAATGTGTATGTGTTAAACTGCATTTAAGAATAACATGGTGTTTCTACGACTTTCCATACTTTTTTCGAAGAGTATTCTTTAAGCTGTTATAACATTCACCATCTTGAACAGAAAAATGATTTTCAAGATAATTTTGGATTACTGAGCTTGCTTTGGAGCACATCTCTGAACTGTGAATATGATTTGTGTCAAGAACTTTATAAATCGTAAGGTGATTTTCCTTATATATAACATTAACTTCTAGGCTTCATAGATTTTAAAAGCTTTGCTTCGATTTTGATATGAAACCATTCAATATCAGACATCAAGTAACTCGGTGCAAACTCTCGAAACCAAGTATTTTATTAGACTAGATTTTATACGTTAGCTTTTGCAAGGTGTTTTTCTTTCCTTCTTCTCGAGAAGAAGCCGATATAAAAAGTATGGCTGTTCATTGTCTTTGAGGCTTATTATGATTGAAAGTCATTGAGGTCTTGGAATGTCAACTAGAAATGAAATATTTAATGCAAGACCAATGAGGGCTGGGAGCAATGTGGAAGTTTTCATTATTGTGGGAACCAAACAATGATATGTTAGCCAATGGGAGGAGCAATAGTGCCTTTCATAATCCAAATACTGAATACTTTGACCCATTTTTGTACGACATATTGACGGGCTATTGTTGGTAGTATTTTTCAAGTTGAATAGGTCGAGGAGAAAGACCAAAACGTGAGCTTTCACCACAATGAAATCAATATTTAATCCTAAAGTGTGCAGGCATTCCTGTTTACATACCCTTGTTCAACTCCACTTCCCTAAGTTGTTATGTCCTATTGTATGTTTACTACCAATCATAAAGACGCACCTTTAATTCATAGTGACAAATATATTTGCTTACATCTAAAATTAAATATTAGCAAAACTTTTTCACTATTTTGGATGCTTAGTACTCCTAAAATGAAATGTTTTCTTATGAGAATGTTGTGGATTTGCTAATGCTTCGAATCAATATCAATACACTGCTACTTGTGATCGGTAATTTTTGACATTCTCCATATTCTGTTCAACCCCAGACTTACAAGAAATAGAATAAACACTGACTGGTCAATTTGCTATCTGAGCAGTTAGTGCGAGAGTGCCAAATATGGCTTAATGCGATCTAATGCAAAATTTATTTGCATAGCAATGGCTAGAACCCTTGTCCATGCATTCACTACATTCAATGTTGTAGTATTCTTAATATTCAGACATATTTTTCTGTTGATCGGCAAATCAAAAGTGTCGTTCGTCTGATTGCTGGTTTGTCTTAATAGATTCAATCCCACACTGTGTCGGATTACTTGAAGAGCCCTTTCAATATGACAAAACCCTGGCTTGGTTACACTTAACAGGCATATCTTTTTAAATGCAACTTACATTAAGTAGATTCACGCGGTAGGTCATGAATAGCAGCTGTAAAACGTAAGTCGTGAAAAATATGTATGGTTAATTCAGATAACGGAGTCTTAGCTTTCTACATCTATCATCTTGGGCAGGTCACTTTGAAATATGTTTTAGCGATAGAACACGAAGGACAAAACTTGCATAATCTGTATAAAAGTTTATGCGGTTTTTCAAGATTTTCTACCAGCAGAAGTAAACATATTCAAATGGGTATGAACAAAATTGTAGGCCCTTGGCTGACCGTTTCTGGATCGATCTTAAAAATTCCTAGCTCCCTGAATTGAAACGTCTCTGAAGAAATGTTTACTACACAAAGGTTGTTGTGGTTGCCTTTGTTCTCAGTTCTCTCGGAAGGTCTTCAGTGGGTATGCGATTAAAGCTTCTTCACAAATTGTGATTACAGTGGAAGTCAAGTAATATTTTGGCATAACCTTTATTTGGAACGAAAAGCTAGCGCAATTAATCGCACGCTGTTTTTGAGCATATGGTTGCAGAGGAGTTTTCATAACAATGTAAAGACTGTAACGCCATTCATCCAGGGTTGGCTGATATAAGATTAAAAGCCATCTTCTTTCATTCAAAACTTGAACCAGTAGAACATATGGGGCTGTTTTAATAATGGTCCAGAAACAGATGGAGTCAAGCAGATCAAATAAAGAATTGATTTTTTGTCAATTAAATCCACCGAGGCACCTATGTCCATCGTTATTGCAAAGAGAGAAAACAGCTGCAGAAACAAAAGTCCCTATTGGAAATATCACTAAGAATCGTATGCTCGCCTCTTCAGACATATAGGTTCATGAACTTTTATAAAGAGAAATGTGCAAAAAGACACGAAAGAAGCAATTATTGCTTTAAACATTTTAATAGAACCATTAAGCGCGTGTTCTAGCATAAAAATAAATTTACTTGAGATTTGACAGCTGGACCAAATGTGACGACAATGATTATTAAATAACAATCATGAATCCTCTACAAACTGTCGCCGTTTATACGTATAATGAAGTGAAGTACGTAAGGTTCAAGTGTAGCCACCGAAATTATCCTCGAAGGAAAGCACCGACAAAATTGACGTCATCCTCATCGGGCAATCAGAAATGGGAACACTTAAAAGCGATTTCGTTTGATGAGACTTGATATGAAGGATGTTGCAAAGCATCTGATGGATAATACTGTTTCAGCTTTCTTGAAGAGGTTTTGGATCTTGCTACAAACCAAATCTTGATTGTGCATAAAGCTTGCAAAACTGTGCCATTCTTAACCTACTTTATTCAAAAGAACTGCAATGAATCATAGTAGAATTACAGCCATCTTTTGGTACAAGCTTTTGTATGAAAAGGTTAAGTTCATTCTTTTCTGATTAATCATAAACCAATGAAGATATAATTTAGAAGACTCCAAGAAAATATTCTTAATGAAGGAATTAGATGTGCATAAAAGATTTTGGATTGGCTTATAAACTGTTTCTATGGTGATCAGTGAACAAAGGTGATCAATTCAGTTTAGCAAGCAAGAACTCTAGCCTAGGGCAACACAAATTATTACACAACAGGTATAGTTAATTTTGGCGTTGTCAATTCACAATATAAATATAATTGCCATAATTGCAGTAAATTTTAGCCATCACACACGAAGCTTAAGATGCTGCAAATATACTATATATGGGATTGATTATGAAAAAGCATACCAGATCAGACTCAAATTGCATAGCAGAAACTTCAGCTTATGCTTCAACTAAAAGCTAGATGCACCGAAAAAGTTACTTTTAACAAGTCTATAAAAGCTCTGCTACTCTTGAGATTCTTCTGTGTTTTGGGAAACATATTGCTGTAAATTGGAAGTAAGCTGTCTTTGTGACTGCAGCAGAGTACTTGAAAGTTGTTCACTAGGTTGTCTCAGAAGTTGAAGCAGTTGCCCCTGTAGCACCTCAAGCGTTGGTAATTTTGAATATTCAATTATCTGATTCCAGCTCAATATTTCATTTTCAACTTTACCACCCATCAGCTGCAGCTTTGGAAAGCCCTTGATGACATCTAGCAGAGCCTTGACACCGCTAACCTGACTGTAACATGCTGCTGTACTACTGCGGAATAGGTATTGCAAGTTCTCGTGCCTTGTGCCTTCTAAAACCTTTTTACTAAGGCTGTTTGGAAAAATAGTTACAGTGATGTTTTGCTTATTAAGTTCATATCTAAGGTCATCCCATTCAGAGTTTTTCATGCCATTGTAATGGAACAAGATAAAATAAGGACTATCTGCTGCTGCTTTTAGCTTTTTGGCAATCATTTGCTTCATTGGGTGCACCTGTACAATAAGAAGATATAATTTTCTTTAAAAGATGCAAAAAGGAAATTTGATTGAAAAGACTTAGCTTTGTGAAACCTTGGTAACAATAAGTTTAAGATGTAAAGTTACATCTGAACTTTTTGCTTACCTTCTTACAAAACAAAAGGTAATCTTTCAGCTAAAAGTCTAATAAAAAGAACTGTGGAAACAAGGTGATCTCTAGTTGAAAATTCCATCAAGTTGTCAGTTGGAGGTACAGTCTTTCTATAAAGAGTTGTACTGCACAAAGCTGCAGAATAACAATTTGTGCTGTTGTTTACAAAAGATGGAGCTAAGAAGGTTAAAGAGACACAAGAAGAATTATCATTCTACAATGAGAATAATCTAAAAAGTATTTCTCAAGATATACACAAATAAAATGTACTTTAGCAAAACATACTGTATAACTACACTAAAATATGATTTTAGGTTTCAAACCTCCTTGTCTAACTTTCTTGGCTTTCCCTTCTTGCAAGTAATTGGTTCAAAACTAACGGGTACGTTTGCTGTCAAGATTTGCCTTCTAAACCATACAGAACCTGAAAGTATGATACAAGCAGGTCAATCAACACGGTGAGCATTAATTTGCAAAAGAACGCAGAGGCACGAAAGAGGCTTTTAGAATCGTGATCCCAAAAAAGTTTAGATGAGACCCATGATGGTCATGATGACAGTGGAAGAGAGTCATCGTTTAAGAGAGAATCACAAGAAATCGTATTTGCTTTTACTAGTCACATTGACTTTAACTTACCAGGAATGTCCAGAAGCCTTCTTCCATTTCTAGAAAACATCTTCACAACAGGTTTTTTCCTTGAGAAAATAAAGACCAAGAATCTCGTTTCAACACATGCCACTTCCTATGACAGATCAATGCTTCCTATCTACCATTTCGATTGAGCCTCGATTTCGCATGTTTCTATCACAAAGTGGAAGTCAGGGAGATGAACAAAAAGAGTTATTGATTTGTGGACTCAGATAAATAATTCATTACTAGCAGAATTCTGGAAGACGATAAACTTTTATTCACATTATACATAAAAGAGGGAGTCTCAGTCACAAATACATGATATGTGGCCGAGAGCTGCATCGGTGTTGGCAACTTGGCATGTTTGTTGATACGAGGAAGTAAATCTGGGCACCGTTAGAATGGACCCGGTCTCTCCTGCCTAGTTAATAATTTCTATTGTTATGCACCTGTTGATTTGGATTACTAGTTTATCGTTTATCTCGAGATGGCTGGTGAGCAGTTGTGTGGCAGAGCAGAGTTCACGGAGTTCATTAGGTTGATAGAGGTGTGACTGAGTTGTAGCCATCGAGATTAAATGCGACCTTTCCATTATAATTTACTTCTTAATTAATCATACTACAACCTTCCATGCAATAGTTCTTAAAATATAAAAATGTCGTATTGTGTAAATTGTACTATGAATAAATGACGGTGATGAAATTTAAGTTTCACCGGGACATAAACAAACGGTCCCGGATCTAGTGCCATACTGATCTAAATTTGGGATCTGTAGGATTTAGCTACACAGGCTATGGGCCTATGTAGAGATTGTATAAATATGATGTTTTAAGTATAATGAAAAGTTTTATATATGACCTATGCCCTTTAAATAAGATCACTGTTCCATATTGAAACCACCAAGTAGTCGAGCTTTCGTGTGAGCTACAGGAAATGTTCAGTCAAAAATGGAAGGGATGTTAGTTTCAATTTTGACAGCCAGTTTGCACGATGTGACACTCAAAAACTCTTTTAAATTTTTGACAAAACTTGAAAGGGTACTTAACAATGGATGATATGGAAGGTATCAAACCTAAAATCCTGGATAGGACACTTTGACACTTGATACCCATACAAACACCTTTCAAGCCAAGTGCAAAACACTTAAAAGAAAGTAAGGAATTTCTAATTTTGGCAAGTAAATGCAAGTGATCAGCATGACAAACTATTAAGTTAATGATTGGAGCTTATTAAGTATTGATGTTAAGTATTGGTTATTGATTGTGTTAAATGCAGTAAGTAGTTAAAAGTTCTTCATTAATAAAAATATTGGTCATAGTAAAATGGATAGTACTTTATAACTCATTAACAGCTAAGCCAAAAAGTAATAAGATGCTTTTCTCCACAGAAAAATGAAAATCTTACAAGTTTTGTACAAAATTGTGGCAAATATGAACAGCTTGTTGATGATGTTATAAAAAACTTAGAAAATATGGTTGCTTTTGAGGTAAGAGATCTAAATGATTGCCCTCCATTGTTTTTCATAAGATTTTCAACTAAGTAAAATCTAAAAGAATCAGAAGAATTTCCTGGATCAAGAGGTTGGATTCTACTGAAAAATCGGATTTCTATTGCATTTCAGGACTCCCTTAATTGATTATCATAAACTACACTTTGAGACATTGAATTTAGATTTCTAATGATGTCCCTCATCAGGTGGTTGCCTTTATTTTATTATGTAAGTTTGATTTTTTGTGTTCCAGTATTGATACTTCTTGAAAAATGTTTGGCTTATGCATTGTTATAACAACACATTAATTTTTTCAGGTTGATGGAGTTTTATATGAGGGTCTGTTTAGGTTATATCAACATGGAAGTATGCAAAGCCAGTTATTTGTGCTCCAGTTTGCCCCATCATTGATATCTGCATATTTGTCATTGATTGGTAGTAGGATACTTACAGTGAGTACACAATATGAATTTTAACTCTGATATATATTTGTAAGTGTGTGTAAATTCATTCTATTTAGAATTTTCTTTTAATAACAAATTAAAATCAATATCATTGCTAAATTCTGCTTTACTGAGAGACTACTATAATTTCTCATTTTACTTTTCAGGGAGGAGGCAGATTAGAAACTCTTTTATTATCAATCTACAATAAGGTTTGTTGGATTATCTTCAAGCTTGCTTGTTATACATAATGAATTATATCATAAAAGGCCCATCAGTATACTATGTACTACCAATTCAGCCCATGTTTTTCTAAAATGTACATGCTTATATGCAGCAAGACTAAGATTAAAATAAAATATGTGTTATGATAAATTTTTGCTATGCTTAGTTTGTTATGTTGCTTATCTTCCATTGATTAATTTCCCAGTTATAGTTACTTTGAAGGTTGAAACAATCTGTAAGCCAATTTCATTTTGTCACTCATCAAAATGGTTTTGATTTTTATGACTTAGTTTTGTTAAGTCTCTCTCAACAAGTTTTTCAGCATTTTAGATGCCAGGCTAAATAGAAATATATAAATTCTACAGATTTTATATATGTATTGAGTATTTTGCAGTGGAATTGAAAGAGAATTTGAAAACTTTTGATGATAATTATGTCTTATCTTCAGGAAGCAAATTTGAATAAGGAGACTCCTTTCGCAAAGTCATATAGAATACCCTCCCTCTCAAACTCATCAATTTATCATGAGGTGAGTAGTTTTGCATGTTATAGGTTCTCACCTGCTACTATTTCTGGCATCTATTGTATCTAGAAAATACCTTTCTCTTGACATGGGAACATCTTTGCAATGTATAAAATGGAAATTTCTTAATGCAGTTAATTGTAAAAATTTGAAACTAAGATGACTACCTTCAAAGTCTTTCAATTGATGCAACATTTTTTATCAGTTTTGCATGTGATGCAGAGAAGTCCTAAATTTTGTCTCCCTTCAAACTTGCATTTTTACAGACATTTAGTTTAAAGCACCTTTGTGTCTCAGTATGTTTGACACTGCAATTGAAAATGAGAAGGTTTTAAATAAAGACGTTCACAGCCTCATTGTTAACTTGTGCTTTATAACTAGAATCAAACAAGCTCTCTTTTTGTGAAGGATGCTTTTAGGACTAATCCATAGCATATTTAATTAGGCTTCACTCAATTTTCATGCAGCCATTATCTAGCACCTCTTCAGCATTAACTGAGGGAGCACTTTCAAGACATGAACAATCTGATAAGCCTATCTTGATGAATGCTTGTACAAAGGTTCTCCACAGAATTTCAGCAGGCTCAAGGTAAAAAGAGAAAGCATATTTTACCAATTCACATTTGTACTTTAATGTCCATTCTTATTTTGAATACCGAAGACAATTTCATTGTTCTAATTTGTAGAAATTTCTATCTAATTTGCTTTCAAGATTCTTCCAAAATGAAACTCATAATGGATTCAAATGAAAAAGGATTTAAATTTTTGATTGTCTGCTTCTGCTCTTGTTATTTCTAGATCAGATGTTTTAAATACAATTCTGGGTGTCTATAATAGCAATCTTTCAGGAATGACTGAATCATCACATACTGGATTTTGTAAAATGGTAACAAGGTATGTCTTTAGAATGGAAATATGTCCCCACTTACTGTTTTTGTCCTTTCTTCTATCAATTCTCGCACCCTGTTTGCATCATCATTTGTTCTTCTTTTCTTTGCCCTCTTTCTAGTTCTTTTAATTGCTATTTTTAGTCATTTAATTGTAACTTCAACTAAGAAGAGAAAGTGAAACTTGTATGAGCTGTCTTGCATAGTAGCTCTCAGATAAAAAAGTAATGAAATATTTTCTTGTCAAGAATGGCCAGAAGTGGATTCCCCCATCTTGAATCTGATGACCAAAGATTAGCATGTCTGTTCGAAAAGCAAGAACTTGATTCCATCAAACACTACACTCGAATAAAGCTCTCTAATGTTGTCTATCAACAAATGCTTACAGGACTTTATTTCATCATGTGAGTTTGAATTTTTTTATTTTTCATGCTTGATGCTTTGTTAACAAAAGACTGTGGATCGGAAGTTGCTTCTTTAGCTACTTCTCCCAATTTTCTTTTTTAGCTTTTGGCAGGCCTCACCGTTTAAGGCGTGCGTCTTGGCACGCTCCTCTTCGTTGCCGAGACGCGCAATAAATCCCGCGGTTAAAACACCCTTTAAATCGCTCTCCTTGTTAATTATTTTACAAAGAGCCTTGCGGTCGAAATCGATTGATATCTATATAAACTGTTGCTTCTTTCAATCCCTCTTTGGAGGAAATTGTTATGTCAAGTTAAAGCAAACACCTCTAAAATGTATTTCTGGTCAACAACCAATAAAGTTTGTTTAGAGATTTCTAGATACAAAGTATTTACATGCGAAAACATGCCGTTTCTGCCTACTTTAATGTGAATGTATTCTTTTTGTAAAACGCGCGCATTAGCAAGGCGAGGCGTTTGAGCACATGCCCACTAAAATACTAACGGAGAGGCCTGTTTTGGGTAATGTACCCACATTGATAATTAACTATTTTTCAGATTTGTTCTTTGGTTTTGATGCTTACTGAAATCTGGTCAACTTATTTTTCATTTTTATTCTCAAAGTTATACTGTGTGGCATAGTAGTGCTCCATTTTTGAAAACTTTTGTTTTATTGATTTGCTAATTTTGGTAATTAATCTTTTAAGGTATGATGGTTTAGGAGAGATTGCCCTTGTAGCTCTAAAGAGCCTAGAAACAATGGCCAGGTCTATTCTTGATCCTGCATTAACCATGGTAAGTAAACTTTCTTTTATGATACAATTGTTGTTCAGGTATGAGCATATTGGATCCTATTGGATTGCTGAAGATATTCTTCATCTGACATTCAAAGTAATTTGAGTGGATGGTTGGTGCGCTTGTTTTGTCCAATCATGATGCGTTTAAAATTCACGTGACTGTAAAGCTCAATTTTGGAAGTGTTTCCAGTAAAGTTTCTTGTCTCAACTACTATGGGCTCTCCCTGCTATCAATACTGTTTGTTTAACATCTATATCATGAAGTTAGATTCGAGACAGACGCGTGCTTTCTCGTGAGATGATCATAGCTAACTTCACGGTTGAGATACACCTGTTTATTTAGCAAAACAAAGAGTGTGGAACAGCGTGTTAGGGTAATGCGCAGAAAGACGGGACTAGGATGGTAGAGGAGAAATAGACAAAGGTAGAGATGATTAGAAGACCTGTTATACAGCGACTGACATAAGGGTGTTCTTGCGATGTTTGTGATGGAATGTCTGTTAAAGGGTAACGAATAAATGAAAACGAAGGGTAGTAAAAATTCTAATAAGAATCATTACAATTCTTTGCTGGCTTGGTCACAGATGGTTTAATAAGGAAGCAGTTTCTCTTTAGCGAAGCTGTTCTCTGCAATATGGCTAGAAGAGAGCTGTTTAGTAACTTTAGAAGTTTGATAAAAACCACTGACTGCTTCCCTAAAGCATGCGAGAGAGGCCTAAAGAGGAACAAGAGTGAAACGTAAACAGTAACTGTGCAAAAGTATATATTTTATACATAATGTTCTACCATCCCCATGCAAATTTGTTATCTTGCTCGTCCATTTGATGTCATTAATCTGTTTGGTTTTAGAATGACTGGTTCTTTTTTCCGTATAGACGCTAAAAGCAATAATCTCACATGTTGAAAGCTCATTTAAAGAATCTGAAGCACCTTATTTCCGCAATCCGATGAAAAGTACCAGAAGACAAATAGGTACCTTTGATAGCAATTCACTTGTTCTTACGTCGTTATTGCTTTCTTAAGGTGTGCGTAAGCAATTTCTTCTGCTTTTGGTATATGACAATGACCAATAAAAAGGCTGTGTTTCAGCTGAACTATTCTGACGAAAATCGCTTATCTATTATCCAACCAAAACAAATGCACTGCGAACTTTCTACCAATGTATCTTCATTTCTACTGTTTTCAACAATCTAAGGCAGTGAGGTCATTGTATTTTCTTAACTAGAGTACCAGAGCCATTAGGTAATAATTATCTTGAAAGCAGTTAATAGAAATCGGACATATTCATTTCAGTTCTCCGTGCATCAAAAATGGAACAAATTTGTGTTTTTGTTAGTGAAGGTGATATGCAATCTGTGTTCTTTTGCTTTGAATGTTTTAAAGCTTTTTCTGAATTCTATGCCAACGAGTTAGATTATTTTCGCTAACATGACTTTAGATTCAACCAAGCGACGATACGCGTTCACGACTAGCCCAGCCTTATTGACGCCCGACCGTACAGTTGAAGCAAGTAAACTCATTGAGAAAGGCACTGACACTGTTGATGTGGGTATCAAACAAACCCCCACAACCAAAACAGAAATAAAGGACTCTGATTCCCCCGTAACTACTCATAGATCAGTTGATGCAGAAAATATCGCAGCTTCGGCGGATGAGAACTTAGGCCTATCTGACAACCGGGGCTCGACAAGCGTTCCATCTGAAAGCGAGGACGATGCAAACGAAAACACGACGCTGCTAGGGGACAGCGTTAGCAGCCAATCAGATGCGGTGAACGGGGCAACCAATCACGAGCGAATTCAAATCAATATCATTGCTGACAATGACGAAGGCCTGATGGATGTTATTAATATGGAGGTTGTGAAACTTAATTGTCCACAAACTACTACAGGACAGCAATCGGAAATGAATTTTGATACTTTGTTATAAATTAGTTTTTCCTTTTATATGAGTTGGCGAGTGATAGTTATTTTACAACGGGTGTTATGTATCTTATAAATCGTGCGTTTTATTTTAAGGAAATTAAGAAGGCTGAATTATAATAATGTAAGTGACTTTTGCTACAAGAGACAATGGAATTGATCCATCTGATGATAATTACCTGAATAGTCATATTTATTTATTCTCAGATACCATTATATTTTTGGGCCTAATAGTTAAACCTACACTTTTTTACGAGTTTTTATCTGAAAATTATGAGATTTGACTGTACCAGGTATAGTTAGCGTATAAGTTGAAGCCGTATTTTACATATATATTTTACCGGCTTAGACATAGGAAATGTTTTTCACAAGACGTAGAAATTCGACAAGAAGGTTGAGAAATACAACGAACCTTTTTGCCTTTACGTTAGTGTAGGAGGCTTGTTTATAGTTGAATAAGAGGATCCAGTCTATGAAAAGAAAACGATTTCAAAGATGTGAGAATTTTAAGGCATCGATAAATGACACTAAGGCCACCCGTAATGATAATTTGTGATAAATGTTATTGAGTAGTAATTTGTTGTAATTATTAAAATTGATATTAAAAAGACTTTCTAGTCCTTCGGCTGTTTTCTGGTTCCTCGTTGTATGTTTTTTAATTGCTGTATTTCAAAGCCCATAACTATTCAAAGTCAATTTGTATAATGACGTAGGGACCGGATGGCCCCCTACTTTTTGGCAAACCATGCAGCAACCATTCAAATCCAAATAATGCCCCTGCGAGAACCAAATGTGCCCCTTCCAAAACCAAAAGTGGGAGTGACCATGTGCTCCTTACTGATCTGGTCCCTCCCTACTTTTTAGATTCTCCCTACGTCCCTGGATTTGTACAATAGGCATGACTTGACATCTGATTTTTCCAGAGTGATTATCACTATGGAATTTTTGCTTCAGAACAGTGATTATCACTATGACTAGGTTATCTGGATTGCACATGTGGGATAATGGAGTGATACCCAACACACGAGTTTGTAATTTGACTCTAAAAGTTTGACGACTCAGGCAACTAATACGGAATTTGGGAAATTTCATTGCAATTTGAATATTGTGTTGAATTGCAAGTATAGCAGCTTTCGCCAATAACGAAATTCGACGAAGACGATACAATCAGTTGTTTGTATTCTCTCACAAGGACCTTGTAAACAAGTTGAGTCGGAAATACGTTTGATAATTTGCTTTCCTTGAAAAGCATAATTATGAAGTTAAAGACAAATTATCATAAACAGAAACTGTTATGAGATTTCAGTTCACCGTCATATCAATTGGAAGGTCTAGATCCAGGCTTGGTTCATCTTTGTAAATAAGTGATAATGGATGGTCAGTTTCGGTTTGTCCCAACTTCAGAGAAACAAACAAAATGATTGATGTAAGCAAAAAAGAGTTTCATTTCCTATGCACAACGTGACTCGCTTCAACAATTTTCAACGAACATTATCAAACTGAAAATTCGAGGGAAACCGGCAGCTACGAAGTCCAACCAATTAATACCTGCTTTGTCAGCAGTGGATAAAAGAACAATGTTGCGATGTCACTAGGAAAGAGAAAAACAATGGCACCCAGCAACAACAGCAAAAGCCTATGAAAAATGGCGGAAGAAGTCGGGAGGACGGGCCTTCAAACAAGGTATGAAGCTTCCATGGTTCTCAGTGGTGTGGGGGACGCACTAGGCTACAAAAATGGCAGGTGGGAATTCAACTTCGTTGGATCAAGCATCCACAATGAGCTAAAAGGCCTAGGAGGTGTGCCCAAGTTGCACATTAAACCAAACAGTTGGCTAGTCAGTGACGATACTGTTCTGAGTTTAGCAACAGCGGAGAGCCTCGTCAAAAAAAGCAATGCAGACGACGAATCTCTTTTTGCAGAAATTGCTGCAGCATATAAATGGATCGTAGTTAGAGACATGGCAGGGAGGGCGCCTGGAGCGACCACAATGAACAGCTGTAGCCAGCTACGACCTAATGTCCCCAACGGTTATCGAATACCCTTCAACAAACACGGTGGAGGGTGCGGGGCAGCAATGAGATCGATGTGTATAGGGTTGAGATACCCAGCCATAGACGATGAAAGCTGTTTAAGCAAACTTATCAAAGTGAGTATAGAATCGGGAAGGATGACACATCACCACCCAACAGGCTTCTTAGGCAGTTTCGCTAGCGCTCTTTTTACAGCAATGGCAGTAAAACAGGTCCCTGTTAAAGAGTGGGGAGCTAAACTAACACATCTGCTACCAAAAGCATTAGATTACATTAGAGAAAGTGGCTACTTTGTTGATGAAAACGTTGAAGCTTGGGAGTATTTTAAGACCTCTTGGGAGAAGTATCTCCTAGCAAGAGGGATACTAGGTGGAACGACGGAACCAGTGTTCCCTGAAGTGTACGATGTGGAAGCACGTGATGCATTTTATAAATCGCTTGCATTCAGAAGCTGGGGCGGCTCCAGTGGACATGATGCTCCTATGATCGCATATGATGCACTTCTGGCATCTGGCAATGATTGGGTGAAGCTTTGTCATCATGGGATGCTACACGGAGGAGACAATGACTCTACAGGGGTTATAGCAGGTGCATGCTTTGGGGCAATGTATGGGTTTGAAGGAGTTCCAGAATGTAATTACAAACATGTAGAGTACCACGACAGACTTGAGACTGCTGGCAGTCAACTGTATGCAATTGTGTCTGCAGACAAGTTCATCTGATACAAACTTTGCAGCAAAAGAACTCTCAGCAAGTTTGAGAAATTCAGTAGAAGAGTGAAATTTTTCATTACATGTTTTTATTGCTAATTTATTTTTAATGCTCACAGAATTTTTGTTGAAATGACATTATATATATATTTAGCTTTTTGTTTCCATGCACAATAAATTATTAGTGCCTTGACATAATATTGACTAATTTGTAATTTAAAGCTGTTTTTCATTAATTGCCTAATTTATATGTAACTCTTGTACATATAACTTGTGTAAGCCAGTATTATTTTGAGCATTTTCATATGGGCAGGGGATTTTTATTTTTGTTCAGTATTTGTATGGTAATTGTAATGATTTCTGGAAAGCTGGCAAATTTTTCTGGTAATGCAAACTTATAACCAGGACTTCTCTCTTGTAAAAATCTACCAAGAATAGGGTGGACTAACTAACACCCCCAAAATCTCTATTTTATGAAAAATTGGCGAAATATTATGTGAACCCAGTAATTCAGCTGTGAAAATGTAGGCAATTAGTAATTCTATCTTATACACTACACTGAAGCAAATGATGACCATTCTGTCTCTGGCTTAAAAAGGGCTTGCATTTTGTAAGTACTTATAGTGCCCCAAAATTGACCAACCCCTACTATTCTGCTCCTGTAACAAGCATGATATTGGTAATGAAATAAATGCTAATATTGGTATTGCTAATTTAGAAATTGTATATTTTCAGCAAGTTTGTTGGCATTAAAACAATGGACTTTTTGGTTCTAAATAACATTTCTTCTTTTTTCTTGGATCCATGCCAATATGATCACAATGGTAATTTCATGCAATTGTGTGACATAAGTCTTTTAATACCTCAAAGAATGTGTTTTACCCCTTCCAAAGAGCACTATGGCAAACTTAATGAATGTTCTTAAAGAAAAACTGACAATTGTTCTTTACTTTGATTCTGATATGTATTAGCACCTTTGGCATCCCAACCCGGCCAATTGCATCAGCGTTTTCGGTACAAGAACTGGTGAATGTCATTGGATTTGGTCACTGGTGTTGCATTTTGAGTGCTTTCTTTGGAGATGTTGATAGAATAAAAAACAAAGAGCACTCTTGGATGCAAATATTTTTTTCTTATAAGGTTTCGATTCTGCCATAACAACTACAGCTTACGAGCCCTTGTGTATTGGCAGCTGGCCCCCGCATCCCCGCTTCCACCCTGCCTTTCTACTCTTCAAGCCAACAAGTACTAGAATCAGTTCACGTGACCAAAGGCAATGAATTTTGACAAGAAGCCATTACGAGGCTATGTGACTTACTGTTCCTCGATTTGGTTGTGCGACGTAGTGGAGAGAGAAGGAAAAGTTCAAATATTGCATTATTATTGTATTTAACCAGTCAGTTTCTACTCCACAATGATAGATATAATCCAATTTGTATAGTTCATATTTAATCTCGTTTTTAATTTGCATCTGCTCGATTGAAGCAAGCCGTTCTAGGCACTGGGCCTAGCACACAAGGAGCAAAGTATTCTGAAGTCAGTTGCAAGTAGATAAGAACAAGCAATCATGGTTCTCGCAGATCTTGGCAGAAAAATCACTTCTGCTTTGAAGTCTCTCAGCAATGCTACTATCATCAATGAAGAGGTGATAATAACATTTTATCCTTTTAACGTGCTGATCATATCCAAATATTTGTATTGCATTGTAATATTTGTATTAATATAGGCCTAATATATCAAAACACCGAAGTTGTAGATCATCTTAAATTAAAGGTTCTTTAATTTATTTCTACCAGTTTGCTCAAACGTCCTCTCAATTAGGTTAGATTAGTAAAGTGGTGTTTGAAAAAGGCTAATAATATTGTCACCAAAGAAAATACTTCCTTCAAAAAAGGAAAATACCTTGCCAAAGATCACTTGACTATTACTAGAAAATACCTCTTGTGTGTAAATACATTAATTTTAACAATTCCTGATTTTAATGATAATACATTAAAATACCTCCTTGTGTGTAAGTCTCTACGAATTGCCATCTTTTCTTAAAATCATGACGTTGAAGTAACTTATAGTCTAATTATTTTGCTTATCGTTCTTTCTAACTGCTAATGACAATTAATTTTTAATTTTTAATCTATCAGACTTAAGTAAAGAGTTTTGAAATATTTGCTTATAATACTTGAAATTCAAAGCTTGCAAAACGCTGTTAATTTCCTTTTATGCTATGTTACCTGTTCGTTTTTCTTTAAGGTTTTAAATGCAATGCTTAAAGAAATATGTGCAGCCCTTCTTGAAGCTGATGTGAATGTGCAATTGGTCAAGAGACTTCGTGAAAATATTAAGTATGTATAATGTACAAAATGTTGCCTTCACCAAGAAAAGTAGCAAAATCCATACATTATATAATGTTTTAACCTAATTTGAAAGATTTTGCTTCAAGATTTATGATATGACTACCCAGAAAAAGAGCTATATTTAGAGTATCTACAAGTCATTAAATTGTACTGTTGGTTTTTATCAGATGACAAAGCAATCTTTAGAGGTTTTCTTTTTTTTTAAGTCATCACTTTCTAATTTTTCTTGTTATAGGGCTGCTGCAAACTTTGATGAAATGGCTGCAGGCATAAATAAACGAAGGGTGATTCAGCACACAGTTTTCCAAGAGCTTTGTAAGGTAGTGTAAGTTTGGTTTCCTAGCTACACACTACATAAAACAGTTTAAATAAAACATTTACTAATCCTTGAAGTCTTCTGGCTAGTAATTTGTTGTTGTTGGTGTCATTAATTTTTTTTATGTGTCATGCTTTTGTTTAATTTATTGTAAGTAAAATGTGCTTTTGGAATTCTTTTTACAGTTAGTTGACCCTGCTGTAAAAGCATGGCAACCTACAAAGGGAAAAAACAATGTTATTATGTTTGTTGGTCTTCAAGGGAGTGGGAAGACTACAACATGCACAAAGGTAGGCTCTCTCATTCCTACATTTTATCATGAATGACTTAGAGTTAACTTTGAATGTGAAAGATCCACTGTGAAAACATATAATATGTACTACCAAGCTTTTGCCATTCTGTGTCTGTAGCAGTGTTACCCAAATTGAAAGCAGATTAAGCAGATTTGTCAATATCTTTGTGTAAGAGTGTGTAATTGATATAATTATTGGGTGTGAATAACAAGTATGTATCTATAGAATGAATAATTAGGAAAGAAAAGAAAATAGTTTTTTGTTTCCAGGGCCATGTATTGGAGATTCTTTTGAACAAGAGAGTTATTTGTGCTCTTAATTGTTTTTAGCTTTCATATTATTACCAAAAGAAAGGATGGAAAACCTGTTTAATATGTGCAGACACATTCAGGGCAGGTACGTTTGACTAACAAATTATGCTTTATATATATATTTGAAAATTGTCCACCTTGTTCAGAGGTAACAGCGTAGCTGTCATTTACCTCCTAAATCACATCATTTCACCTGAAAGATGATTCCTAATAAACAGATAATCCACAAGCCAGAATCTTCTGAAGCTGTAGCATGATATTTATTTCTCTTTTTAGGGAATTTCCTATTAATTATAAAAGTACTCAAGATGTAAGACCAGAATAATAGAATGTGGATACTATGCTTTAATTGAAGATAACAAAAGGGAAAAAGATTTTAACTGTAAAGATTTGGCTATGCATGTATTTTGTTTGCGCAGCATTTTAAATTATGTAGCAATGAGTTTAAATGTTTATGTGCATGTTTTAAAGGTGCATTTGATCAGCTCAAACAAAATGCCACAAAAGCAAGGATTCCTTTCTATGGAAGGTAGGCTGCTGACTTTGTTTCTCTCTTGAAAATTTAGAAGCTTGTTCAGGAAAAGCAAAACAAGGGGTCTGCTTGTCACAGACACAATCATTTGCCTTGGTGCATATATAGCTTTTTGAATTTTATGCACATTGATTTTTTCAGCTTTTTCTGTTTACACAATCTTTAGTATTATGCATAGTGAACCTCCTAACATTAATCAATAATGTTCATGAAAAGTTGGCTGCAAAAATCTTTTCATTATTATTAGGACTACAAACGCTAAAAAAAATTTTTTATGTCACCCAATTTAGTGTCAGGAATCTTTTGGCCTTTTTTGTACAAAGACTGCAAGACTGTATTTTACTTAAAATTGCATATTTCCTCTCTATTTTGTAACATTGTTATCTTTTAAGTGTAAAAACCTTTTATCTAATAAAATGGCTTCTGATGTTCATTATTTTGTTACCTTAGTTATTCAGAGCTTGATCCTGTGGTAATAGCACAAGAGGGTGTTGACAAGTTCAAAAAGGAGAACTTTGAAATTATAATAGTTGATACCAGGTTGGTTTTGGTATTTTATTTTACAGTCTGTTTGATTGCATATTTATTCTTTGTCTCAATTTTTGCATAACCACCAAGACTGTTTATATTTATTTTGTTATTTATATGCTTATTTTAGGATACATATCCTTTAAATTTTGTTGTCAAGGTTTTTGTTGATTTTATTCTATAGAATAGTAGATATTTTCATTAAAAGGTGGCTTCTGTTTACCAGATTCAATACTTCAATCTTATCCACTATTTAAAGCTATATACATTAACTAAATTTCAATGTTTTTTACCTTCATGACAATGTTTGTCTTGCTTTTTACTCAAATGTTTGTATATTGTTAACATGCTATTGTTGTTCAATTTTTAGTGGTCGTCACAAACAGGAGGAGTCACTGTTTGAAGAAATGTTGCAAGTTTCAAACGCAGTGGTAAGTTTGAAACATTTCCTTCTTCATCATTCCATATATTGCTGATCTGAAATCTGACCTTGATTGTTTTACATTCATTCATTCATTCATTCATTCATTTCCTTGATGAGAAGCTGGATGCTCAAATATTCCGTAATTCAACTCAACCCCTGAACCTTTGAATATATGCAATTGATTGTATTTTTAATTACCCTCATTATTTTATTCTAAGAAACCAGACAATATCATCTTTGTTATGGATGCTTCAATTGGTCAAGCTTGTGAGGCTCAGGTAACTATTAGATAAACTGTACTAGAGAATGTACTTAATAATCAGCCACACTTTTTTATGATGTACACTAATGTGAACAGCTCATGATGTATTCTTTAGCTTTATGAAACAGTAAAGCTTTCATGGCAAATCAAATTCAATCTTTGATACTGCTATTTTGCATTTGTTGAACAAATTATGATTCTAACATTGAAAACTTCTTTTTAGAAATCTGTCTTTTTAGTCCAGTAGACAGCGGTTTCACTCAAATATCCGAAAAGCTTCAAGAACACAATCTTTCCTTGTAGGCACGTGCATTCAAGGAAAAGGTCGATGTTGCCTCTGTGATCGTTACAAAACTAGATGGACATGCCAAGGGTGGTGGTGCTCTTAGCGCGTATGTTAGACTTGAATGATCACTAAATGATTCTTGGCTTCAGTTTCGAGGACATAACATCATTTGCAGCTAGATAGACGTTATTTATTATACAAACACAGTTACTTTTCCTTATTTGAACAATGCATCATCGCCATACTACATATGTTCACAAACCGCAAGGATTATTACCTGTGATAAATTTCCGACAGGTTTTTATGGTAGCAGGAACCTATTCTTTGTAGCTGACTGGCCCTGTCCGTTTGTAGCTGACTTCATTATAGACTACCATTATGGTTTAATTGGAATTTCTAAAAAGACGAAAATACACCATTCATAAGTAAGAAATACCACATATTATAAGTATTGGAGTGTTAACTCTTGTATTACCACACTTTAATTTATTAATTTAACAGAGTTGCAGCAACAAAAAGTCCAATTATTTTTATTGGAACTGGAGAGCATATAGATGACTTTGAGCCTTTTAAAACACAACCGTTCATCAGCAAATTGTTAGGTTTGTGGACTTCATTTCATGTCTTACATTTTATCATGAATTTTCTGCAAAGAAACGTGAGCATCAAAAAATTTTTATCCCATCTAAGATTCGAAGCTTCTGATAATATGCCTGTTTGGTAGTCTAAGTAGACGGGGCAGTGCCTGCAGCTTGAAAGAAGTTAGCTTTAGCATGTTACATCGAGCAAAACCTAATTAACATTTTTACTAAGCTTTTTACTTGTCCAGCCCTTGAAATAGTTCGATAATAAAGCCTAGTCTTTGCAGATATGCGGCGAGGCAAGAATATGAACCCGTTAACGTCATAGCATTAAGATAATGATTACGTCTGCATCGTAAGACTGACTGATACGTAATATCTTATCGATAAGACTGATACGTAATATCTTATCGATATGTCAAGTTAGACTTGGCGACGTACTCTGTTTTTTTTGTAAGGTTTTTCTGTCAAAGATTACTCTAAATGTTACGCAGTGCTGGAATCCTTTTTGATAGTCTTAACTTTTGATAGTGTTTCATAGTATTTTTGACCACGCGTCCAAAACATTAGCTGATATGAACATTGTTCAAAGCTGGTCGTGCGATTTGCGCTCTAATTTCGCCACCGTACTGTCTGACGGGATCCAGCTCAGAACTGAATTTCCTTTTGATTGCGCATTTTTTAACTCAGAGTAGCATGATTGCATTGTTCATGTAATCGATGTGCTCCTTCTTATAGGTATGGGAGATCTTGAAGGCCTGATTGATAAAGTTAACGAGTTAAAACTGGACGAGAATGAAGAACTGATCGACAAATTAAAACAAGGTTTGTCTGTCAGTTTTGTCTAATGATCTTACTTCTTGTTGAAAAGCAGAGACATGTTTTCAAATTTATCGTATCTTGGGTTGATGTAGATTCCACGTGTCTAAGCATTTGTTAAGGACATCAGCGTTAACACGATCAAAAAACAGTGAGCTTTGATCACCATAATTTCTTGTTTGGAAGGCTTCTGTATTTCTGCGTTGGACACACTTTTATTCAGACATCTTATGATGAAAGAAACGACACCTGGCATTGGAGTTGAGATTATGGTCATTTTTCTGGCTTATATATTGAACTATGGCCAATGCATAATGTCATTTGGCGAAAACTTTGATAAGTGAATGTTTATCTTTACTGTTGATCCTTCTGTGAGATCATCTTGTGTTTGTAATTTTCTTTTTAAAGGTGTCTTCACCATTCGTGACATGTATGAGCAGTTTCAGAATATCATGAAGATGGGTCCTTTTAGCCAGATAATGGTACGTTTACCGACCATTGTGGCGTGAGCCAGTCCTTTTTGAAACAGTGACATGCAATGGATTCTATGCACTGATTCTTGTTAGTCATCAAAATGACCGATCATCTTAATCGCAACTATCACGATCACAACTATCACTGTTTCAGTCGCCACAATCACTGCAATCATCACTCAATCCAAGTAGCATTACGTTTGACTTCCTCTCTGATACTCTGCTCTTAAAAAGAAAGCAGTTGAAGAATATAAGTAATGCTTTTTAAAAGCCTACTTGTTTCTAAGCACACGTTTGATTTAATAATGTGAAGATGTTCTGGGTGTACCAAATAAGTACCTGCTTTCATTGGTTTGCTGAATCCGTTTCATTTTAAGGGAATTTTGTTGTAGGGAATGATACCTGGGTTTAGTGCGGACTTCATATCAAAAGGTAGCGAACAGGAATCAGTTGCAAGGCTTAAAAAATTGATGACAATTATGGACAGTATGAGTGATGAAGGTAAACTTTGTTTCCAGTGCCTGAGTTTTTGTGATATATCAAGTACACATTAGCTACATATAAGTTATAGGAAGGTTGATTGATAGCAAGACATTTTGATATATTACAGATATCGATTGATTGTTACGTCGTAAAAGTCAACACTGGGGCGAATAATTTTATTGACGAAGCAGATGACAGATTTTTCTTTCGCAGGTGCCAACAGATAACTTTGCCGTAGAATATGACAATGTCATCTGATTTCATTATATAATATAAATATGAAAACGGTAATCAATTTTGGTTGGATTTTGACAAAATTGTCACTTACTTGTTTACAGAATTAGACAGCCCAAACGGGTCGAAGCTGTTCACAAAGCACCCCACGAGAGTATCAAGAGTCGCGAGGGGATCAGGTGTATCGTCAAGAGAGGTTCAAGAACTTTTGTCCCAGTATCAAAAATTCGCACAGATGGTCAAGAAGATGGGTGGCATCAAGGGTCTTTTCAAGGGAGGAGACATGGCTAAGAATGTCAATCCGGCACAGATGGCCAAGTTGAATCAACAAATGGCAAGAATGATGGACCCTAGAGTCCTACAGCAAATGGGTAAGTATTCTTCTTGTTCATTTTGAATATAGCTTAAAGCAACTATTTTCTCTATTTTACATGTGTATTCGATTTAGGTTTTTTTTGCTGTCATTTTCTATTGCTGAGAAATCTTCATGGGAGCAAAGTAAATCAAAGGTTTTAAGGAATTTTTCATTAATAATGTAGAATTAGTTGATGCTCTTTCCGATCAGCTGACTGAAGAAGTTTTTTATTTCAGGAGGAATGGGTGGCCTTCAAAGTATGATGAAGCAATTCCAGCAAGGTGCTCAATCGTTTGGTGGAAAGGGAAGAAAAGCCCCGAAATAGATGTTGATTTGTCAGTGAATAAATGTAATATTGAAGCCCTGTATATTTGAGTCTTTAAGCAAACGTAACGTTTTAGCGGCGGATTAGGGTATTTTCAAAGTAGCTGATATTGGAAAATTTTTAGTGAAGAATATTTATGCTAAGTGATAGGTCTTTCTTCAAATCCGAATAGCTCAATGGGGTTGGATCAGCTAGGATATAAGTAGCGATAGCAAGAAGGAAGATATACAGAGAACGTAAAAAGTCGAAGTGTCACGAGAATTCGTATGAAAGAAACTGCCCTTAATTTGCATTCATGCAAATTTCACCCTAGCACCCGCATTTCGTACAACTTAAGACATCAAGTTTTTGTTGCTCTTTTCAAGTTAGTGAACTCGCCAAACCCTTCATCCTTCCCCACTTTCAACAGCGATATAAAATTAAATAGACTTTGTACGTGGATAGGATTGAATATGATTATTGTTCGCTCGTTTATCATAAAAAGAAAGGAACTGACGTTAAATGAGTTTCTATACATACAACTCAATTGAATTTCATCATACTTTGTCGACCGTTCACATTTTCTCTTTGTGTCTTTGAAGCTAAAGATCTCACGACATTCGATTTGTTTGTTGCTATTTCACCTTGACCAGGTCTCATCATAAGAACCACCTCAATACGTTTAGGTGTTTAGGAATATAGTATGTTATCAGTCAACAGAGAGACATTTGGATGTTTTTCGAATTTTTTTGGCAACCGTTGCTAGAAGCTCTACAAAAGATTTCAGGATAGAACAACTTCGGTCATGTGTGCATTCAAAATAAATTTTCTGCTTCGCGTTTTTGAACAAACCTGTCGATATTTACACCTAATCAATATAGGAAATGTACCCCCATCTAATGAATGGGGCACAAATGGTCTTCTTTTCTGAATAAAAAGAGATCAATGCTACAGAGCCGATGATGGCGCACAGAAGAAGCGTATCAAATCACATCCATTTGAGAAACGAATGGACCAAACAAGCAAATGAACCTCTGCAAGCAAGTGGACCTCTGCAAGCAATACATGTCTCTACCACATCTATCCGTCCATATAAATTCATTTAATCTATTTCGATTACACATTAAAAATGACAAAACGAAGCAAAAATAATGACCATTTTTCAACTACTTTCAGAGTACAATTGCAAACACTGCACCTAATTCAATATTATTTTCAGCACTAGCTCGAATAACTAGAAAAGTTTTCCATAGAGGTGATTTTCACCCTTTAGTCTTCTAGTACACAAATTCTCTGGACAGGTAGTACAACTAGGATGTTTGATGGATGGTGTATAGAATTACTGCTGTTGATGGATGATTTATAGAATTATTTCATTCTTGTAGCTCGTGCCTAGGTCTTTGTGCGGCAGTACGATTGAATTTAGGATGATGCTTCCACTCATTGTTGTGACGTTGCAACCTGGAAACAGAAACAAACATTTCAAACGTTTGAAAGTTTGTGCCTGGAAAGGTTGTGGGCATGTCCTATTGTGTAGCAACGAACATAATCAATCAAAAACTTTGTGTAACAACGAACAAATCAAAAACTTTACGAGACCAAATGCCATCTGCAGCATTGTTTCCAAGGTAAGGACGAAAATAGCATCGGCCAAGAAGAGGGTATATAGGAGATAAGTTGTGCCAACGAAATTGACAAAATCATTAAAGATAAGCAGAGTAAAGGAGCTCTGGTCTAAGAAACGGACTTATGAATTCAAAACATTGACAAAGCAGTGCCCACGTGATTCCCCTTGAGCAATATGACTTATGGTTTCTTCGAAGAAAAAGGTAATCCTAAAGGCAGTATGATCAGAAAAAATGAATTTTCACCGCAAATATTCTTGTTATTTTTTGCAGGTTTGTGTCCTATTAAGCTAAAATAATTCATTTGCCCTTGTTGAAAAAATAAAAGGTTGAAATGAAAGGGGTAACGGAAAATGCAAATAGAGAACGACCGATTAAAAAAAATAAGCTTCAAGGGACAAGAATTGAAAATGAGTACATGGAAAGATTGGAGAGAAATCTAAAAACAGGTAAAAACAGATGTAATGTAAGTATGTAATGTAAGTATGTAAAGTAAGTATGTATGTATGTAATGTATGTAAGGAAGAAATGATAAGTGCGGCAGTGCAACTAAAAGGTCAACGAGTTGATAAACTTGGGGATGATCCATACAAATAATTGCTATAGTGTTACGATGGGAAACAAAATACAAAACATACCAAGAACTGTAATTGAAGGAATCAATTTGCCATCCGACAGGAACAGCGATTCATTCGGCACTAATGCATGGGGGAAGTTGGCACAAGGCTCTTGGGGTGTGCCCTCTACCCTGCACCAAGCGCCCACGTAGCACTTCCATCCAATGATGCTGAACAGCACACAACTGTGGGACTGGAATCGAAGCACAAAGATAAAATGAGGATAACGTTACAAAAGAAAGAATCAGGATGTTTAATTATCAAACGCATCTATCTACAGAAAAAAAGGGGGTAGTGTCTTGTTCATAACTTGGAGTATCAAAGGAGGGGTAGATTTCTAGGCTTACTGGTCCCAAAAGGACCCAATATTCATAAACAAGCAAATTCAATACAAATCTCACTTGATAAAAACAACAGTCAAAGTTAATAAACATATAGTCGCATTTTGCAATAACTTGAGTAGACAGAGGGTTTTAAAAAGAAACAAATTATCGCTGATAGAATCTAGATTGCTTGTTTAGTCTTCATTTCATTCTTAGAGTGTCTCACAGGTTTAATAAAAATTTTGCCTTTTGGTAGAGCAAGAAGCTTCAAGTTAAGAACTGTACGCGTGCACTAAAAGAAAATGAAATCTCGAATATTGCGATTGTGTTCGTGTTATCGAACATTAGTTGAGCTTTCCTTCTAGCGAAAAATTTCTGAATCACACAGGGCGTCAGTGCCAAAAAGAGTCCGTGAAATTTTGGATGCGAAGATTCCTCAAGAATGTTCAGAATATCTCCATAAAAGATTCCCATTGACAAAGCGAAGTTAGATATGTAAAGCTTGCTATGTCTTCAACGCTAAATGTCATTTTATGTTTAAACTGCGAAGACGTAAGAGAACTGCAGAAGCAAATGTTTTATAATAAGTGAAATAATAAACATACATCAATTTCCGCTCCATCAAGGACAATTGACTCTCGCACCCTTGCACCTGGACCGATTCGGCAGTCCTTACCAATCGTAACGTTTGGGCCTATCTGCAGCGAAAAGTAGAAATTGTGAATATTTCTTGGAAATCTAATACAACTGACACACGAATTTTGCAAAACTAACCTGAATATAAAATTTCATATTTGATTCAGAACAAATGCTCGAATGGACAAATGAATTAATCAATAAATGAATGAACAAATGAATGGGCAAATGGACGAATGAATTAATCAATGAATGAATTAACAAAAGACTGAATGCATGAATGAATAAATGAATGAATGATTGCCATATAACTTACTTTTGCTGTTGGGTGTACAGTTGCAGATGGGTGAATAAAGACATCTCCTATTAATGAAGATATAACACATTGGACAAAAAGAAATGCTTGTTCAAATTCAATAATAAAAACTTGCATATGTGTCTGTAACAATCATGCAAAGCAAGGTGACTATAAGATAACTGGGTTTTTTTAATAACCTGTGGCAAATCATTTTGAAAATAAAACAGTCATGTGTAAAATCAAAGACAACAGGGAGGTCTTAAATGCTATCTTTCATGGCCAAACACTGCCTACCTAAAATAGCTACATTTTCTTCAGCATTGTCTGTAAGTCTCTCTTTATGATGTTTCCGATAAGATGCCAAGTACTGCCGGCTTGCATAAATTGCAGATCTAGATAAAGACATGGTGCATTAGGAAACAAGATTTGTATGCAAATCTATTGACATTGAAAATAAATTACAAGAAAAATGTGGAAGTTGAAAATGAAGTCAATAGAAAAAAAACAGACTACAGCAAGGTAGCAGTCAAGGTGAAGGTAGATATCCCAAATAAAGGATTAGTTACTTCTGCCCCAAGCAGCTAAATTTAGCACAGAATAATGCACATGTGCAGTTTTAGTGCCTCTTTAGAAGCATCAAATTCCAGATTAAACATATAAGATCAATTTTCAAATACTTTGAAAGCTGTGATAAAAAACAAAGCAAGCTCCACTATGATCAATTTTTCACGGCCTCTGAGATTGTCTATCAATAACAGTCTGTTAATTTGGTGATAAATTCACAGGAGCATTTTTGTCAATTATCCCCTAACTCTAACAAGGTCAGTATGCAAATATTTACCCTGCACTTTTCATTGAGCCCCAAAATGCATGTTTCATGAGATGCAAGAAAACTTTGCCTTGCCCAGCCAGGGGAGAAAAGATGTCTTTCCCAAGCATCATTGAGGCAGGGTTTGCACAAGGACCATCATCGCTGTTATAAAAAGGAAAAAAAATGAGATTTAATTTTATGCAGCCTACTGTAAATCAGTGGCCATATTCACATGGTATAAGAACAATACATTTGCTTGATTTAATAAAGTATGAATAATTAACTGAATAGAAGCATGAAGATTGAAAAGTGCTGTACATCATTTAAACTTTTAGGCAAAGATCAGTAGATCAACTTTACCTAAGCAAAACACAAGGAATCCACATTCTTTGGATTCATTTGCTTTTGATTTTGAGTAATATTCTTAATGTTTCAAAGTGTTCTTTCTAACTAGCAATATAAAGCAATGGAGAGAGTGGAACTAATTGTAGAGACGTACTTAACCAATGCTGACTTTTTCTGAAAAACGTCAGCCAAACATGAAAAGATGCCTTGATCAAACATGTAAACACCACAGTTCACAATTGAACTAACATAGTTCTCTGGCTTTTCAACATAGTGCAGTACCTAGAATTCAAAAGTTTTTCATGATGAAAGTGAAACCTGAAAAGCTCACAAGTAGCGCAAATGAAAAAACATAGATATGATATTTGTTTACATAATAGAGTTTTCAGACATATAAAAGATGGGTTTAGTTGACATCTCTCCAAAACAGGGAAGGGATAAAAACCAGTGTGAAAGAAGCATTTAAAGCAAAAAGCAATTTTTTTGCTGATTAGAAAAAGTGACAAAATCTAGTCCTCACACACCTCTGAAGTTGCCGGATCCACTACAATATTTCCTAGGTCCGATGTTTGTGTTGGCGCTGCCTAAAGACAAAGTGAATTTTCTAATGACCCAATACAGAAGCTTTTGAAATCTTCTTAAAATTGAAGCATAATGTACACTTGCACTGATAATATAATCATGATAAAGGATTGGCCCAGCCACAAAAAGCCAATATACTTCATCTGATATTCTCCAGAGATCCTTCCCGCTGCCTAAGCTTACCAATAAGATCAGAGTAAGATCATCTTACAATTATGTATGCACCAAAGCATTGCTAAAACATACATTTGGCTGGCAAAATGTGAGTGTGAATAACATAAAACATTAAAGAAAAATGAGACATGGTGACTAGAAATAAAGCATTGGATTTGCAGATGGAGTATCATATAGTTGTGTAAACTAATAATGAAATTTAGCAATTAACATTATGATGGGAAATAGCTTAATGGTGTTAAGTTTATTAATTGAAGTGAAAAATATGAAATTGTGGTGGGATGTTTACTTTGTTTGTGATGTATGGTATGGTGTCTGAAACCTGCAGAATAGGTGAAATATGAATAGATGGTGTATTTAATGGCAGTGCATGAAGTATACCCTTGAAAATGAAAGTAAAATAAAACTAATCAAAAAACAAAAATTCCATTCAGAATTAGGGAAAAAACTGCTAACCCTTAAAATATTAGCTAGCATTGAAATGGTGCAAACATTTCAACACTTCTGATCAAAGAGCCAACTGTTTATCTAATGTTAATGTTCACTAAAGTTAACAACCAGCATGTATTGATAGTGTGAAATTAAGAGGACAGGCAGTGATTGCAAGCAGGCAATGGTTAATAACACCTGAAAATATCTCTTTTAGGTACATGCTGCTTGATTTAAACTTTCATCAAAACTACTCTTTCAAAGAAGGCTGAAAGAAAAGATATCATTAATTGCCCTTTAAGTGTGTGCTTGAAATTCAAAGCAGTACCTGTGTTCCAAGTATGACAAACTTCCCACACTCTTCTGCATTTATTTTTCTAAAGAAATCAAGCATCTCATTTAGTGGAGGGATGCAGAAAATGTCTGAGTGAATGACAATAATGGCCTCAGGATTCCCTGCTTGAATCTGATCTCTGAAAAGGTACAGTCCACCACCAGTGCCAAGGGGATCGTATTCCTGCAAGTATCTATAATAGAAGGAATAACTGTAGTCATTAAAATAAATTTGTTGGGGTAAGTCAAGGAAATTCATATTCTGTCAGCAAAATCTTGAAAATAACTGGTACAGAAGTAATGATAATTACACAACTCATGGTATAGTTGAAACTGAAGGTTGTAGTGCTAACAGTAAATACTGAACATACCTTATTGGTATATTAAATTCCTTTTTCATTTCTTCAATAAATTTAGCAATATGTTCATTTGACTGGTAATATCCTAGCAAAATTATCTCAGTCAAACCATCCACCTGCAAGAATAGAAAATCAGATGAATTTTATATAACCTGCATATTATAGAGTGCTATTGAACACATATTTCATAGCATAAAATAAAATAAACAGATTTTACTTTTAAGCTGTAATTGAAAAGAGAAAGGTATTTAGATTTTAATATAAGCTATTACATTCTTTTTGTCTACCAGTTGAGGCTATGCTACTGTTAATAAAGGAACATCGTAGGGTGACTCTTACCCTACTGCATGCTTCTATGTGATGTTGAATCAAAGGTACTCCAGCAACAGAAAACAGTGGCTTTGGGACATCAAATGAGAGGGGTCGAAATCTTGTTCCTGGAAGAAAGTAAGAGCCTCAAATGAAAATAATGATACGGCCATTGATCTTTGTGGCCATAACAATTTACTTTTCACCAATGCTGAAATGATGAAAACAATACTGAATTTAGTTTCATACGTAAGATTGACACAAAAACGTACTATATGGAGCACCTTTTCGACTGTCCTTTCTGGGTAAACTTCTTAACAACGACTTTGATTATTGCAAAATTTTGTTATCGGCCTTTATTTAGTACGATTTCACGGCAAATGACCACTGCTTACCTTTTTGCGGCCCGCCAACAACAATCACCGCTTTCACTTGCTTTTTTCCTGCCATACTGATGTCCGAATACTGCGGTTTAATTTGCAACTTGCAGGGACTGCTTGTTTTGATGAAAGGTCTAGGCCATTCCTGGGATCCCTGTGGCTGTTGCTCTTAGATACACTACGTGGCTGCCATGTGTCAAGGAGAAAATTTTAGCAACTGTGCTTTTGAACTCATTCATTTTGAGCATGCTATTGTAAAGCTGTCAACTTAGATATCAGCAAATCTTCAGAAGCTAATTCCATTCAACTGATACATATGCTAAAACATAGGCAACCATCCTTTCAGGTAGGAAAACTCCCATCAAAAACAAAGGGGGCAAGTCTTTTTCTAGCTGTATGAAACGTCTGCCTCAAAATTTGGTAAATTTAATATCAAAAGATGAATGGTCTTGTATGAAAAATATGAATCTTGGAAATTGGATAACTTGCAGGAAATAAAGATCACGCTCCCATTTCGCAGTTAAAGGGAAGCTATCACAAATGACAAATAAAGAGCTGTAGTGTAATCAAACTGAAATACAGAGCTTCAGATGATGACGATGATGATAAAAAAATGCACTGTCCCGAGAAAAAAATCTAGACATAAGTGTTCGAATGAAGGCATTCTGGTGAAAATTGATGGTGAAGATATAGTCTATGAAAAGATATAAGGCTTAATTTCTTTTCCTAAACATCAGCTAAAAAAGCACCAAATTGGCCTGAATCGTGCCCGAACTCGATGAAAGAAGTTCTTATCTTTCATGTAAACAAGAAAAGAGACAATTCTTTCTTGCTTGAGTTTAACTGGTTGAAAAAGTTTTCAAAACGATTTGAAACAGCGTACAGCAATACAGGCAGAATAGTTATGAATAGGGACAAAATCATCTAGTAGGGGTTTATTCGAAGATGACACAAGCGAATAATATCATACAAGGTGCACACATAAAAAACATAAAACAGCATCAACGTATATTACAGAATTAACATTAATTACAAGAAGTAATGGCTGATAATAATATACTTCAAGCTCAACAAGTGATGTTTAACTGCCCTTTAAAATATATTTACAATCGATTAGGCCTTTCTCGCCCCCTTTGCACTCGGCGGTAGTGCAACAAGTCTCGGTCTGGCAGTCAAGTTTATTTCTCCGTTGCTTGCCTCTGCCATGAGGTTGAAGATTGTGTTCTCGAAAACTTCATCGAGCAACTTCGCAAATTCTTCAGATCTGAAAATTTGAGTGAATATTTTGATAAGCTGCGTTGCCAAAGTTTCAGGAAATAAGAGGAGCCGTCAACGCATATTAGACAAGTTACCCTATTCAATCTAAGTTACCCTATGGTTTGGCAGTGGTATTCTGTGTTGGCTTCAGAGTGACATTAAAACATTAATTAGAAACTGGTTGATATCCCGTAAAATGATAAAATCATCATATTTGGCGAACCAAGGCCCAGCAAAAAAATCAGCTTAGAAAATATCTTTTTAAACATAATATCTGAGAAAAAATGAGTACCCTTTCCACATCTGCCTTTCTCGCAACAAGCGATCGGCTGCATCTGATCCGCCATTTTGGCTATCAGGTAAGATGTCTCCATTTGGCGGTTTTATCTCACCATCCACTCTAACTTTGTCCTTGTCCTGAAAAGAAATATTTCATCCATCATTTCAAATTAGAGAAAACTTTTTTCTAAAACCATTGACGCTTGAACTGACTGTTTTTTCTTGTCTTTTCACCAAAAATAAAGGAAAGTGTAACCAATTAATTCTTTCATGTTAATTTCACCCATTGAACTTCTTCAGAGAGACGTAAAGAATACTTCAACATTAAATGCTTGACACTCAAAATTTTGCAAAAAGACCCCACCCCGTGGCTAAGAATGCACAGTCCTCAAAGTTTGGCCCAGGCGTCTTGTTTAAAATACAAATAGCTTACTCATAAAGAAATGCAATAATACCTGCACATCATCTTGGACTAGATTTTCATCAGTGGTCTCGTTTTCAGAATGATACAGCTTGCTTACTGCTTCCTGTGAGGAGTGATTGAGATCAATTCATGAAATGAGCACATAAAACATGCTGCACAAAAGAAACCAACTACAAATCACCGTAGCTAGAGTGGTTGGAGTGGACAGAAACCAAGAGTTAGAATCTATCCTTATGCTGAGTAAGTCATTAATTAGTAATTAGCAATAAGTAGAACTGAGTACTTTGGCATTTTAAAACTGATCTCACGAATCCAAGTTGCAGATGCTTTTGTTGTTGCATAAATTGCACCACTTTCTAGTAGTTAAATCTTTAAAGTACTTGTTAACAGCTTTTAATCTTCCTTTCTTGCAAAGATTGGGTGACAATAAAAAGAAAGAGTCCTCATACAATACCTTTTCTTGCTCCGCAGCTATAGGCAAACCAGCAAGTGTGCTTTCAAGATCAACATCAACATTAACACAACTACTTCTAGCCTCGTCACTGATGCCAGCATTGATCATGCCAAAGTATGGAATGGGCTCGTCTCTTATCTTCTTCATGGCTAGTTCAAAGTCCTTATCTTCCAAAAGGTCCCTTTCAGGATGGAAGAAACATGAAAAATCAAAGTCTCGAACAACGATTAATTTACAACAGAAAAAACATTTATACACAGAAAAGATGCCAAAGCAATGCACTTATATGAGCATTAAAGGTAAGATGCTTGCAATGCACTTACATGAGCATTAAAGGTAAGATGCTTGCAATGCACTTACATGAGCATTAAAGGTAAAATGCTTGCAATGGTGCTGAACTCTTCCTTGGTGCACTTCCGTTGCTCGGGTTTTTGGCAGCTGCTCGTCTTTGCATCAGGTGACGTACTGAAACGTGAAAAATATGACAAATAAACTTCAAGCCTTGTGCATGTAGCAAATTGTGCTGGAAAATTGACAAAAAAGGTCCAGTGGTAGGCGATTGGATAAGCTTATGGGCTCTGTAATCATTATTAAATGTTCCTCCACATTAGTAACTTTAAAAAATCATAACAATGTTCTGTACTGGTTCTGTCGAAGCCAAGGTGTAGTCAGATCTTTTGCTTTCTTGTTTTTAAACTCTTGAACAAGGAGGTAGAAAACATTCAGACAATTTTTTAAGCGTTTAGCAAGAAAAGTTCTGTAACATGAACGAGAGCCAGATAAATGCAGCAAAGATGATCAAACATTAGCATTTGTAGCTATATAAAAAGATGTGACAAGTATGTAACCGGAATAACCGAAATTATTATTATAAAGATAGAAATGGTGCTGAGAGAAGACTCTAAAATTCTAACCTCTGAATGATGTATTGATCAGCAAGGCTGGTGAAACCCGACCTAAACTCCTCGATGGAATGCGTCCTCGCAGTGACTCCCAAATGAACGATGAACGTACTGGGTGGCTGTGGATGCGGCTCACTTTCATCTTTGTCGAACTGTGTTTCCATCCCTATTGGCGGCAGGGCGTCGTATTTCTTGAGATCGGAGTCAGATCGGTTTAATTTAAAGTCAATGGATCTTAGCTTATTTGGTCCCGAGCCGGGTCGCCTGGTGGATGGATCGGGGTCTGATTCCTTGATTGTGAAATGCAGCTTCTTCTCTTCGAGCCTTCTGTGGAATAGCACCAGCTCCTTGTTGTATTTAGCCATTAGTGTTTCATTTACGACCTTGATTAATGGATGAAAAACACACTTCAACCGACTCGTTCTAATGCTGTACACTAGGAAGTATGGCCTAGACTCCAAACAACGGAAACAACAATCCAGGTCACACAAAGCTTTGGAGCAAGAATCTCCAGTAAATTGAAATGAGGCTTTCTAAACAGAATTGGAACGCTTTAAAACCACTTTGTACTACTAATTCTTAAACCGATACCGAAATAGAGGACAATACATAGCAGTATCTATAAAAATTGAAAATAGGATACAAAAGGTACCTCGCAAATGCAGTCAAGATCGTGGATAGCCGGTGGGCCTTTTGACAGAAACGTCACCTAAAAGAGAGGTTACTATAATCAAAAACGTGCTTGCTTGTGACGACACAAAATGAAGCCTTTATGCAAAACGAAAAGTGATTCTAGAAGAGAGGTGAGCAGACCTTGCAAATGGCGGATTCCGAGGGCTGAATGTATCCTTGAGCTGGTTCAATGGAAATAGCCTGAAACGCAACAGTACCTGATCAAGGAATCTGACTTAATGCAATCGTTCTCTACATTCGCGTTCTACAGCTTTAGATAATCTATAGAGAGATATAACTGATTATAAAACTACGTTGGCAATTGAGATGAAGAAAATGGAATAAAATGCGTGTAAAAAATATCCTGCATTTAACATTTCTTTTAACTGATCAGAGACAAAAAGATCCCTACAGCTTTGATCATGTGCCAACTTTTCGTAACGTTATCACTGGTAGGCATTGTAAAAGCCATACCCAGCAAGGAAACGTCAGCATAGTAGAAAGACGTAGGCGGATGATTGTCCACATTTTGGAAAAAGTTAGATCAAAGAAATATTCTATTAAATAGTGATAGAAACTTTCTGGCCATGGACAGCTGAGGCCGGTTTTAAGATTTCGTAACTAAGGATTAAACAAACCTCAAAAACAGAGGACTTCTCAAGCAGCCATCGAAATGAAATAGCGTATACAGTCGAGACGTTCTTAAGGAATATGACACGTTTAACTTCTGATAACAATGGTACGTTCTCGAATGACAGCTTCTCTTCTGATAAATACATCAGCTAAAAAAGACAAAATGATTCTAAAAGCTGTATGGAGGTCATCTCCAAAAGAACAGGATTCTAGATATTATTACGTGATTCAATAAGCATCATTAAATTTAAAAATCTAATGTATACGCCAAGAATCAGATACAATTCACGTTTATGTTTGCATATCCTCAATAAATGAATACAAAATTCACAATTGACTTAATCACTTGACATTGCATTTGTAGTGGCAATTAACATTGGAAAGAAGATTTTACATGAAATACCTGCTCTGCAACGGGAATTAGCTGCTTTTTGGGAAGGGTGCCTTCGTTCTGGTCTGTCATGTCCATAGTTAGGCCCATCACTGACTGCTCATAGCCAATCCCAGTAAACGTGACAAAAGTGCTCTCGCCTCCATTCACATGAATCATAACATCGACCTAGACAACAACAACAACAACATCATTACCAGCACGTCAGATGTCTAAGTAATCCTGCTTCATTGGATCTCCTTTGCTACTGGCAAGATGCCGATTACTGTAGTCTTTAATAGAGTTCTAAAGTGTGACGTCCCCAAAAACTGTTTTTAGAATTATTAAATATGCTAAATTGGTCGAAAAAGTTTAAAATCGGTTGAGATATGGCCAATGATTTACCAACGAATCAGTTACTGCGGCTCTGTTCGTAAAGTTAAGAGCAGAGATCAAAACACAGAGGTTTGACAGGGAAAGAACCAATTTGTAGCACAATTTGCTAATTCTGCCATTTAATGGTATTTCATGTCGCTTTTTCAGGGTACTGCATCCAAATTCAAAAATTCTCACAATAGCTTTTGTAACATCATCACTTTAGAATTGCAAGAGCAAGATCTTATAAGGCATTGTCATTATTTACAACGGATGTTTTTCTTATCAGCAAACAAATGCTTAGGTCAATGCTCGAACTTCCTATTTGAAATAGAATTACAAAGTGAAATTACCGAGTACATCTTCGCTTCGAGAGGAGAGAAAATCCAAGAGATGAATGCAGTGTCACCAGGGGGAATGACCCCTGATGGGTTCAGGCACTCAAATATCTTCCATCCACAATTTTTCTAAAAAATAAAAATTCAGGTATTTAACAAGTATAACATTCCATTGATTCATTTACTAATTCAAAATAACGTAATGCATTGTAATCTTAATTTTTTACTATTCAATGCACTAAAAATTTGGCAAATATACTTTCAGACTTGAATAGAAACATGAACAGTTCAAGGAAAAAACTAGTCATTCAAAGTATCATACATTTTCGTAGCAAAATATTGGCTCGATGAATGGCATAATTCACGCAAAAAATCTATAGCAGTTACATACATTTTACATACACATTTTAGAAGGTGTAATAGGTGAGCATTAACCAATGAATTGGAGCATAAAATTAGCCACTGCTGACCTCTTGAATTTCATCTAATGGAGAAAGATCTAGCTGGAACTCAATCGGTTGCCCTCCTCCATTGTACAAAGGAAACACCTGAATTGGAGGGGTCTTTTTCCCAACCGCCATCGGGTCAAACATGTGCTTCGTAGTAGAAAAATGAAGAAAACGTTCTTCTGGAGAGACTGTGTGGCCAATAAAGTTGAGCTACATGAAAGGAAACGGAAAAGTGTCAGAAATCAGAAATGTCAGTGTGATTGTTTGGAGTTTAGCATTAATCATTAGCGTTCAGAGGAATAGGGAAATAGTTTCCATTTATATAATTCGTATCTCTAATAATGAGGCTCTTGAGGTTAATTGCCCCAAAAGATTACTTTTACACATCAAAATAAGTGACAAAATTTGGCATTACCAGAATTTCCCGACCTCTGGAAACTTTAAAAAGAACAGGGAGCTTATGTACACCGACCGCTGAGTGACTGAAAGAGAAGGAAAATGGGTAATTAAAAAGAATAACGAAAAAGGGTAGATAAAAATGGTAACTTGAAAGGGATCTTAAAATTGGCTGCTAAAAGGGTATCTAAAATAGGTAACAAAATATGAAGAACCAAGAACATCCCCAGAAGGGATTGAAAAATTCTGCCATTAAGGCTACGATTTACCAATCATCTTGAAGAGTAAAGTGTTTTAATAATTACCTGTAAGCAAGTGACACAACTTGAGATTCACCAGCAGACAAGGTACCTTTCTTTGGATGAATATTGAACAACCCTTGGTCTAGGACAAACATCTAGCAGAAGGAAAACATAGCTGAGTCTACATGAAGAAATATCTCCAGTCATGAAAAATATATATTGTCTAGTTCTAAATATCCCTGTTATAATCATGATTGTTTTTTGAAAGCATCATTACAAGAATTCTTGATAAAAACATTTCACAAACATTATTTGTGATGCAAAACGTTAATGAAAGTCTTGAAAAAGCAAAAATATATGTAAGAAACAATGTTTAATGATCATATTCTATTAACAGGACAACGTATTCATGATAAAGCTTTCTATCCATGCAATGCCTTTGTAAAAGCCTGAAATAATCAAACACATTTTGCAGTAATAGCATATATTTATTATTAAAAGAAATAGACGAGGGACGTTTAGCATGGTGTGAAATGGTTTGTGACAGCAAGGTTGACAAAGATGCATGACGTGGAAACCATTACCTCGTGTAACTCATCATCATCGAATTCTCCAGTTTGGGCCCAAAACTCCATATCAAGTTGGAGATCAGTTGGAAATAAAAAGTTCCTGCAATACAGGACAAGAAACGCTCATTAGAAATTCATGCCACGAGGCAGTTCACATATTCAAAATCTATGAAATTATGAATTTGAAGCATATATAAATTAATACAATATTTATACCAGCTTTATAAAAGAAAGAAGCCAAATTCAGCTGAGAACACAAACCATTCGACAACAGCACTTCCTGTGTTTTGCAAGTTGACCAGGACCTGGCACGAGTCAGAGAGGTGTGGAGCTGAGCCAAAGTTGAAGTCTAGAACTGCTCTTGTGTGCACGGGCATACGTCGTCTTGTGCTGGAAAAAAAGAAGGACGTCAAACTTTGAACAGTTGTTTTTGACATGATACTGAAAAAAACCACAAAGTTTGCATTCACACGAAAACGCACCACTACTTTCCGGTGCAATGTGTTACATTCTTCAAAGTAGAAACTTTGGGTGACGAAAAGTTGATGACTAAACGACAGCAGAGAAGGTCATCTGCTTGCCTTGTTCGATCAAAATGGCAAATAAAAAGTATTTGGATGAACCATTCATCTCTCGGCAGAGAATTTTAAATAACAAAAATCAAAGTAACCTTGCTAAAACTATTTATTGATTTCATCGAGATATCATCTATGGAATGAATCATATAATGGGACTCTCTAATAATGCACATCAACAAGTACCAAGGCTGAGCCAAAGACATTTTAGGCGAAAGATATTGTTAGACTTTCTGCTATTCTGTTGCTATGAAAGTTGAGTGTAGAGCTGGAGAGGGCCTAAAACGTAACCACATAGTGACATTGGGGATACCTGTGTCTTGTTGGTACTTTATACATCAGCTCTTGTGATCCTGGATCTGCATCAAGACAGCCATTGAACCTAAGACCATAGATAAATAGACAGATCAACGTGAGTGAAACGCAAGTAAGAAGATCCTGTCAAAGCTTGATAGAGAATGACTATCTCAAAATTGAAGATCATGCATCCACACTGACCTGTCTATAGAGAAAAGGCCCCACAGGCGCTTTCGGCTATACCCCTGAACGCACCCTACGCCTCTGACATCGTTTATCGCCAGCGTTGGGTACACGCCTTTGACGGTGACTACACATAAACACTTTCGGTCAGCTTTCTCTTGGGATGATACACTGTCACTTTCTAGAAACAAAATAAGACCATAAATTAAGGAGTAAACAAAGAGTTTAATGGATTTCACTAGCATTGGAAGGAGAGTGGTAATGTGGTTAGTAATAACATCGTTGTCTGCAGTAATAATGAGCTTTCTTTAGTAATAATAAACTTAAGAATGAAAGGTTTTGTTGAAACGACTACGAAAATAATGTTTGGTAGCAACCGTGGTAGAAATCATTGTTAAAGTATAGATAAATACAAATAAACAGGCTTTTCAGATAGGCTTCTTTATATTGATAATTAGAAAAGTTGCTTAGAACATATGCAAGCCAATGAGAGAGGGAAAAGGTAGCTGAAGTATTGTCAATAAAATAAATATAACTTTTCAAGAGCAACCACACAAGTGTCTCACCGTGATCTTTCGAAGACATGAGCTGGCACAGAATCTTGCAAACATATTTACATCTCTTGGTGGGTTGAAGTTTGAATTCGATTGACTTTCGTGATCGGGCTGGGAGAAATCCTGTCGACTCTACCAATTCCATTGCTATAGTGAAAAGAGAACAACTCAGAGAGATGCTTGCTTAGAAAGTAAAAAATAGTTTCTTTGCTCAAGACATTCTCAAGACATTTGAACTTTGAAATTTGAATTCTAAAAACACATTAATTTACTACTGCTTTTAACCAATAAGTGACATTTTACTCTTTAACATTTTCTTTTAGCATTTGACCTGTATATAATTTAACTAAATATAATTTTACATTTTAATTTGGATGAAACTTGTACAGCGCCTCAGAGTATGTATACATATTTTTGGGGCTTTATAAATGTATTATTATTATCATTATTATTTGCTCCTTGCCTAAGTTGAAACTTCATCAATTGCATATGTGTAACTACCTTGTTTGTCCTTGTTTGGATTCCCTTCGGACATTGATCCGATTTCAGTCTCATCGACTTCCAAACTGTAGTGCAGGCCACAGTCACTTTCATTCTGTAGACTCACATTTCTGCTGACTGAACAGCCAACGACGACATTTCCAAGGTCTAACGCTTCTGGGTGGCACTGAACAAGCAAAGATGAAATTTAAACATTTAAACTTTGTGGTACAAACTTCACAATAGCTAGAAACAGCGGAACCAGTTTTCACACACTTCAAGTACATTTCGTCCAACGTTCGTACATTGCATCAGAGTATGCAAACGTTAGAAAATGACGAAAATATGAGACAATATATAGCCAGTTACGAATCGAAAACACAAGAAGGCGATAAGAAGGGCGTATGATTGGTTATAATTGACCAATCAGCCGTACTTAACACCAAACATTTATAAGAGTCAAAGTGAAAAAAACGAACTCTTTCTGTATACAAAGAATGGGTTTTCCATTGAAATATAGACAGACTCCAAAACTCTCAAATCGACCTGTTAGTTTAAATATGCCGTGGCGAATGATAAATTCATACCGATAGTGTTCCAATCTGGCCCTCTCCCACCAGCCGGAGAACAACAGCTTTTCCACTTGCATCCAGCCTAAAATGATTGTACGGCAGGTGAAAGTCTTGACTAGCTTCGCTGGACCCGTGATCAAAGCTGAACCTGGTTTACTAGGCTTCGTTTCATATGTTCAAAAGATACATGTGTACGAGCAAGTTTTAAATCTAACCAAGGCTTTGCATTGCCCTAAAAATTGCAACAATATGATAATCTGAAGCTGAACAAAAACCTTTCGCCAAATCCCCTACTCTGGCCCTTACTGACCTTCACTAAAGTGAATTTCAAAGAAAGTTCATTCAAAAAATGATGATAGAACACATTTCAATGAGTTCTAAAATCCTTCACTACTTGCAGGAATGTGAAAAAGTTTACAGGACTTAAAGTGTATTTAACTAAAAAGTATACTTACATTCCATCAGGTGAAGAAGCCACGAGTCTTACTTTAAAAAGCTGCTTTCCTTCCTTGTTTGGCTTGAACTTCCAAACATGGGTCTATAAGTTGAAAGTACACTGACTTCGATGTACCAGAATTGAATTGTCGATCATAAGAATAAACTCGAATAAACTCACAAAAAGACAATCTCTTTGTGAGAGCCACACCTTATACAACTCATGTTTCCTTGAATTAAGACTGGTGGAACTAATCGGGACAGAGAAACTTAAAAATCCTAGGATCACGAATTTACCTGCACTTCATTTGAGTAAATAATTCCACTTGAGGTATCCACAGATAGTTGATCTTTATCAGTTGTAAGTATTTTCCATTCAAATCTGGTATAAAGACAAATCACGAGGTGACGATTTGAAATGATATAAAAAACGCCAATGAGTAGGCAAATTAAGTTACCTCAACAAATTAGGCGCTTCCACAACGATTATTCATTGGTTTTTGGTGTCTCGTAAGAAAGACATACCTCAGAGGAATTCTGCATGGATTCTTGAGAGACACTTTCAGATCGGACGTCGTACCGACATAGGTAGGCTGGAAGTAGACTGCTCCCTGAACAGAAAGTTTTAATCAGAAAACTTAAAATGGGAATTGGAACAAATTCTAAATCTTAAGTTAAGAAAGAGAGTTGGAGACTTCTTAAGAAAGCTAATAACATAATTCAGGAAATAATTAAAAGGCGTATACTGCAATTTTCAAAGAGTATTTTACATGTGTTGTTGCAATAAGGCAGAAAATAGATAAAACACATACATTTGCTTGTATTTGCAAATCTGGGACTTCGGCCGAGGCAGCAAAGTTGATATCCTGAAAATAAAGAAGCCAGGTTGTAAGTAATATTTACAAGTACTTGGAAAAAAACTAAATAGCATATGGTTGACAAACATTGTGTGGAGAAACGTTTGATACGTTGTGGCTGATTCACAGCAACTTAAAATTCCTTTCCGAATTGATAACTCAAGAAAAACTCTACTAGTGGTCAAACTTATTATCCATTGCGTATACTCTTACTATCTATTATTGAAAGCCAGTTGAATGTCTTAGCCAACTGGTATCTGACCGCTCCGATCAAACTTAGATAAAGTACTAAGCACAAGAAGTCTTGGTAGCTGAGGTGAATGGAATATTCCAGTAATTTTACTGAACTCGTAATATAGCATTAAATTAGTTACCTTTGAGTATTTTTCCGATGCGTTAATTCTGCAAGAGAGGGATTTGGTGCATGTCCCAAAGTCATCTGGTAGGTACCTAAAGACTATGACCTACAACAGAAGATATACAAATATATACACAATTCGAGTATAAACACCACACGTTCTAAACCTGTGTCACTAATTATTAATGAAAGCACCACGACCATGAACTTTAAAGTTGAGTATTCTTATGCAAGTTAAAGGCTAAAATAAGTGAATATAGTACTATGGTCTTCAATCACGGCATCCTACCAATAACAGAATGTGGCCCTAATATTTCAGTACAATCATAAGAAAAAAATAATCTATTCAAAAACATTTTCGGAGCAACCAACATAGACTGTATCTTTAAACAATTATACTTTTCAATCTGAGTACTAAAGCAGACAGGCAGACTTGCTTGTTACTTAGCCTAGCTACAAATCCAGTTCAAAAATCAACAAGATTCGCTAATAAAGTCTTATCAATCAAACTAAGTTAGATAAAGTATAGATTTGTAATAAGACAGTATTCATTATATGCACCTGAAATTTATCTTGAAGAAGTCCTCTTGCTGGTTTGCAGGTAAAAACTCTGAAAATGAAATTAGAATTTTACATGAAAATTGACATAGCAAGAAGAAAGGCTTTTTTCTGTGGATGCATTTCTAGCTGCATTGCTTTCATCATATGCCCTGGTCAATACATAACAGCTAAGATGGTTAAATGTTAATCGTATAGATAAAAAGTGGAAATAGCATATGAAAAGTCTACATACATATTCTGCTTGATAATTAAGGCTTGAAAATTCCAACTATTTCTACAGGCCAAAGCAGTTAAAATACCTTGATTCGTCCTCATCGAAGGCAAAATCTACCGGGTTCTTTCCATTGTTTGTCAGCAGCAGGGTTTTGTATGATGACTGAATTGTCGTCACGGGTGAAAATATCTGAAAAAGTGCATCATTGGCAAATGAGATGGTGGCAAAGGTTTCCCAGATTCAAGGAATGAGCTTTGTCACCCTTACGAATTTTCTACCTTCTTCTACCAAATGCATTGATATTTTTTTCGGAGTTGTTATTTCAAAAAGCTAACAAAGGAGAGATATATAATAATTTGAAGTTCAAAAAATTACATTACGAAAAATATTACGAAAAATATTAGAACTTACCACATTTTTAGTGCTAAATTCGCATTCTGGTAGAAATGTTTCACTTTTTTGAGGAAATGTGTGTCCTAAGGTTGAATAGAAAGCAAAGAGTGCATCAGAAATCAAGATAACTAAAAGAGACAGACTACGTAGCGACAAGGCTCATACGAAAGAAAACATCCAAAATCAGTTTTCGCATCAGAGCTCGTTAGCCTCCAAAAGTATCAAGTCTTGCATGAAGTCATAACAAATTCACCAAAAATATTAATAACATACTTTGTCTTAATTAAATATAACAATAATTCTTAATTAATTCTTAATTATCATAATGCTTCTTAATAATTAAACACTCTTCTTGAAAATACATTTTTCCTCTTTTTTCCATTGTCGAAGAAAGACGCTGGGAAAGCCACATCAATAGCGTCATTGAAAAAAACCATGGACTGAAATGGTTTATTTGTAATGAAGTTAGCTTCTAGCTCAGAGATATGTTGGAAATGAAAGCGCTGGATACCTGTTGCTGTTGCTGTCAAGCACCAAGGAGGGCATATAGTGGAGTCCTCAACTAGGCGATGGTCTCTCATGCTCTGAAATATCGAAAATGTATACGGAGCCTTTCTACAAATAACTTTCAAAACCTTAAGACTGCGCTTTTATAACTTCTTAATATGATCTTAGCCAAAAGCTAAGCGGGATACAAAAATTATCTGCAAAAAATTATAAAGAAACGAATCAAGACCATCGTTACATCGTGATACTTGTAAATTGGCAATCCTACCTTATAGAATGCAAAGCCTTCAAGTTCTGCAGAGAAGAACTGTCCAGATACGGTCTACGAGGAAGAAAATTCATTAGATTCGGATGATTATCAGAACTACTGAAACTCGTTCAATGATAGAGTAGAAACAACCTTGGCTAGCTGTGAGATATATTTTATTATCGTATTATACATGGCCTTTTCACCAAGAAGAGTAAGCAACAAAACATAACATCACAAGAAAAAACAAAACACAACTCAAAGTTCAGTTATGTGATATCTCCTGAAACGTTATTGGTAAACAGCCTTTGTCTACTGATCATATTCATATATAGATATACCTTAAACAGAGAAAATGCAATGAAGACTCGTTAGACTCACAGGCCTAAATCTAATGCTGAACGAGATGCTTTGAAGAGGAAGAATGTCAGATTCTGGCGGCTGGACTGAAAATGAGTTGCTCTTTTTGCCTAAAAGAACAAAAAATTATGCGAACACTTGTAAGCTGAGAAGTGACTAGGGAGAAAACGAAAGAAGCAGAGCTATTGCGAGAGCTTAGGATCAAGATACCAAGTGAAGGTTAAAGACAGCGCAATTCATTAGGATTATTCGCTAAGGAAGTAATAAATACGTGGACGATGAAATCACTGCTTGATAACCTCATTAATACGTCTGGCACTAATACGTGCAAAGTCTTCAGCGTAATGATAAGTTAAAATTGAAAATTTCCAAGATTTGCTATCTGCTGTATTGTCTCGAAAGCACAGCTTCGATAGTATTTTTATCAACTACAGATCGTCTTTTTTCTTTCAATTTATCTAACTAATCAGCATTTTAATGTCCCATTGCAATCTGAAATCACACTTTGATTTGCACAAAGAATTCCATCCAGGGGCAATAGATATATTATTGTCGTCAAGGCAACGGACCATAAATCGGTAAATTGGCAGTGTAGTATTGCTTCTATGAATACTCGAAAATACAGGACGCCTGATGTTAGATTCTGTGCAAAATGAGTGAACACCCGGTGAATAATTGGAACATTTGTCAGTACTTCTCTGCATGTGTCTTCAAGTATCTTTCTTAGATATGCTTAGAACTCCTTGAATTAGCATAACACATATGCTCAATAACCCCCCCCCCCCACTATGGTATTTATTTCATGTGCTACAAAAGGTAACAAATATCACTGCAGGGGGAACATACCCAAATTCCATACGCAAGAAACCTTGCCTTGAGTGTGGTTGGTAACATTGATCGTCTGCAAAGGAAAACGATTTCATTATTGTTCAACTGACCAAAGACGACAGATTAATGTTAAAAGAAAACTATACAATACACACACTGATGGTAGACAGAAAAGTATCAACAACAGCATAAAAATGCTTAAATTTATAATGAAATGTTAAAGAGGGTTACACAATTTTAAGTTACATAAAGTCATCTATATTTCTTTTTCACTGTGTTCAACTACACATCATTTAACTCATTGACATAGTTAGGACATAAAAAGTCCTCGGTGTGTAACAAAAGAAATTGTCATTTGCCTCACCTTATGATACACCTGCCCAGGACTGCATCTCGAGAACTCCACAAAGCGGACATCGACACTAACATGAGGGGTCATTGTCGACTGATTAAATACAAAAACAATTCATTATTTTCAAATGCAGATGCACACAAGGACTTCATCAAGTAGAACCATATCTGACACAAGCTACGGCCAGTATAAATGCCTCATTGGTGGCAAAGAGAGATTAAGATGGAAAATTATAACAGTAAACTTTTCAAGAACAAGCTAGACCATGCACCAAGCATAAGCAAATACTTAATATTTTAATGTAAGCATTGTGAAAACCATGCAAGAGAAATTACTTTGAAAAGATAGACCCTCTAATTCATACAGAAAACAGACTCTCTCATTCTCTTCATTATCAACTTTAACATTTCGTACCAGCTCGTCAACTGTTCCGTCATTGAAAAACTCTTCCATTGGCCCATCTTCGGACTTAGATAATACCAGTTCATCATTCAAAAAGTCATCTTTGACTTCAAGGCATCCGCCCTCCCCAACAAATATTCTTTCTTCTTTCAGCCAACTTCTTAAGTCCTTTAAAAAAACAAAAGTGCAACTTTTCATAATTTTTCTAAAGTATATGATATAGGGGAGTATAAAAAGAGCTAATTCACGCAAATGCTTGTGCTATACAAATTTGGGTTGTTGTTTATCTACTTGATACTGATTAACAATCAAGTCACCCATGCAGTTTTCACGCTATTAGAAAAGATTCCTTATTCTAGAGCGTAAAAAATTGAAGCAACTTGTTCAGAAGGTTGAATGGTTAATGGTTGGCTAGGTTTACAAAGAGCTTTGATCTACAATCATTGCTTTGTCTAGCCTTCACAAAGTTTCATGTAACAAATCAAACAGCTCTCAAGATCAGATAGCTGTCAAGAAAAATTATACTATGCAGAGATTACGTAATGAATCTGAAAGACTTAACGGGTCAGTATCAAAGAGTTGAAAATGTAAATGGGAATAATATCTAAATAGAAAAGATATGGAAAGGACGAAGGTCCAAACTATAAACGCCCGAAAATAGTTAGTGAGAAATCGCACTGCCTGTAATAAAATAAGTAGCCCTGTCAGTACCCACTATTATCACTTAATTAGAAAACTTGAATTGATTGCCAGGTGGTTGGATCAACGTTATCTGCTGCGCATAAAGTATAAAGTTTCAAAAGAGAGATAGCTCCATGAAGTAACCATGTAATTATTGTCAGTCGTTGACAAAACAATTCTGACCTCTGGAGATATACGTGACAACCCTCTCGCTTTGTGCACTTGGTAATTTTCGATGTGCTTTCTCTGAAGAACCCCTAGAATAATGACAATAGTGATTAGTGCTGATTTACACACAGCCCTAACCTATGCCCGGCCGTTACAGACTACCTGTGATTACTTGTGATTTTAGCGTAGATTACTTAGAAACATAAGGGAAAAGTAACGAACCAGTGCAAACCAGCGGACGCTTTGAATAAGAAGCGGTTCTGACTAAGACAAGAGTTTGGGGGTGTTGCTATAAGCAGAAAGTGTTGCTATAAGCAGCTTTATCACAGTTGTTTTTCTTGTGACATTTGACCTTGACATTTGACCTTTTTCACCCACATTGCTCACCTCTCTTAAAATGCTCGACAATAGCAAACCAAGTCCAAAAATGCTTCAATGTTTCGAAAATGAGTACAAAGTTATACAAAAGGGGTGACAATATACTGTTAGTCTCAAATTTTGATATGTAAAATCATTGAGCATACAAAGTTATTGAGTACTGTTGTAATATTACTTTCGGAGCATTCAAGTTGTTCATCGCGTTTGAGAAATAGTAAAATCTCATTTCCTTTTATTGCTGTTAAATTAATAGTTTTGCATTACAATGCTTTTAGTTGCACTCCAAATGACACAACTGGTCCTTCTACTATAAAGGATATTTGTTCTTCTCTCAGGCTGAGCTTATAGGTTTCTGAATTGTATGCAACTATGCGGTATATGTTCAAGGAACCTGAAGCAAAACAGCTTTAGTTCTGATTGAAGAGGTTGTGATTGAAGAGGTTGTAATCAACAGGCTATTTACGCGACTGCCAGATTTAGAAATGTTTCTAATAATAAATAAAACAACAAGTGATGTGAGAGGGCACACCTGGTGTAACTTGGTCGGAGTGACATGTTCCAAAAAGATCCAGATAAAGAGGATCCTGAAAAATATGTAGTCGCATTATTGATCATGATGCTCAATATCATTTAATCATTATATGAGAACCGTAATTTTAGAAGAAAAGTTGCTGTTTTCTTAAGGCCTCAATTCCCAAACGTTTTGTCAAAATAAGATCACTTAAAAAACATTTATCATTAACATGGGTGAATCAATTGAATCACCTGGTTGTGAATAAGGCAAACCAGTCTTCTGTAGTAGTTTATGGGTTTTTCAGGCACAAATGTAACCTTGATTGACTGAGATGCACCTCTTTTCAACTTTCCACATTTGACATCCATGTGAAATACACTGAAATCACTATCGATTTGAAGCTGAAAATGAACAGAAAATAACAGAGACTGTTCTGAAATTGCAATGACAAAAATAAACAAATAATACTGACATAGAGAGATTTTGTGGTTATATTAAGTTATATTATGATATTCTGTTATTTATATGTTGAAATATATTATGAAAGGAATACAAAATAATGCTTTGTTTGATTGAAACTTATTGAAGATATCTTTTTAGAGCTCTGCTATAAGGCCCTTTAACTTGCATAGCCAACCAAGTGTCTAAATCAAATAGACCAGTGACTCTGTCAAATTGATAAAACCAACATTGTTATTGAAAGAGTAATGCTACTTTCAAGAAAGAGATAAAGGCTGATGAAACATTCTTTCAATTTACCTGGAACACAGCATCAACTTGTGAATTGTTAACAATTTGAAAAGCTCTGGTAACTTCATTTCCAACATCAGTGAGACCGAAACTTATAGATGAAGCATCTAAAGTCACACTGGGGCCTAAAAAATAATAATCAGTAAAGAACAAGTTGAACTGATAAACTAAGGAATGTAATTGTCTTAGAAGTTTAGAAAATAGAAACTAGATTGGATTACCTGGACTTATTTTAATTACATATTTTATTATCACATTTTACGAGGAATGTTATTAAAGTTCAAGAGTGGTACCAGGAAAAAGACTTGAATGATCTCGTAACTTTTAGACAAAAATATACTTTACACTGGCTCAAAACAATACTTTTGCTAAAGTGACGGTAAGGTAGCCTTGTAGGACTGTCACACAGGATAATCTAGGATCTTCTTGCATATAAAAATGTCTGAGATCCTGCATAATTTCCTACCAGAGCTCAAAGAAGATAGCTAGTAGATGAAGGTTATTTCAAAGCCATTGAATACAAAAGTATAAGCTGACACAGCATAGTTTGCTTTTCTCTTCCCTTTTGTGGCCTCTCTTTGCATTTACATGCAGAAAACAGGCTACCAGTTCATACTCACTCTAGTATATTGTGAAAGCAATGTTTTTCAAAGAAGACAATATATGAAACTGTTATGGCAATTGCAATCAATTAAAAAAAAAGTTTCTCATAGGCGTACCTCTACCTTGACCAAGACACTTGATTAAACCACAACTTGTCGCACCAAGTGCAAGTATCTGAAACAAATCGGCCTGGGGAACACTGCTTATGCTTGGAGTGTATGAAAACTTCAGATTTAAAGTGGAATTTCCTTGTACAATCCCATGATACTGGGAACAATGAAAGGCTTTGTCAACCGATGTGTCAAGTGATGGCTGAATCACCTGGAAAGGAGCACTGACCTGCAACATAAAGGACTGAAAATGACACGGATTCTCTGACATGTATAAATATCAGTTTTGACAAGTGAATTACCTGATTGAGCAACCATTGGCAAGATTCCAGCTACTGTTTGCTTCAAAATTTGGAAACGTGGACTTTGAGAAAACTACCATGCAATACATTTACTGCCTTGTAATAACAGTACCTATGCCCTAAACACAAATCAAATAGCTAAAAGTGACATTTTGTTAAGAAAAGGTTTTACCCAGGAGTTTTTCAAATAAAATGTGTGTTTTTTTTTCATTTGAACAGCTGATTTGTAATATCAAAATGTAGTAAAAGAAAAGAAAGCGCAGCCCCTGAGCCATTCTTCCCCACCTATAGCCTAGTAACCAATAGATAGGCCAAGGAGTCTTCTAGTAGTCTTAAAGTGGACCAACAATGGTCCATATTTTGGTGCAAGTAATTAATATCAATGAAATTGAAAAAGAAAAATAATAACAAAAAGACAGCGTATACTCACAGGAGTTTGGTTTATCAGCTCAATTGTTTTTGATGACATTGTGTTTACAGCTACATTTTTAAAGTCCAAAGTTATATCATGGCCAAGTTGTTCTCCATATTTCACACTTAAATATGCATACTTTCCTGAAACAAGTGAAACTAGGCTCTCATCAACTGCTTACAAAATCATCAGTCTTCGGATGTAAGAAATATCTCCAAATGCATGACAATTGCTACCTCAATTTTCACTGTTTCATTGTGAAAAGGCATTTATTATGACTTTAATATTTAATGAAAATATAAGGCAATATTTAAGGTGAGACCACATTCATAAACATTTGGTTTTTCATAGCACCTATGGTCCTGTGAAAGGGATGTAAACAATTATTATAGCTAATTACCTGTGCCTTCAAGAGAGAAATTTTTCGTATGAATTTTGCCATTATCAGATCCATACTTGCAGGAGGCATAGCATTGGTACACATAAGCAGCCTGATGAAATAATTTTACAAACTTAATGATGACAAACAAAAACATAATTTTATCATAGAAATAACAGTAACTCGCAAGATATTAGATGCAGCTCTGTGCTGCTCTATTGAATCCTTTGTGGCAGGGGAATGCTTTTAATCATGTGATGCAAATTCATAAATTCTGTTGTCACTTCAATATGTGAAGTTGGGGAATTTACTCAGAATCTCATCCAATTGTCTGCTCTTATTATCTGTATTGCCAAATATTCATTTAGACGTAGCATACTATTTCCTTTCCTTGGTCAATATATTTTTTTCCCAAAAGTGATTGCTTTCATGGAACAGCCTGAAAAAACTTCTGATCTTTGAATGAGCTGGATATAAAGAAGATATATAAAGATCTTACCTCTGGTTTGAAATTGATTGTGACTGTGATTTTTGAGCTTGGTTGTATGAATCCCTTGTTGGGTTTAATATTAAAGGGATGGGAAAAGGCCAGTTGAAACGACACTTCAAGTTCACTAAAATAAAAATCATTTTAGTCACTATTCATAGTTAATAATTGTGATAAAGCTGTCAAAGAGTAGATAGAGACAACCACCACTAAAAACAAATGACCTGTTCAGAAATACCTTTATAGAAAATGGATCAGTTAAATTGAAAAATTCACCTGTTATTGAAAATATCAAAAGTTTTCTGTAGCTCATCACTAACTGCACAAAAGCCAAAGTGGACCACTTCCTGAAGTAACAGATCTGCTTCAGGTAGAACTGCAGTTATAGGTACTGAGAATTTTCCATCCTAAATGAAGAAGATATATGTTAACATAATTCAACTAGAGATAAATTTTTAATTAAATGATGGTGTTTTGGAAAAGCAGGATAGCAAGTGTTTAAGGATAAGAAAGCAATAAAATTTCCATCTTTCAGTAGAAAAGCACAGATAACACATGTATGATATCATATCTGGCTAATTAGCTTTCTCATTTTTGTATCTTTCAAAACATTGTACAATGCATGTCATACCTTTGTCTCAAACACAATCTTGTCTTTATAAATGTTCTGCAGCAGAATTCAAGAAACATCAAATAAATGAAGGCAAAATATTATGGTTGAGGATAACAACTGGCAACATTTTAATGTTTATTCAAAGTAATGAATGAATGAATGTAATATTAATGTAAATATAATTCCTAACAAGCAATTTAACTCAAGGGTTAAACTTGGCAGACATTTCTAAAATGCATCTTATTTAGCTTTGATAACAACTTAAATCTTGGTAACGAAAGCAAATGATTACTTGCCGTAAAAGAGTACTCTTAGAATTCAGTTCAGTTTCAATTCATTCACAGAACATAAGCATTCAGTTCATTACGTAGCAATTAAAATCTATTATTTGTGTAACTGAAATGAATTTAGGCTAAATGAATGAATTTGTTGCATAAACTTAACTAAACTCTGGCTGCAGATATCAAATAAAGAGGCTACCTTTTCGAGAGGTCTGAAAGTGACTGGCAAGGTCATGCTTGTGCCAGAGCTAAGAATGATTGGCTGTGGATACTTTGTTGTAAAGAATCTGCTTGATGGAATCCTAATTGACAAAAGCAGGGAAAATTATTCTAATAGGTGACCTTACATTGTTTAAAGCCATGAAGAGAAAACCTTTAAAGCTCCCAATAAAGAAGTGGATTTAGTTCTAGTTAAACTGAAGATTTAAGAAACTTATGACTTGAAATTCATTACTTGATTTCAAAGCAGAAAAAATTAATAAAGAATCAAATGTCCTACAACCTTTCCAAATTGTCTGATTCTTATCTTCATTTAAATGGGAAGAAATTTTATTGTGGATAGATCAAATAAAATAAATCGTTTTAGTACAACAGATAGTTGAATTTTAATAATTTGCCCGCAAGGTGCCCCAAATATCCTATGAGTACTTTCCGTCAAACTTGAGAAAATCTCTTGTTTTGGTATTCTCATATTTCCTTCCCGAAAAAATCTACAAAAGCTTTTAAATTATAATTCAAGATTTACAAGGAAATAATGTAAAATTCACAATGAAGTCTCTCATGATGGAACGTACTTGTATCGTAGCTTTTTTGCTTTGATGTCGACGTTTTTTAACGTTATGTTTTTCGTATACTCTCCACCAGGCTGCCATCCTTGCCAGACGATTTTTTCTGTCGCTTCTAGGCCAAATTTATTCAGAACTTGTTGTATATTGGACATCATCATTATACGTATTTTGAAACTAAACCAAATGCTAGCAAGTGTGAGAAACTGCTCATTTTCCTTTTCCAAATACTTTGCTCAAGAAGTCAAAGCTAGACCAAGATGGCATCCATGTTGTTTTTGAAGGTTGCCAATGGTAGTAGACCAGCCTCGTTTAAAGAAATAATGGAAATATTTATCGCGCGAAGCTGTGCGATTACATTTCACGGAAAACAAGCAATCTATCCAACATTTTTTAAATAAAGCTTTGCAATCTACCGTTTCAAGTTTCATGATTTAAGTACCTTTTACTAGATAACAGAAAATTAATTTGTACCACTGGCCACAACAATTCTGAGGGTGGGCAATGGGCTTGTTGACAATTGACATTTTAGGTTTTTCTCACTTCTCTTAGCAAAACTTTATTAGCCAAATTTCCATTATCTTTTTTAGGCTCTGATTATTTATATTAATTGCTGTATTCTGTTAGAAACCCTGCATATCTGCTGCAAATAAAATGAACTCGGTTTTTAAAACCAGTTTCTTGACAGCCTCGCATTGGCACGGGGTAGGAAGCAACTCTATGTATTGTTTGCGCAGATAATTATTTGTGGTGGTTCGATGTTTTGATCAAAGTTTGAAGTCCTTCTCAAGATGGCTGGCGCTGCCTTGAAACGGCTCATGGCAGAATACAAGCGTAAGACCACCTTAACTGATTTTGCCGTGACAAAATCATTATTTTCACAACCAAGCAGGCACGGGAATAAACACTATATACATGTTTAAACGTTTAGGCCTAGCTGTATTTTGCGTTCCCCAAATATTTATATACATTTCTTCAGATAGAAAACGTAGTGACCCATAGATGAGACTTCTAGTTAAGAGACTTTTCGAGCAGTTGCTGCGATCTCTTTTGAGAAAATGATTCACGAAATTGCTGATTTTCTTCAAACCTATTAATCTCCTTTTCTATATTATTACTAATAGTTAGCTATAGTTTTATCCGAGAAGGAGAAAAATGTTGCCTTGAAAAATGTTGAATTATTTTTTCTCCCACTTATTATAATTTTCTTCAATAACACGAATTTATTCTGATTTTAGAGCTCACATTAAATGCACCAGATGGAATTCTTGCAGGTTAGTTATTTATTCAAAAAGGTCATAGAAGTCTTGACGGAATACATGACCCTTTGCCCGTATCAACTAAAAAGTCCCCTTCAGTTGGAATTCCCTATCCAGGGTCATTTATAGTTTTTCATTTCTTTAATAGTTTTGAATTTTTTTATGCTAATTTTTTCCTTTTGATGGAAGTTACCATGTAAAAGGAGTTCATATGAGGCAAAGACTTTTATGTCTATTTTTACTTGCTGTAATACTAAAGGCAAGATAACTGTGCTTGACATTTTTCTTTAATCAACATTGTAGGTCCTTTGAATGAAGAGAATTTTTTTGAATGGGAAGCACTTGTGTCGTAAGTATGAACAATTTTTATATGGAGTTCTTTACTAAGATAACTTGCCATATTCGCTCCCTAGATATAGTCATTAAAATGACATTTTTAATTTCTATTACAGAGGGCCAGAAGGAACCCCATTTGATGGTGGAGTGTTTGTAACAAGACTAAATTTTCCACATGACTACCCATTGAGTCCACCAAAGATGAGATTTGTTAGCGAAATATTTCATCCAAACAGTAAGTACTTCACAAGAAAGGAAGCTACAAAATTTATTTGTTTACAGAATTAAGAAATAAGCTGTTTAGCATGGAACAATGATTAAACCATTGGAAACTAATAATTCACTGTAAATAAAGATATTTGTAACTTATTGTGTATGTTCCTTTCAGTTTATCCTGATGGTAGAGTGTGCATTTCGATACTGCATGCACCTGGCGATGATCCAATGGGCTATGAGTCTAGTACTGAAAGGTGGAGTCCAGTGCAATCAGTAGAGAAAATCTTACTCTCAGTTGTAAGCATGCTTGCAGGTAAGTCAAACTGGCCAAACTCACAGGCATCACCTAAGTAGTTTGAAACTATAAATCCATTTAAATTTCTTTTTGCAAAATATGAATTTCTACAAGGCTATTATTTCATCTTCTAAAGACTGCTAGAAATAGTGATATTGTTAATGTGTATATTGAGTTGATTACCTCTCTTTACGTATCTGGCCTACCTACTTTTGGGGCCAGGCCAATTTTTCCAAAGGTTGCGATTCAAGGCATGCAGTTAAATTTGGTGGAAAGCATTATGATAATGGTGAAGAGATGATAACCTAACTATTATTTACAGGGTTTTTAATTAATTTAATGGACTGGGCTCTAGAAGATTTACAGAAAAATGACACTATTAGATTAGGCTCACTTAAGCTTGTAATGTCAATTCTGTCAAATTTTAGCACATTTAGCTAGGCAAAACATTGACATAGCAGAGTAAATATTTGGTGATCTACATTTATCAGAATTTGGTTTTATTCTTCCATTTTAGAACCAAATGATGAGAGTAGTGCTAATGTTGATGCTTCAGTAAGTATTTGACTAGGCTTTTACTGAAAAGAATTGGATGACTTAAATGCCTGTTTGAACATATTTATATTTTTGTAAAATTCACTACTTTAAAATTATCCACAAACCTGAAGAATCTAACTGTCAAATTTTTGCAGGCAAACAATTTTAGAAAGCTCTGATCTAGCGCATAAAACTTTGAAATTACAATCACTTCAAATCAAACATTTTTCCACAAATTATGTAAATGCTTTATTGTGCAGAGCTGATATTTTATGTTAATGAATCATTTTGAATCTTCTTCAATAGAAAATTTGGCGTGATAATAGAGAACGGTTTAACCAAATTGCTGACAGATGTGTTCGTAAATCATTAGGAATCCCATGATAAATGAAAAATCCAAACAAGCTTCTATCAATGAATATCAAAATCATTTTGACCCAATTCTGAGGCTATCAAAGGAACAACCAGTGCTGCTTATCAGAGGATGGATCAAGATGCAATGTTACTGATGTTGTTCCTGAGAATATAAACAACTGTGAAGGCTTTGGATCAAGCTTTTACTGGGTTCTATTTTCAATGTCTATGGGAAGATTTTGGAATTATCCAGTAAATCATCCAAAATTTCCATGTCTTTATGAAATTAATATTTGAGTAAGAAAACATCAATTCAGTGTTTAGTTTTCAAAATTCTTGATATTATTAGTGCTCTGTTACATGTCAAAGAAAACTTGAGTCAACTGGTACCATTGAAACTAGTTTTTGTTAGTTAATAACTCAAAATAACCTTTCACTGTTTTCTCATCTTATAGATTCCAGTTCTAGTTGTTGATAATCATAGCAAATCATATCTCATTATTTATATTAGGGAAAATTTTTTTATGAAAATAATGTAGTTTACAAGTCATTTTGTTCTTTTTGATTCATAAACACTGTTAAGAGCCTGAGTCAAGAAGCATTTGTCATGACGTTCTGTGTTAGTTGATTGAATGGATTTGTAATATAGAGGGTTTGGAATAGAAGACGCATTTTGCCGACGCAATCCACATCTCCATTATTAAAGCACATTCTTTGAATGTGGTGATTTTGCGTGATACTACAAGAGATCTGGTTTCTACGTAGGCTTCTATGTTTCTCAGAAAGGGTCAGCTAAGCAACAACTTCGCCCCACTTTCACACTAAAATGACATACAAAGCAAGACATGGAACTATAAAAAGAAAGGCCCTTGTGACCAGTTTGCGTGAAGGCCGTGAAAATAAATCCCACAAGCAAGCTTAGACACTTTACAAGGTAACACCTTGGCAACTTTCACAGTGAAGTTGCCAAAAAGTCAGTGTCCTCTTAACGAATTCCTTCTTGTTGGCAAACCTGTAAACTTTAGCACCTATTCTAAAATTAACCTTATGTCAGCGTGCGTTAGGAATCGTTTGAAAAAAGCCCCCAATGTGCAGCTTCTTCGTTTTCAGTTGTGCCTTGATTACTGATTATTGGCCCTGATTATGCATTGATTACTGAAAATTTTGAAAAATAATTGTTCAAGCTTTTTCGCAATAAAGTCACCGATGGATGGATGGTTGCTGGGTGCTTTTATTGGAGCTCAAAGCCGTCTTGAGACGGTAATGACGCGCCTGTAAATATACCAATGAACTATCTTGTTTTTTGTCGAGTCTTCTATGGGCTCTTTGTTCAAAGCAATTGATAACGCAATATATCGAGATCATAAACTTCATTACGGACAATCATATAAGTCTTCAAGTATATAGTTGTCGTGACGAGCAATTCGTGTCTTTTAAGACATTGCACATCAAAGCGTGTATCGTATTGTTCTTGTTAACTATGCATTAATGTCATTGTGACGTTGGGTATAATAGGCTGATGAATCAACACAATAAGGCTATGGAAAACAAAGAGCACGGCCCTAGTTATTGAAAATGGACGCCCGAGAACAAAGGAGATATCAGAGTTGTCCATAAGAGAATCGGGCAAGCGGTCACATGCCCCGCGCAATTGAGATAAACAACTTTCTAAAGAAAAAGGACTTTCCCTCTTGTTGAAGCTACGCGCAACCTAACAAGCAGCGAAATAACAACTCGCAAACGGTTTACACGCCAGTAAAAAGTGGTCAATATTGCACTGCTTCGTGGGAATGGCGGATTTGTTTTAGAAGGCCGTCAAGGAGTGCCACGAAGTGTGCGGTCGAAGGCCAAAAGTCACTTCCACAATAGCATTCAAATGCACCTGTTGGAGCACAATTACACGGAAAAGCAATAATAGCACTTTTATCGCGTGAAAACAATGCAAAAATCTCGTGATCTGCAACAGCTGACTGGGAATCGCCTTCAAAAGGCCGGTGGTTAGTTTTTCGTTGCATTTTCAACTCAGACTTCTGCCAGTTTGGCTGTTGAAAGTACTAGCAGTGAGACACAGCACTGCAGGAACTGAAGCAGTTGCTTTAGCAGTGCTGCTGAATCGTGGGAGATCCAAGGAACGGACCATTAACAAAGATTCATGCCCGCCCTGGCTTGCCTCTAATTTGCGGTGTACACTCAGTGATTTGCAGCTCAATCATTGGCAGGCTTGGCCTTGGCTCTAATTTCAGGGACATCGAAAACAATTTCATGACAGAATCAGATCTGCACAATACGAAATTTCATTTTAGTTGTGTGAAGGGCGAGAGCCTAAATAGCTAATGGAAAATGACGCAAGATGATGAAACCACAGCCAGAGTACAGGAGATCGTAACTGGAGCCAGGAAACCTAGAAAATTGTTCGGGGAGATAGCAACGAAAATCAAAACCTGTTTTACACACAAACGTGGGCTGCATTGGGATGGGAACTCAATAAATGCGAGAAAAAGCGCAGGAAACAATTACGAAGACGGATCGTTGGAGGAAACAATAACGAATCCCATTAACGAAGAAGAAGAACTGTTGAAATCACCCTGTTTCTATTGGCCTGATGCAGACTCTGTGGAGAGCATCAAGTTGCTTGGAGAAGCTCGAGACGGGACCTTTCTTGTACGCAAAAGCTCGCATCCTGATCACAAATACACGCTGACCTACAAAAGGAATGGTAGAATCGCAAGCGCCCGACTGCAGTACTGCAGCGAGACGTCGAAGTACAGCCTCAATCTTTCTAACGGCGACTTTCCCAGAGAGAGATCAATTCGAGAGCTTGTTTATGTGATGACTGGAAAAGACATCGCGATGATGATTGACAGTGGGCCCAGTGACAGGTACGTTCACACGCAACTCCAGTACCCACTCTTTCGAGTGACGTCATTGAAGGAGCAATCTAGGGTGAAGCTGAAGGCAACTTTCTCCGAAGCGGAGAGGAAAGAGTTTGTGGAAAAACAGCTTCCGATGGAACTGATTTCCTACCTGAGATAGTATTAGAAGGGCAGGCTCGCCAACTCTTGTGGACATTGATCCGGAAGATTAAGATTTTTGGATGTGAAACTTGACTCTTTTTGGGACGGTGCTTTCTAGTTTTAGAATCGTTAGGTGTTTTGAATACGTTTAGAAGATTTAGTCATTCATTTCATTATTAATAGGTTATTTATGTCTGGAAAAAAGAGATGTATGAATATGTCACCAAGTAATATTTGGGTAGTCGATTTTCGATTGCCCACCACAATTAGCAAAAAAGCTTGGAATTAAAAACTGTAAAAATTTAAAGAACATTTATTGTTGAAATGTTTAGAATAAATATAGGCATGACGCTTAGAGTTTTGTTTGGCATGCAAACAAAGGCCGCTGAAATATTAGATTTTTTTATTATCATTTGGGGGTCTTTGAGCCGCTATTTATATTTATGATAGATGGGAGGATTTTTATTAATACTTGAGTGTTCCTATGGAACGAAATGAGTATCTACATAAATGGTGTCAAATTTTGAAATGCGGTATTGTTTTGAAGAAGCTCGTTGTTGAATCTTCTGTTGTCTATTAGTCCCAAGGGTGAAGACCATTTATCCTCTGAAGAAAACGAAAACCTCGTCAGCGCGTCAGAGTGGGCCTAATGCTTCGTTCGCAAGAATTCGATTGTGTGCGGGTCTTGTCGAACGAAAGTGTAGTGTACTCACGTTGAAATTAACCGTCGTTTCTTGTACAGTGAAAAAGTTTTAATTTTCTTCAATCCCACTTGCCGTCGAATAAAAGAACTTACTAGACGGGGAACATAAAGGATTTTTGCCCCCATCTAACTACAGGATTCAAGCCCCCGAGACGAACCAATTCAAATCATGTTGATGATCGCCCTATTTGTAGAAGTGCCATTTCCCTTTTATTTCGCCCCCAAATTGGATGTCCACGCAAATCCGCTTCTGATAGCGTACTTGATTGATCATTTTTGACTCAATCGACCACGTGAACATTGCAGGCGACAACAGTAACACGATAACACGGTGTTTATTAAATGCGGGGACTGAAATAAAGTCTATGTAAAGTTATTCTTTCAAATGTGAACAAAACGAAACGTTTGTGCCAGAAAAGACTTGCCTCTATAACAAAAAACCTTCTTAATGACTTTAGATTCAATGGGGAAGCAAACAAAACACACCTGGGTACGCGTCGAAATTTGGCAGTGATACATTTGTTTACATATTTCGACGCAGCGAAGCGAAGGCCATTTGAAGCTTCTTTCCGGAAAACAAAGAATAGCCCTACGTGTAATTTCGATGGCTTTTAATTTCGATTTTTGGCATCAAGCCAAACAAATCTTTTTCACAAGAACAAATTTGATCCAGCTTGCCTTGAACATCATGTACAAAATATGTCGTGTAAGCAAAACAATAACACACTGTTTCACTAGGCCAGGTGAACCACCGAGGTGCTCTCATATAGAATTCCCACTTCAAAAACTGAATTTTTCGTTAATCATACGTCTTCTGACCAATAAAAGGTTTTCTAGAATTTAAAACGAAATTGAACTTTAAATTTGCCATGCGAAGCTTAAGGTCCTGCTTTTTTCCCAGATATGATTAGAAGGAGATTAAAAGAGGCCCTTAGTATGGTTGCTTTGAAAGCAGCTTCTAGAAAAACAGGGATTTGATTTAGCGCCAGCAGCATTTTATTTCTAATAAATAATCTCACAGCCATACAGGATTTGTTACGCTACAAACAAACCAGTGAATCTGAGGCAAGCTTCAAGTCATTGATTTGATTTCTACGAAATATCATTTGCCTTTTTGAAAGACTACCAAGGCATTTCATTGAGATCTAGATCTAGGACATAGCAGTTCACCTTTCATGTAAATGCAGGCAGAACTTTCCCAGTGCATTCACCAAAACCAACTCTATAACCGTCACCTTGTGCATACCCTGTCATCACAACGGTGTCTCCATCTTTAAGGAACTTTCGGGTATTTCCATTTCCAAGGTCCAAAGTTTTGCTGCCTCTCCAAGACAACTCAAGAAGACTGCCATACGAGTTCGGGTCCTTCAAACGAGGAGAACGCAATCAATAAGGATAGTCAATAAAGATATGGAAAATCGAAATGATGGCAATAACAATAATTGTAATAGTACCAGTTATAAAAAATTTTCAATTCAATTTACTATCTTTCTATTAGCTAAAAAAAGATTTGCAATCCTTTACATTAAATACCAACAGGATTTCGAAACTTTATGCCTAAGCGTTTGTGGAAAGCGATTTCTTGAGCTATCTGAGCAGATGATTTTGACTGCCTTAATCAAGCATATATTCTTGCCAACCCAACGACCTGGTAAACTTCTGGAGAAACTGTTTACACCATTACTTAATTCTATCTCGTGACGTTCGAAGAGTTGGAGACAAGCGCCGCAGTTCCCTTTGTCATACTGAACAAAATACAAGAATTATAGACCTTTCTCTTAAGCTATCTAAATACATTAAAAGGATTAGAATACCCGACATAACCCTAAAGACTTGTGTCACCTTAACGCACTCTCATCGCACTCTCACTCTTTATCAAGGTCTGTTTATAAGTATCTATTTGCTTTAAGTCACACATTTAGGTCTTAGGCCCTGGGCAAAATGATACATGGTAGTTTTGAGCTTTGCTAATAACAAAGCCCAAGATTCAGCGAATAAACAGAGAGTAACATTCCACATGAAGCGACTGAAATGATTTCAGTGTTACCAAGCACCAACAATCTTTACCAAGAGCATCGAAAATTGTCGGCCGTTCACTGGTTAGCTTTGTGCCGCAACATAAATTTCAGGACTGCTTTGGAGAGGTACGAGAACAATGCGAAAAACTAGGGTCCTCATTTCATCTGATGAGCATGGGGTTTAGCTTAAACTTCCTCTGGTTAGGTTTTCAAAAATGGCAACCCCTGCAAGGTCGGTATTGTAATTTATATATGTTTTAGAATATATGCCTTCTATGTGTCAAATTTTAGGATAATTTCTTATAGAGGAACAGTGTAATTGTGAGGTGACGATGGGTAATTTGAAACCAGAGCCATGCACACTGGGCCTAAAATATCATTTCAATCAAATCGCCTGAATTTTAAAGTGGCAAGTTGGCAAAAAATCTACGCTGTTTCTAGAAACACACAGCATTAGTTCGATGATGGTTAAAACAGACAGAGATCTCCATTTTAAATAGCCAAAGATTGTGAATTGACCATTAGAGACAGTAAGGTATATTCGACAACTGATGCTAACCTCCCCGCTTATTGTTCCAGATGCAAGCAGATCTCCGGGACGGGTATTGCAGCCGGTGACTGTGTGATGGGCCAACTGTTGCTTGGCGGTCCAGTACATATTCTGCAAAAAAGAGACAGTTTAGATCAAGGGGGTTTGTCCGGGGTTTGAGTATAACAGAAGTCTTCTTTTGCGCTGAATGCATTTTGCAATGATAATGAAATAATACAATTACTCATGCAAAGACCTTTCGCCAATAATTGTAATAAAAACACAATATGAACAGTCACTGCTGGATATAAAAAGGGAAGGTTTTCGAAAAACGTCTAATTGTTATCGAAATGATTGCTTGCATCATATCGATTAAATTTAATCAAATTTCATAAAAGGGAAAAAACCTAAGCTTCTCAGAGATAAAATTCCCTCCACAGAAACTAATCCTTCGAAAAACTGAAAGAGTGCTTGACTGGCGTTTTATTGAGTCAGCGTTTTGGAGGATACAAAGTGCGACAGCAAAATACTTTCTTCACAAACGAATTTTTCTCAGCTAAACGATCGCGAAAATCTAGATTTAATAGTAAAAATAACAAACTTTATACCTTCAAATTTGATTTACACACAGTAGCCGGTGCAGCCATGTCTTCTCCTTGAATGGACATAAAAAGAGGTTTGCCAATAATCGTAATTACACTGTTAAAATAGTGAGTGAAAGTCCATTGAAAGCAAATTAATGTGCAGCCGTCGAATCGCATTGGCAGCATCAACCAAAACAACAGTGCCAGATACTATTCTTCACTCCTAACAGGCAGTATAACTTTTATTCGATTGTACGTATGCACATGAAATCAACGAACCTTTTATTCCAACTTCCAGGTTGACATCAAAGGTATAGGGATCGTCGTGTTTAAGATAATCAAACGGTTCTGGGTCCTAAATCAAACAAAAGATGCATGAAGGAATTTACACAGACTAGTCTCTCTGTAGCGTAAGATCAGGCGCCAATCGTATATTCAAACCAGCGTTGTCAATTTTAAAACCGCGATGATGGGTTTGATGCCACGAAATCCTGTTAATTTTTAAAGCATTCTGGTGCTAATTGCCAAAGGTCGTATGGCCATTCACGTAACAAGCAACAAGTAACAAGTAACTATTGACCACTCATTGTAAAAATGCATTGATATGAAAAGTATTTGAGCTTCTTGACATTTACATGTATAAATTTGTTTACTTCTTTCATACATGTAAATCAATAATACCTGAGGAACATTTTTCAGAGCAAAAGGGGCAAGTGCATCCATGGTTACCACCCACGGTGAGACTGTGGTCCCAAAATTCTTAGCTGTGAATGGTCCAAGAGGTACATATTCCCATTTCTGGATGTCACGAGCTTTGAAACGAGAAATTTTTCGCAATTAAATGTGCAGATATAAGAAATGATACAGACATTTACATAAGTTTGATTGGTGGCAACATAAAGATAATGTGCAAAATGCATACTGGTGACAATGCACTTATCATTTCAAACAGTTTTTGAACATAAAAACAAAGTTTGCAGAAAATTCATGGGCAAATTTTAAAAATAGGGGGAAGGGGAAGGCCAGTAGTAGGAACAGGCTGGACTACCCTTTTTGTACCATTGCTCCCATTTATTTTGAAGGCTAGAGGGCCTAGACAGCAAGGTTTCAATCTGATGGCAACATTATGTACATATTTCTATTAGCACTTATTAAAATACTCTACCCTAATGCATTAAGTCACAGTGATATGTTGTCATTATCATCTACAAAAAATTATATTTGCTTGATTGTTATACTAGCTTATAAATTACAAGGAAGACAATCAATTCCTTTGGATTGTTAAAGTACATACCACTCCAATCATTCATTACAACCATTCCAAAAATATGTTCATCAGCCTGTATGAAACACAAGCAAAGACTATTCACATTTTGGAATAAATGCATATATATGATATGTGTGTGTATGTAAATAAAACAAGAAAATCATTTGAAAAGAATATTATGGCATACTGCTGTTGCTCTGGCTTAATGGTCACTACAGAACAATAACAATACTTGGTTGCTGCATTCTTTTCAAAGCCAATCAACAAATGGACACAATTTGATAACAGCTTTCTATTGATAAAACTGGCTGGAATTCACAGTGTATGGAAGAGAAAAGTGCTCCCAACATTATAATAAAAACTAAAAACAAGTTGAATACTATCTTGCAAGACCAAAAGAATTGACTATGACCTTGAATGTATTAAACAAAATTCACTTGCCTGGGATGCCTTTATTGGTTCACCAAGATTGTTGCCTTTACCAACAAAGAAAGCCTTAAAAATAGAATCTTTATGAATGACAACCTCAATGCTAACCAAGATCACTTACTTTTGTGAAATGGGATACTGTGGAATAGAATAAAAGCTGCAGGTAGGTATGCCTCTAGAGTTTTATATGTGAGTGGCAATGATGATAACTTCTACTATTTTATATGAGTGGCAATGGGAACAGGCCTACAGAAAAGTTTAAAAACAATATTTCAAGACAACTTTATAATGAGCTCACCATTTCTAGCTCGAAGTCCATAATTTTGCATGGTCCAAATGAAGGGGCTTTTGCTTCGAAAAATTGAATTATCAAATTTACTTAAGAATTATAAGTTTGTGAGGAATGTCAGTTTAGTTCAGATGTTTCATCCATATAATGTAATTCATTTAAAAAAGATCTGATGACTCATCATGACTATTAGCACATTTTCAATGGCTAAAAACTAATAATACTTCTCAGTAGTTTCATCATCAACAAAGAAATAAAACAACTAAATAGGAAATAAATGCTAATAGTAACATAGTCTTCATTCGTGTCTCATCAGCAGTCTAGATATTGCTTCTTATTTTTTGTGATGCAAGTATTGTTATGTGAGTTACTTGTTCAGTTAAAAAAGGAATGTAATCATTTAAACTCACCATCATCAGCCTTTGATTGTCCACATGGCCTTCTGACAGGTGTTCCTGATACAACAACTGACGAGGCTCTGCCGTGGTACCCAACAGGCAAATAAAGCCTGAAAATTAAACAAATGCAAAAAATGTAGCATATTGAGCTGACTGCAGGCACATTGTGATGAGTACTTAGGTTTTCTTGGTAATAAAATTTAATTGGAATGATACAGGAATGGAAAGAAAGAAATATTCCAACCATTGACTAAAGAGAGGTTTGACTAGTAAAAAACCTTGCTTAACTCACCAGTTTGGCATCAGAGCATTTTCTTTGCCTCTAAACATGGTGCCAACATTTGTTGCATGGCTTCTTGAGGAATAGAAATCAGTATAATCACCTAAGAAAGACAGGTTGATCAGAAAACATTGTTGAAAGAGTGGAAAGCAGAATTTTGCTCTGAGCAACACATTATAACAATTTTAACATGGTTATGATATTGTCTTTTTCATCTAGTTAAAATGAACTTTGAATGTGAATAACTAACCAATCTCTGCTGGCAAATGCATTTGCACTGAACTTTGTGGAACAAGGCATCTAGAAGTAAAATGATGCGAATAAAGAAAATAAGCCTTTGTTGCATTGTGAAAAATTGTTGCCTTTATGCTTGTGTGTCAAACTCTATAATCATCAGTTGCTCTATATGCAGTTTATTCATATACAAATCAGATATCATGATATTAGAATTTGGCACTTTGCTAGCATGAATAAGCTTGGATAACTAGATAGCAAGAATGTAGCAACATGCTGCAATGAGAGTGTAAAAGGTGCTACAGTTAATGACTGAGAGAGAATCTTTATACCTAGAGATATCTGAGAAAGCAGTATGTGGGTTTTATTTTGAAAACTTTTAAAGCTACTTCATGAAATACATATTCACATGAAATGTGTGCAAAACTATAACATAACTAGTATCATTTTGTACACACAAACTATGTTAGTTGGCAACATTTAATTACTGTTATAACATACAAATGTACTTATTAAAATAGTTACCTTTTCTGTAACTCAACATTATCTCTGAGGTAGCCCTTTGAAAAAAATGAACATCATAAGGCTTTTAAAAGTGTTGTCTTCTTGGTTGTCTGACTTACTTTTTCATTGACTATCTGACTCTCATGAAATGCTCTTTCTACTTTACCAACACTTACTGATGTCATAAATAAAAAGAGCAGAATTACACTGGTGTTGAGAAGCTGATTTGGTTATTAAGATAGAATGAACTTGGTAGCTTTATAATGGTTTGTATTGAAACAATCAATTTCCTCAGGCAATCCACTAGCTGAAATTGGTTTTCTCACCTCATTGGCAGATAAAATCTTTTGCAATGTTTGCCTTGCTTCTGTCCAAGCAGCTTTTCCGAGGCCCATAAAGACATTGAGTGTGGGCTGAAACAAGAAAAATGTTATCCTAAAAATTTTGTGAAAAGGGCACAGGTCATACATATGCCTGAATGTCAGGATTCAAAGACTTTGACCTTTGCTTTGGGAGGCTCTTTAGAGGATTAGATGTTGGCTTCAAATAACATACTTAGCATTCTAAGTTTCTGGCATTTATTGCAGCTTATTAAGAGTTACCTTGTTTACAAATAGCAGAAAAATTATGAGTATATTATACTTTCTAAGTAAACATTTGTGTTACATCTGCACAACTAAAGCACAGATTTTTGTCAAATAGATAAACCTCATTTTAAAATGATGGTCAGTAATAAAGGTGTCACAAAATCAATGTCTAATTTGACACATTTAAAAGCTGCAATAAATCTATATATTATACACATCCTTAAAATCAGTCCAAACACTTTGTAGTAAAAAGCTGAATCATTTGCACACCTGGTCAAAGACTGATTGGTGATTCACAAGAGCAGGTCCAGAAAAGACATCTTTGATGACACATAGGTCCAGAACCTGGTCCCCAATTGCAACTCCGATTCTATGCTTTGGCTTGACAAATCAAATGTATTTATTGTTTTCATAGATTGCATATTATGTCTTTTTATCACATTGAAACCATGCATTAAAACTGAATGAAACAGAACAAATTTAGTCTTCATTATGAAGTGAATTACAAGATGCACATGACATGAAACTGCGTGACAATGACACTAGATCAATAACAATTTTCGCAAGTTAAACAAAGATAAAGGGAGTTCGCCCAGACGAACTGATTTCCTTTTCCAGGAAAGATCAACCAAAATAGGTAGGCTGCCGGGCCTATATGTCTGTGTTCATGCAAAACATTTAAGTTACTTTTATGCTCATAATACTCACGTTGTCTTGTGTTGAAAATATGCCGTAGGGGAGGTTTTGAATTGGAAAATGGCTATCGGCTGTTACGTTTATGAAAGACATTGTGACTAAAGGAACAGGCTATGCACCACTACAGGCTGCGATCAGTACAAGACTCTGTTGCAGGTGACACGTGATCAAGAGAAATGTGCTCAACCCACAAAATCAACACAGGGAAACCAGAAGGTTCGGAGGGGCACGCCTCCAAAACCGCCCCCTGCATGACCTTTCGGGGGATGATCTTGGAAAAAACCAAATATTATGCTCGATGAAAACTTTTAAGCTGGCAAGAGCCTTGGTTTTTTGGCAGACAACAGCACTGTTGAAATATTTCAGGTTGCTTCGAAACCACTGTTCGAAACAAGCCCACATTAATTAACACAGGGAAACTAGAAGGTTAGGTGGAGAACGCCTCAAGCCCCGCCCCCTGAATTACTTTTCAAGGGAGGAATTGTAAAGAATTGAGAAAAATGTCAAATGAAAGATTCAATGGGACGATTTAAATCAGTAGGAAGTTTGGTTATTTGAGGGAAGAGTACTCTGTCTGGTACCTAGAGGGTAAAAGAAGAGCAGCGTTGACGAAAAGTTTTGGGTAACTTTGAAAAAAGGTTACATAAGTATTTTTTAGAGCCGAGTAAATAAAAGCAAAGTAAAACTACTAGCTTTAGTAGAAAAAAGTGAATTATAGAACAATTTTAATGCTGTAAAAGTCTGTTTAGGCAGTAAACTATGCCACACAAGGTCTTGACTTTTTAGAAAAAAGCTGCCTATCTCACGTGCATTGCATCTTAAAAAATCAGTTAAGCTTTAATTGTGTTTCAATTTTTAAAGTCTGGTGTCTAGTGTTTCGTTTATTTACAAAGATTTCATATAGCTCTTTAGAGTGGGCAGCTTCTGCAGAGCTGTAGAGAATGCTGTTGGTGCAACTTTGGCAAAAACTGGGGTGATGGGAGCCATTCTTTACCTTTTGGTGTTGTTGGTAAATTATTTAAACTCGATTCAGCAAATAGGCCTATAAACTGAATTATATTGGTAAAAGGTGAGAGAGAGTTGGGAAATTTTTAATTTCCATGGCCAAAAGCGAAAAATACAGGCCCTAGGGCATCAATTAAATGAGGTAGGGGGTCATTATCCCAAAATTCAATATGACGTATCTTTTTGCAAATATGACGAATAACACAATGGTTACTCAACGAACGAGCATTACTCCCAGGATGTGACTTTGATCGCTGTTGTGGTAGACTGGACACGAGCCTTGTGCAATGGAAAAGGCCAAGTAGATGTTTTTCTCCTCAGAAGTTTCAAGTACTCTTTAAGATTCAAAACGGAGCAGCTGTTTACATGGCTGTGGAATAACCTTGAAAGCCTTGTAATTTTAGGATTCCAAGTGACTTTAAGTACGACATGAGTTGATTAAAGAATAAAACCTAGTAATAATAATAACCAAATAATAACCAAATTGTTATTAACTATGGAAAATGAGACGCTTTCTGTCGATTGACTGGACGAGAAATTCCACTTAACAATTTGCTTCCACATAGCCCTGCGTTTGCAACCGGAAGAATTTGTCAGAATTTTCATCCGGATTATCATTATTCCTGGCAGTAAACTGGACATTTTATTACAAATTGGTGGCTTCACTGACAGATTTAAGTATTTATGTTACCACTTCATCGAGTCATTTTCCTAACTCATCTTGGCCAGAGACCTGGGCCTCGTTGCGAAATAGAGGCTAAAAAGTTTTCGGGCTCAGGTTGCTCCAATAATTCTGGTTTCTCGCAGACAGCTTGAATAAAGATAAGCTGTGTGGCTGGAAAATTTGACGGAAATGGCTTTTCATTTGACCAACTACATCACAACCTGCACACTGTCTAAGAAACGCCTACATAAAAACCATTTCAGGTGGCTTCAGGGCCATTCAAGATCAATCCAGTTCTTGAGTAACCGGTTTTTGCCTTTGGCAAGATTTTTAGTCACTGCTGCTACAAAGCTTCTTTGTTTATGAAGCAACGATACAAAAAGGGGAATAGAAGTTCCGTGTAATGAAATAAATCTGATCCGTGTCCCCAGCTCTTTACAGCAGAACTATAGGAACCCTCTGCTAGTAGTTATGCAAGCTTTTGGATGGAATGCAAGCATTTGTTTTGCATGTCTTTAAAACAGTTTGAAAATGTAGAAATGCAAAAATGTTGCTCCAAACTTTCCTATGACAAAGCCATACTTGGATTCCTAGAAAGTTTTTACCCATTCTTGTTTCCGGTTAACTAAAACCACATCACCAGTAAAAGCTCTAGAGGGCCTAGTCCATCCACTGATCTTGAACTTGAATCCACAAAGGAGGGGCTTTATATCAATTTGGTTTAGGGGTGACTAAATACGACCATTATTGGAGTGGTTTATTCGCGTTTTACTGAATTCCTTGAAAAAGCGCATTGAACATTCCAACAATTTCTCAAGTATTCTTGTTTGTGTGGCTCGTATCTTTTTAGCTTCGTGACTTTGTTTTGAATCACTTCCTAATGTCGTTACTATGCGTTCTCATTGTGCAGTTGATCTTTACATTTTGTGGATATTTCTTTTCCTGTCTGTAAATCTAATTAGCAGAATAGCGTAACTTCCAGAACCAAAAACAAGCGACAACCGGGATTGCAGTCTGGGACTCGAGCTGGCACTAACTGGATTAAGTAGGGGCAATCAAAATTTGTATCAAATTTTCGTTAACGAATAATGTGCTTTGCACTTCTCAATGTGCGAGATTTAAGGTGTCTATTTAAACTTTTTGTTCTAGAATATGAGGCCATAATTTACAATCTTTGCCAAATATTTTAAGCATTTGCTCTAATTTACGCATCGCGCAAGGTGCAAATTCCCCTCGCCCCACTAACAATGTTGTGTAGCGCGAAAGTAAATGATCCTAAAAACAAAAGTGAAGAATTCCCATATACCTATGGCCTTCCCCTAACGATGCAACATTGTTTAAGGGGGCAAGAGAAAAGAACGGAAAAAGAACGGGGGCCGCAAAATCAAAAAAATCTCGCTGTGTACCAACTACTTTTGGCAGAGATTTTAGCGTCAAGACAATTTTCCAAAAGTATGTTGTGCTAGTCTTTCTTACCGCCAGTACAAGTTCATAATTTAGTGCTTATGAGGAGACAATCCAGTATTCTAAACTCGAAAGATGATGCGAATTATAAACTTCGTAGGTACATGTCTCTCGCAAGGCAACGGTTTGAGTAGATGAATAAGGAATTAAACTTGAGAACAAGTGGTCGGATAGAATTGTTTGGTGTATTGGGATATTTGGGACAGAACACTGGAAGCTATTGACGTCATAGGTCTGCGCATGAGCAGTACGCAGACTAGTTTCTGAACCAGAAGGAAGGATCGCGCACACGAAAACGAGAGAAATATCGCGAAGCAATAATTATGAAAAATGTGAGCGAAGAAAGGTTTTCACAACCTTGATCGCTTCGATTATTGGTGTATTTTTTACAAGAGATCATTTGCTGTTACTTATATTGTGTGGATCGTTTGATTGACCCAAAAGACTGCACTGGTCCTTTGCAGAGTCAAAGACAGTGGTTGTTTCTCGAGGGAAATTCGACCTCTGGACTTGTTTACCGCTGTTTTTCAAGTATTATTAAAGCCGTATTTGAGTGGATAACTATAAAGAAATGGCAAAGAGAGTCGACAGGTATTCATTACCTTCACATTTATTTCATATTTTCCATATACATAATGTTTAAGTTTCCGATAGAAACTTTTCGTCGGTTTGCAAAGCGACTGCTGAACACGTAACCTGCTGTCGTTGTTGGCCTTGAAGAGATCAAACCTAAATGCGGTTAAGATAGAATATTATTTAATTTAGATATCATTGCTTGCGTTCAATGTTTTTCATTGGCTTATTTATCCCAGGTCCAAACCACTTTTGTGTCTCAAACAGTTACGCTTTCACTTTCGACCTCAGAGCACCGGGCCTACACTAGCTTGAAAACCTTCCATTCAAGGCTACATAAACGTTAGCTGGATATTGCCATATTATTTAGGTGGAAGCGAAAGAAAAGCACGTTGTTTTGCAATCTGGTTATTATGTATATTGGTGTTTGCCATCAGATTTTATCAAAATTTTGTTGAGATATCTAAGGGCAGACCAGAACGGTATGTAACGGGCCATTTTGTGTCCTGTTTCTATGCTACTAGAATTATCTCTTTAGTGCAATCGCCATTGTATATTGCAATCAAACAGTCAGGTTTTGGGATCGGCATTTGGTACTTATCGAAATGTTCCACTTATATACAAAGAAGGCTTCCGAATTTCATCATACGTTTATGAAAAACGGAACCAAAACTTGACAAGACATTTGTAGAAGCAGACATATTGTCCGTATTGGTCACTAATGAATACCCACGCGAATAACATTGAGGTTTAGGATAACGCTTAGATAAATGTTTGCATCTATGTCCTTGTTATTCTCTTGCACTAGTCAGTTCGCAAAGCACGATCTTAATTTGTGTTTCCAAAGATAAAATACATGCGTAGTGAAATCTTTGAGCAATACGGTGTTTGGAATTGGTATGAATTTTCATTCAAGCTCTCAGTCCTTGAGCATATTCATGCGCCAAAACTAAGAACCACGAAAAGTTTTGAAATTGATCACTTGGGTAAACATCTGGTGAAGACGAAGCCCAGCTGCATTGTACTAGTCTGCCTGGCTCTTTTTGCTTTTTTGGTTGATCAATGTGGATATCTTTAAACATACATGTGACATCATATTAAACAGAATTTCATGAAATTCAGCCAAATTTGACCAAGAAATTCCAGACAGTTGAACATTTGCATAAACTTCATAAGATACTAAATGGTAATAAGATTTTATTTTGTACTGGTATCGTCATACAGTATTTGTATAATTTTCTCCTGTGCATTATCCTAGATCCTGTTTAATTTTGGTCCTGTCTTTGATTACCACAAGTAAACTACAGTTATGAGATTTGCCTAGGATTTACCTAATTTTTAATTGTCTTTTAGAAAAACCTTATCATGTCTTAGAGATATGCACAAGATCTCTTGTGAGATGTTTTTGTCAGTTTGATTTCTGGTTGCATTATCATACTCAGTATAGCATTTTTCATAGTTAAATGTGTTTTTGAAAGCAAAAGAAGATTATAATGTCTGGTGAACTGTCTAAAAAGATAACCAACCCAAATCATACTCCCAGACAATCTGATTTGCAATTCAATCATCAAACATGAGACTTTGCATTCTGTTATTGTTTTTAGTGAAAAGTAGGATGGGCCAGCCGTTTTTATTGACAGATGTTTTTTGTGTCCGAAAATTTGAGACAATTCTTTTGCAGTTAATGAATATGTCATAAATCTTAATTAGTGACATGCTAAGCTTTGATAATCTAATTTTGGCCAAAATGTACTTTGTCAAGTATGTTACTATGACAGAAAATGTCAACACAATGGTAGACAATTCTGCTTTTTGGGCACAGGGGACAAGCCATTTCTTATTGAAAGTATTCTATTACAATCAATTGTAAGGGAAATAAGTGGGTCACCAAAAAGTGGTCTCATCTTTTTCTTAATTTCATCCATAAATGTTAGACAGTTGTCGGTAAGAAGATACATCTGCAGGATCTACAATGTTTGCTTTCACCCAAACATATTAATTTTTGTGGGATCAACTATTTGGAAAGCTCTAAAAATATTCACAAAGCTGCATTAGGCATATGCATTTGTTGCTCCATTTTCGTGTCTGAAAAACTATTTGACATTTCCTTAAGCTTTGGAACAATGGTGGCTTGGGTTTCACAATTGTGTTTCACAAACACAGAGAGTTTTGTTTTGTTTCGAAGTAATTTTTTGATAATTACTCTGTTTTTGTTGTTGTTGGAAATTGTTTGAATTTTAATGGGAGAATTGAAATTTGGCAAATCAGTCAGATTCTATCAACATGCATTTGATTTTCAAGCTTTTTTGAGACCAAACAGTATTACTCAGTTTTGCTGTCTATTTCAGTTTTCCTAAATAATACAAGTTGTTCTATAAATGGACAATATAGATAGCAATACCAACCCATTAGTTTTGGAAATTGTCTGGTTTTTATCACAATTCTAAACAAAGTTCAGAATGTGTAAACACTTTTATCTAGTGCAATCCTAGAAGTCCACTGTTACCAAGTAATCTATTGAAAGAGGCGCATTGAATAGATAATATTTATTTTTGCTGCTCAAATATTTAACTGGCTGATAGAAAGACATGCCCAATAAATTTAAACAATGGATAGTTTCAGTAATGTAGAATGCTGTGCCAGTTTCTGATTTACTTCTTCAAAAAAACACACAAAAACACATAGTGGACAGAAGTAGAATAAAGAATTTTAATTCCCCTGTTGCAGTGCTCTCAGTAATCTTTCTTTGAATTGGTTTGCCTCCAAAGTTTGTTTTGCTTTTTCAAACTGTGATTATTTCTGTTGTGCATTATATTTTGGGTTGGCTCTGGATAACACTCTCATAACTTTCATCTGACCTGTATAACTGTCTGTAACAGCAATACACTATAACCTAAAGTATTCAGGTATTCCCAAAGTTCAACATATTTAGTGATAATATGACATAGCTAGAATTGCGCCTAAAGTGGGGTGTTATATTTCTATTTGATGTTTCATAAAGGTCAATGTATATGACAAAGTTTTGAAGTTTCTTGTGAAATATTCTTGACAATTTTTAAAGATCATTATGCAATTTTAGAACTCTTGGAACTCTTTGTTCGCAAATATTTGTAATAAAACATTGATAGGGAAAAAAGTAGTCTAGATAGTAAATTTTCATTATGTCGCTGTGGCTTGATGTTTAAGCAATCCTTCATAATTGTAAATTTTTTCATCAAAAAAAGTAATTGGTTTGGTTCAAGTTGTGCTTGAGATAAGTCAGAATGTTTTTTGAATGTGTTTATTGATGCCTTAGTTTCACATGGTGAAAGTTTGACCTGCCTTCAAGATTACTTAAACACTTATACAGAGCTTTTCAGATGTCACAAAGTATTAACATATCAGAATGGTATTTTAGAGTTAAGCATATGTATAGCTAAGATAAAACTAGTAATTACTATTGAAATGCAACTACATGTTTTTTCAAACTTCATTAAGAAGGTCTTCTCACTGGTGTTAATCATTGCCTTGTTTTATTATCTATTCAACTTTTAGATGTTTCTATTTACAGGTTGCATCTTTAATCTTCAGCAATATACGAGTTTAGAATAGTTGAAAATTTAAAGTCAGCCCATCTCTATGAAGGTCTGAGTTTTCAAGGACACAACAAAGTAGGATTCAAATGTAGACACATTTATTGTACATAACTATCAGCTGATTTTTTATCTGACACGCAAATTTACACACCCCTTGCAGTGAAGGCCAAAAGAAAAAGTCACGTGATGCTGCTCGGCAGAGAAGAGGCCAGCAGAATGATGAGTTCAGTGAGCTTGCAAGCCAGTTACCTATTATGCCTATACAGACATCCAACCTCGATAGGCTTTGTGTCATGAGGCTCTCTAACAGTTTTGTCAAAATGAAGCACATCATCAAGCAAGTGACTGGTGAGTTTATTGCACCAGTTTTTCTTTGTTTTTATGGTATAGTAAAAGTTATATTCATAGATTGAGATGAAATTTATTGGTAGCTTAAAATCAAGACATTGACTTTCATTTAGCACAAATACTAATCCACAGACCGGTTAAGCTATGATTTTTATGTATTTTTTTGTAACTTATCCTTTGCAACTATATTTTTTTCAAACTCATTAAGGTCTTTTTGTAACTGATCCTTCCGTTTTACATTTTGCAATCATCTACTCTTCATCAGCTGATTCTGGATTCTTTTTAAGGTGAAATTCAAAACATCAAGAAGGAGATTGATTTTGATGCAATGATGCCAGAAGTATCTGTTTTGGATGCATTGGATGGCTTTATGTTTGTGTTGTCTCAAGAGGGACAGTGTCTGTTTGTCTCGCCAAATGTTGCTCAGTATCTTGGAATTACACAGGTAACAACTATTTGTTTTGCATCCTATATAGAGTTTTCCGTTTGCTTCTAGGCTTTGTTAACAAACCTATTATATAAATGGCTTGACTTGAAAATTGCAATAAAGCTCCATGCCACACTTCTTGCTATACAACATGAAATGCTATGTTTGTCCATAGGTTGACATAACAGGATGCAGTTTTTATAAATATCTCCATCCATGTGACCAAGAAGAACTAGCCCAACAGCTTGGTGGCCAGGTACCGCTTGAAGATATGGAAATATTTGACGGGTTGTTCTGCTCTGATTTGCCATCTGTGTTAAAGGACAACAGGAATAAACCTGTTTGCAAGAAGCTCCATGCAGATTCAGACACCTGCAGATCATTTTTCATAAGAATGAAAAGCACTCTGACCAGCAGAGGCAAAAGTGTCAACCTGAGTGCCTCGATTTACAGGGTATGCAATATTTTGTTTGTTCAATGTGTGCATTTTATGAAACATGTGTTTATGTTTACTCAAGTCTTATTGGAATAACAAATCTGCATATGATGTTGTGCTTTATCTTGATGAGTCAGTGCCCAAAATCTAAGAGTATATATGCTGGTTTAGGATGTATTAACAGTATTAATTAGAGAAGTCATATGTCAATAGCATTGATAGGAAAATAGTTAAATGATTTTAGACCCTCAAAAATCCTCAACAAGGTTGATGATTTGCAAGGAATTTTATATGGTTAGGTTCTTCTATATTGACTCTTCACATTTGTCCAAATATTGCTTTTTGTGGCAAATTGTTCTGAATATATTAGATCAATATGTTTAACTGATTTTTATATAGTCTTGAATTGTTCCTTGATGTGGGCTTCAAGTTTTAGATGGCCTCATGGAAAATAGTAATAGTGGTGGCTGCCTTTTCTTTGTCAATTGGATATGTAGTTTTCTGATAATTTCCATACAGGTCATCCACTGTGTTGGGAAGGTGGAGAGATATCAGACCAAGTTCAGTGCCCCTAATGATGAGTTGCATACAACCTGCCTAATTGCTGTTGGAACCCCCCTGCTCGCAGCGCCCACTTTTGAAGTGCCTTTGGACCGTACAACATTCACATCAACTCATACTCTAGATATGAGAATCCTGTCGATGGAAGCAATGTTAGTCTTTTTGTTTATACCGTTTTTAAATAACCAGCTAAAGGTCACCACTTTAACTGAAATGAATCTCCATTCAAATTGAAGGCAGGCATATTTTTTATGCAGCCACCCCCACTTCCGAAATGTTTTGCCATTCGAATGATATAAATTGCAGTCCTAAGGATATGGACTATTACACAGCCCAAGCCCAAGCCGTGGGTATTGTGTCATTTTATGACCTTCAAAGCGAAAGGAAAAAGTTAAGCCAGCCTACTTTGAAGTTGAGCTTGAAGGAAAAATTCTTAGGACAAGTAAATATTTTGATAGATCCTCTTATAACATTTGCATGCTACGTTAAATCCCTTGATAAACGCGCTCATTTTTGACCTTCTCTCTTTTATAAGTCATGCCTTTGCCAATGTTCAGTCGCATACTTTGCAAGACCAAAACTTCTCTGAGTCTGACGCTCAGATGCTAGACATTTAGAACACAAGTAACATAATAAGGTGTAGATGCAAGGGTGATTTTTGAAGGCAAGTAGAAGCATCATGTAAACAGATTAGGATTTTTTGCGAAACATTGACATTTAGTATTATAAACACTCGAGGTTCGTGAACAATGTTTGAGAGCAGCTGTGTATATATAATCGTACTCTGGTGTGAACAGTCTTAAATAGTTTCAGGGTAATGCAGACTTTGGACCAAACAGAATGTCTGTTGAAAAGCATTCCACCCATCAATGCATAAGAAAAAGTCTTGGTTTGGCGAATTCTGCAGACACTGTCTCCTTTTGAACCGAATCTGGGTTTTTTGATTTGCAGACATTTCTAATCTGATTTACTGTTTATTGAAAGACCGTTTAGATATATTTTTAATCCGCCTGCTTGTCATCGCTGTAAATTATTATCTTTTCATTGACCATCCTTCGAATCCCAAGTCTTTGGTAGTTTTGTTTTTGCTATTTTTGAACAGATTGCAAAATTTTTATTTGAAATGATTATAAACCAAAGTCCAAAGTAGATATAGAGGCCGTTGCTTCTGATAGGTGAGACCAGCTTTGTGTTGGTTATCTTGCTATGAAATGGACTGCAATTTTCACGTAATGCAACGAGTACAGTTCATCTTGTTGCAGACTATCCCATTAACTAGGTATTAAGATTTTCGACGTGAAGATAGATTTATGACATCTCCGATGTCTAAATTTTCGCCATGGGTCGGCATTTTATACCGATGCTCTTTCGGCATGCAGTGCACATGGAATCCCCCTATCCAACATCCCCCCCCCCTCCCCAGAGGCACCTGTTCAGAACAGAATGATTCTTGATTATCAGGTTATATGTATGGTTCTTTCGTCACTCTTTAATGCAGTTTCTCTTTGAATTGCTGTAAAGTTAGAACTGATGTGCTGATGATAATTTCTACTTTGCAGTGCGTATAATATTCTTGGCTACGCCGAAGTGGAACTGCTTGACAAATCATGGTACAACTATGTGCATACCTGCGACATTAATGTTATGCAGAAGTGCCACAGCTTGAGTAAGTCGCCACTGGTTTCTTATTCTAGTGTGCTAAAGCTTTTCTTATTAAACCGATATATACACATACAACATGTACGATATATCCGTAAATATTGTTCTTCTTGCAGGGATGCTTGTCAGCTCTTGAAGTGATTTTTGTATTTGTATTATTTTTGTCCTCCTTGTTGATTTGTTTTTATTATCCAACCTGTCTTCGGTGTTGTACATGTATATTTATTGTAGTTGTTGTTGTTGTTGTTAGAGTATTAGCTGTTGTTGTTGTTGTTGTTGTTCACTTCAAACCTGTAGGCCGTAATGTTGTTGTCAGAAGACTCCCAAATACCCCAACTGCGTTTGTTTTTAACTTTTCAACTATTTGCCACTTATTTTTAGTGCTGAGCAAAGGCCAGTCCGTGAGCGGATATTACCGTATTATGACCAAGAAAGGCGGCTGGATCTGGATGCTTACGAAGGGCAACATTGTCTATTCAAACACCTCATTTCAGCCCCAGTACATCATCAATATCAATTATGTTGTGAGGTAAGAAAATACGATATTTGAAAATATTCTCTATCGAACTACTACCCTCGGGTTGACAACCAACTATAAGTGGGCAATATGAAGCTATTACTTGTAATTGGTCCCTTTCTTGGAGCTAACTTGATTTTCATGAACTCTAAAGCCTGAAATACACGATCAGTTTTTAACTGACAGTTTTCAGTCTTCAGTCAAAAACTGATCGTGTATTTAGCAAAAACTGATAAAAACTGATCGTGTATTTCAGGCTTAAGTAAACGTAATTGGAGCTTGTTTTAAAAATAATGCCCCAGGAAAGTTATTGCCAAGTATTTCCCACAATTCTAATTCATTCCTGTCATTGCTGAAACTATTCCCTTAGTTGTAAACAAGTCTGGTGCGATACCAAGGCCTTTAGGTTATTTTCACACCTGACTCAAAATATTGTTCTGTTCTGCCAATCCTGCTTTACTTTAAGCGTTGTTTAAATGATTTCTCATTACCGAAGATTGTGGCCATTGGTTTTCCACAAAAGCCAAACCAATACTTGTGTTTCCGGATTTGTCTTCTTGTGCGTCAATTGTGTGCCAATCATTGAAGTGACGTACAGCCAGCAATCAAACGTCGTGCAATTGAGCTCACCTAAGTCCTTAGTCAGTGACACTCAGTAATAGAATGCGTGAATCATGCGCCTAGTTGTTTTGTAAACATGACCCAACGTCCCCTGGTTTTTCTCATTTGCCAAACTTGTTTGCCAAATGTTGAAGCCATAATAACTTATGTTAAACGAGGCTAGAAGATCATGAAACGAGGCAGCTTTTATAGAAAAGAGGCTGGGCCAGTTAAAAATCGTTGGCTGGCGGGTAATTTCAAATGTTTTACCCATTTCTTTAATTAATTTCTTAGTGGCGTGGAAGCACGGGAGCAATTGCTAGCGACAGAGCAGATGCAGAGCGTGATCAGAGTATCGAAGCTTGGTGCGAAACGTGGACACAGCGTTGACGACTTCATAGGTCCCTCTAAGTTTCAAAAAGGCTCCGGAGAGGCGCCCACCCCGACCGGGAGTGATTGTGGCTCCTCCGAAGAAAGCCTAGCTGCTTCTCGGATGGAAGAGTTGGAGAGGATAATAAAAAACCAGGCCCAGTACGAAGACCTACTCGCCGAGCGGTACTCGAGCAGCATGGATAGCGACAGCAGCCTCGAAGACGAGCTGCCCAAACTGGAGGCCATTGATGCGGGCAGTGTGAAGGAGAGTGACCTCAACTGCGAGACGACCGACTCGGATTTGCTGTGGCGAGCCCCGTTCGTGATGCTGCCGGAAAACGACAACATGCTATTTTTGCCAGGCTGCTCCCCCATCTCCGTCGTGGACGAAGATACGAGCGTGGACGAAGACAACCCCGATGAGCTAGCCGCCAGAGCCCCGTTCGTGCCCCCACCCAACGACGACACTATCCTCACGTTCAACGACTTGCCCGACTCACCCCTGTTCACTGGCTTCGATGGTGGGGAGGGTTGCCGAATGCCAGAGCTGTACCTAGAAGAGCCTTTCGAAGACAAGCTGGTCGGTATTGGACCGGCAATGGTGCCCGCTGCACACGTGAAGAAGAACATGGAAGGTCGCCGGAAAGGGGTGCAAGGGGCAAAGAAAGGCCAGGTTCACGATGGAAAACTAAGGGGTGTGCTGCCCTGGATTTCGACGACAGAAGCAGAGATGAATGCCCCCAGTGGTCGTTTGCTGGACGGTGACGATCTCCTTTCTGCTCTTGATGTTGCCACGTGAGTTGTTTTTAGCCAATTTGACTTACTCTCTGTGCGTTTATTAGTGCATAGGTACGGGTGTAGTTGCGTATTTTATTGTAATGTTTATAAACGCGCTAAACTGGAACAATGTATTGTATATAGGGAGCTTTGGGCAAGTAGTCGTGTGTCGGGTGCATATCGATACTGCTAGCTACTGGGGTGCTGACGATATATCTAGCACGATTCCAACGTAGCATTTTCCACTGTACAAACTGCTGACATAAGGTTTATTATAATTCTCCTTTTCCCCAATGCAGTCTGTCTCAGCCTGCAATAGCTGTCAATCAAACCCTGCATCCTACCAATCAGCTTACTTCTTTTTGCACCCTGTGCTTTTGGCCAGCTTTTCCTCTCATAATTTCACTTGGCACACATTTTCCGTCAAATTTTCACAAGAATGATATATTGCTTCAGTCATGTTCTTATTAGTGTTCTAGCAGGTCTGGTATTCGTTTTTGTAGTATACCGTTGCATCTAGATCTTGATAGCATTAACGATTATCAAGTGAGCCGTCTTGAGTAGCTTAAGCTTAGAGATCGATGCATTTTTATTGTTCTTTTATTTAGATTGGGAATTTAGGCTTTGTCTGGGTTGACATTTTGTCTTTGTGGTCATAGCTAGCATGGGCATAGGGTACAGTGCCATCTTAACCCACTCTTCTCTCAAACGCCGTTCGATAACAAGAAGCTTACTATTATCATACCCCCAACTTGCTATTGTTCTTGAACTCCTTTCCAAATCAATGATGCTCCTCCCGAAAGTTCTACAACACCTTCATTAGCCTTCACACCCCCATGCAGATAGAAAAGGTTATATTTGCCCCCCCCCCCTAAAAAAGCCTGCACGAACAGCTGCCTTATTCATACGGCCTTTTTCAGTTCTCCCCCCCCCCCTTTCATTTTGCCTATCCGACATTGTGAATACCCGAAGGTGCATGTTAGCAGATTTAGTAGCTTATAGTGATGTAGTTTTATTTTACATTCTTTCAAGGCTTTTATCTAGACGACTAGAATCGCAAAATTTTCTTTTTGTGTATCTTACGATCCATAGATCAACCTTTCAACGATTGGCTTTTGTGTTGCGTTTGTACCAGCGATGCTTATTTTATCATTATTTTATTAAGTGATTCAGACATGCTCCATGTAGGCCTGAATCGCGAATTTTAGTATTTATGATTCTATCAGTTTTATTTTTTCATAGTTTTTGACGTTATGTATTTATTACACGTTTCAAAAAGTGAAAGCTTGAAAGGTTCTGTTGGTTGTAACTGAGTTTCGATTATGTATCAAGGTGGCAGATCTTTGCTCCCATCAATTTCGCATATCTATATATCGATGCTATGTGGGAATTACAAAATGTTGATTTTGTATAAAAGGTGTATGTTGATTCTGCTAGCACCTGTAGAACCCATTGCAGTGTAGGTATACGGCGTTTATAAAACACTGTTGATATGATTAGATTGGCAACTGTCTTGATAGGTTCAGGCCTACCCACCATTAACAGTTAAATTATATCACCCGACTCCAGAATCCTAATATAATTTCTGGTAGCTTTATTACCAATTCATACGTGGCTTAAGTAATGTTTCTTTTTACTGAAAGGTATTTTCATTTTGCTTGCATAATTCAGCATCGACAATGTTGGAAAGCTTTCTTTTTACATTTTTACGTAGCAGCAACTATTGGGTTATTGGGAGCCAACCCGTTCAAAACATGTGCCGTAACTATATTTCCATATCTGTATTTTCCAAAATGGTTTCATTTGGAAGGGAATCACCGATATGCCTCGCTTTAAGTGCATGTTTTACGAGGCTGAAATTGCATGTTGATTTCAGCCAAGAGATGTAGTGTTTGAATCAAGCTGAAAAGTTTGAAGGAGCGAAGGAGCAATAATCGTGGAATGTGCACGTGGAAGTTGCTGCTACTCGGGAAATGCGTAGAATAGTGAATATAGTCTTACTGTAGTATGGTACATGGTATAGTATTATAATATTATCGTAGCATACAATTGGTATATCTGTATCGTTTTCCATCTGCAAAAATATCTTTGTTAACCAACACTAGGCCCCGAAGACGTGTGCGTGCGTAAGTGATGTTTATCGTCAAAAGTCCAAATCTCCAAAAGAGGCCCATTTGGCTGCTTGTTTGTCTAATGGTTCACACCGAACTGGACACAACTGTTAAGTTAGAACCTAATCTTGTTTTCTAGATTAGAATATCTGCTTACTGACTAGTGATAGTGACTACAAACCTTACAAGATTAAAAGACTTTACAAAAAAGACTGTAAAGCAGAAAAAGCCGCAAACAAAATATCACAGTGACTTTGATTTTTGAGTTATGGTCGTTTAAATGCCTAAAGTTAGTGACGTCAATAGGGAATCGTTAAAAAACTATGGTCAAACAATATGTTTCAGACTTAACGTGTATCATCCAGCCCAGAGCCGTTTATCGGTTGGTACAGTGACAATCGAAAAGCTTTGGTTCTGCGAAAAGTGAATGCCCCAATTTCTCCAGACGTTATAAATTGCTTTTTCCTAGGGCCTTCAAACATGTTCAATTGTGAAATTCCAGTCGGCTTGAAATATTTTAGGAATTTCAATGCTAAGGACAAAACTGCCAGTGACATTGAGCCCTAGTATAGTGTAACTCTATGCTCTAGAAGTACGTTAGCATCCAATTTTAGAAGAATGCTGCAAAGTGAATTGTGTAACACTTTACTTTAAACAAGAAGGGTACATTCTAACGTGTGCACGTGCCATACATGTCTGTTTGCGTATTGTCTAGACCTTTCTTTGGGGGCTGAAGGGAGCTTGTCTGGGCATATATGCACAAAGACCCATTTTTGTCTGAGGACAGACTTTATAGTAAGCAGGAAACCAGGCTCACCTTTCCATCCAGTCGATCGGTTTCCAAGACATCTCTCCCTGATAAACCCTTCCTTTTACTTGTTAAAAAGTTCTGATACTTAGATTATTAATAAAGCCATGTTTTGTTGCTGAGACAAGCACGATAAACTAGAGGCAAAAATCTTGCAGCAAGAATCACTCAAAGTTACATGGCTATGGTAGGTAATTGAAGCAATTAAACAAGCTATGGTTTTTTTCAAAATCACACAAACACACAAAAATACATACGTTTCATTCTGACAAACTGTATCTATCTTACCATCTTGATTTTACAAACAGTTCTGTTTCACAAACTATTTTTAGCGTGCCACAACCATTAACAGAATGTCAACATTCAACTGCAGATCATTTCAAGTGGAACAAAAATTGTCACTTCATTAATGAAAGAGACAATGCGGAAGGAAGTAATTTACATCAATGCAAACAAGACTTAATTAAGATTTTCAAAAATTTCATTGAAACCCAAAGTTCATATCCATCGTTTTACAGCTCAGGAACCCTGTGGTCAACTTAAGATGTGAAAGGAAGTAAGCTTGTTACCGTTTATCAAAAAGTTATCATAGCCTTTCTTATTGTTTTTCTTATTTGCAGTTGCAATTGAAGTACCATTGGTTGCTCTACATTGCCTTTCTAAAAGAGGGCTTAATCCGAAGACGATGCTGAAAGTGTTCTATACTAATCCAAAGCTTATGTCCGAATTTGTCCGGTTTGTCCGGCGTCAACGCGTCCCTTTTATGACATGCCATGCCTTCGAAAATGTAAGAGATTCATGTTTTGAATTGTCGTCGTTAGGCACACTGATTGCCACTGAAAACAGACTGGTTAAACTAAGAAAACAATTTATGAGACTTTCATTAAGAACGAAAGGGTGTATGGGTGGTGTTGCATGTAAACAATAGGTGTGTGGAGAATGTTTTTCGAGGGTTCAGATGTGACACTTCACGTGACAGGGTCAGAGATCCAGCGTGCGTATGTACACTGTTGGTACAGATGTAAGGCAATATTTGTAGCTCTGAAACAGGAGAGGCCTCTGTTTCAAACACTAGACCTTGTTTGAAACCGAGATAAGAGATATAAAGACGCAAAACAGAACGCTTTTTGAGGCGATCTAGTGGTCGTGAATTAGACGACGAACGAATAATAACCCATGTTCTGATGCTGGGAATGCAACGACGCGATCAAATGCAATGACGCGATCGAATCCACACTAACTCGGTATCATTGAAACTTTAGACTTTTTTGATCAACAAACCAAGACTTGCCTCTTGCAACCAAAAGAGGAAAGAATGTTTAACACCTAAGAGGAAAGATGCTGTAGCATTAGCGTTTCAACAACTGAGTTGCTTTCCAACTTGATTATAGCTAAAAATTTCTGCCATTTGACAATGTCACTTGTAAGCAGATGCTCTGAAGCTTTCTTTAAGCCAGACTTTCTTCGATCTCGTTCAAGATAAAGATACTTATCAGGCAGTCTGAGTTGGTGTCTGGGATTCGCTCTTATTGTCTGCTACCAGCCAGGTGTAAAGCATTCTGACAGCCTTTTAGCGAAATTATAATGCTATTTTCAGTAAAAAACTGTTCTGCTAGAACATGAAAAGTCGCTGCATAAACCAATGACATAGGATTCACTCTTCTCTCTCTTTAAGATGCTTTAATAGTGTTGCACTTTACATATCAAAATTACACCATTGACGTCAACGAAAAATCATCTTCAAGGCAGTATTTGTCTTTCTCTTCCCCCTCCCCCTTAAGAATGTAATGCTACTGTGGAATGAGCTTTCAAAGCACTTTCATTCTACAATGCTTATCTTACTTTCTGATCTTGTGTTAGAGAAGAAGTGACCCAGGAAAAGAGGAACCGCAGAATGTCTGATAGTTGTTAGACATCTTAAGCACTTTTGGCAGATACTGTGCACACTGGTGCTGATCAAATACTTAATCATTCAATAGAGTGGGCGATTTCTACCTTAGTGAAAAGGTGGTTTTTGCCAGACAATGACGCTGAGGAGTGATTTTTCATTTGGAAACTGTTGCATAGACATTCTGTATCAGATCTGAATTTTCTTTTACGCTTCAAAAGAGAGTTTTACCAAGAAGGATTGACAAAGGAGCCTTTTCGACACGTTCAGAGCAAAACTATCATTCAGGTGTCTTGAAAGTCGATATCATGACATCTACATGGGGTGCTTTCTCTTTAATAAGCTTGGCTACTGAGAGAGCCCCTCTTTAAGAGTTTCTTCTACATACAATTCCCGCAATTTGTACTATTAAGCTTATAAGTATTGTATCATTGGTTAATCATACGGGGGTCCAATTTCTGATATTGTTGCATTTAGTGTAATTGTTTAATTATTGTATTTCAAACCATACGAATGAGTTGGATGTGAAATGCAAGTGAAATCAATGTGGAACTGTATGAAGTCGCTTGAAGTTACAGCTTGCATGTTACCCTACATTAGACATTTGAACAGAAGAAGCATTGGGCAGCATCTAACAGGCTGAAAACTGACCCTTATTGGATGGAATTAGACTTAGTTAGTTTCTATCTACATGGCATGTTTCACTGCATTTAATTCAAAATTTCTTTTAGTATTTTGCATTGCTTCTAAAAAATTTTTCGCACTCGATTAACGATTGTAAGTCATGGTGGCTTTTTTCTCAGCTCGTTTTAAATCTGAGAGAAATGAAGGCAGAATAACGAGAAGAGAGTTGTTTCCATTATATCAATTGTCTGGTAATTTTTTTCTTGAGGTACTGCGTAACCTTCTTAAATTGGTTGTAAATTTTTGGAATAAAAGAATCGCAGCAATTATGAAAAAAGGGAGATGTCTTCATGATCTTCAATGGATTTGAAAGAAACAAGCTGAACAAGTAGTGAATAAGGCAGCCTTCGTGAAATGGATACTTGGTACACAAAAATTTCCCAAAATGGCACGCCCAAGGACATTATAAGCAAATGAGAACCTTTCTCTAAGATATAAGCTTAAAAGGAGCTAAAACGAAATATTACAACTGTCGAATGCTCTATCGTACTTTGACAATAAATTGTCTTCCATGGTAATTTAAAAATAGCATTCATCCTACCGTTCCATTGTAGTTTATGATTCTAGTATTCTGGAAATAACGTATGGAACTGGAAATAAGCTTCTTCCCCCTAAAAACAAATTGCTGCATCTATTTTATTTGTCATAAACAATCTTTAATTGTTCCCACAACAAGTTATGCAATTTTTATTGACGTTTTTTGTTTCATGTACATATTTTATAGCTCTACCTAATGTTGTTAACACCAAAATATTTAAAAAATGATAGTTTGCCGTAATAAATATATATTAGGTAAATATTAAGTATTGCCACAAGGCCTTTTCTTCTACTTTACATAAGCAGGTGAGATTTGGAGGCTTTTCCTTTGGCTTCCATCATCTTTTAGAGACCTCTTTGTTTCAGAATGTTTTTTTGATATTTGACTTATGAGAGAGAGAGAGAGAGAGAGAGAGAGAGAGAGAGAGAGAGAGAGAGAGAGAGAGAGAGAGAGAGAGAGAGAGAGAGAGAGAGAGAGAGAGAGAGAGAGACGTTGCTTGATGTATTGTTAGATTTGACTCTGACTCTAACTCTGACTGAACTTTACAATTATATTTATATTTATTATTCTAAAAATAAATTTTGTTGACGAGGGATGAGAGAGGATGATGAAATGATGATGTAATGAGATAATATGCGGGGGAGGGGGAGAAAATATGCGTCAGCATGACATGGTGTGACAATAAAAAGTAAACAAACGAGTCACTATATCTTCTCAAATTACATTGTATTTTCTTTTGAACGACAATAATAGTTATTCAATTGCCTAAAAATGTTTACGGCAAGTTTAAACAATTTTTTGGATCCCTGTCTAGTGAATAACTCACTTTCTTGTACAGCTTGCTATTGTGATCTAAAGGTCAGCAAAATGTCTGACAGAGAGCTTCAAGAGACGTTTTCTTAAGCTTTTCAATCATAATTCTGATCAGAGTTACATTTACCCTACAACTGCTTTAAGCATTGTAGTTATATTTTTACATAATGCAAGAAAGTGTTTTCCTTTATTATTTTGTTCCTTTATTTATTATTTTGTTCCTTTATTCATTATTTTGTTCCTTTATTTATTATTTTGTTCCTTTATTTATTATTTGTTCCTTTATTTTTTATTTTGTTCCTTTATTTATTATTTTGTTCCTTTATTTATTATTTTGTTCCTTGGCGGTTACTCTTCACATTAATAAGCATCTTTGCAACAAAGCACATTTTACGCGTTCACCATTGTTTATGTAACACGCTAGGCAAAAATTAAAGAAGTAAAAAGATCATAAAAGCTAGATGAAAGCATAATTTACTAGCCAGAAAAATGCATTACCGATCACATTCTCGTGAGCTAGAATCTGTACATTTGTATGGATGAAAAGAAGACAGAGAAGAGACAGGCCACAGCCAATATATATTTGCATGCTAAATTCAAATTCCTCCACAGCAGTGTATTGCAATCAACTTATCGACGAATTCGAAAGTTGAAACGTTTTAAACATCGACGGTTTCCTTAATACCAAAAATAATTACAAAAAAGTTTCTGTGGGCAATTATAAAAGTATGCTGCTTTTAAAAACTATGATAGCAGCTGAATATTAGTTTTATTTTATGAATTATGTAGTATGTCGTAATTAAGGACGGTTGGCATTCTGAGAGTTTTTTTTCTTACAAGAGAAGGCACTTCCTGATGACATCATTGTTGCTTTGTCTTGTACACTTGCTGAAATATTTGCCTCCCTTAATGCAGAGATACTGAAAAAAATTGTTTCTATCTGTAATGAAGTCATCGGGAATGTTTTCTAGAGACTCTTATAGTGATGGTTATGTCTCCAAAATTCAGAAAGGAAATCAATGAATAGAGCTGGATAATTTAAGCCTAAGAAGCAGCAGAGGATTATGGCAGATTTGAAATATTCGAAGCTTTTTGTATAATGAAGACATGTATTTGTGCTTAGGTTTGTTATTTGCGTTCTATGTCTTGCTGTAGGAACTGAAAACTAGCTTTGATATACCCAGTTTACAAGACAACTTCAAATTGGTAAAGAACTCAGAAAAGTTCGAAACTACTGAGACCAAGATGCGATATTTGAAAAATCACTGACGAGTGCTTTTGAACAATTCATGCAAAAAGCCTTTTATCCCAGTTTTCTTGTTAACTTGGGTACTGACGGTGAAAAGTTTTAATCAAAACATCTTTTAAGTCGGGCTTAAATAACTAGATAACAAATAAAAACTGCAGTTGCATTGAAAAATGTAGTGTGAACCGAAATTTTCAGGTTTTCATGAACAAAAAGTGCACTGCCTGTTCGTATATGTTTTTAAATTCAAAAACTTATTTTAATCTGACTTTAACAATTATGTCTATAATTTCTCAAAAACTGTCTTGAAGAACATTTTTTGCTTACAGCTCGAGAACCATATAATTCGGTTATAAGGCTGTAGGCTAGAGATGCATATAATTCGATTACAAGGCTTTTTTTTAGCTTGAAGAAAACGAATTATAAGCTACCCAGAATGTTTTGTATTTAATTGTATTTTAGCACATGTCAGTGTACTGATCTTACTTATATCACATCAGATACTAATACAATACAAGTTAGTGCACCACTACAATGCTGCCCCTCTCTTGAGATTCTTCCGCTTGGTCCATAGTGGCTTTGAAGTATACTTGATTTACTGCCTCTAAGAATGTTGACAGTTCGGTAGAGTCACCTTGAAGCTTGCCCGTTATTTGAAGTATTCGTGCAAAGTGAGCAATATTGATTCATCTAGCTGCTGGCATGTGTTCTTCTCTGGGCAAAGCGGTGATGGACCAATGCAAATATATTGCTTTTATAAGATGCCTGTACTGGAATCCTTTTTGCATGCCGAAAAAGTCCACTTTGTGGAACAATATAATAAAAAGGATTAAGTATTCTTTATTGCTGCAGATTACAGATTGTTTTATGCTTTGCAAGATAAACGTGTTTACTATGATTTTAGGCTGGTGAAATTTTTGGAAATATTCAACTATGTTTGGTGACTCTGTTCGGAGAACTATTTTCACCACACACGACGTTGGCCTAGGACTTCGCTGCTTGATTACTGTTCCTGTTGTTCCCAGCAAATTAGATCACGACTAAATTTATATTCCTGCTCTAATATCAAACCTTTTGGTCAAAGAATTGTGTACCAGTTTGAAACAGAATCCCAACAGGAGTCTTTCCTGCATGTGTTGCTAAATTCGTCAGTTAAACCATAATAAATCATTCCATTGTTCATTCCTTTCCCCTCCAGTTTCAAGTCTCTGCCCCCTTTCAAGTCGGTCTGTTTTTGTCCTGATGTCCACTTCCATTTCCAGATGCTATATAACCTCTGTGTATTTACAAACTTCCTTTCACCTCTTTACTAGCGTTTCATACCAAATCACTTTGGTACAAGATATGGTGGGAAGTGGAAAAGAGTAAATGGGTTAAAATATTTTATTTAATGCACTTGCAATTCTCTTTCATATTTCTTTAACCTTTCTAGATAGATGGTCACGCAGTGCATTCAACGACATCTTTTGCATAAAAGATGTACGCAGTCAATGAAACATCATCTTCTTTTGCAGAATGAAATTTCTCTGCATTTGCTATTTTCACTACTTTTATAAGACGTGCATTTCTATTTATGACGACAGAGAAGTTATATTGGATAAAACTTTCTAGTAACAGGTGTCATGTTGTAATCATTAATCTTATGCTGTTTAATTCACTGTCTTTTATGGAGTCCTGCAAATTACTTATTTAATTGCATGGAAAATGAAAATATGATAGAAATAGATTTTTCTAGAAGCAGACTTTTGGGGGGTATATACCGGACAATTAATTCATAGAAAAGCATCTTGGGGTCTGAAAATCAACCCTTTTATCCTGCTTGATTTCACTTTCAATTATCAAAAAAATTTGCCCCAAAGTAAACAAAAACTTGAAAGACAGCTCTTGACAGAAGAACATCTCCTCGCTATCAACGTTACCAATCATGAATTCGAGGTTGACCTTGCTTCTGACAGTCTATCTGGTTTGATATCTGCACTTTTTGATGTCTTGAGCTCTTAATGAATCCTATCGTAGCCCTCCGCTTGATGATCAATAACATAGTCGGATATCAAAAAGGACCAAGATAATTAAATCAGATAATAAAGAGGACGCAATCGAGATATTTGATACTTGATATCAACGTCAACAGCTGAAGGGAGTGACAAAGAAACGATGAAAAAGCTCGATCAAATCAATCAGCACCTTAATTATGAAATTGCCGTTAATTGCACCAATATCCTGGCTTCACAATAAGATATCCTTACGTTTATATAATGACTTCGGCAGATTCTAGGCTAAGCAAAGAAGAAAAGACGTACGCTGCAAGACACGTTGTCAAAAGAAAGCAATTTGAATCAGAAGAGGATTGGAAGATAAGAGAATCGGTATGTTCATGCGGGGAATAGATGTTTGAGGCGTATGTTACATTATTTTACGGATACGTCAAGCTTTATGGTAACCTTAATTGCAACCTGAGCTGTACTGGAAGGGCATATGGCTTAAATTTAGAATACAACTAAAGGCTTAGAGAATAAAGACCTTATTTCGTTGCATAAGCAAAAATTAATTCTTTATTAGCTAGCGAAATTTACTTAACAGTCAGTCTAATTTTTGCATTGTGGCCAAGTCTCAAGCCTTCAAGCCCTCGAGGGCTTTCGTGTTGGTGCGTTCATCTATCGTAATCAGGTACTTCTACCTAATTATGAAGACTGCAAGTCATCAAAGCTTTTTCAAAATTATTTTTTTAACTGGTCAAAAACGCAGAAAGACGCTAGAAGCAATGACAATAGTAACTAGAAACATTGTCGCAGCTGATATATTTAACAGTGCAAGAGCCAAGTTTGTTTCGTCACTGAAACATTTTTAATTTTTTGAATGGGCGTTTGAAAGATTAGGGGAAAGGCTGACTCAATGCTTTGCATCCGCGAAAAGATTGTTAAGTGCAGAGGTACAAAAGGAGCATTTCCAAAAATAAAAGCAAGCCCGTTTTCTCAGAAATATTCTCCCGTCGAACTTACTAAAGTGCTTCTCTATAATCATTATTGAAGTAAAATTAAAGCAAGATTTGAAAGCACGCATAAAAGCATAAAATACAGTTTACTCTGATTAGAAGTACAATGTTGTCTTTGTGATTTAGACAGCATTTCGTATTATCAAATTTTAACTCAAATAGCAGGTCTGAAGTTTTGCATTATGGTACCACACATTCTTTTGTTTAATGCTGAATGCAAATATCAATTTCTCTGGCATGTGTTACTCAGGAACTTCCATTCTTCAGTACCACTGACGGGAAGGCTCTCCTTTGATTTCCATTTCTATGGAAGGGAGGGGAAGGGGTTTGAGGGGTTAGCGGTAGTTAGCAATATTCTGCACTTTACTTTAAGGAATTCTATCTCTTGACAGAAAGCATGACATTATATTCTATCTAATAGAATAATTTGTAGCACCCTTGTACGTATGTGTCTTTTGACTTTCGTAACCTTTCAAAGCAAAGCCGGACCCTTTATTCCAACGGGGTCCTACACGAATTATTTACCTAACTTGGTTTCGCCAACTAGTCAGCAACCAATGGTGCAACTAATTTCGAATTACCCACTAAAATCAATATTTGGTCATCAACAAACGTATTCGTTATTGTAGGCATCATGGAGAGCACTTGTTTCATTACAATCTTCTTGACAACTGCCCTGGTCATACTATCGCATGTACCATCTCAGCATGCATCAACTACCACCTTAAAAGACACGCTGGCAAAGAACAAGACAGTTGACCTCAGCTGGATCCTTCAGCAATACGCGGGAAAGTGCTACGGTTTCAAGACCACTATGGCATATGAGAAGAAAGGCTGTCACCCTGTGTTCAAGTCCAACGTCATATGCGCTGGAACGTGCCAGTCGATCGTCTATCCAGTGGACGACGGCTTGAAGGAGTTCTGCCAGTCATGCCAGCCTAGGCGCTTGATATGGGAGCGAATCAGGTTCATTTGCCCCGAAAGCAAGAAGAAGGTGAAGTTTGCTTGGGTCCAGATTGTTGATGCTTGTAGGTGCTCGCAAGTCGAATGCGGAATAAAGGGGGATGATGTAGTTTGATTGGCAAAGAGGATAGCTATAAAGGGCGTTTGTTGTCATCGTGATTCTGACTTTAAACTACAGCTATTTTTAATGCCTATTTGAAGTCTGAATAGATGATGGTATGCTGAGATGATATAGTTAACCCCTTGTAAATAGGTAAAAGTGTGCTAGTGAAACTTCTCCGGTAACCATTTTACATCAACTTCATTTTATAAAAGAGCATGAGAGTAAGATTCAATTTATGCGGAGCTAAAAGTCTGGCCTCGACTCGACTTCATTTTACCCTGTTTAAAGTAACCAACAAGTCACCATCCATTCTTGACTAAAAGCTTCTAGCGGTAGCCATTTTCAGCAGAATGCACTACGGTAATCCTCCATGATAATTACGGAGCGTGGTGCAGTGGGAGGTAACAACTTAGATTCTGAACACACCTTTTCCTTCGCTGAGGACGGCCTCATTTTTGCACACGCTCTGTTTCAAAGGAAACGCGTGGGTGTATGCATCTAAATTCGCAGTTGATTTCACAATCCAAGAGCACAAAGGTAAAATAGATCGCAAATCCACATGTATGTTTGTAATTTTAGAGGATTAGACATTTGTGGAAGTTAATAAATAGGAGCTCTACGGGGCTCTTTGCCCTGCTTTTATGAACTGTGAAGAAAGAGTTTATTGAACATTTTTACAAAGCAAAATAGCCTTCACAGGATTGTCAGCGAAAAGTTAAGCAATTTTTATCGTAATTAGATGTTTTGTAGCAGTATAGGTGTGCCTGGTGCCTACTGTAATCTTGATGTCTTGTTGCATCTTGACATAACCTGATCTGTCTCATGGAAAAGAACAGATACGAATTACGTCACAGACATTATAGCAAAATGCCGGCGCTCGGCAAAATAAACGTAAACTTTATGTATTTTTGACACGTACTCTTGACTATATTATCAATTTTAATTGGATCCATTTTTAAAATCGTACTAACATTTCTTGCTAGCTCAATGACTTAACTTACGTCCTCCTTTGATTGAGAATACTTTAAGCAGAATCGATGGACATTCGGTTCTACATAAAGAAGAAAGCTAGCGCTGTATTTTGGTGAAATGTATTTAGTAGTATTGAGTAAATATCGAAACATGTCATCAATAACAAATTACTAACATTTAATCAATAATTCTGCATTTGAATATGTCAGTTAGAGGTTGCATATTTTGTAGTGCCAACTCAGTAGCGTTTGACTATGTTAGAGTTCTCTTGTTTTTAGCTTCTCAAGTATTGATTATGTGATTATAAATATCACTGAAATTATCCACGTTTGTCTTCTGCAATTAAGCTGACGATTGCTTCACTATGGCAACAAAATTGCGTAGCTACTTGTAGAAAAGGCGAGAGACAAAGCAACATCAAACACACCTGGTTCATTAAAGCATCAAAGTTAAGAGGCAAGCAAATCAGCAGGTTGCAAAATTCTAGGGTATGAGCTATCAACTTCTGTTCAATTGAGTATAACAACTAAAAGCACTTCTTGGCTGATATGCATTTGCAGCTTTTGAAAGTTCGAATGACTTTTAGTTTGAAGCCGCGGGGTCTCCCAGGGCATTCCAGCATCACGCTGACAAATTCCCACTTGTCGGGAAGACAATGTGAACAAAACTGCAGTGCTTTATGCCCAGATGGAACGGTGAATGAATTACATCTCCCCTTGCACAGTTTTAGCTGAACAGTCCTCGGCTTGCATCTTCTGCTCCTTATGGTCTTGTTGAATGAAACTGCCTCGCATGACTCTGACATTAACTTCGATGTATCCATTAGGGGAATCGACACACTGATGCTGGGCTGAGGTCCAGTACCAAATTTGTTTGGCTCTTTATCCAAAAACGAAGCCGATGCTTTAGTCTCCCCATCTGAAGTCGACTCATCTTCAACGAATCCTTGCATTGAAAACTCTTCTTGATTAGGTTTGCTTCTGATATACGTCATGTTATCTCGTTTTTTGTATGATGCCACCCTTGCAAGATCGAGCCTGCCCCTAAAGAGGGCGTTGTTCCACCCACAGAACTCACATGTGCCCCTGCCACCTCTTTACTGGTACATGCCAGAAGTATGAAGACTGCAAAAGCATTCAACGGTATAGCTGCTTCCATTATGATCTGTAAGAAGAAATTTTGCAAGCTTATTCCGGGGTCCTCTTTTCTTTCTCTTGGAATTTTTAAGACATGGATTCACAAAGGTGGCATGTTTGACAGAAAATAAAATTATCAGGCGAAAGACTGCTTATAGATAATCAATTTCATCTCATTTCCTTGAATTTTAAAATTCGCCACTGCTGATATGAACAAATCACATTTGCAATGATCATGCACCCACACTAATTGCACCCCTTCCTAAGTTAGCTGTCTTGATTTTGACAACATTCTTAGATGCCAGATATTCTTTAAGCAAAACTATAGAGCAAATCCTAGCTACATGCTCCTAAAGTAGACAAGGTGCATAGTGAAGTTGTAAGACGTATATTGCCAGCGTGTACAGGGAATTAAATCCAATTAAATTTGCAAATTATTTGAAACTTTACCTTTGGAACAAGCCACTGCGTGTTATATGTTTGATGCAAGAGTAGCTTGGCAATCTTCGTTGGCCAGTTTGTCGTGTCTCATAAGACGATCAGCGTCTATCGTGTGGCGTCCAGCACCACTTACTGCGAGTACCTCGCTCAACATTAGCAAGGGCTTTTTTATAGAGATGAAAAGGCATGCTGCCGTGTACGTGGGTGAGACCAGCAAATCAAAGCAGAGACTGCTGCCTACACAATTTCTTAGAATTTCCGTCTTATCAAAAAAATGTTTGGTGCCAGTGAGGCATTTGCAATTACTTTATAGACTGGCAACTTTGCTCTCTGTCTGTCTTTAATGAATTTCCATTAAAATAATTCTAGGCATAATTGGAGTGTTGGAGTTTTCGTTAGAAGTAGGTTGAAATCAGGGGCGTTTGATAGCTTTGCCTCCATTTAGTGTGAAGCTCGTAGCAAGCATAAATCTCTGTGCAGAAAAGGGAGAAGAGAGCAAAAATGGGAAGGAAGGGAACCCACTTTTAATGCTCTCTTTATCTTTGCTGCACTAAGCAAGGTATTGGAAGTTGAAAGAGAGAAGCTAAAGAAGGAAGAAAACAGATAGCTAAAAGCAATGAGAGGAGAGCTCAAGGCAGGTCCGCACAGCATGCAGTTCGAATATTCAAATTTCAGAAAAAAAGGCTTACTATTCACAGCAGTTCAAATTATTGTTGTGATCGTGCTTTTATTCTTGCAAACTTATGGGAAATCTGTTTATAAGAAAAATAATCAGTTCTTTATGATTTGAAGAAAGCATGCGACTTTCTGTTAGCAGTTCTTGAAATTAAAAAGGTGAATAAATTCTGATAGCATGTATATTCAGTTATAGCGTTATAGACAGTAAATTCTAAGTTCGAATACATACGTTTCTCTTATACTTGGCAGTTATGGAACTGAGCTGGATGTTAAAGATTCTGTTATAGCTCAGTGCGCTAGTCGAATTGAATTTGCTATATCGCGCTTGCGTTGGTAAGGCACAAATGATGTGATAAATAAGAATAGATGAAGAACAGTCCAAAATACTGCAGAAGTAAACTTAGCTTTTCTGAATGTGAAAGATTTTTTATAATATCAATTGTAGACTGCTAGGAAGGCATTACTGTAACATGGAAGAGTTATTTCTCAAATAAAAAACTGCAACTGTAGTCCTTAATTATGCTGCCTAAGAAAGGCAGTAAAAAATCTATGAAGAATTCATCTTAATCACATAAAGCAGCTACGCAAAAAGCTTCGCTTAGTGAATATAGAATTAATTGACAAATGAATTCAAAATGGCTTAATTGTGCCGTAAACTGCATGCTAAAGATAGGTAGGAATTAGGAATAGACTTGCTGTCCTTAAAAGCCTGAAGTGTGCCAGGAAGGTCCATTGATCTTTGAATGAGTTTCTTAAAGGCAGATCTTTCCACGACAGCCCATACAAATGGGATAGATTGCCTTCAGGGCTCTCTAGATAATTCATAGCTACTTGATTGAATTGTAAAGGAATCTGAAGAAAGTCTTTTGCGTACCTTCTATGGAAGCAAACCATTCTTTCTGCAATGAGACCTGTGGCGGAATTACAAAATTGGTAGAAGCCTAAATAAAGGTAAAACTGCCTGACACCAAAAAGGATTTACTTCTTTCATTCTGGCCAGATTGTTTCAATAATTAGGGCTAAGCCAAATAGAACTGTCCTTTAGAAGGAGGAGTAATGCTTATTTCCGACTTCCTAATTGAGCAAGCAACTCAGAAGTACTGAATATTTCTGGATATTGTTAAGCACCTTTTGTGCAAATTATGGACTTGACTAGACAAATGGTTGCAATCACATTCATAATCCATCTCCAAACATCAGAAGTGGACGTTAGTAAACACTTGCTAAATTCTTGTCAAACTAAATCTTAAAAACTATACCTTAACCAGTCTTAGAACAAGAAAGAGGGGGATTCGGGATCACTGCATAGCCAGTTTGGATTTCCAGGTTCATTTATCCAAGCACTTCCTAATTAAGGCAGCTGGGATGTTTATTAAAAGGTGATCGGGGTCTGCTCCCATTAGCTTGGCTTCTCCAGTCCACGAAGGGTCGACTTCTTCTCTGGTGCTGTAACACTGACGCAGGAATCAAAATCTCATTTTGTGCATCAAGGTAACCAAGTTTATCTTTCAGCATCTTTGTTATGGAAATACATGAACTTCTTTATCGAAAATATTTTGTTGTTGCATCTTTTCCAGTAAACTTAGTGGATACTTACCTGATCTACAATTTTAGTTGGTGAGCAGAACATTTTCTCATCACTATGCCTATTTCATTTAAACGATAGAGTTTCGATAACATGAACTGCTTTATTGAATATGTCCTTTTTCACTTTAACACAGCCTTAGTTCTTAGAAGTGTGATATTAAAAAAACTTGAACTTTATTTTTAATAACGAATAACTTGAACTCTGACTTAGGTCTTTAATTCTAAACATCACACATGCTAATAACAAAAACGTTGCTGATACATTATTGAAAACTGAATCAATTTTCCTATTTCTCAGTGCATTCCAATTAACGTCCAACCTCCGACAGTTAGATAGTTAAATTTTTGTTGAGTGGACAATTCAATTGCAAGAAGCCAAAGTTTATGGCAGGGATCTCATAGTTTATAGTTTTCTTTGACACAGTGATAAAAATGGATAACTGATTCAAAAGTCGCAAAAAATATGCACGCAAAATTTAATTACTTTTCCAATTGGAAAACCAGATAACTTAGAGATACCAGGAAATGTTTGACAGGTGCCTTTCTGCAGTTCATGTTATGAATGAAGATTAGGAATTTCAGGCTGAATAGGTATTTGACCGCAGAACATTACAGGGCAACCTGAGCAAATGCACTTATAAGTATCGAATCATGAAATTGTTACAGCAGTCAAACAGGCACCGTGTTTGTTGATTCGGGTCAAACAGGGGCGAGGAGTGGGAGGTGCTTAGAAAGAAGAACTCAATGAAGGGACGGTGAGGCGAACTGGTGGCCGAACAGTGATTCCCCTGAATCCAATTACCCCGCACATTCATGTGTCCAGCCTTGATATTCCATGCCTGGTATTTCTTTGAAATGTGAAATCAAAAACACTTGACACAAGAAAATGGCGCTTCCGAAACAGGATCAGCGCCCTCACTTTGTATCCTGCAAGGGCACATGATAAGATCAAGATTCCTGCCTTATTCATTTCTTCTATAACATTTTCCAAATCGTTAACATGCTTCGACTAGGAATCCTACGCATATTCATTCACCTATCATAAATCCCTCTACCGAACTGATTTGGTCGGTGGCCGGACCGGAACAATTCATATTAACATTCATTCGCGTTTTCTAAGTAAGATTTCCAAAATCAGAAACTGTGAGACTTGTGAGAATCAAAAATTGCTCAACAGCCCCGACTTGAAACATTGATACGAAGCTGAATCTTGTGGGGGCGAGGGCGGGGGCTTGGTTAGCAACTGTCTAAAACTGCAAATTAAAGAAGCTTCTTGCTCATTAAGCGGCATTTCCCATAAAGAAAGCGTGTGTTCATCCCTCAGACGAAAGAGACCAAAGGAGGGACTTGAAACAGTGAACAGGACTTGAAACAGTGAGAAGGAGGGATTGGCGGTAGGGGTAGGGGGTGATGTCGGGGAGTGCAGTTGATGGGAGGATGATGGGGGTGATGGGGGCTGGTCGCGGGTAGGTAAAGAAGAAGAGCCTTCAAGGTACAAATATCCGATAAAGGACAACACGTGATGCGTGAACGGAGATCAAATATCAGCATTAGCCATTTTTCCGCAGATGCAATGTATTCCAACTTATGTCTTATTATTTAGCGTAGCAAATACTGCTAAATAGCATCGATGGACCATCAATACTGATTTGTAAATTGATCCACTAGCACTTGATAAGCTTCTTGGCTGCAGATGGATGCATTGGCAGCACAAAATTTGGCTATAGGCATGTAAACCAACGACATAACTGTGCATGGGGCAATGTCTTGAATCAATGTCTTGAATCAATGTCGAAAATTTGAATCAAATATACCTGATTCATTCCCTGTCCCATTCCTAATCCCAAATGGTTTAAGCTTTCCACTGTTTTATAACGAAATTAGCAAGCAAGAAATAGAACTACGATTGCACACTGTTGAACTGACTATCTGGTATTGAAGAAATGAGTGCTAACATTGATTTGATTTGAATTGAAATACAGGTCTTGGATGTTCAGAGGGTCTTTTTGAAAAGACCATTTTTCCTTCTCACGAAATCTTTGTATCGAGTGCTTGTTTATCTAAACCATACCTCATTAACCCCCTAAAACCCTTTGCATGACTTAACGGTTCGCATCTGCTAAGCACGTTTACTGGAAGTGGTCAGAATTTCTGTACAGAATAAAAGGAAGAGTTGGCCTTCGTTCAAAGGCATCTCGAATGTGTCATCAGTATAAGTGCATTTCCTTGTTAACAGGCTTGATACTTGCTCTCCACTCAAAGCCTTTTGAAGTGGAATTATTCAAACGGAGGGATAGAGGAAGACTGAAAAGATTCACTATGACGGGGGGTGGCTTCAGAACAGCCTTACAAGCACAAAACCACGGACCACCATTGCTAATAAGTTCTTTTTCCTCAAATGCTGTCCTCCAATGACTGGTTATTATTGGACGAAAAGCCGGAACCTTAAATGTCGCAATTCTGTCAAATGCGGCTGTTTAGATTTGAGAACACACCAACATGATCCCAAAATACGCTGGATTCTATTCAGTAGAGGGAAATAGAGGAATAGAGGGAGATGTCTGATTTATATGAAAGAAAAGAGAATCAACAGAACAAAGGCAAACTATCCTTTTTCGCTTTCATGATCTATTTTTAGTGAAAGATAAGATTCTTCTTCTTAAAACCAAGCCGGTAAATTCGCTACCACGCTCAACCACTATAAAATGTGGACCTACGAGGCGCCTCACTTTAGGCCATGGACTGTGCCTGCTTAGTGTCAAAATAGTGACTGCTCTCGTAGCTGTAAGATACTCTACAGTGACCAATCTTCAACAGGCACTTCGCAGTTCTAGTGAATACTGCCGGACAGGCTTTCCCTTGCGAAAAAGCACGTCACCATTGCCCAAAACGAGGCAATTGTCATTTCGAGGCTACGGAAGCTAACGACCACGTTGCGTGTAATTGGACGTAGGATGTCCCAGACATTCATTAGCAAACCACCAGTTGAAAGATAATGCTGTGAAACTGAAACCAAGATATGGAGAAGTGACCACAGAGAACAAGACTTTGTGGACAATCACTGTAATAAACTTGCTATCGATGAAATCTCAAGTAGATCTCCGCCTACCGTTTATGAGTTATGCTGCATTCGCATTTCTTCGTATTGTTTGACATTCTTTTCAAAGATGATATTGTCAAACCAGATTGGTAAAAGATGAAAAGAATACCATGTTGGTTTTCTATTTTGAGCAATTTTCTTATCTCAAAAGATCGAGATCATCTCCGCCTACTTCTTAGTTCATTGGATACTTAGATCATTTATTGAATCCAACTTGAATTATGAATGTAATGGAAACAAACATAACTGAGACGGTTAGATAACGTGGTGAGTAACGATGCTGCTCGTATTAATTTGCGCATTTAGAATCCATCGAAATAAACAAAGCTACTGCATCTACCATGATTTTGCAGCCTCGGGTTTATTATGAGACTCACCTCGACGTTCATTTTAGGTCTGCTAAGAAATGACGAGAATGTTTACGAGACGATTTGCAGAGAGTGTTTGCGACAGCGTTATTCTTACATCATAAATTATACTCATTGAGACAATATTAATGACACATAAATCGACTGTAATGATCGTTAATAGTAATTGCAGAATAATTAATGCAAAAGCACATAATTCAGAGCAATATTAGCCTGGTCCTCATCGCTGCTATTCATTGGCTGCTGAATTGATGGGGGTGGAATAAATGTCATGTGAAGCAGTGGAGGACCATTCAATGCAATTTGTCATCACTAAAAGTGATGGTTTGATAAGGTCGTAGATAATATCAGATAAGTAGATTGTGGCAGTGGAGAACACGAATCACTCTCAGCGAAGGCCGTACCTCACGTCCCACAAATACAAGGGCTAAAGTCATTGCAACAGGGAGCTTTCTTCTTATTGCTGTTAGCGCTGGAGAGTCCACGATTTCAAGGTAATGTATATGATGATTGTCGTAAATTGGCAAGACGAGCTTGCACAGGGCGCGCTAAAGTGCTTCTTTGTAAGGGAAGAGTGCTTGAGTTGCAGTTATCACTTCGTAAGAAAGCATGTTATAGTAACAATTGCCCTTGCCTTCATGGCTTTAATAGGGCAGGTTTGATGATCGTTATATTGAAGCGACTCTACAGTAAATAGAGCCTTCCTCGTTTACGTGCCACGTCAAAAATTAATGCAAATTCTCTCTTCCAAGAATATGGAAACGCAAAGTATCATCGCATTTGCCGTACTGTTGTTCTGGTTTTCAATTGCCGATGGAAAGCAAGATCTGCCAATGATGCCTAGCAATGCCTTTCGCGGCAGTTCAATGTGCCACACAGTCCCCTACCGAATGACCATCAAAAAAGAAGGCTGCATGAAAAAAACAATTGGCACAAAGATGTGTGCGGGATCGTGCCTTTCTGTCTTCATCCCAAGGCATCGGATGCCCCCCTTGGAAACCTGCAGCACATGCCAACCAAAGTCACAGAGCAACGTAACTGTACGGCTCTTGTGTAAGAGGAATGGTGCGTTTTCTCTAGAGAAGGAGGTGATTTCCATCGTAACTTCATGTGGGTGCCAAACTGGGCCTCATTTGTGCCGCAGAGCCTGATTGCCGTTAGTTAGCGTAGATGGTCGCAGAAGAGAAGAAGGCACTCGCTTTGAACAAAAAGCTGACTTATTGTTATGTGACAAAGGTATGTACCAATAAGAAGATAAAACGCTAGTCACATTGTAAGAAAAGCATCAGAACGCCACTGTTGGTATTCTTGCAGTCTTATATGAGCATTGGGCTCTTGAGATCGCAAAGTAGAAAACACAACCCTTCGTATGTTGAGTATTAGCTACAATTATTATTAATCAGTAAAACAGTTATTTAGAATAAAAGCGAACGGAAAGGTGGGCTTGTAAGCAAAGCTAAGACAAGCAATTCTGAAAGGCTGTTAATATTAGTCGAAAGAATAGGTCACCTGGAATATTTAAGTGCAGAGTCACGAAGAGTTTTGCAAATAGTTTTAATCATGTTAGCTTGGTCTCTCAATTTCAAAAGCTCTCACAGCAATCTAAAAGCTTTAATGTCATGCTGTTACACGTTCTAGTTTCACAAGTGTCCAATCAGAGTCCCTATATCAGGCAGTTGCTCAGGATAACCATGAGGAAGATCCCTTGACGTTGTTCATTGCCTTCTGCCACAAGAAAGCCCACACACCCAGCCATCTAAGCAAAATGTGGTTAATAAATGAATGAGCAAAGCACATAAATGTCGATAAAGAATTTTATTTTTCTAGTGATGAATTAATGGATCGCAGACAGCTGCATGCGAATAAACTAAGACTAAGGCGATCATAGCGGCCAAATCAATGAAATATTATTGAACTGTCACAGGCTGGTCACCTCTGTCCAACGTTCCTGCAGCATTCACTAGCTTTCATGTCGCAGACGTTAGATGGATAAAGGTAGCAGTCTCTGTCGGAAGTTAAGAATCATTTTATTTGCTTTGTTAACTTCTTTGGTGTGGATAAGACATTTCGCTTTAACTCCAAAAGCAGCCCCGCCGAGTCCTTGGCTTTAATTGCTCCCAAGGGCAATGTTAAGCGTGAATGGTCTCGCTGGTCCAAACATAGATCAACCTGAAGCCGGCAAACATTTATTCAGTTAAGCCCTGTACCAACGCCACTGATTAATGTGGCACATTCTAAGGTGTAGGAAGCACAGAGGGGCTAAATAGATATCGCCGTTCGCGTAATCGGGTTCCATAGCACGTGACTTTGAGATCAGAGAATGGGGCAAAAGAACTTTCATTGCGAATGTAGCAGTAAAGAAAAAAGCGATGATTAGGCCAAATAGTAATGGCGTAATTGAGACGTAGGTGTGGGAGAGAGAAGGAAGTGAAATGCAAAATGTTTGTACAACTGTAATTAGGGATTGCTGAGCCACCCATTTCCCCTAGGGCGATGAGGCTATTTTTGTTCCACGAAGTTAAAAGCTTTGCAGGACTATTTGTTGCTCATTGTTTTCAAGTCTTATCAAAACGTAAAGATCAACTGTCATTTAAAGGCCTCAGATAAGCACACAGGGTACCAATGTGTACGTTGTGTTCGTTCATTGAAACAGTTGCATAAAAAATAGCCCAACATATACCTTGGCATATCCATGACATGGAACATGACTGGCACTTCCTCCAAGCTGAAATCTAGCACAGAATCCAATAGGTTGTAATCTAAGACATTAAGTGACCTATCGTCTAATGAGATACCTGGAGCCGTTCACAGTAAGAACCGGTGTAAATCGATTTTCTGAGTATTCAATAAATGTGTATCGCTTATCTTGTTTGGTTAGTTACAACTTTGGCAGAGAAGTTGACCCAGGTGATATGCTTTGTTCTAGCTTCTTGCCTCACAGTGACCTATATCGCATACCTCATAAAATCTTGTCATAATTCGATTTAACGTAACTTAATGTGCTTACGTACATTTTTCTAGTAATTAAGATAACGTTAACTTCGTTAACTTTTTATTTGATTTTACATACCTTATATTGAAGTCACAAACTATATTTTACGTTGATAGAACAACTCGTCAGTTATATCATGATTTTAAGCCTAATGGAAGTTTAATATGTACCAAATGTCTGAGTGTTGCAATTCTTTATGTAAGACAAACCGTGGGCAGTTCTACAGCTGCAAGCAAAATGCTTTGGAAAAGCAAAACACAAGCCTAGTCACAGATGCATTAATGAATACTTTGCTTTTGTTTTGCATTAATGAATGAAGGCTGGCTAAATACGTACATCACTAAATTTAGCACTTCAAACTTATGAAAAGCATAAGAACACGGTCCAGCAAAATTGGGAAAAATTTGGACGGTACTTTTCTTGCAAAGCACTAGAATTTACTCGTTCTTCTTCCAGAGAACACGTGTCTCTAGTGTTGCGAGCGTCATTGATTTCGTCATCACCTCAAATGGTAATCACACAGTTTACATTTGTTATACGAGAATCAATGCGAGGACTTTGTTACAGTACCCAAGAGTAAGCTCAGTATACTTGGGGATTTTCTGGCTTTGCAAACGGATTTGGGAAAAATGTAACTTCACTGACTAAAATCAAATGATCCGAGGAGCGTGAGGGACGAGCGAAGGGAGGGAGAGAAAGAGAAAAAAAGAGAAAGAGAGAAAGAGAGAAAGAGAGAAAGAGAGAAAGAGAGAAAGAGAGAGACAGAGAGATAGAGAGAGAGAGAGTTTTACGTTCAGAAGCTCTTTGGTTACAAAGCCCAATTAAAGGGGTTGCTTGTTGAAAATATGCTAGAGAGCATAAGGGATAACACTCCTGGTTTAGACCAACTTTAAAAGAGGAGCAATCTGTCTCTAAGCTTTATATGTACCTTGATGCATGTCTCTCTTTTCCACGCATTACATTTTTCCGGCTTAATTTTTTTTGGAAGCTTCTCCCGTTTCATTTGCAATATAATATCGATTATACACTAGTCGGGGTTCAGCGCCCTAATATCAGGGACCACACAGAAAATTCTCACGGTCGCATACTGTGGTATGCAAAAATAAGCTGGAAAGAACATCACGACAATTATGATAAACTGGAAAAACAGCCAGATTCAATTAGTGAACACGATTAAACAGTAAATCGCTCCAAGGGTGCCTATTGAGGCACATAGAAAAGGGGTGTTCATTTGGGCATAACATTAAATTTACTGGTAAATTTATGCAAACTAAAAGCTGGCGAAGTCTGCAAAAACACTGTTTGGTGTTGTCTTTCATTCCTGATGTCTTTTTCCTTTGTAAGACATGACAAGTCAAACATGTAGCGTCACCCAGGGCTCTAATACCCCGTTTCGGTTGTAGGTGAAACTTGCAACAAAGTTTTTCAGGAAGAAATGCAAGACAACTAATTTCACGTACATATTAATGAAACGGATGGTAGCTCAATTGCGAAATTCCAAAAATCATTTCCTCCAAACTTGAATTCAAATTAGGTAAAATTGTATCTTTTAACGTAAGTAGAAGAATAATTTTGGGTCGTAAAGGCTGATGTTGGTTGTTTCCATGGCCTTGATGAATGTGACATTCTATGATTGTACGAAATTTGACTTCACGTAAAAGAATTTACTGCGTTCTGAAGCATTGATGATCTGGTGATGTCTGCAAAAGTAACTTCACCTAGATAATACCCATTCAAAACAATCAAAAGAATTCCTACTTTAATCCGCCATCGTAATCATTCAAAGCAAAGTATTTTGTATTAATAACAGGACTTTTGCACTGGAAGGCCAGGACACACAAACACAGCAACAAAATCGTCTGGCTGTTGTGGTAAAATTTGTGATAATATTGCGAGCAGAATAGACTGCGGGATTCACCGGAAATTTCACTTTGCCGCTAAGAATAATCCCAATGAGTATTAGGGCTTAGTCATTTCGTTACGTGAAACTGTATAAAGGTACGTGCTTTGTAAAAGTCCTTGTCCACAGCGGCTGTGACGTATAGGATACAAGCACATCGACGGAAATAAACAAGCGACAATTGCTTATTGGAATTCATTGACGCTACGAATTCGTGAATATTGTTTCGGTATACTGATCAAGAATGTTCCAGGCTTTCGTTCCACCGCCATGGAGGTCGCAGGGGGCCATTTTTCTCGCCGACCATTTCAGAAGAAATTTGACTAGAAATTTTTCTTGAATAGAATGTCCTTACTGCAAGGGTATTGTTGGACAATTGAAAATACAAAAGTTAAGGTCCAAGTAAAGTAAAGTAAAGTTGGCAAATAGCGAGTTAACAGGCCAGAGTCGTACGCATGGGAAAATCAACTTGATGGGAAATGAGGCGCCAACGAAAGTCTCTCAATACGGTTGCTCGAAAACATAACTCTCCGACCAGCAGACTTTTGAACTTGACAATCTACCACTTAAAAACACAATCCATTTCAATTTTCGAAACCAGTCATTTAACTGACCACTTGACGACTGACCCTTCATCATCAAACACTTTTAAGCAACAGAATCACATGGATGATCAACCACGTGTTCAGAGTCGAAACTGGACTCTGAATCTATAGCAGACTGAAGAGCAAGAACTGAGGTTGCCTGGTTACATACCTCAAGTCTGCCCACAAACATTGGTTATAAATCGGACCTTTCAAGTGATGTTTTCCAAAGGTTGACAGCTAAATGGCAACACCATTAATCTTATCTGCTATCAAATCAACAAAACTTAGCAAACAAGACTTAGATGACTGGAATCAGTATAAAAAATGCTGAAATCCTTCCCCATTTAGTAACAATTATAACCGCACAGCAAATATTAACACTGGAGAACATGCTCGAAGGTACAAAGACAAGTAAAAGTGGGATCATTACGTAAGTTTCCCAGAGGCCAAAACGAAAAAAGGAGAATCAGTGGTCTCTATTAATGCCATTCGACTAATTCTGTTCCACGACTTCAGAGCTGCCAAAAAACTTTGTGCGTTTATCAATAATAATCGCAATTTGACCCAACTGACATCTTTGACATCGTCAATTTCAGTTTCCATCATTATAATGCTTCTTTATCACGGAACTTTAACCACGGAAATTATCGACAAGCCTGACCACCGTTCGTCAAATCATGCATTCAGTAAGAAATTAAAAAAATTCAAAAGAAATGAAGCAAAGAAAAGAACAGAATAACTTCCCGTAATTAATATGAAGAAGAAAAGGTCTTTTATCTGCGCTGAAAAAGCTACACGTGACTCTCTTTTACTCGAATTAGCAAAGATCTTCTCCGTACTTCGACACAATTGTTGCCATTCATTAACACATAAATGATGCAAGTTACAAAAACATGAAATACTGCTCTTGAAACATACCTTGTTGCAAACTGGTTCAAAGTGAAGATGATTATTTGGGTGACAAAGGAGACAATCATGCTTGTAATGGTAACCTTTCCTTAGAACAGGGTGACAAATTACTGGGGGAATACCAGAAGCATCGCTTTTTCTATGAAATTTTTACCAATCGCGTTTAGGTCAGCACACGTAAGGCTGGCAAAAATGAAGATTGAATTTTATCAGTCCTATGTCCAAGGGCCTCCAACAGGCTGGTCTCTAACCTTTACACAACATTTAGCTATGCAAATATTGCTTGTCGATTCTAACAATATTCACTAAATAAAAGTATAACATCTGAGATTCACATATAGCGTTTACATTGACTTTCTGCTTCCTATGATTTATATGATAAATACATACGGTCATTCGTCATTAATACTATGGTACTCCGCAGGCTCCTAGATTATTACGACCACTCTTTGAGTTCTGAAGTTCAGGAATCCAAGCTGCGAAGGTGCTGAGTTTGGTGGTTGTCCCTATTGGTATCACGGCATTACCATACGAAGGTGCTGAACGAAGCTAGCATTCCACGTCGACGCACTGGCAGTTCTTGATGTAGGTTACCTCCTCCAAAACAACGACCTTCTTGCCGTTGCGTATGCAGTTAAGAGGGATCACCTTCTTCACTTTCTCGGCCGGTATACACGCCTTGCAGAACCTGACGTTGCTTCGAGGATATTGCGGAATGTACAACGAATTACAGTAACCAATACAGTAATGGTTCACGATTTTTTTTGAGTCACATGACGAGTCGCCGACCTCCATAAGGAACGGCTTCGCCTTGCAGCTTCTCTTGTCCTTCCTCCACTCTCTACCGGGCATTAGAGCTGTCCCATTGCCACTTGTCTGCAGGCTCTCTGGAGGTATCCGCAGGGCATCTGCTCCTGTCTTTGTCCCATATAACTGGGACACGAAGAACAGGGCCAAGAGTGTGCAGCATAGCCAATTACCCATGATCTGCGAATGAGAAATGTTGGAACAGCTGTTGTTTATGTATCATTTCTTGAATGCATCAGACAAGAATCCTTAAATCAAAGGTCTCCCTTTCAATCGCTAATTCTCCCCGCTAATCGCTTTCCTCACAACATCAAATCTTGTAATGTTCACATTACAAACTTATTCATGATCTGATCTTACATTATCTCCTTTATTACAAAATGTTAGATGGGTTTAAAGCGAATTGCAAAGACAAAGAAGATATTCTTTAAGCTACGCGTACGTCGTCGCTCGTTTGATGAAGTCTTGCCTGTCTTGCCAAGGCCAACGCCTCATTATGTTACATCTTCATGTCTAACTCGTCAAGAGCCAAACAAACACAAATGGAAACAGCATATGTGCAAAGCCTGGACTTGACACAGTTCCCACGGATAACTGTTTCTGATTGCACGGTGTGGCGAACCCATCGTTGGTTAAGTCAATGAACGCAGCCAAACTCAATAGTTTGGGGATTTCCTTCCCATTAACCATAGATGAAAACGATTTAATTTCAATTTGCTCTCAAGTCCATAATCGCAGGGCCTGGTCCCTTTAGGTCAAATATGACAGAAAACGCCCTCTATTTGATAGGGAAAACCGTTAAGAATTCACCATCAGTAAACACGCCCTGTCTTTTCGAGTATCTAGGTCAATGGTTGAGAGGCACAAAGGCTCTTGTGCACCCAGATCAATGAACACAATTTCAATGGGCTCTGCCGGTATCTCCATCGCCAACCTACAAGGGCTATTATCACACGGCAGTGTTTGGTGGCAGTGCAACATCGGATGTGCCATTGCTGTTATGCATGTAAAACGTCCCCTGATCATAACTTGATTTGACAAGGGGCAATCGCTATGCAGATGCTAAGACTTTAAACGTATAACCCCTAGCCAGTGGTGTAGAGCTTGATAAATAACTAGGGGGGCTCCCATAGAATGGTGCTAAACAAGGATGAAGCCAAAAAGAGTTATGGGGCATGAGGTTATCGCCCACCAAAACTTTTGAGTTTGCTTATACCTTCAGAGGAATAATTGCTCTCGTATCATGGAACTTCTACAGATCTGAAAAAACACTTATTTGGCTCAAATTAGGACATTATAATTTCTATTTCAAGGAAAAACTAGAGTGGCTATAGCACCCCCAAGATTGAAGAAAATATAACTGGGGGCTGCGACCCCCTGAGCCCCCCAGCTCTACAGCCCTGTCCCTAGCAATACTCTAATGGAAATCGATGGAAAGTCTTGGGCAAATGGGGTGCATAATTGGGCCCTGTATTGTTTGCGAACCTCGAGCTGTTCTTGGGACACCAAATCAATTGTTGGTTCACAGAGTTAAAAACCCATACTATCAGTGATCTAGGTTTTTCCACTGCAAAGCGAATTCTACCATATTTCAGGAGTCTAATCTTTCTTGCAGAAGGGCTCTTAGAACTAGCATCTTGCATGGGCTCATTTTTCTATTTTCCCGTTTGTGGGGCTGAAGTCTTCCAAAGAATACTTGCACGGGGGAACATAACGCTTTTTCCATGGGGCGTGCTTACAAGTAGCAAACCATACTTGCATGAAAAACCCACAAATATTGAATTGAGCTGTGACATAGCCCTCGCCTTTTGCAAAACTCTTTTGTAAACGTCTTCTCTGCAATTTGCAATAACCGTACCCAAAAGTAGAGAAAACCAAAAAACATTAGTTATGTTAAACTTTCCTAGAATACCTCATATGTTAGTCAACTTTAAATGATGTTTAAGAATAAATATAAATTAATCTGGTTAAGCTTATGATTGTAAGTTTTCCGCGGTCAAGGAGAAGGTAATATTATATTAAAGTTTTATTGTTGAAATACAGCAAACGTTTGATGAAAATTTCATTAAAGAAAGGAACCTTGAAAGCGAAAAGATATTTGCTATGCATCATAGGTTGAGCAGGGGTTTCTATCACAGAATACACACTTGTACAGGTATGGTAGCTCTCGTTATCAAGATGATTCTACGTTCAAAAGCCGAATAAAAAAGTATTCAAGCAACCCTTTCTGCCACAAAGTCACACAGACAGAAGAGGCGAAATGATAAGAACTGTGAATTCAAAAGTGTGTACCCTCGAATGTGACAAAGGGTGCGATTCCATAAGCGACACACAAGTGCCTAAGCCGTGGTCTAGATCTAGAGTCACTGTTGCCGAAATAGAGAAAATAGCCCCCAAAACCCCGCTACGCGGGCTTAAAACCCCTTCTGTGGATACGCGTATCACGAGAAGAAACTCCCGCAGGGCTTGATTCTCTGACCTTGCATGAACTCTCTGACCTCAATGAAAGCATTAATTCAGAAGTGCCGCTTTTCTTCATTGATCCAGTCAATGTTTGCCCCACAGCTTTACGGATTGGGAAGCAGGTCTTTTGCATTTCAAACGAAGCCATGATCAATGGCCGACCGGTATTTTTAGCCGGCTACGAAGTACTCAAGGGAACCTTGGTGGGTGTGGTCAGAAAAAAGGGCGTGTTCAAGAAGACATCGCCAATTGCCTTTTTATTAACAAAATTTGCTTGGCAATAACTGCTGTTCGTCCGAGATAAGCACTAAAATGGAGCATCAAAAGTCCCCTTTCAGCATAAAAGGAGCTCCTTTTTGCAAAGTTCGGGGGTAGGGGGCATCTGGCAATAATGATCGAGTGCAGCTTATTCCCGGCACAACTTACTGCTACGATTAACGGAAGGGCTTTCCATAGCTCACTATCGTATGTTTACTAAATTGATCTTCTTAGGGATCCGACGAAAGCCGCCCTGCCATATAGGTTATCCACATAAGCGAAATGCCCAAGGTAAACGTCCACAAAAAGATGGTTTATTTAAAGGGACACAGCTAGAATGACTAAAAGGAAACAAAAATCGAAGATGATAACCGTCGAATTCTAGTGCTTTAGAGACTCTGGTTCTTTCTCCATTCCTCCTTAATTTGCTTAATTTACACCCCTTCCCCGTGGCACTAGCTCCGCAAACCTCCATTCAGTCTATTCCGCTTATGCTATCCGGGCCTGTATATTAGCTCCAACTCAATCAAGAGAAGTGAATCATAGTGAAGCATTCATTTTCATTGTATCGTATCGTTTTTTGTGTGGTTACTCAAAGCTTCATTTTAAAGCCAATTGGCCAATTGATAACTATCTCTCTTTGTTGGACATGGGGAACAAGTACATTAGTTTTTCCCTGGAAGCTATATGTGTTGGAAGGACGTTTGGGGTGCAGGTTAGAGCGAAGCGTATAGTTGTGAAAATCGGTTTGTCACAACATGGGCAAGCGGGGGATGCTAACGATAATGTAGCAAAATGGCATGCAGATCAAATACTAGTAATGCGAAACTCGTGTTCCAGAGCAAACCCACTTGGATCTGAGAATAGCACCTTCTTTTCGACTGAATGTCTTCAAAATTAATGTGCACCCCAGCAATTTTTGTAAAAGCACCCCAGAACGAAGGTGACTGATTCTAAAAATTAAACAAGATTCGATGTAGTATAAACTCCAATATCAGTAACCCCTAGGTCCACTTCACGATGTAAAGCCACAGATAGACAGATCCATTAGATGATGAGCTGCAAATTTGGCAGTCATTTCAAAATATAGAAAGAACGAACTCACTGCAAGTGAAGTTATTTATGTTTAAATTAGAACCCTTCAGTGAGTCGTAGATATAAGAAAAAATAGGAACCGCTGACTGAGATTGACGTTATTACGAATATGAATACTAAATTTATTGAAATTTAATATTCGGACCTTTTCCTTTTTTTTAGTTTCTCAAAACCTTCGAGATTTACGAATTCTTTCGCAAAGGTTCCCCCGACCGTTATTAAAACGTTGCTTGCAATAAAGTTCTGAATTAGTTTTATGCCATTGAAGGTAAAAAATGTGATAAATTCTATCGAAGGGTTCTCTTCCTTACACTTACATAAATGTTGCTTGCATTAAGTTTCTAATTGAGAGGGTTATGATGTATCTCCTGAACAGCGGGTGGGTTATCCCTTCTTCAAACTGTGAAGAACTTCATTGAACGCTTTTCCAGGTAAATTGCTATGAAGAAATATGTGGTTCTCTTATAACATGCGCCCTAATTTCATGTGTTGAGAAGTCATTCAAAACGGTTTTTCGACCATTTTACTATCTTACCATTTTACCATTTTACTATCAATCAGGGAGAAAAAACCCAAAAGTTGCCCGGAGTCAGGGAGTGCATCTGCACTATCTAAATCATTGATGTAAAACATATTTGGCTTGGCTTGCCAATGTATCCAATTATGTAAACTTTTCTGCTTGCTACAAACAGACCTGGTAGAAATGCAAAGGTCGCAGCGTGTTGTTTAGCTCGAGGAAGTGAGATTATGCGATTGTGAAATGGTCAATATGTGAACTACCTCCTAGTGAAAAGAACATCATAATGGTCCCACGTCAAGAAACAAGGTAACCAAGGAATCCCGTCGTTGCATTGTTGCCACTAAACATGAAGTCGGGGAGGGCAAAACTTCAGACTGGCCTACTGGACATTTCAAAGTGATGCGATTATCATACGGCTCAGCCATGACATTGCAGAGGTCCTTTTGCAATGCACTCGAGGGCACAAGAGTTGTACTTATTAGAACATATCGGGGCTAACGGAGAATAGAAAGGTATTGAGCTACAAAAATAAGGAAGAAACGACAATAAGGTTTCTGGTTGTTAGTGTATTGAAAAGAGGACGCCTCA